>CM069863.1:165173253-165844086 GCA_036172795.1 Pelodytes ibericus | reverse complement strand
ATGAAAAGTTACTGCAGGCGGCAGAGAAATTCCAAAATGAAGCGGTCACAAAGCTTTCAAGGCGTCAGTGTCTGACCGCGGTAACGGATATGAACGGCAATATGGTGTTTGTAACAAGATACATCAAAGCACTGAACGCCGTACAGGAGGTTCTAAAAGCCAACCCATATAATATACAGGAGACTGCGGTAAGGTAAGTCAAAATGGCCATGTTTCCTTGTATATAAGACATCTTAGTATTTTACAGTAGTTTTTAATTGATTTTGTGGCCATAATGATGCTGATAAAGCTGAAGTGATGTTGGATTCTGTAGGACATGGTTTTGTTCTAGAAGTCAGGACACATAGTCCATTGATTCTGGTTAGGCCCCATAGACCAGATCCCTTTTCTGTCAGTAAATCACAATTGCAAATCAACCAGTAGGGTGCGCACTAGAGCTTCATGATCTTAATTTGTGATTATATATGATCTAAGGAGATAAGCATAGCAGTTGTGTATTATGAAACCATGCTTAATAAAGAAAGTCAAATCCTGCCAAACTTTGTTATTTTTGACTCTTGTTTATGCTTGTTTTGTATTTTTTGGTTTTGGTATTTGATCATGAACTTATTCATTATCATAATGAACATAATTAGGCACATTGCTGAATGCCAGGAATGTACCCCCCAAAGCTTTCTTTTCAACATGTGGGTGACAGTGATAAAATGTAGGTGTTGACTCAAAAGGCTGACAGAGCATCATGGACATATACTTCCCAAACATCTGCAGTGCCAAAGTTAGTCATGACTCTTCTAGGCTGTGTGCTTACGAGCAGGATCCTCTGTAACTTATAGATCAGTTTGCCTTTCTGAAATTATATTTAATTCCCTTTTTTAATATAAGTTAAGAGCTGCATGAATTGCTAACAATAAAAAAAACGTCATAAAATAAGAACACTCTGCAATGCTGCTTCATGCCACTAGCTGGCCTTTATTTATATTGGTTTGTTTTAATTTGCCATTTCTTTTGACACACCTTTTGTTAAACCCCTTCCCGTCAGATGATGCTTTGGTCCTTAACAACCAAAGCACTATCCGGCGTCTGTGTGTTTCTGGCTGGAGCCAAGAACATGCAAGCAGGGACCCGATCAGAGTAAGCTGTTTTTATATTTACTGAAAAAAAATCAGAAGTGATACGCCTGGCTAAAGGGTAATATTCCATCCCGGTAAGCCAAGCTCATACATGTCTACTCCATACAGTGATACTAATGCATGTCTACTCCACACAGTGATACTAATGCATGTCCACTCCACACAGTGATACTAATGTATGTCCACTCCACACAGTGTTACTAATGCATGTCCACTCCACACAGTGTTACTAATGCATGTCCACTCCACACAGTGATTCTAATGCATGTCCACTCCACACAGTGATTCTAATGCATGTCCACTCCACACAGTGATACTAATGCATGTCCACTCCACACAGTGATACTAATGTATGCCCACTCCACACAGTGTTACTAATGCATGTCCCCTCCACACAGTGGTACTAATGTATGCCCACTCCACACAGTGTTACTAATGCATGTCCACTCCACACAGTGGTACTAATGCATGTCCACTCCACACAGTGACACTAATGTATGTCCCCTTCACACAGTGTTACTAATGCATGTCCCCTCCACACAGTGGTACTAATGCATGTCCACTCCACACAGTGGTACTAATGCATGTCCACTCCACACAGTGGTACTAATGCATGTCCACTCCACACAGTGGTACTAATGCATGTCCACTCCACACAGTGGTACTAATGCATGTCCACTCCACACAGTGGTACTAATGCATGTCCACTCCACACAGTGGTACTAATGCATGTCCACTCCACACAGTGGTACTAATGCATGTCCACTCCACACAGTGGTACTAATGCATGTCCACTCCACACAGTGGTACTAATGTATGTCCACTCCACACAGTGATACTAATGCATGTCCACTCCACACAGTGGTACTAATGCATGTCCACTCCACACAGTGGTACTAATGTATGTCCACTCCACACAGTGGTACTAACACCATGTGTTTCCTTACTATTACCTATATGTAGATGTGATCAGTTTAAAATCACACATGTACATGTTATTGAAATACTTTCATATAATAGGTTTTATTGGTATAATGTGTAACAAACAGAAAGCTACAAATGAGCCAAATGAGGGATGAAAAAAGGTGGACATCCCTAAACCAAACACAAGCAGGGTTCTGCCTGAAGAGGCTTACAGTCTAAAAGCTGTATGGGGGTCTTGTTACACAGGAGGTAAAATGTGTCAATGTATCATTTTCAGCATTCAAAGGTCAGGACACATATACTGTTTTGGTGCGTTACAGTGTTAGGAAATCTTGACAATATTTTATTTTATGCCGTGGTACTGGCATGTAGAAGCTTCAATAAACATTTGCATGTACCAGACAAAATATTAAAAATGCTGCACTTACTGGTTTGTATTTCTGCGTATTAAAATGTGCCTTATCTGACCATTCAAATTATCTATAAATAAAGCAGGGGAAAAAACAAATCTAATTCTGGAAATGTTCCCCCTGGTGGTGAAACTTTATAAATACATTCTTTTGTAAATGGGAATGATCTGTATTAACTTATTGTTAAAATGTGTGTGTATGTTCTTTTTATACAAAGAATTAATGATTGTTTACATCAAATGTGTTTTCCTTTATTTTGGGCTCTTTATAAAGTATCGTTATCTTTATAAATACAATACACTTAGAAGTAGTGTTGAGCGAACCCGAAACCGCACTGTTCGGGTTCGTACCGAACTTTACGATTTTTGGACCCCGGACCCAAACACGGTAATTTCACTGTATGTCCGTGTTGGAGTTCGGCGATTACATTGTATGTAATGCTATTGGCTTTCTATAAACCGTAATAGAGTCCCCATTCATAAGAAATTCTTATGAATGGGGACTCTATTTCGCTTTATAGAAAGCCAATAGTATTACATGTATTTCATAAGCCGAAAGGCTATAAACCGAACGACATTCGGTTTATAGACTTTCGGCTTATGGAATACATGTAATGCTATTGCTGTTCTATAAACCGAAAGTCTTTCGGTTTATAGAATAGCAATAGCATTACATGTATTCCATAAACGGAAAGTCTATAAACCGAATGTCTTTCGGTTTATAGGCTTTCGGTTTATGGAATACATGTATGCTATTGGCTTTCTATAAACCGAAATGAGTCCCCATTCATACGAATAGGTTAATTGACCTATTCGTATGAATGGGGACTCTATTTTGGTTTATAGAATAGCAATAGCATTACATGTATTCAGTGCTGTATTTACCGCGAGGCATCCTAGGCGGATGCCTAGGGCGGCAAATTTTGGGGGGCGGCAGCGCCCCTCAGCACTGAAAAGAACATTTTTTTTAAAAAAAACCGCGGCCCTTTAAAGAAAAAAAATAGACCGCGCTTGCAGGCAGAGACGGAGGTGAGAGGGGATCGGAAGATCCCCCTCACCAACGCTCTGCCTGCCAGGCTGCACGGGGAGCCGAACAGGCAGCACGGAGAAACCTCCGTGCTGCCTGTTCGGCTCCCCGTGCAGTGTGCCGACACGGAAGTGCCGACAGTCACGTGACGGGCGCGCTGACGTCATACGCGCGCCCGGTCACATGGCCTGTCGGCACAATCGCCGGGAAGCCGAACAGGCTGCCTGCCACCAGGGAAAGGTAAGTGCTGATGGGAGAGTGTGTGTGTGTGTGTGTGTGTGTGAGAGACTGAGTGTGATGGGAGTCTGAGTGTGTGTGATGGGAGACAGTGTGTGTGTGTGGCTGAGTGTGATGGGAGTCAGAGTGTGTGTGATGGGAAACAGTGTGTGTGGCTGAGTGTGATGGGAGACAGTGTGTGTGTGATGGGAGACAGTGTGTGTGACTGAGTGTGATGGGAGACAGTGTGTGTGACTGAGTGTGATGGGAGTCAGAGTGTGTGTGAAGGGAGACAGTGTGGGTGACTGAGTGTGATGGGAGTAGGAGTGTGTGACTGAGTGTGATGGGAGTAGGAGTGTGTGTGATGGGAGACAGTGTGTGTGACTGAGTGTGATGGGAGTCAGAGTGTGTGTGATGGGAGACAGTGTGTGTGACTGAGTGTGATGGGAGTCAGCGTGTGTGTGATGGGAGACAGTGTGTGTGACTGAGTGTGATGGGAGTCAGCGTGTGTGTGATGGGAGACAGTGAGTGTGACTGAGTGTGATGGGAGTCAGAGTGTGTGTGATGGGAGTCGGAGTGTGTGACTGAGTGTGATGGAAGTCGGAGTGTGTGACTGAGTGTGATGGGAGTCGGAGTGTGTGACTGAGTGTGATGGGAGTAGGAGTGTGTGACTGAGTGTGATGGGAGTGTTTGTGTGATGGGAGTATGAGCTTGATGTGAGTCTGAATGATGGGGCATGTCTTAGGTGTGTAACGTGGGTGTACAGCTTGGGTAGGGGCAGTGGTGTATCTTGATTTTGTGCTGCCTGTTCGGCTCCCCGTGCAGCCTGGCAGGCAGAGCGTTGGTGAGGGGGGATCTTCCGATCCCCTCTCACCTCCGTCTCTGCCTGCAAGCGCGGTCTATTTTTTTTCTTTAAAGTGCCGCGTTTTTTGTTTTTTTTTTACATTTTTTTTCTTTTCACTGCTGGGGGGCGCTGCCGCCCCCCAAAATTTGCCGCCCTCGCGGTGAATACAGCACTGGGTAGGGGGGTGCCCGGATTTTGTCTGCCTAGGACAGCACAAAATCAAGATACACCACTGCATGTATTACATCTGAGAGTCAAATCGAACCGTCAAATACTGTGCTTACAGCGCACTTTGAAAAATTCTAATAGTTTTGGGTGGTAAATAGATATGAAGTGCACCGCAAGACGTAAATGTACTATTTACCACCCAAAACTATTAGAATTTTTCAAACTGCGCTGTAAGCACAGTATTTGACGGTTCTATTTGACTCTCAGATATGAAGTGCACCGCAAGACGTAAATGTACTGAGAGTCAAATAGAACCGTCAAATACTGTGCTTACAGCGCAGTTTGAAAAATTCTAATAGTTTTGGGTAGTAAATAGTACATTTGTGTCTTGCGGTGCACTTCATATCTGAGAGTCAAATAGAACCGTCAAATACTGTGCTTACAGCGCACTTTGAAAAATTCTTATAGTTTTGGGTGGTAAATAGTACATTTGCGTCTTGTGGTGCACTTCATATCTGAGAGTCAATTAGAACCGTCAAATACTGTACTTACAGCTTTGAAAAATTCTGGCTACCTCCTCCTCCAGCGCCGCATCCACCTACACCGCCACGGTCACCGCCTCCTGAACCTATGGGTCACTTAGTATAAACTGAAAGAGAATACCCTGCACTCCAACCCTCTCTCAAATGGATAATTCTGTTGATCCTCCTGCAGCCATGCTTTAGATTTAGATTTATGTTCTTCCAAAACTAAAATCAAAGATTCCATCTACTGCTATTTTATGGCTCAGCTGTATTTTTAATTTGTATGTATTTTATGTTATTTGAAGTTATTTCCCTATCCATATTTGTTTGCCGGGCACTTGTCCTACTCTTACCCACATTTTACTTCCTTTTGCAGCCCTCTAGCCCTTTCCAGGACTTTTTTAGAGGCATTTTAGTGGCCAAAAGTTCGTGTCCCCATTGACTTCAATGGGGTTCGGGGTCAAGTTCGAGCCCGAACCCGGACTTTTTTCCGAAGTTTGGCCGAACCCGAACATCCAGGTGTCCGCTCAACTCTACTTAGAAGCAAAAAAAACATTGTTGCACACAGTAAAGGATATATCCTGTACATATAAGTGATATGGTATATTTAAGCAGTGTTTTGGGGTGTAAAGTCCTGTACAATAAATACTTTGCTCAGTAATTCTGCTTTGTGCCACCATACAAACTGTTGGGGTGGGAATGGGTATATTTAACCTAAACTTGCAAAACCTTAGTTTGTTTCCCCTTTCTGGGAATTGATAGTGTCATTTGGGCAATCCTATTTTATCCCATTTGTATGAAGCTCTGCTAACATGCATGCATACATGCAGTATCCTATAGGTCAGACTCAGCGATGTATTTTGGTTTTGTGCTTCCCTAGGCATGACTAAATTCTGGCACCCCCAGGACATGGCCCAGCAACCACATTGCAGACCCAGAACTTACCTCAGTACATGCTCCATCACTCACACTGCACACCCAGGACATGCCCCAACACCCACATAGCACACCCAGGACTAGCCCCTTCACCTACATTGCAGACTCAGGACTTACCCCAGCACATGCCCTATTAAACATGTTGAAGACCCAGGACTTACCCCAGCCAGCACCCACAGCTCCCTGGTGTCTAGTTGCAGGCATCATAGTGTCTGTGCCGTGCCCAGCTAATTAATCAAGGACAGGATCCCCCAATTACTCTTTTACTCTTTTAATTTATGAATGTCCCTGGGAATACACATGAATTTTACACTGGACATTTAAACAAACAGATATAAAGTATAACAAAACCTTTTTGTTTTCTTTACTTGTGCATCTAGTCCAGAAGCACAAATGAAAAATGTTGTGCCCCTAGTAGGATAAACGGATTGTACATGGCAGTTTATCCTCTGTCAGCTGCCATTCTTCCCTGGGGAGCACACAGCCCGGTCTGGTTGGCTCTCTACTAATGCAGAGAGAAACCCTTGTCTTCAGACCTGATGCTAAACCTACTTGTAGCTATAAAGATATTTGTATCTAGAAAAAAATACAGGTGGCTTTATTCCAGAGAAGGGAAGACTTTTCTTGACCCCTGCTTCTGCCAAGCTTTAAGCTATTGTATTGAGGTCTTTTAATGGTAAAATGCGTTGGTGATCAGAGGTTTAAAGCATTAAACCGATTTAGGTTTTGAAACTATTGTCCATCCAGAAAGGGAGTGGTACTTTATTGCATAATGTTTTTCTGTGTTTTGCATCAAGAAATATAGTGTTGGATTATTCTGCTATGGTCATTTAATACCCCATCAAGCCCAGATTAACCTACTTCACAAGGTGCACTTAGTGTAACCATTAGAATTGCCTGACACAATAACAAGCGTATTATTTCATTCAGGCTTCCAGAGATCACAATGATCAGCAGATCCAAGGAAAGGAACAGAGTCTCATGGGCTAGCTCTGTATGAATTCCTGTTCAATGTTGCACTCACATATAAGCAGATATATTCAGTCACATCATTTTGGGGAAGTCAGAGCATCTGTGATGTGCCTGATTATCTCATCTTGTATACCCCTGACACGTGGGGAGCGCTAGAGACAGTCTTAGGATGAGCACTGCCCAGCCAGTGCCTCTGTTGCCCATCAAGCGTTATACCACTGTGTGGCCACAAAGGCCGGCTCTGAAAACACCAATAAATAGATTTAATAGCACTTCTACCCAAAGGTTTTCTTGTTTGTTCTGAAGGCCTACTCACGTTCCACAGAGTGCCATCCCTTGCTTTGTTCCCGAGATTGAGCACAGAACATTTTGGAAGGGGGGGGGGGGGGGGGGGGGCAAACATGGATTTAGTTTTTATCTGTAATGCAAAGAACTGTCAGCAAAAAATGAAATTCTGTTAAATTGAAAGATTGCATCAAGTGTAAGCATTTTAAATATAAATGCTGAAATTCTACAAATAAAGTGCCTTTCTGAGCCTTGTAGCACTATCAGGGGGCATGTTTAGAATCTTGGGTCAAATGAAGCTAGATTGGACACAATATGTCTGCCCCCAATAGTGCTATAGAAGCAGAGAGTGCTCAATTATTTGAATTCTTTCAGTGAAGCATTTCTAATTGAAATGCCCAAAACGTGTTGCAATTAGGGTTCCCACCTCAGCCATTTTTTTTACTGGCTACATATAACTTTTGCAGGCTGCTTTTCAGTATGTAGAAGTCATATGTGACCAGAAAGAAATCAATTAATAATTAATTAGTGGATCCCACGGAACCATGTTGATTAGTTAATTGATTTCCTTCTGGTCACATCCAACTTTTACATCCGACAAGGCAGCCTGCAAAAGTTATGTAGTCGGTAAAAACCACATACAGTCTGCTTTTTTCTAGCATTTCTGAGAAATTTGATATAATCCAAGGCCTATTTTACTTGGATAATGCAAGAGAAACCAATTAATTAAAGGGGGATACCCTGGGAACTACCTTGATTAATTAACTAATATGAACACTTATCTTTTACATGCTGCCCTGCGGAATTAATAATTCACATCTCCCTATAAAAAAAATAAGTCAGTTCTATTAGAGTTATTAATATAAATATTTTAAACAGTCTGTACTGGGGCAGTTTACATGAAGGCTTTGAGAGGATTACATCACTATCAATGTAATACAAGGGTAAATGCAAGTCATCATACAGGAATAATAAAGTGTTTAACTCAGTACGTGCAGAGAGCAACATACTTCTTTTGATAGGGGATCTATATAAGGGAACTAGACCCTCACTCCATACAGACCATAAATCAGACGAGCAGGGCAAGCACCTGCTCTTATTGGCTGTGTGCGCATACCTCCTGTCCAGCTCTGCCTCAGCTTTGAGGCACAGCAGAGAGTAAACCCATGTGTCTCTCTAAAGAAACATGTCAGGTTTACTTGGGAGAAGGGAACATTTGTATTTTGTTTAAACCTCGCTTCTTCTGACAGTTCCCTTTAACTGTAATTTTTCTCTAATTTAGTGTACTCATTCAAACTTTATACTGTTGGATTTTTATTTCTTTCTTTATGAAAATGTTCTGTTGCATATTTATCCTCAGAGCTGAATTTATTGTGACTATTAAAATTAGCCACACCAATGTTTACATTATCTCTCTCCCTCTCTATATATATATCTATGTGTGTGTGTGTGTGTGCTTCGTGTGTACTAAAGCGACCACTAGCACAGAATGGATAGCTTTATCAGATACCACAGGCATTATAGCTGCAAAAAGGGACAAAGGAATAATATTGAAGAACATAAAGGAATCTTTCACATTAGAGAGGGAGGAAACATAAGCCAAGTTTAGAGAAGGCAGCATGAAAGAATATGAAATAAGCTTCTATTCAGTCTGAAGTGCATCAAAGACTGGCCTTTATTAGAGTGCTTTCATTTTGTGACATCTTATGTACCAGGTATTCGGCAAGCATTCATTCTGCCTGACAGACAGGAGAGGGCCCCAGTGTCACAGATTAGGGAGGAGTCAGGGTGTATGTGGAATTTGGATTACTGTACCTCACAACCAGCTGTATAAATAGAAACAAAATGGCAGCTGATGCTGTCGCATCATTATGAACTGGCGTGTGACAAAAAACATGACAAAATGGCAGTTCAGACAATAAAGTTTTATTAAGCGAAAACTGTTACTACACTTGACAGTTTGCTCTACGGTTATGACGTATGCTGCTCGTAAGGAAAGACTCCACAGGGGCTCCAGAACCAACTTAACACAGCATGAGTGATACAAAGGTAAAGTGCATGAAAGAATGGCTGCTCAGATGGGTGAGGGAAGCTGGAAAAGCAACAGGATTCATTCCCCAGATCGGCAGCAGGCCCGAAACCCACACTGCAGGTTCTGGCATCCACTGGCTGTGTCAGCATGAGGACCTACACAAGAACAGAATCATCAGAAACATACCATTTACTGCAAATGTACTTAGTACGGTCATAATCCCTTATATAGCTATTTACCTTCAATCTAGCAAAAATCTATATGCAAATACTTTCAGAAAAAATATCCATCTTTAGGGAATCTTTATTAATCTTCAGGTTACTCATGTCACTAAAGGGGAAGAATCTATAGTGTAACAAATTACAGGCTAGCAGTGCTACACCTATAGGAATATGATCCCGGTGTTTATTTTCTAGTAAAGGCTTTAGAACCTATATAACATTACCTGCCTAGACCTGGGAGTCAGTCATGGACTCAGTGTACCATTGGGTCCATGATTGATATGGTAACCTTCCAACCCAGCAAAGGCCTGGTAATCAGCAACTGGACAGATTAATAAAACAGATGTCTGAAAGACTACACCTAGTTATATTACAAAAGCCTTCCATTAGAGGGACAATTAAATGTATTTAACCCTTGCTTCCTCAGAGGAAGATGTTGATTTGCTTCCATTAAGGGCAATTTTAAATGAGAGAGCAAATATAGCTTGGGAAGCAATCTTTGCCCCCATGTTTTGCACTACTTTGATCTAAATATTTCTATATTCGCAATAATTAATGACAGCCAGATGCGTTTTCCTGACCACCAGTCCAGGTTACTGCTTTCTGTAATCCCTTCCATTGTTTAAGCTAGAACTAAATGTAAATTCACATCTCAGCTTAACCGGTGACTATTGATGGTGAAGGGAAATCAAATCACAGTGCGGTATGAACCCAGTGACTGTGATGAAGCATTGAGACACTATGTGCTCATATATTATTGCATAAGCTTGTAACATTCCACACAGCTGGTGGATATCCAGACTTACACAACATATGAACTGTCCGTCTGGAAATAAGCAGCAAGAAATAGACAACAAATATACCATCCACATTTAACCCCTTCATGACAATTGACGTGCCAGACAAGTCACAGGAAAACATCTTGGTGATGACCATGGACGTGCCTGACACAGGCATACCGTAATTGGACAAGGCCGAGTGCCTCGATACAGAGACACTCAAGCCATGTCTGTGGAGGCCCCTCTCAGTCACATTGATCACGGTGACCAAGCCGAGATAACATTTACTTTTTGTAATAAAAAAATGGTATAAAATAAACTAAGTTCAGGAAAAGACCTTAATCCCATTGTTGTTCTGCAAAACTATATACAAACAAAGAACACATTACCTTCACATATTACCACTTAATGTTTAAGCGAATCCTAGAATATGTATGCTATAAAATGTCATTTTAGTTAAATAAAACACATGAAGTACTTCTCAAAATGTGTAATTAACATATTAAACTAATATTAGTTGTGATATACCTGTTCTACTAATCTGACAGGTTATTCTACATATGAAAGCTTCATCTGGCAGCAAATATTTAAGATACCAGCAAGAATGAGTCTTTACATTTACAATTCCCAATTTTAAATCACTAGTCAGTAAGACTATTGAAATCAAATCCCTGGACACAAACAACCCAGAAGTGTTAAAACAAACTATATGATATGGCCAAAACAGTCCTGTCACAAAGAGGTTAAAAGGGAAGAGCAACACACTATTAGAAGTATAAATACATAGTATACTGCTCTGCTACTTAGTTTTTCTCATCATGTCTTGTATAAAATGAATCACTGCACACGTCCTCCAGTGTCTGCTGATGGGCACAGTCTGGAAAGGTTTCTTTCCTGTTTGACTGATAGTTTCACAGACTAATAGGGTGTGTGTGCATCAGGGACAGGACACTAGTAAGGGTTGTGGTCACTTAGAACTTTGTCCCCCCCCCCCCCCAGTGGCTAGGAGATCCAGTTGGAGACCTCCCAAAATAAGACCCCTTTGGCAAGAGGTGAATGAATCCACAGCCCACACACACCCCTCTCCCTGCTGCTGTGCCCTGGAGCCAGAGAGCTGGGTATCACGTATCACTGAGGGGAGCATGACTGCATGGGAAATATGCCCCTATTTTAGCTTTTGTGGACCAACACTTGTCATGATGCTCAGCCAGCATTTCGATTGCTGAGCATAATGGGAAACGTGGGCCACAAAAGGCTACTGCTGGATCAAAATTATTTGCCCCCCCCCCCCCCCCCCACGAAATCGGATGACACACTCAGATGAAAGAGGGGCCAGAACATCGAATTAGTACTGAGCCTCATGATTTCAGACGGCAGCCGTGATCACTAACACAGATTCCAGGGAGTAAATCTCCTAGTGCTTACTTTAAAGGGACTGTGTCACCTGAACATTGTTTTTACTGTGCATGTAGAGCATAAAAAATGATTGTATGACGCAAAACTGCAAGCTAAATTAGGAGAAAATGTGTTTAAAAGGTGTCTGTGGAGTCTCCTGCTTATGACATCACCTGTGGCACGGTATACAAATGAACTGCTTTTCAATGGCACAATGCTTGCAATTTTGCTAATACAATGTATAGATAATTTTCAATCATTTTGTATGCTCTAGATTCACAGTACAAACAATGGTTTAGTTGATACAGTCCCTTTAAGATCATTCAAATAGTGAGTAAGATAAAAAAATAACAAGTAAATTCAGCAGAAAAGCCAATTTATTAAACCTTTTACCAATTTGGCGCCGATCCCGCTTTAAATCTACCATTATATTCCATGGAGAATACAGCTATGTTTTCTGCATACAATCTGCAAGTATCTATATGGTTACTGTAGAACTGGAGTAGCCCGATATGCTTATGATCAGATAATAACTATTGGGTGAATAGGACGTTACAGGTTTCCCTTGACCACATTAGTCAAACATTCATCAGAGAGAAGTGAACAGTAAAGAGGCTCTTGCTACTGTAAGTTATTCACATCCGTATCGGTACAGATTATGAAAGTCTGCTGCTGTCATGCGGCTTGTTAAAGGGACATTAACTGTATATTGAGGATATGGAACGGTTAGCATTCCAGCTGCAGTACAGCTTCCTTTCCCAGGAAGCCTTTCAAAATGGCAGAGCATCATGGGTACAGCTGTACAGGACACTGTAGGATATATAGAAGAAACAAAGTGCAATTCCCAAATGAACATCTCATTACCTCAACAAAACTCTAAATATGATTACGGTTTGTGAGACAGATGCAATTTAATGGAGAAGGTACTGTAACTATATACTATGACATGATCCAGTCTTCACTTGTTATTAGGAAGACAGGTCTTATTCAGCTTGTGGCCATACAGACATCAGGCAGAGCAGGTAACTAAACACACATTACCATTAATGTTGTCACAGTAGTAGAACTGCTCATCATTAAGAGCAGGGCATGCTGAAACCAAATCCTGCAGGCCGGATCCAGTCACAAGTAGACATCCAGAAAGATTTAGGTGTTCCAGGTAAGGTAATCCTCCCCATAATGTCAACATCCTTTATACAAACAATGAAACACAAACACTTAGCCATTTGCCACATGAACAATTCCTCAAATAATATACAGTAAGGGAAGAAATTAATGACAGCTGTGACACCAAAGCACACAGGTTTAGTAACAATGTATTGTCTATGTATTGTCAATGATGGTTAACCTTAGCGCTAGAGATGCTTGGAGACTACACATCCCATGATGCTTAGTGAGATTTATAACTGGGGGCTACATATCCCATGATGCTTAGTGAGAATTATAACTGGGGACTACATATCCCATGATGCTTAGTGAGAATTATAACTGGGGACTACATATCCCATGATGCTTAGTGAGATTTATAACTGGGGACTACATATCCCATGATGCTAGGTCAAACATGTTATGACAGACTGAGCATCAAGGGATATGTGCCTACTCATTTCCCACAATCTATCAAATACCATCACTGCTCTACAAGTTTAAACTTACCTCAGTGGAAATTCTATTGCAAAATATATAATAAAAGCAGGTCAGGGGTCTCTTTATTGTATTTGCTGCTAAGAATGCTCTTTTAATTTCTGGAAACAATGGTTAAATGAATGTCAAATAACTCTTTTGCTATACCCCATCAGCTTACATTATAATAATAATAGGATGTATTAAGTTTTTGAAGTGATAAAATACGGATGGATATGAGAGAACGAACATTTCCCACATTGCATCTCTGCCATGTTGAAAGTCAATGGATACCTGACGTCTGTCAGGTAAGTGGATGAGCATACCGCTATCTCAGTACAAACCTGAAATTTAGGAATATACTTTAATACAGGGCTCAACAAAGCCTGGGCGCCAGGTCACCATGGCGACTAGGAAATTGTATCTGCCGCCCAGGTAGGAGCATCAGCACATGGCGCTCCCCGTCCTGAGATTAGCGCGAGGGAGCAGAGTGTGCGCTTCCTGCTCTGCCCCCTCGCGCTGTTATATCGGATCGGTGGGTGTCAAGTACAGACTGACTCTGCCTGTGTGAAAGGCATGACCAAGCTGCAGTAGAAATCCCCCCTCCCGTTCAATGAGGTAAAACAGACGGGAGGGGGGGGGGGGGGGGTCATTCTTTTTTTCCCTCTTTTTATTTAAAAAAACAAACAAAAAAAACAACCTGGCTTATGCGCTCGTGTATGTCTGTGTGCCTAAGTGTGGATGTGTGTGTGTATGGTTGCGTGAATGTGCCGTTGTCTGGCTCCTAGATTTTTTTTGCTGGCTCCTAATAGTAAATTAAATTTGTCAAGTGCTGCTTTAATACATTTGCAGGTAATTTGTAGGATATTTCAGCTGTACAGCGAGCTATCTATAAAGTGATGCCATCCTTTGGTTTTCCAGATTAATTATAATATATGCCATTGCTACCCACCTTAGACCATCATCTGTTATCTGATGACATCCTGAAAGGCTGAGGAACTGTAAACCACGGGCAATCAGTTCACTTCCAGAGCAAAAGTCTGTAATCTCTGACTGTGGAGTCTTTTTTCCTATTTTGCACAGGCCAGAGGACCCTGGGAGTGTTTGTATAGTCCTTAGTTTCCCACCAGTGGAGCAGAATGAATGGCCACAGTAAGTGAACCCAGCAGACCTGCAATGCTGCTGCCAACTGATGCTAGTCCTTGCTCCAAGCATTGGCTTGCTGCTGCAGCATCCACCACTTAAGCAATTTAGATTGGAGGTCACATCCAAAACACACAGTCCATCTGTACTTCTGTATTTCCAATCGGCTGCATCTTCGATATCTGCCAACTTTTCTGAATCCAGAATCCAAATTTGCGAAGACGCATAAGATTCAGATTGGTTTCCGTTTGGCCAAAGATCTACAGAAAAGATTCCGCTTTCACCCGTCATGTGTGACACACTGCATCGAATGCTATTCGTAATGTCCTTGCTTCCCCAGGAAGTTTTCACATTTTTGTGATTCCGACAACATTTGAGCATGTTTTTCCTGTGTGAGGACAGCACACCGAGTGCTAGAGAGAGTCTTTCTAATGTCAGATCTGTGATTTGGTCACAACCAGACAAGTCAATATGGCGGAGATTCTGGCAATCACACAGTGACCACCTGAAAGACAGTAAAGAAAACAAAATCTAAATTATTCTCGCTTTGTACAGTACAACATTTCTAAGCAAAGATGAGAAGGACTTAAACAATAACAGATACTAGTACTGATCGAACACCCATATACAAATTTAAGCAAATTAATTTGAGGATTAGATCTTCCTAAGGTGAAAAACTTGTAATAGTTTTGTTTTTTTCCCCTTTCAAAAATATTTTTAGAAGGTTATGATGGCTGTATTGTAATTGCTGCTCGGTATGCTCATTACAGGATCCCATATTGTAATTGCTGCTCGATATGCTCATTACAGGATCCCGTATTGTAATTGCTGCGCGGCATGCTCATTACAGGATCCCGTATTGTAATACCTTAAAATCTTTGCTACCCTATGGGTGACAGAAGCCATGTTGCAGGATAAATAAAGAATTAAACTCGCTGTTATACCAGCACAAATAAGCCGGATGTGGAGGAGGTCACAAACTTTTAAAGACTGTGCTACATTTACTGTTGTGAACAAACAGTCTGGACTGCTTGGTGTTGAGGATAGTGAGTCTGCAGTATGGATTAGTAAGCATGATCCCACACTGTCCATAAGAACTTGCTGATCCTGCTACAATTTCTGACATCTCCGTTATAAATTGGACCTCACAGACTATATTTATTTATTTATTTTCTCACACATAACTGCCTGATTTATATTTAAACCCTCTGCATGTATTACCAGATATCCTAAGTGCACAGAAAACCCTGCATTTACGGAAATTTTCAGTAGCCCCTTAATTATCTTCCACCTATTGATAATTTAGTTGTTTCCCATATTCTAGCAACTAACCCATCAAATGCAGAGTCGGAGATATCCGTCTGCGTAAGATCCAGATGTTCCAAGTTTGGACAAAATTCAAGAATCTGACGAACCTGCAAAGAAAATGAAATAATATTATAGAACTATAGCAGAGATTTACAGATGTTTTTTTCTAAGATGGGGCTTGACAAATCCTGGGTGTCCGATCGCCATGGCGACCAGGAAATGAGACCTGACTGGGACCAATCATCAGTCAGTTGCAAAAAAGGCTCCGCCGCCTCACGCTTTTAAGTCACAGCGCTGGGTGTCACATGACATACCGGCACTCAGCAGGACAACACTTGGAATAGAAGTGGCCCCCTCCCCTGCAATGACGTAAAGCGGCACGGAGGGGGGGAACAAATTAAATGATGCACTTTTTTTTCCCACTTACAAAAAAATGATAAATAAATGACTGGTAACTGTCCGTCTCTGGGTGTCTCTATGTGTCTGACTGTTTGTGTACATGACTGTGTGCGCGGTTGTCTGGCTCGTTAAACTAAATTATATTTGTCAAGCCCTGTTCTAAGAATACTCATTGACAATGTACACACCATTTTGTTGCTGGCAGCTGAGCTATATGCCAGAACAAGAGTCTTCACAGAATGTCCAACGTTCGGAAGGATGTTATGGATCAAACCATGTAATAATTCTTTCTCTTGTTGGGCCACATTGATATGGGTATTATCTTCCTCTGTTTCCTCTGCAAACAAAACAAGAACATAATTTATACCTACATGTTCTACAAACCATACACAGTAGTCTACGACAGAACAAATAGAGGTCATTCAACCACTACAGGCTGTTTTGTAAGGGTATGTTTAGTACACCTGATGTGAGGTCAGGCCAACATTGGACGGACCGGTGGAATGAGCGTTGTAAGCTATCAGTGTACGCTAACACTGCTCAGGCAGTGTTTCTGTAATGCCTCGATGTCAAGTAACTTTGAAAAAAAGAAAAACTTGTCGTATTTCTAAACACAGGACAACATTTTGAAAATATTTAGATTGTCATTTTTACCAATTGTAATTGTGTAAAAGATTTTTCAGGTCAAAGTTAGAAAAAGTGTTTTATTTCATTTTTTTCATCATATTTTAAGATTTTCTTTGTAGTAAATGATATGACGAACATAATGGTACGGGAGCACCTCTGTCGGAAACATAATGGTATCAAAAGAAAGTCCTTCTTATGCGAATATAAACAATATATCAATGTGTGTGGGTAGAGTGAATGAGAAAGAAGAAAATTACAGCTAAACACAAACACCAGATAAATATAACAGCACGTCACCAAGGGTAAGATACGGTTAAAAGGCGCTAACCTAACCAAGACATTCCCTTATCAACTTCACAAGTGATACCCTTGAATGCTATTCAGACACCCCTATCACAAAGTAGAACCTAGCCAGCTCCATATGGGTAAACTATTGTGTGCTGGAACATGTTAAATGTTTATTTTTCGACATTTTTAACTCCATAAAACCAATGCAGAAAATTCTAGGAAGTTCTATATGTATCTACCGCCCTCTACTTGTGTCCCAGGTATTTATTTTTAAGTTATGCTGCCAGCAGGGTCAGAGAGGAGGACCTAACCTCACCATCTCTGCTGCTTAGCACTGCGTGAGGCAGAGTGCTTATGTGCCACTACAGGCACATAACAAATGTGCAGCCACTTTGTCCTCCCCAGCAGTGTTTTTTAATTATGTTAAATGACAGCCGTCTAACCAGATTCATCTATATCTGCATCTTCATCCCACTCCTGGAAAGCCCGGCTCTCATCCTTCCTTCTTGAAATCCATTCCTCATTGGGTTCGGGGTCAAGGTGAGTAGGAGGCCCACTGTACCAATCACCTGTTAAATGAACACGCATGTTAAATAATAAGAATACAAAATAATTTTTCTAAATGGAAAGGTTGGTTAACAACAACATTTGCAGCAAAACACCATTCATTCATTTATCCCTGTAAAAGACAGACGAGTCGCCCAATCCAAAGACAAGAGAAGCAAGAAATTAGGATATGAAGTAGGAAAACAAAAAACACAATAGAAGCATCCAGGAAACACTGGTTAAAGTGCTCTTCCAGGGTTTATCCTAAACATACAATGTGCCATTCCTGTAATACTAGATGAAATTATAAATATATATATATATATATTTTTTTTTTTTATACAAAAGGACACTGGCTGTAGCTAGAGTTTGTACCTACCTGGAATCAGGAGTGATGTGAAAGGTCTCATCCCCTCTTGAATAATACAATACAATACAAATGTATTAAATAATACATTTAGCACCAAAACAAGGCAATACCTTTTGAAAGGCTATATTAAGTGAAATAAGGACAGAGAAGTAAAGAACATGAGACCGTAGCGCAATGATATGCGATATAGTAATGGCGTCTCCTATCTGTAATGTATCTTTAATAAGCAGCTTGAAACTCACCTCGAGCCCACAGAACAGGATAAAGATGCTTCCATAGTGATCCAGTTTTTGCCAGCTGTGCCCATTTAGTGTTTACTTGAATACAGCGACACAGCTCCTGTGGATTAAGGTAACTAAAAATGTTCAGCATTACCTCCGGAGGAAGATGGGAAATGGATGTAGTGGTCTGCTGAACTTTTGTTTCTGTAGAAGAAGAAGAAAAAAAAAGGAGGTTTTTTTTTTTAGGTACGACAAAAAAAAAAAACCCAACAAAAAACAAGGTCTCTCGAGGAATTAGAAACATTTAGTTTGAGATAAAGTGAATACAGACAGCTGCAACTGACTTCTGGATGGGGAGGTGTGCTGAAAACTACTGAAGGCCCCTTCAGCTATATACATGTATATGCTTCTTCATCTCACCTTGCTCTGCCTTTTCATCCACTGAATATTTAAGCACTTTCTGACGCTCTTCAGCCTGGTTCCTAAGGTTTAGTCCTCTCAGGAGCTCTGCAGGGTCTTTCTGTGTGCAATGCTGGGCAATTACCTTCTTTTTAATATCCTTGAGCTCATCGTAAGTGAAATATTCCATCAACATAGGCTGAAAAACCTAAGAGAAGAGCACACAGAGCAGACACAGCTTTACAGATACCTTTATATACTAACATCACAAATAAGGGATTCTACACTGGGCCCTCTAAAACATTAACATAATATACATGCTAAAAAACATTCTGGCACAATGCAGCATAAGAGCCATTTCAGCTTGCATTGTAAGGGATAACAAAGAAATATCTGCCGGTAGACTAAATGAAGATGGTGGATTTGAGTTAAATCAAGTTGATTTAAATCACTACTCAGTACGACTTATTAAAATCATGATAGTTAAATGTAAATATGCCTTCTTGTTGGTAGTTAGAATCTAATAATTACAACCAAATGTAGATTTCATATTTTGAATAACCCGTCATATTATTTGAACTATAATTGAAAACTATTTTCAATAAAATAAATGTGATTAACATCATATTTTTTAAAAAATCTGATTGTTTTGATTTTAATGCACTCTGACAGCATCATTGACCCTCCTCCTACTTGCAATGTGTTCGTGTGAGTGTAGGGGTATTTACTAAAATGAGCTTCCTGGTGACAACGTACCTCCTCCTCTTCCTTCATATGGGGAAGAAAATCACTAGTAAAAGCTTCCAGCCTCTCCTTCAACTGCTGGGCATAATTCAGTTGTTCATACTCGTTCTGGAAATAAGGTAAAGTTGTTTATTCTTTTTGTGCAAATACAAGAAGTACAGTATTCAACAACGAGAGCAAACTGACTGAGTCATGGACCACAGGACAGTCCAACTCCATAAAACGAGAACTTCTGAAGAAACATTTACCAGCAATGTCAGTAAATCAAGTTCCTTAAAGCATTACAGGATAGAGCATGGGAGAGTTAGTGAAATAGCACAGATTACAATTTGTAGACCTTCATTTCAACAATGTAGAACAATTCGACTAGTTAGATTTTTTTTAATAGAACTATATATATCTAAGACAAATGTTGCAACAGCATTTAACATGGTCTGTAGATTTTATAAGCAGGAAAAATGACAGTCAAGAATCAAACTCTCCTATTCACATAGAGTGTGGGGGGACAAAGGCAGGGATAATAACAGGGCTAGGGGCCCATGGCCAGTCACTAGCCCCATCACTGTGGGAGGAAAAAACCCTTCCCTGTTGGGGGGTGGGGGGGTTAAATAAAGGGTAAGATCCTTGCCCATTCCTTTACAGGGGTAGGAGCCATCTGGCAGGCTCCCATCCACCCTTGTAAATAATAGGGGGAGGGGGGCTACTTTACCTGACCCCCCCTATGTGTTCGAGGGAACATACGGCAGTTCCTGACACAGTTTCTATTATGGGGGAGGGGCCAGTGCCAGGGTTACCCCCCCCCCCCCCCCCTTATGTATTAGGTAGTCCGGGGGGCATTTCAGAGGCCCCTGGACCTGGTTTAGACAAAGGAATTTTTCCTCTTTTTTATTTATATATCTTTTGACTGCTGGACTTAGCCTAAAAAAATGGGACCTTTAATGGCAGGTTTTAGTGAATAGCCCCCATGTATTCACAGTGCTACCATAAACACCACAGGAAATATACTGCACATGACAGAACTATTAAATATGCTAAACAGCATTCTAATCACACACAGTTTAGTTACCTTTACATTCTTCAAGCCCTTCTCAAACAGGACCAGCATTTCAGAGAGTTTGTTGTCAGTATGCACGTTGTACACTGTCTGGCTGCGTTGTTGAAGCAAGCCGATGATATACTCATTCTCAATCTGCTCATGCATTTTGAATTCTTTGAATGTTTCATATAGTGACTGTAGTAAAGCCCGAAAATCATTGTTGTTGGAGAAATTGGTCTTCGAAAGCTGAACAAGAGAAAATGCCCATGGTAAAAAGGAATGTGCAGCTAGAGTTCAAACAAAACTTGTATCTACTAATCCCTTGCGCTAAAGTACTGATACTTCACTTCTATTACAGGTCATTCCACTCCCTGTTATATATTATGTGCTCTACATTGTATGAGGTGAAAACAGAAAAACATAACGAATTGAGAAACAAAATAAACCAAAAGCTGAATAAAAAATATATTTATTATTGCCAGGGTAGAAATAGTCATACGCTGCACTATACAGTTTTACATTCAAAGTAGAGATGTCACCTGAATGGAGTAGAACTAATATATAAAAGACTCATGCAAAATGGCTACTTCTAGCAGAGAGATCGAGAGAAAATGTCTGCTCCCTCAGAGTGGGAGTAAGGTTTTAACCAGGCAATCCTGCCTCATACAAAATGCCTCATCAATAGTGCTATGAGCTGCAACAGTTTAAAGAGGTTTACATTTAATCTCAAGTAATACTACAAGGCTATTCATTAAAAATTAACCAAAAAATAAACTGCTTGAGAATTGCAAAAATCAGACATTAATAAACAGCCAAGTTGGAATAATACTTCAAATTTGCCTAATTTTCCATATCAGCGATAAAAACATACTGCTGTAATTGAAATGCATACCTTTATCTAAATACCTCCTACCTTCTGAAAGCTCATTGCTTTTACTTTGCAATATGTCTGTCTGTTGACACATTATGTGTTACCTCCTCTTGTGTAATGCATCTCTGTGAGAGATTGTTAATTAGCTGGCATGTGATGCAGTGATGTTTTGGCTTGAGCTACTGTAGGTGAACTGGACCAGTCAGTTTTGAATTTTTAATACAACAAACAAACACTGGAACAAATAGATGTGAGTTATTATCTATTGTGACATGTCATGTGCATTCATTTGTGCAGGTTTTTACCAGACAGGAGAGATCTTTTAATGAGGGATATATATGAATGTCTGTATGTAAAAATGTAGCAGAATTGATACGGTTATAGCTGCTGATGTGTATAAAGCTTATAAACTCCAGGAAACCCCCCCACTATTGATAACAATATATATGATGCTCTGTGAAGAAGTAGTTGCCAGTACATGTGTGTTAATGCTTCTTTATTCGTTTAATAGAGGTTTGTAATTTGCTACACAAATTAAACAGAATTTCAAAAAAAAGTTATTTATCTTTAAAAAAAATTAATCGAGAATTATGAAGATTACAACATATCCATTCCAATATGGTTTACTTATTATTATTACAGCATTGGCCTTATTCAGTTTAAACCAGGTAGGAAAGTTGGTATAATGTTTGCAGAATGCTGGCATTGCAGATTAAATCAAGTAATTGGATGTAAAATGATTATTAGTACAATGGAGCGTGTAGCGAGGGTGTGACAAAATGCCGACTGTCTAGTGCAGGCATGTCCAACTCAAATGATATTTAGGGCTGGCTGGGCAAAACCCAACACATTCTGCATTCCGAGTGTTCATATAATAGCCAGCAAGCACTTTCAAAACATAAACTACAAGGGATTGCTCCAGACAGATACGGTTTGCAGCATAAACGCAGACCAGAAACAATTAGATGACATTACAAGAGAATTGCAAGCAAATTAATAGGTTAGGGAGGGACTGCACGTGACGGACAGATCGCAGGTAAGTTCAGAAGCTGCACTGCTGGAAATGATCTATATTACCTAAATTCAATGCTACCAAACTGCTCACATTGAATGGAAAGTAATGTAGATCATTTTTAGGGCTGGAGCTGCGAAATGATCTATCATCCGTAAGTAGTCATTATCCGAAATGCTGCCAGTACCGAGCATTAAGGGACTACTCAACCTGTAATATGTTGCTGCCATCGTCTATTTATAACATCATTTAAAGGCAAATAAACTACAATGAAGAATAATAGGGAAACTATATACCCAGGATGTAAATACTTTTTAGATACTATTGAGACAAAATCCCTTTTAAATAGATTACCTATCCGAAAAAGTATTTTAGATGGTGCACCATTCAAATTAGCAGTTTCATTTATTAAACTGGGTCAATTTTTAAAACCAGAATAAAAAAAGTGTGCCCCAATCACACACTGCATATGTAATATAATGACCTGGGCTTCTTCCAATGAAATAACATGTTAGGGTGTTTGTAATATGGATGATGCAGTAGTATGAAATCATTACTATTTCATGCCGAGTCATTTGAGGATCAGCATATTAAAGAGGCTGGCTTTATAAAAGGAGCCATGTCCAAAACTTTAATCACATGTTACACATGAACTGAAAATACATATTCATTAAATAAAAGTGGAAAATACAACCCCACGTAAATAGCTGCTACTTCCACATGGGGGGGGGGGTCATGTGTGAGAGTGTGCGTGTGTGAGAGTGTGCGTGTGTTCCAAGTAAAAATAAAGGACTGACAAGCAAACTTCAAGAGAATTGGAAAAATCTATACTAATAGGCAAGTTGTAAAAAATAAATAAATAAAAGATTTAGTAATATGGCTGTGCTTCACTGGCTTAGAACATCAACTTGTGCCTTCATATGCAACTTAAAGGAAGTAGATCAGTTCCTTGTTAAACAAGTAAAACATTTTCTCTACAATGAGGCACTTGCTTGCAAATATGCCTCTTTGAATATTACCTATACTTGGTTTTCCCTCTCTATAGCATGTAGCATACATAAACTACTATATATTTGTGGTGTTTCAATGCAGGTTGAGTATCCCTTATCTGAAGGGCTGATGCTGCCGGAATGATGTGTGAACCGTAATTATCCATTATCCGGTCCAAGCATTTCACATAAGGGATACTCACCCTGTAACACCATTTTCATTGCAGCAGTTGTACGGAGTTGTCTCTTGCACGGACTGCATGCTGACTAGTTTATACAGGGTGTGTGAAACATTCTGCACCCACTAAACTGTAAGTAATGGCTGGTAACATACTGCTAGGAAGATGAGGCCTTCATCTAAAGTAGAATTATGCATTACAGATACTGGATTTACAAAAGGGACACAAAACGTTATTCTTTACTTGTGAAAAGATAGTTGTCCCTTGTATAAGGATAAACTGGTATGTATTTTTCATAGTATCCTCTGAACGGCAGCTGCCATGCTTCCATGGGATTATTGTTGAGAGACCTTAACTAGGCCCTTTACACCAAATGTCCTAAGTGAGTATAATTAACCTTGTATTTCCTGATTTACATGAGCCTCTAAGGGTGCAGTAGAGAGAGCTGGATAGTCACTAGTGAGCCTCTAAGGGTGCAGGAGAGAGAGCTGGATAGTCACTAGTGAGCCTCTAAGGGTGCAGGAGAGAGAGCTGGATAGTCACTAGTGAGCCTCTAAGTTTGCAGGAGAGAGAGCTGGATAGTCACTAGTGAGCCTCCAAGGGTGCACGAGAGAGAGCTGGATAGTCACTAGTGAGCCTCCAAGGGTGCAGGAGAGAGAGCTGGATAGTCACTAGTGAGCCTCTAAGGGTGCAGGAGAGAGAGCTGGATAGTCACTAGTGAGCCTCCAAGGGTGCAGGAGAGAGAGCTGGATAGTCACTAGTGAGCCTCTAAGGGTGCAGGAGAGAGAGCTGGATAGTCACTAGTGAGCCTCTAAGGGTGCAGGAGAGAGAGCTGGATAGTCACTAGTGAGCCTAGACACCTCTCTTTGTATATTTTTTTTATTAATGGCCCAAAGTTCAATCAAAGATGTACACTTCAATATTTCTTACACCCTCTTGATCCTATGCAAAAACAAGGTTCTCTCTCTGCACACAGCAGACCTCAAACAGATGCCCCCATTGTGATTGGCTGTGCGTGCGCTGACACAGACTGCACCTGCCAACCTGTGAGACACAGCTGAGAGTAAACCTGCATGTATCCAATAAATGTTCTCTCACTGAAACGGTCAGGACATGTATGGAATACATTGAGAGGGAAATCAATTATGTGAACTTGGTCAACTGAAGTGCCATCAGCGAGGCCATCTTTTGGGACAGGTCAGCTTTATGGGCTATTTTTGTTGTGACAACAATCAACAGATACATAAAGGGAATTTTAGTTTGGCAACAGGACTACTTAAATTAATATAGATACAAAATGTAAATGCAGAAAAGGATAGTACAGACCAGTCTATTTCTTCATCCAACAGGGTGGCATCTAATGTTTTGCTGATATATCTGGTAGTATTCACTCCTAAAAACCTTCCAAATTGCAGCTGGCTTAGCACACCCATTTATGTACACTGACACAACGCATTTATTAGAGCAATAAAAAGTAAGGCTTGTATCATCTAATTATATTCAAAATACATTTTATTTCTTAAAGTGGCATTAATGGGTTTGTTGTTGTTTTTTTTCCCCAGGTGTTCTCTCTCTGTGTTACTGCAGACAGGGATTCTCATTTTTTTTTAGTGCCACCAACAGAGAGGACTTAGCTGGATCTAAGGTACTCTCCAGTTTAGATACCTTTGTCAGTGGCATTCAAAAAAGTACAAGCCTGTTTATTAACCTACTAGGTCCAATGGACCTTTCACTTGAGCTTCTATGTTAAAAGCACAAGTGGAAAAAAAATGAAAGTTTAGTGATTCTTTAACTGGGCTAATCAGTAACTCTAAGGTGTCACTATATCTACTTACAGTGTCAATAAATCTATAGCTTGTATATATCAGGACATCCATCAGAACTGACTAATGTTTAACTTATATTGTACGTGACAAATGTGACCCATTTCGTATTGGTGGTACATATATTAAGCATAAACCTGCATATCACAATTCAACACTAACAAATCAGCATCATCTAGCCATTAATAATTCATGCATGGCATATTGCCTAAAGCAGTTTATTATGGTGGAGTATACCTGACAACTCATTCCAACTCCAAAACCTTTTCATACCGATTTTGTTTTAGAAGATTATGCCAATTACAAATGTTTTAAAAAAAAAAAACATCTTATGACATCCCCATGTGGCTTGATTTGCAAATTACACATTTTGTAATCTTTTTTTAATGATATGCTGGCATTAGTGTTATAGTAGAGATATAGGAGCATTGCATTTCCCACCATATGTGGTGGACTACAGCTCCCATCAAGCTCTTCTAAGTCCTACATTTAAACAATAATGTTTTTCAGCATTCTGCATTATATGACATTGTACTGTAAATGTAATATGTAACTGGTACTCCAGATGTTGTGGACCATATATTTGACTGCCTGAGCATCATAGCGAGCTGTAGACCAGCTGCAGTGCCAAAGCTGAGCCATGCCTGCTCTAGACATGGATGGCACAAGTCACAGGAGGCCTGCTGGAGACTAGGAAGTACCTTCTCGCAGTAGCCTCCGACCAGCTGCTTCATCCTCCAGTGCGGGGCGGTGAACACGTCCACCTCGTCCGGGAAAGGAGCCATCCTCGCCTCTCCATAAAGCGCCGAGATGCGTAGGAATGAATAGGGTCAGCAGTGATCCCGCGATACTTACTCCATACCACTAACAACAACAACAACCCTCCTTCCTCCTCCTCCCAGTTACAAGTGCGCAACGCTGGCCTACAGTCACTGCGCATGCGCGGTCTCCACACTACATGCGCATGACACAACGCCAGCACGAGTATGCCAACAGTAGCGACTAGTTCCTTCCTATCCGTAGAAGGACACTGATCACGTCAAAAGACCATGTGACTATTTGGTCACATGGTACAAAGAACTACAGGAAACAGCAAAGCGGGAGATTGAAATGAATGGGGATGCGTTGTGCTAATCTGATCTCTGCTGCTGGGCTGTGCTCTGCTGCTGTGCTGGGCTGTGCTCTGCTGCTGGGCTGGGCTGTGCTCTGCTGCTGTGCTGGGCTGTGCTCTGCTGCTGGGCTGGGCTGTGCTCTGCTGCTGGGCTGGGCTGTGCTCTGCTGCTGGGCTGGGCTGTGCTGCTGTGCTGGGCTGTGAGGGTTTTGAGGAAAGCAGTATTATTAATTTTACAAAACATCTTCTTTGGCATGACAGCATTGAAACTGGAGTGCTTTTATAATGCACTATATCAAAATCTTTTTAAAGCAGAGCACTGCAGTTCTTGAAGTAACTGAAAATTGAGAACATTATGGGGGCTAAATCAAACATGAATCTTTAAGACAGGGACATTTTATTTCATTTATATTTGTATCGTTTTGTTTAGACATGTGCAAAACTAAAATTTTCGTTTCGGTATTTATTTCGTCTTAAACGAATTTAGTTCATTACTGCATTCGTTTGAGACGAAATTCGTTCATTATTTTCGTTTCGTTTTATTAGTTAGTACGAATAAATTGACCTACACATTCCATAAACCGAAAGTCTATAAACCAAACTTCGTTCAGTTTATAGACTTTCGGCTTATAGAATACATGTAATGCTATTGGCTTTCTATAAACTGAACTAGAGTCCCCATTCATAAGAATTTCTTATGAATGGGGCTCTCGTTCGGTTTATAGAAAGCCAATAGTATTACACGTATTCTATAAGCCGAAAGTCTATAAACCGAAGGTCGTTCGGTTTATAGACTTTCGGTTTATAGAATACATGTAATTCTATGTATTCTATAAACCGAAAGTCTATAAACCGAACGACCTTCGGTTTTCTAGACTTTCGGCTTATAGAATACGTGTAATACTATTGGCTTTCTATAAACCGAACGAGAGCCCCATTCATAAGAAATTCTTATGAATGGGGACTCTAGTTCGGTTTATAGAAAGCCAATAGTATTACATGCATTCCATAAACCAAAAGTCGTTCATTATGTCGATTTATGGAATGTATATGTAATGCTATTGGTATTCTATAAACCGACTCTATTTTGGTTTATAGAATGCCAATAGGACGAATGATTTTAGTTTATTAATCATTCGTCTTTCGTTAGTTTATCTTATTTGTTTTTTCGGCCGAATGGACGAAAATGCATTCGTCCTAAAACAAATGCACATGTCTAGTTTTGTTTCTCAAAAAAATGACGCAGTTATGTCAAAACCTGTCTTTAAATTATTTTTTTTACATTTATTTAATTGTAGATATTAATCACCATCCAACTGTGTTTTATAAAATGCTTTTATTATAAAATGTCTTTTATATTTTTCTCTTTTGCATTTCTCTCCCCTCACCCACCTACTCACTCAAAGTGAATATGTGTGTGTATGTCTCTCCTATCCACTCAGTGTGTGTGTGTGTCTCCCATCCACTCAATGTCAGTGTGTGTCTCTCCCAGTCACTCAGCGTGTGTGGTATGATATGATTACAAGAATAAATAAAATCTGTGTAAAAGAAAATACACACACCTCACATATACACCCCCCTCCATACACACACACACACACCTATTCCTAACACCTACACCTCACATACAAAATTTAAAAAAAATACATTTCTTAATGCGTCCCTCCCTGCTGCTTTATCTTATTGCAGGGGAGGGGGACATTCGTGCTGTAGCAGGATCTCCACGTGTGTTCCTGCTGAGTGCCGGGAAGTCACATGACACACGGCACTCAAATACTTGAGTGCGTTGTTTTGCAGCGCGATGGGGGAGAAGTCTGTGCGGATTGTACACACTGCAAGCTCTGCCCCCTCGTGCTGCAAAAAAAAACAACCCAGATGGTAGCAGCAAGGGGGTGCAGCCATGGCGACCTAGCGCCCGTGATGTGTCGAGCTCTGGAGTAAACATCAAATGCCTAAGGGGAGGGAGATTTCAGACACGCCTACACTGTAGTGAGTTTAGGAGGTACTACCTGTTTCTGGTCGGTTTCTGGAAATGTGAGGGAAGAGCCAGTGAATCGTGAGCGCCATATTGGAGAGCAACATGCTCCTCCAATATGGCTGCTGCCCTCTTGTGGGAAGAGATGCTATTTCTAGACTGCCCCTAAGGCAGCCAGCAACATTGCAATGGGAAAAAAATAGCTAAAAAGTTAGGGTTATAATAATGGTTAGGGTTACAATTAAATTTAGGTTTAGGATAAAAGTTGGGGTCAAAAGGTCACTGTAGGTGAAAATAGTTATAAAACAAAAAAACTATTTTGGTTAATGTCCTATAACTCAAAACGTAAAAAAAAAGAACATGGAAACAAGCACATTTCTAAACTCGGGACAAAATGTAGAAACAATTTAGATGGGTCTTTATTATTTTTAGGTCAAAGTTTAAAAAAAGTGATAAAATATGATGAACATAAAGGTATCTAACGAAAGCCCTTCATATGGCGATAAAAACATTATATCATTTGTGTGAGTACAGTATATGAGAAAAAAGAAAATTACAGCTAAACACAAACACCCCAGAAATGTCAAAACAGTCCAACTCACCAAGGGAAAGACATGGTCAAAAAGACATGTCACTAAGGGGTTAAATAGTTATGGGGTATCAAATAGTTTTAAAATAAAGGTATCAGGTAGGACTCTGAAACTGTCAACTTAGGGTGACCACATCACTGTTATATTCAGGGAGGCTTTTAATGAGGCAGGAGGGCACTAACTATTTATCCATCACTCAAATTTTACATCTTGCATATTGTGTTAGCCAATTCTATATGTATGCACATGGACAACTAACTATTTCTGATTATAGACCGAACAAATGGCCCATCTAGTCTGCTCAGTTTCTGCCTAAAAATAGTCCCTGACCTATGTACAAGTCTTGTGCCTATCCCATTCATGATTTAATGCCTTCACTGTATTAACCTCTGTCACTTTAATTGGAAGGCTATTCCATGAATCCACTACCCTCTCAGTAAAGTAATAATTCCTCATATTATTTGTAAACCTTTTTCCCTCTAGTTTAAGTCTATGTCCTTATGATGGTACTTTTTCTTTTTTTAAATATACTCTCCTCCTTAACTGTGTTGATTCCAAGTGAGATCTCACCAGTGCTCTGTATAATGGCATGAGCACAATGAACTGTCAGTGCTTACAATCAGAGTAAACCCCCCCCCCCCCCATAAATGAACCCCCCCTAAAAGTTACCACTAACCCCCCGACCACTAATACAAACCCCCCAAACAGAAACACTAATTCCCCTAATACTAACACTATTACCCTTTATACTAACACTAACCCCTTATACTAACATTAATACCCCTAATACTAACACTAATACCCCTAATACTAACACTATTACCCTTATTACTAACACTAACCCCTTATACTAACATTAATACCCCTAATACTAACACTAATACCCCTAATACTAACACTAATACAACCTTATACTAACAGTAATACCCCTAATACTAACACTAATACCCCTAATACTAACACTTACTCCTAATACTAACACTAATACCCCTTATACTAACAGTAATACCCCTTATACGAACACTAACCCCTTATACTAACATTAATATCCCTAATACTAACACTAATACTAACACTTATGTTTAAGCACTTCCCTCTTTCTACTGCTAATACCTCTCCCTATACAACCAAGCTTTCTGCTAGCATTTCCTGCTGCTCTATTACATTATCCGCAATACAACAAACAAGGGAGCGCAAAAGCATGGAAGAGAAAGAGCAATGGATCACAGCATAATACTGTGTGGTGTAACAGGAGGTATATAATGGAGTATATATGCACTCACAAACAGATCTTCTTAAAAGGGCCCGTCAACAACTAACAATGATGATCCTCACGCTCATGATAGAAATCTTATTTTAATAAGTCTATAAAAGATTAAAAAGCCAATGGCGCAGTATCCACATAATATACAAATGTAAGAAAATAGTGACACTTAAAAATTTTTTTTAGATTTTCATCAAAACATTCACCTCGGAATGGTGGGAGTTGGATCAGTGTGCAGACTCTCCCCCATTTGTGAGCTTATAGTGCACATGTTTACGTGCCTATTTTTTTGTAAGTGTCACCATTTCCTACATTTGTATTTTATGTGGATTCTGCGCCATTAGTCTTTTGTCCTGAGTTTAGAAATACCAATGTTTCCATGTTTTTCTGTTTTTTTTTTTTTCAAGTAATAGGAAAATAACCAATAGTAGTGTTTTTTTTTTTTGTTTCCTATTTTCTTCTACAGTGATCTTTTGACAAATAAAACAGATGTGGTGCATGCTATAAATATATAATAACAGCCATTGCACGTTTTTTCACTCTCCCGACTTTCGTGACTGCAGTTTCCTGTAAAAATCACCCTCTATGGCGACTATTCACTAAAATGTAAGATGAACATTTAATCTTACTAATTTAGCTATACATTGCACAGGGACAAACCTGGTCAGTTTGCTTAGAGAGGGGAGCAAACCAGGTTTGTATCTGCACAATGTATAGCTAGTGGTGACATGGTGACATGAAACTGAAATAATATTGGAGTCCAAAAACAAATCAGACCAGTACCCATGAACTAAACAATAATTCTAGGTATAACATTTTACTGGAGAATAAAACAAAAAATATTACCATCAACAATGTTACAATGTGAGTGAATTTTATTTAAAAATAATGGCAGGAAAATGGGCGTTGTATCTAATCTCCTTGCCAAATATCCTCAGCCTTCCATGGGTCTATACACAACAATGTCCCTTCACTTTCCACATTGACATGTATCACCCCCACATCCCCTCCCCATATGCACCAGTCCACCGTATTCCACACTGTTACAGCTTTACCAAGTTTGGAGCAACTCGATCCCCCTACTGAACCCAGCAGCATCCAGTAATCAAATGCTGCAGCAGGTCTACGCACATAGCAAGCTCAAATTGCTGTCTAGTGCTCCACTTGAGTTATAATCATTCCTTTTATTTGATGAGACGTTTACAACCAATAAAGGTTCTCTAGCAATATAAGAACTAGGCATTACTATCCCTGTAATGGACCATTGTTAGCTGAAGGTATAAAAGTCCATTTGCTGGATAGGTACTAGCTTTCTCACTGTGAACCATCTAGTCCAGGGGTGTCCAAGTTTATTCTGCAAAGGGCCACTTTGCTAGAAATGTATTGGTGCGTGGGCCACATTCATTTTTCATTCATTCAGAGAATAATATATATAATTATATACATGTGTGTGTATGTATATATATATATATATTATATATATATATATATATATTATGTATATATATATATATATATATATATATATATATATATATATATATATATATATATATATATATTACACTAATGTGTAGTGGTCACATTAACTACAAACACACACATGCATTCACAGTCACACTTACCCCCTTCCCACACACACAGTCACAATTACCCCACACACACATACACATTTATACACACATACTCACATACATACACTTACCCCACACACATACACAATTATACACACACACTCACATACATACATACACTTACCCCACACCCACTTAACATGCACTCACATAGATACACATTTATACACATACTCGCATACATACACTTACCCCACTCACACACATTCACATTTATACACACACATACATACATACACTTAGCCCACACACACATTGATACACACACACACTCACATACATACATACACTTACCACCACACACATACACATTTATACAGACACTCACAAACATACATACACTTAACCCCCACACACATCCACATTTATACACACACTCACATACATACACTTACCCCACTCACACACATACACATTTATACACACACACACTCACATACATACAGTTACCCCACACACACACTTACATACATACACTTAACCCACACACACATTGATACACACACTCGCATACATACAAACACTTACCCCCACACACATTTATACAGATACTCACAAACATACATACACTTAACCCTCACACACATCCACATTTATGCACACACTCACATACATACACTTACCCCACTCACACACATACACATTTATACACACACACTCACATACATACACTTACCCCACTCACACACATACACATTTATACACACACACTCACATACATACTGTTACCCCCACACACACACACTCACATACATACATACACTTACCCCACACACACACTCACATACACTTACCCCACACACTAATACAAATTTATACACACACACTCACATACATACATACACTTACCCCACACCCACTTAACATGCACTCACATAGATACACATTTATACACATACTCGCATACATACACTTACCCCACTCACACACATACACATTTATACACACACACTCGCATACATACAGTTACCCCACACACACACTCACATACATACACTTACCCCACAGACACACTCACATACATACACTTACCCCACACACTAATACACATTTATACACACTCACATACATACATACACTTAACCCACACACACATTGATACATACATTCACATACATACATACACTTACACCACACACTAATACACATTTATACACACACACACTCACATACATACATACATACACTTACCCCACACACACTCACATACATACATACACTTACCCCCATACACGTGGCTGTGGAGGTTGTGGGCTCCCGGTGCGCTTCTTCCCTCCCTCTGACCCTTGCGCATGACCTCACGTGCAGGGTAGAGGAGGGGATTTGTGCACTGCACACAGCACCGGAAGCTGTATCGGGGAACGAAGTTCCCTACACAGCTTCTCGTGTGGTGTGCAGTTCGAGGTGTGGCTACCGGAGCAGAGCTCAGGCCGCATTTGGCCCGCCGGCCGCACGTTGGACGCCTCTGATCTAGTCCCTATACCTGTAAAGGACCCATATTAGCTGGAGGTATAAAGGCCCTTTTAGTGGATAGGAACTAGCTTTCACACTGTTAACCGTCTAGTTCCTGTCTTTGTTAACTACCATTGTTAGCTGAAGGTATAAAGGTCCTTTCACTGGATAGGAACTAGCTTGAGAAAGCCTGAACTAGGAGAAACGTGTTGTGTGTGGGAGAGGAGCATTCTACTAGAACTTCATGCACCTTACAAGTCTGGAACTACATGCACTTTGCAGCTGCTTGCTGTTTGCTTTTATGTAATATTTTATATTTTTGTATTCTGCATTATTAAAGAAAGTTTTACTGAAGATATATCTCCTTCCTCCCCTGTCCTATTCTTTATGACCTCGAGGATCATCTGATAACATCTGTGAATTCAAGACCCCAAGAGGGGCTCCCGAATACCCATGATACTGAGCAGGGTACTGCTCAGGAAGAACTGAGTGGAACCCTCATATATTATATTTCTTTTGGTTCACTGATTAGTTTAAATATACTACACTATATTATTTTATTTTATCTTTGTTTTTCTTCCCCTTACATTATATGGAGAATATTGCCTCCTAAAAGGGTAAATAACAGTGTGTAGTGTTTTGGGAAGCGCACAAATTCACTTATTTGTTTTGTGTGTATTTTTGTACCAGGAGTGAAGCACTGGTTGTGTTTTTGTGCTGCTACTCCCTTCACAGTTAAAGGCGCAGTGTACTCTATTTTGTTTACTGTCACATTGTGCCAGTCAGAGCCCAGTAATATTGTGCCAGTCAGATACCAGTAATATTGTGCCATTCAGAGCACAGGAATATTGTGCCAGTCAGATACCAGTAATATTGTGCCAGTCAGATGCCAGTAATATTGTGCCAGTCAGATGCCAGTAATATTGTGCCAGTCAGAGCCCAGTAATATTGTGCCAGTCAGAGCCCAGTAATATTATGCCAGTCAGAGCCCAGTAATATGGTGCCAGTTAGAGCCCAATAATATTATGCCAGTCAAATACCAGGAATATTGTTCCAGTCAGAACCCAGTATTATTGTGCCATTCAGATACCAGGAATATTGTGCCAGCCAGAGGCCAGGAATATTGTGCCAGTCAGATACCAGGAATATTGTGCAATTAAAGTGCTTGTTTTCAACCAACGTCCTCCCCCCTTCCCCATAACTTACCAGATGACTGCTGCTCCGGGTCCCCGGACGGTCGCCTCCTCCGTGCAGTCTTCCCTCCTGCACGGAGGAGGGAAACACAGTCACCGAATGTGACATAAGGCACATCCGGTCGCTGTGATTTTTAAAAAAAAAGTTTTCAGTGGAAAAAGCGGTGAGTTAAGCAGTGAGGTGCAGGGGGTGCCGGCACCATATTTGTACACAGGACTTACCCCATCAGCCATATTTGCCCCTAGGAGCTGCCCAATAAGCCAAATTTGCACCCATGTTCTGCCCCAACAGCAAGATTTACACCCAGGAGCTGCCCCAACAGCGAATTCTACACCCAAGAGACCCAGCAACAAAATCTGCATCCAGGAGCAGATCTGCTCATTGAAATGGCTTCAACAGCCAGATCTGCACCTAGGAACTGCCCAAGCAGCCAGGTCTGCATTCAGTAGCTGCCCAAGGAGATATATCTGCACCCAGATGCAGCCCCAGAAGCCATATTTGCACCAGGAAGCTGCCCCAACAACCAGATCTGCACATTGGAGTGGCCCCAGCAACAAGATTTGTACCTAGTATTTACCCCATCGCCCAGATTTGCACCCAGGAGCTGCCCCAACAGCCACATCTGCACCCAGGTTCTTCCCCAACATATTTGCACCCTTTTTCTGCCACAACAGAAATATTTGCACACAGGAGCTGCCACAGCAGCCACATTTGAACTCAGAAACTGCCCTAGAAGCCACATTAGCACAAGGGAGCTACCTCAGCAGCCACATTTGCATTCAGGAGCTGCCCCAGTGGCGATTTTGCACTGAGGAGCTGCCCCAGCTGCCATATTTGTACACACAACATACCCCATCGGCCAGCAACCATTTTTGCAGCTGGGAACTACACCAGCAGCCAGGTCTGCTCTCAGTAGCTGCCCAAGGAGATAAATCTGCACCCAGGTGTAGCCCCAGGAGCCATATTTGCACTAAGGAGCTGCCCCAACAACCAGATCTGCACATTGGAGCTTCCCCACCAACCAGTTGTGCACCCAGGAGCTGCACCAGCAGCCAAATTCGTGCTCAGGAGCTGCCCTGGGAGCCAAATTAGCAGTCGGGAGCTGCCCAAGGAAGCAAATGTTCAACCAGAAGCTGTCCCAGCAGCCAAATCTGCACCTAGGAGTTGCTTCAGCAGCCAGATTTGCATTGAGGAGCTGCCCAATGAAGCAAATATTTACCCAGAAGCTGCTCCTGCAACCACTTTTGCAGTAAGGGGCTATCCCAGAAGCCAAATGTGCATTTAGGAGCTAAACAGAAACCAAATTTACAGTCAGGAGCTATCGCAGCAGCCAAATTTGTACTTAGGAGCTATACCAGCAGCCAAAACTTTTTGCTGCCCCATCAGCAAGATCTGCACCCAGGAGCTGCCCCAGCAGCAAAATCTACCCCAACTGCTCACTGGAGTGGCCCCAACAAAAGATCTGCATCCAGGAGCTGCCCCAGCATCTGGTTATTTTCTGTACACCAAGCTGAGGATTGCAAGTGGCATCTTTCACTGTGCAGCAGCCAAGTTTAGAGTTTATGTTAGGGGAGTTGGTGGATCCCTTTGGAGGTGGATCCCTTTGTCAACTTGTTTTTGGTTTTCTCTCCTCCCCATTCCTCCCACGGCTTTGACGTGACCTGCACCGTATCCTCCAGAGCGCCAGGTTTGTAATATACATCCAATTTTTTTTTTCTAATAATTGTCCCTGTTGTTTATTTGCTAATATGCACCTAACTTGATTCAGCACCCAGACTCCTGGCAGCCATATTCACCTCCTGAGCCCTCCCAGAATCCTTTGCATCAAAAACCACTTCTGGTGAGTTTAATCCTATACCACCATTCCAGAAGCCTTTACCTATTTACCCATCTTCTAAAACCATTACCTCTACAGTTCCCAGTGCATTTCAACCATACCACCCTTCCAGCACCCTTTACCCTTATAACCACCTACATATCCTTTACCCCATACCCTTCTTCCAGAGCCTAATTACCACAAAAGTCATGCATTGTTCTACATGCCACTGTTGCATGATGCGGTTTCTGCATATGATCTACAGCCTTTAACAATACAGCCTACCACCACTATATACCTACCATCTGCTACCATTATCAGCCATGGCAATATCATGATGTTCTTTTTCTAAAAGCAAAGTGTTGAATGACATTGCACAGTAACCCATTTGACTGGTTATTATCATTGAATAAAGTAACAATGCTTGCACTTAGCCAATTCTTATTAACAATGGAAATAGAAAATGTCAAATACCAATCAATATGTTTCAGTTTATCAGATCCTGAACTAGGAGATGAAAGCTCCCCCTTGTGTTCCTATGGTGAAGAGCCCTGTTACTGATGTTTTGTTAAAATAAATGTAGGGATATAATGTCATACAGAAGCTGTAGTGATAGCCCTGTTTGCATTTCATTTCTAGAAAACATCCAATTGTTTTTGAATATATTGCTTGATTTGGCCCAAACGACTTCAGATGGAAGTCAATTGCACATTTTAACTGCCCTAACCATATAGGAACCTTCCCTGTGTTTAAGATGAAAGCTTTTTCAATGGATGCCCACATGTTGTCTGGAAGTAAAAGTTTATAATGATTTATAAGGAGATCTCCAGAAATATTTTGTATTGACCTTGAACATACTTGTAAAGATTTATCATATCCTCCGAAGATTACTTTTTCTCCAGAGAAAACAATCGCAAATCGGACAGCCTATCTTTATATCTGAAATTTTACATTCCTTTAATCATTTTTGGAACCCTTCTCTGAACCCCCATCCATTCCGTTATGTCCTTTTTTTGTACAGGTGCCCATAACTGTACTATTCTTAATGTGGTCCTACCAATGGTTTAATAAATAGGAAAAATTATGTTCTCATCATGTCAACCTATTCCTCTTTTAATCCATGATAACATCTTGAGAGGATTTACCCAACACACAACCAGCTAGAGTATAATTAGCTTTTTTTGTTTGCCTAATTTTACAGTTATCTATACTGAAATGCATCTGCCAATTATATGCCATTTCTCCATCTTCGTTTTTCCAGAGAAATTACATCCTGTTCTGACTTTATGGGCACATTACATCATTTTGTGTCAGCTGCAAAAATTGAGACATTGCTTTCAGTAACTTGTTCCAAACCATTGGTAAATTAATTAATTAGACAATGCCCAATAGGCCCAATGAGGGGCACTCCACTTAAGACCTTTGTCCACTTGGAAAACGTGCAATTAACAACTTCCCTGTATAATATGTCTTTAACCCGCTTTTTTTTTTTTAACCATTAAAAATGTAAATATTTTTTTCCAATACACTATGTCTTAGTTTACTCGGTAACGTATTATGTGTCACGCTAGCAAAAACCTTTGAGAAATCTAGGTATATAACCTAGAGCAAATGTATGTATTACATCTCTTAGAATTCCTTTAAACAGCTTTCCCACTATGGATGTCAGGCTTACCGGTCGTAAGTTTCCTGGCTCCTTTTTGAACAAAGGCCTCACATTTTCTTTTCCCCAACCCACTGGGCCATTTACAGTCAAATGTAATCCTTAAAAATGTAATATAAAGGATTCTCTATTACTGAGCTAAGTTCCCTAAGTACCCGAGGATGAATCCAATGTGACTAAGGAGATTAACCGATCTTGCACCAAACAACACTGTTTAACCAAGTGCATAACAAAAGAATCCCTGTTGCCCTAAATGACCCATCAATATAATGTTGGGTAGGATTTATACACATCAGTTTCAACCCTTTCTTGATTATTTTAAAGTTCATCTTTTGAATATTGTTTTAGGAATATATTTTTGTCATTCATTAGAAACAGTTGATTTCCGTTACCATGTACTCACACCCATTTATATTTTGTAGGAATTATAATTCCCTACACTGAAAGTATAAGCAACTTTTTTTCTCCTTTCTCCCATAGGGGTATAAACCATACCTCTTATGAAAGAACAGCACGAAAGTAATAAAAATATAAAAGTTGTAGAAAAAATTAAATCATTATCTGTATAAAATATCGTATTATTCCTACGAAAGCTGTATAAACTAAATTCAAACAAAAGAGAAAAAAAACAAATAATAATGACAAAATATTTTACACCAAACTGTCTGTTTTCTAGTGAATTAGCTGGGCATCATGATTGTTCTTGTTTTTATACAGCTATGGATGGAATATCTATCAGAAGACTTGATTCAACACAGAAACTTTGTATTTTTATAGGTGCTTGAGTTACACCTCAGTTTTTATGTTATTAAATAGTAGCAATAAACTTGGGTGACTTTATTAGATTGTTACTAACACGTTTATTTAGGTAGAAGACTAAACTTGTTGATTAGAAAGACGTGAGAATAGCTGTTTTGAACTTGTGTCCTTTCAAGATGATAAGGTGTTAATACATAATATGTGGTTAGCCTCTGAATCATTCCATGAAGATAACTCCTAAGCACAAGAGGGAAAGGATCAAAGTGCAAGAAACGGGGAACAGAAACATTTTTAATAAATATATTAACTGCAGGGTAAGTGAATGAATCCTGGCTCCTGAAGTCTACAGCAAACGGAAAATACATTGTGCTATAAAAGTAAGTAAATAAGTATTTGGTGGACCCACTTGTCTTGCTCACTGAGAGATTACATACTGGGATTGTCTAGAAGACTGATTAAAGTGGTGTTTTTTAAATCCTGGTCCTCACTCCACTCCAAATAGTCCACATTTTCTATATATTTTCTATATATTACCACTTGTTAATGACAATGAAAGTGAACCTAATCATACACAATTAGTTTATTGTATTTATTGTACCCAAGGCCCTCTGTTTATTGTATTTATTGTACCCTAGGCCCTCTGATTATTGTATTTATAGTACCCTAGGCACTCTGTTTATTGCATTTATAGTACCCTAGGTCCTCTGTTTATTGCATTTATAGTACCCTAGGCCATCTGTTTATTGTATTTATTGTACCCTCGGCCCTCAGTTTATTGTATTTATTGTACCCTCGGTCCTCTTTTTATTGCATTTATAGTACCCTAGGCCCTCTGTTTATTGTATTTATTGTACCCTCGGCGCTCTGTTTATTGTATTTATTGTACCCTCGGCTCTCTGTCTATTGTACCCTCGGCCCTCTGTTTATTGTATTTATTGTACCCTAGGCCCTCTGTTTATTGTATTTATTGTACCCCAGGCCCTCTGTTTATTGTATTTATTGTACCCTAGGCCCTCTGTTTATTGTATTTATTGTTCCCTAGGCCCTCTGTTTATTGTATTTATTGTACCCTAGGCCCTCTGTTTATTGTATTTATTGTTCCCCAGGCCCTCTGTTTATTGTATTTATTGTACCCTAGGCCCTCTGTTTATTGTATTTATTGTTCCCTAGGCCCTCTGTTTATTGTATTTATTGTACCCTAGGCCCTCTGTTTATTGTATTTATTGTACCCTAGGCCCTCTGTTTATTGTATTTATTGTATGCTATTTATGAATGAAAGTGGTGGGCAGTTTTTTGTTTAAACATTTATAAATCACTTTATTAGTGTTCTAACATTAGAAATGAATTTATAAAACTATTTCAATAATAGCAATAATGTACGTTAAATATAACTAGTGACTATTGCTGGCGGCTCTGTACTTGTTGCTTTTTCCAGATTGTTCTGTGTGGTCGTGACTCCATTTCCTGGAACAATGCATGTTTTCCACGCGGTGACAGGAAGCCTGCTCCTCTCTGTTATGAATGTTGTGCCATTTGCGGTAAAGCAGTGGCAAGGAACAGGTACAACACCCAACCTGGAGGAAATTATAATAGGCCGGTGCTACGAATACAGCGAGATTGTGAACCCTTCTGTGGGGTAAGGACATTCTCTCTCTTTCTAGCACTTTCTTCAAATCTCCTTAATGCAGATTACATGTATTTACTGTGAGAACTAAGAATAAACCTGTGCACTGTCATTTAATGGACATATTGGAATATCCTAAAAATATTAGAAGACAGTTATGGATGTTGATATTTAGCCCTACGGTTCATATGTTGCAATGTTTTGTTTGACCTCTGGCTCCTCAAATGGACTTAAGCTATCCTCCAACCTCATTGCCTCTTCTCAGTCGCACCTGCAAGAATTTGCCCAAGCCGACCCCTCTCTCTGGTACTCCCTTCCGCAGAGCATTCAGCCCTCTCCCTCTTTCTCAGACTTCAAACAGGCCCATATAACTAGAATAGAATACCCAGTAATTAACCACAAGCCAAGACAGCTCTCACGGTCTTCAGACACTGTTAGCGATAGGAACTCATCCAACACACTAATTAATCTCTTTCCAAACTCTCCTAGCTCCGACCACCCCTAATACTGTTACTAGCACCACCTTCCCTTTGACCTCTTCACTACCTCGTGTATCAGTCTGTTTGAGTTTGTATTATTTACTCACCCTCTATGCTCTGTACCTAGCGCTACATAAATTGTTGGCGCTAGATAAATAAATGTTAGTGTAATGTAATTTAGACTGTGTATGTAAGCAATATTATTTCTAGGACAGAACCAAATTTTATGAGACAAGGCCTCAAAAAAAAATGGGATTGTCCTGTCATATTCAGGACTGTTTAGAATCTATGATAGTGGTGCATCTTTCCTTTCACACTGTTAAATTATTTTGCTTTTATTTTTGAAGTTCCATGCAAAAAGGCTAAAAGAGGGAGTAATGCCAATATTTTTAAAACAATTAATAAATTGGCTGCGTTTCGCTGACGTTCTAATTTTTTTACATTTCTTTATATCTTATTTGGTTCATGTGACATCTCTGATATAGTGGGTTAGAAATCAAGCACTCTTGACACATTTTTCCAGTCTGCTCTACACTCAGCAAAACCAAGAGCGAAAAATTCAAAGGTTTATCTGTCGGGCTGACAGTTTGACAGGACATCAGTTGGTGTTCCATTTTATATTTCTAGCACACTGATTTGTGGAAGCTCGATTTGATTTTCTTTCAATTCTCCAACCCAACATAAATGCGCACGTCCTTGTCAGTCAGGGCTGGAGGAGGAGTTATGGGAGATAAGGCGGTAACCTTACTCTTACCTTATCAGATGGTGAATGGCAATATTGGACATGCGCACTGATTCAAAGGTTGGCTAGTGGTCAGCATTTAATGTTTTAAAATGCCAGAAGTCAGGCTTTTGTTTAGCGGAGGAGGGGGTTTTACCAATTAAGTTAAAGATGACTGGCAAGGAGGGCTTTTATTGTTATATGTCAGGGTATAGTATACAGTTATGTCTATATGTATGCAAGCTAATTTATGGTTGGAATAAGATAAATGAATTATAAATAAATGCTGTGGCGTGTTTTCACCACTTAAAGCTTTGTCAAGTCTTCCTGTAGGGATTGGTTTCATGAAAGCTATTTATGCTAATGGGGTAGCTCAAGCAACATGGTACACACTACCTACATACATGTTATACTTAATGGCTTAAATGCTGGCGAAATGTTTTGGAGATAAATCTCAATTTTAGCATTTAACGCATTGATACCATCTCACAATAATCACTATGACCGTGTTACCATTCGCGCAGGAGGAAGAATTGCTCAGAGATATGGGAAGCTTTTAAAGCAGTGTTTATCAGGAAGGATCCATGTTCCATCTCGCCATCTGACTACGAACTGTATATTAACTTGACGTTCCACCACATTCCTGAAAATAAGGTAATTCGTTGTCATAACAAGCCATCAATATTCCCAGGAATTCAACGCATGGCTAATACAGTGTATCTTGTGGCTATTATAGTCTCTTTTCTGGGAAAACAACAGAGACCTGGTGCATAGGCTCTCGGACAGAACTAATCGCTACATGCCGCTGGGTGATACTCTCACTGGTTGGCTAGGTGACGGGTTAAACTGGTGTGGAACTACTGAGGATGCAGGTGAGCTAATTGCCATCATCACCTCTCAAAGAAAATCTCTTCCTCCCCCCACCAATCAAAGTGGTCTGGATATAGGGGAATGTTTACTGTCTGATTAATCTCCAATGCATATATTATTTGTCTAATCCACTGTAAGCTTAAAAAAAAAAACAGGTCATAACCCCTTTTGTAGCAGAAGGTATAACATTTATATTACATGTATGTATTGCATTTCATGTGATGTTTCACTATATTTAAATATGGAATGGGTTTAGCGCTTCAATAAAAATAAAGGATGGATATAAACCCCAAAATTATAAATAGAAAAAAGAAAAAAAATAAGTAGAAATAAAATTCTAAATCTTAACAGAATGTTTAGAGAAAAAAATGATATATATATATTTATTTAAAAACATATATATATATATATATATATATATATATATATATATATATGTATATATATATATAGAAAAAAACAAAAATAAAAATAATAAAGTGTTTTGATGCACATATTAAAAGTATTAGCGATTATCACTTTGCTGCACATTTTAGCTTATTTATATATATATATATATATATATATATATATATATATATACATACATACACACACACACACATTTTGTGTATTAGTTTTATATTTGATTTAATATTTTTTTATCCTTTGACTGATATTGACCAAGCATGTAGCTCCTTTCCTCCCAGATACTCGTTGACAGTACATGCTGAAAAGACACTTCTACCTCATGTTTTGTCAGGCACAATATGTTTCGGCCAATAGCCTTCTTCAAGGTCTGACGAGTCGTGCATGACGGGACAAATGGTGGGTGTGTCTTACCAGTGTGGTTTATGGAATGTATGTAATGCTATTGGCTTTCTATAAACCGAAATAGAGTCCCCATTCATACGAATTGACCTATTTCAACTCTATTTCTGTCTATAGAAAGTCAATAGCATTACATACATTCCATAAACCGAAAGTCTATAAACCGAAAGAGAGGTTAAAATAGGTCAATTTGTACGAATGAATAAAACAAAACAAAAAATAATGAACTAAATTCGTTTTGAACGAAATAACATTTTTCGTCCGAATGGACGAAAACAAACTAAAATTTTAGTTTTGCACATGTCTACTTTGCAACAAGACTTTGTTAATGTCATGACTTGCAATCTTGAACTGTTACAATGATATACTTGTGTCATAATCTCATACACCCGTAAGGCGGATTCCCCACTGTTTGTACTCCTGCACTTAACTTGTCGGATCCTTTTGCAATAAATACACTATTTACTTCACCGGATTGGAGAGTGCAAACGTCTTTTGTTTTGTCTTGCCTCGAATACTCTGCTGCCTTCACAGCTTGACGCAGCACCTCATCACCGGAGATTTAAACAGGAGGTTTCCTTATTTCAACGGGTAGAGCAGGCTTTTCCCTATGGGGGTATTTTCCTTTTCTACTTGAACTATGAATCTTCAACATGCTCCCCTTTCTGCTCCAGTGCCAACATCTTGTGTAAACTCCACTAGGGCTTTGCCTCCTGTTTCACTATCATTCTTCCTAACTGTTCACAGTTGTGTTTGTGTTTACCTTCACATTGTCAATTGTGTGGTCCTTCAAAAATACTTATATTCCTACCACTTTTCAATAGAAGCTCAGCAAAGCAGAAGTTTTACACAAAAATGTATTTCTTTGTTTTCTGTACAAATAATATGGAATATCTTCTGAATGGTAGTCCATATAAGTCACATTCAATAACAATTTCAAGTAGAAGGGGTCTTTAACATTTGGAAATTACATTTTGGGTATAGTCCCTTTTTAAGTAATAATTAATGGTTTATTGTTTATTTAGGAATAGATTACAGTTCCTGCCCAACTACAGCAGAATGTGAACACAACGCCGTAGAATCATTTTGGAGAATTGCTTCTGTTAATGTAAGTATGTTTTTTATATGTGTATATTATCTATGCAGCAGGTAACGATCATGATCTACAGGAAGGGGTGGCACTGATAATCTCCCAAACCATTTTACAATGTCCTTTTTTTGGATATTATTTACAATGTAATTTATTTTTTTAGTTTACGTTTAATTGTAAAATCAGCAATATAATAATATTTGCAAGTAATAAAAGCACTATTTTTTCCTTAAATGCTTTAATCTAAGTTATGCACTCGGACACTGTAGGGATAGAGGGATGCTGAGGAAAGAATGTTAGTAGAGTACTCCACTATTATTTATACACACTCATGTATAGGCCTGAGCATAGGAAATACAGATATTTCCTCCCTCCCCCCCATTAGGCCATATAATATTGTTAAAGGAACATTAAATATTGCCTGTCCAGAGACATTTAAGTAAACCCGACGTGTATCTTAATAGATACACGCAGGTTTACTATCTGCTGTGACTCACATGCGAGACACGGCAGTTCCTGGTTGTTCCTGACACGTCAGTACGCACACAGCCAATCAGCGTGGGGGCTCGTTCCACTCTGACATCCAAATGTGAAGGTCTCTCGCTGCTAGCACAGAGACAGACCCTCGTTTTTGCATGGGATTAGCAGGGGGGGACCTAGTTAAGGTCCCCCCTGCTGATCCCATGCAAAAACGAGGGTCTCTCTCTGCGCTAGCAGCGAGAGACGGTCGCCACCCAGACCGCTGCATGCTTCCTATGGAATCATGGCAGCTGTCGGTCAGAGGATAAACTGGCGTGTACTATCTAAAGTACACGCTAGTTCATCCTCACTATAGGAACAACTAAAATAACGTTAGTGTCCCTTTAATGACCTGACAACGCTGTTTCCATACAAAACAAAATCTTGTTTTATTTTTTTATTTTTTTTCAAACACGTTATCCCTGTTTCAGTTTTGTTCAACTTTTTAATGCGGAGGGCAACACACTAGGCTGACATTTGGGGGTCTATTTTTGGAAGATGTATAGAATATATTGGCTTTTTGATCAGGGCATTTGACTGTATATAAATCGACATCTGGCCTGGACCTCAATACTCCATACCAATTATTTTTGAGAGACCAATCTGCTGCAGGAAACCAAGTTAAAGATCTCCAAGACCTCTCTCCATGTTCATGCCTCCATGACCTCAACCAATGACCTCATTTTATGTTCTCCCTATTGTCATTTCCCCATTCTTCCCCATGTTTCCCCAAAGCATTTTTTGTTGTTTTTCTTTTACTGAAAAATCGAAGAAGAAAAAATGATTATGAAATATTTTCTTTCAGAATGATAAATAAAATGTTATTTTGCTTACTTTTTCCAAAATTGGTACCTTATAGATCCAGTGTTTCTTACAGCTAAGACATATGCCAACAAAAATCACGATTCCAGCACAAATGTATACATTATTCTGTGTTTAGCACCTAAAGCAACAAAGTGGCTGTTAATCTGCAAAGGGCACAAATATTACATTTTTTTCCTGCCCCCCGAAAAAACAAAAACTATAAAAAAAACTTTCCTCAGTCCCATAACTTCAAAATGTCTGGATATTTGAAGTGTTAGTCAGCACTGACCTGGTGTGGCCCTGATGTTGCAGTGCATTGTGCCTGCAGAGTGCCACCTCAAAGGCCTGTATTTGACCATTGTGCCCCCTGTGACATAGTTTCGAAATCACTGATGTATAATAATATGTTATTATATAGTTCATTAGATTTAAAAAAGCACTCACACAACTTATCAATCCTATTGGCTCTCTTCTAAGACTCATTGGAGTCTACTGTGAAGGAACCTACCATCAAACCCTCAATAAAATATATCATTTTTTATTAAAAGAACCCCCTCTATCTCAGAAACTCCCCATCCAGCCCTCAGCATCTTTAGCAGCAAGATGTTAATGTTCAACTGTCGGAGTCAGAATTCTGTTAGAAAAGAGATAAAAGGTTAAAGAAATTAAAATCTTGGTTTATTTGTTGTTGTTTTTTTTTCTCAAGAGATGTTGCAGATAAGTACTGAGCATTAAGCACATTTTATTTTCTGTAATCTTTACTCTCAGTCAGTTAATCCTATTTATCTCTTCTTGAAGTATGCCAGACATAGCTATGGAGAAATACAGATCATGCTAAATGGTTCTACACCAGGTGGGGCATTTCCAGTTCCCAGGTAAGAGTTGATTGTTTTATACATAGATGATCACTCAGTCTCATCTATGCATGCACATACATTAACAGTCCTGCAACTACAGGAGCTGCAGCTGGGCACCAGGTTCCATTGAGCTCAGAATCTCTGCACCCCATGTGAGGCTGGGTCCTGGTGATCTATTCCCTAGTCACTCTATATAGTGCATGCATCCAAATATGGACAGACCCGGCTCTTTATTCAGAGCTCTAGTGCAGAGCTCCCACATAGCTATTGTATGGACACCAAAGATCTGATATAACATGGTATGTAGCCAGTAGACGGACGAGAAGAAAACACTTGACAGCAGTGGTGGAATCCACAATGTAGAATATTTCTGACATGGGCCGGCCACCACTTTGGCCAACATTCATTAAACACACACTTATTGATGCATGCAAACTGACTCACACAACTATACATAAAGTATAAAGTGATATTGTAATCATTCATTCACTTTCTGTTTAGCTTTCTTGCAGACTACGAGATTCCAAATTTCAAAACAGACAAAATATCCAAGATCAATATCTGGGTGATGGATGATATTGGTGGTGCAGACATGTGAGTTACAAATTTACATTGAAAAGAAGACTATTGACTCTTTACATTTACCAAACTGTAATCAGCGTGGCGTTTAGTCGATTTTGTTTTATGTTTTGTATTATTGTATATGTTCTAATATTCAACATGTCCTATGTAAATTTATAGCTGTTGGGGGAGGGGGGGGGAGCTTTCATGTGTATTGACTTAGCAGGTCATGTATCTTAATGACCATGAGAGGTGATCAGACAGTGACATTAGACATGAGGAAGCATCTGGCAACAATGAAATAACCCCTGCGGGGCATATATGCTCACTCCCAGGAGGGATTGTATGTGCCATGCTGGAAAGGAAGCTGCCTTTCCAATATGGAACTGCTCTGTTGTGGGCTCAATCTTCAGTAGCGGTGACTCACCACTTCTGTTGCTCTGTTGTCTGCCTCTAGCGGCAGTCAACAAAATTGACACCTAAAAACAAATACACCAATAGTTAGGGTGAAGATCTAGGGCTAGGGTTAGAGTTACGCTTTGGCTAGGTTTAGAGTTAGGTTTAAGTTGATCTTCAGGGTTGAGGTCAATAAGTCACTGTAGGGGAAAATTGCTAGGGAAAAAAATACTACTTTAGGTTATTGCCCTATACCTTGCAAAAAAACAACATAAAAACATGTAAACTGGCTATTTCTAAACCTAGCACAAATATTAGAAACTACGTAGCCATGTTCTTTTACCAGTTGTAGATGTGTAAAAGAATTTTCAAATAAAAGTTCAAAACAATTTGTACTATTTTTACATTTTTGATCATATTTTATGATTTTTTTTAATAAGTCATGAAATGATGAAAAAAATGGTATCTTAGGAAATCCCTGCTTATGGCAATAAAAATAGTATATAACACGTGTGGGTATATTAAATGAGAAAGATTAAAATTACAAAAAATTAGGTAAAAACAGCTTTGCAGACATTTCCGAGAGTCCACTTGCGACATATCCATACTTAGCATACATGATGATAATAACTATCAGTGGACACCAACACATACTAAAGGCTGTGCTTGACTTACAATCAAAGGGGTTAAGTATAAACATGTCAATGTATAAACCAAACAAAAGCTGAGAGTTGTCACTGTATGCTCGGGTCGCTCGCGTCTGGGGGTGCTCTGGCACTTTAAATGGCACTGCACCCCATGAATAAAAAATAAACAGGCGCTAAAAAAAACACCTGAAAAAGACCATTTTGGCAGAGGTGCTATTTCCCCACATATAACAGTGTCGGAATATATATATAAAGAAGGCTAAATCGCCATTATATATAAGAAATGTCAGCTGCGCCTTTCTTCTATCTATGTAAATCCCTAACATAGAATGTTCTATCGACTCTGCCCAATTTCTGCCTAATTAAAAACAATTCGGAATACTTTTATTATCATAGCCTTGGGACTATCCCCTTGAGTCTGCACTTTGTTATTTTGCATGCAGATTACAATGTCTGTTTTTATAGTGGCTGTTCCCAAAACCTGGATAAGACCCCTGCATGGTCACGAGTTCAGTTGATTTTTTATTTATTCATTATTGAGGGATGTGTCATCATCAGCCCTATTTACAAAGTGTTATCCCTGCAGTTTTTCCAGATATACATATCGTATCAGTACAAACTGAACCGTTATAAAGGAATTCAGTGTGTTATTTGGTATAGCGGTTGTTGTTTTTTCTTCTAGAGACTCATGTGGAGAGCACACTGTAGCTGTTCTGGAATCAATGCTGGCATCAAAACATTTGTTGTATAATTGTTGGGATAATTACAGGCAAGTATTATAACACAGAAAGTATTGGTCCAGAGATGGGCCTGAAAACCATTCATCTAGTTTAAAGGAACTCTGTCAACCTAGACATTGCTTATCCTATGAGTGTAGATAATAAGATGATCTGTACATTGTGTTAGCTATACTGCTAGCAAAGGCATAAATGAAGAGAAATATGTTTTAAATGTGTCTCCTCCTTATGACATCACCTTGTGGCTTGATATGCAAATTACTCATTTACTATACTAGATATATACAGGTGTCGTAAGCGTCAGTAAACATGTCATGTAATCCGATATATACTAGATCTTGTTATATATAAACACTATTAGATACTATAGCGTTCATACATGTTATACATAATTACATATATCAATTGCTAGATCTTAAGTAGAAAATGATGTTCGATATCTATATGATTCTTGGCACAGGTGATGCCACCAACAGAGATGCCACAGAGACGTGTAAAACATGTTCTCTTATTTCATGCCTTGCTTGCAATATTTCATCCTTTTGTATTGTTATGTTCACGTTGTGAGCAATGTTTAGGTTGACAGAGTCTCTTTAATAGAATAATATAAGTTACGTTTTTAGATTAAAAAATTGCATTCATATCTGCAGACAGGGGTTCATTCATTTGTCAGGTTTAAAGCAGTTCTGGTCTACATAATATAATCCACACTTTAGGCCCGAAGTTCAGAATGCTGAATTTTGAGCTGCACAATATGCCGCGATGTGACCCTCGATGAGCTGTGCAATTTGGCCATCATGGAAAGTGAAGGACATCCACCGAACCAAAAACAGCCTCTATCATCCCCATAGACTTCTGATAGACATATTTCGGGACAAATTCAATTATATTGGAAATAGACGAATTCCCATGAAATGATAAAGAATAAAAATAAATAAAAAGAATTAACCTCAGTTGGGTCCCTAAAAAAATGCATGGGGGCCAAGGCAAGTAGTTCCGAACCACCCTATTAAAAATAGCCTACCTGTTACACATATGGTCAGGGCTGCCTGCAATCACAAATGGGGCTGGGAGTTGGGCAAAAGCTCCCAGCCATTTAAAATATAGATCAGGGGCCAGGGTTACAATAACATTTATTTATGGACCCAGCAGAAGTTTTTATTTTATTAATATTATTTAATATCCGTAATGTGCAAAGATACCCGAATCCGAATCGTATTGGGGTCTTATCCTCGCATATTGTGTTGCCAAAATGACATACTTTTTTATGCTAAATGTTCCGATCCGAAGGCCTTCGATGGTTCGTTTTCCAGACGCTTTTGCAGACGCCCCGAATAACTGAATCAGACCCGAAATGAGGATTATGCCCAATCATAATCCATTTCGGAAAAGATTGGTGCACATTTTGTATACCCTACAGTTACAATTATGTACCAGCAAAGCAAAGTAACGAAGAGGGAATTAAAAAAAAATAAAAACACAATGTAAACCGATGTTAAGTGTGACGGCATGTTCATTTACATGTCTCCTATCCCGAGGTTTAGCACTCTTTCTAAAGCTCAGAGATCAAATCAGGAGACTATGAAAAATAGGGAGGTTAGATTTGGGATGTTTACCCTCTCCATGCTAACATTTGGATACAGATGTCTAAATCATTTCATATGGTCACAACCTGCTGCATGTTTCCTTGCAGAGCTCTATACTCGTTGGTTAGCACTCAAATAAGAACGATTCGACCAATTTCTGCCAAATCTGAATCCTTGCAATAGTCCCTGGACTTGTTTTTCTGCATATCTAAGATAGCCTTATGCCTATTCCATGCATGCTTAAACTCCTTAACTGCATTAAGTGTATTAAACTTCACAGTAATAACTAATTCATTTATATGACGCTGACTTTTTCTCTAAGGCGAAATTATTAGGTTTAATGCTTTCAAATGCTCCTACAATTATTTGTTACCAGGATATACCGTTGGATGCAGCCTAATGTATATTTATTTAGCTTTAACTCCATAGCAACATCTGCAATTCAGTTCCAATGTCATACTCTATCCTTAGTTAGTCTTCTCTAGTCTTAAATGTCCTGAGTATCATCAGCAGCTCTATAAGAGCTCAATAACAAAAGAAAGATTTAGGAAATTCCATGAATATTTCTTTAAAGTCTGGATTGTTATCCTCTGCTCCACCCGTGGGAATATCAGTCAGGCCCATGATAGTACCAGGCTGGTAACACAGGCAAGACATTAGTTCAGGGGTATACCATTATACTAGCTGCCCCACTACATCCCTGTGTGAGTAAAGTGATAACCGAACCCACCAATAAAGCTGGTCAATAGTCCTTTAATGAACTATTTTAACATTGCAACATATTTTTTTATTTTCTGTCACAGGACTGTCAAGATCTTGCAGTGTGTGGATTCCCCTAATCATCCGGATTGTGCCATTACTGGTGGGAGTGGCTTTATTTCACCGTGGAATCCCATGATTTTACCATTGCTTGCGCTTATAATGTATTCCGTTTAAAATGTATATCCATTATAAGTATATTTTTTTTGTTACTTCCCTTGACATTGGGAAATGTATAAAGCACGGAGCAAAGATTAATAGTATAGAATAGGAGGGTTAAATCCATTTTCTACACAAATATGCATGTTATAGAAACCAAAGTCCAAAAACATTTGACACTGGGTTTAGTAATGATATTTCTGTCAAAATTTGAAATCGCTTCCATAGGGGTTTTTGTCTTTTTTTTGGGATCAAAAGCAGGAATGATAGGTAGAAGGTTTTAACCTGATAGACTTAAGTCTTTTTTCAACCCAATGTTACACTCATTGCCCTTTAATATATCTAGAATTCTCAACCTTAAGGGTTGCAGGTTCAATTCCTGACCGAGTCCTTCATTCTTTTGAACTAGATAGAATGAGTACCTTAACATTGGGTGATTGTTAGATAGTGTTAGTATGGTATAGGGATGTTACAATCATCTTTTGAACAAATATTTGTATCAGATATGCTATTACAGGATATAGGTAGCTATATCCGTGTGGCAAAAAAACAAAACACTTAAATATTTTGTAGAATACTTTTGAGGCCCTTAAAGATGAATTCTCCAATTAAATCAGGAGATTTGCAATTTTTTGTATGTTTCCCAAATTTGGAGCTCATTTGTGGGGAATTGGTGCATATTTATTTGCCAAAAATCTATGTTTTTCATAGCGAATTGTCTCATCCGAATGTTTCCGATGTTTTGGTTCCCAAACAGCCAATTCAGTCCCAGAATCAAATATACTGAGTAGCCGAATGTTGGTAATTTTGGCTACTTTGCCTGACCTTTGTTTGGGACCAGATCAGACAGTAATGAGTGGAGGCTTTAGTATTTCTGCAGTTTGCTCTGCTCATTTCCAGATTTTATCCCGTACTACACAGTAAATCCATTGTTTTCTTACATAACCGGTATCCCAATTGTGTTTGCAACATAAATTCAATATTTCATCTTTCACAAGTTGATAAAATGAATACATTAAGTTGAGCAATAGGAATATCCGCTTGATGTGGGGCAATGGTAACACATAGTAACATAGTAATTTAGGTTGAAAAAAAGACACAAGTCCATCAAGTTCAACCCTTCTACTTATCATTACAGCTTTTGATCCAAAAGAAGGCAAAAACCCCTAAGGAAGCTATTTAGAATTTTGCCTCCTGGGGGAAAAAAGTTCCTTCTTGATTCCAAGAGGCAATCAGATTTCTCCTTGGATCAATAAGCTCTTTTATTAATGCTTATTCTATTATTAATAGCCCTGTATGTTCTGCTTTCCTAAAAAAACATCCAAACCATTTTTAAATGCATCTATTGTGGTTGCTAGCACTACCTCTCTTGGCAGGGAGTTCCATAACTTTATTGTCCTAACCGTAAAGAATCCCTTCCTTTGCTGTCTATGAAATCTTTGCTCTTCCAGTCTGAGGGGGTGACCTCTTGTTCTTTGTACCTTTCTGTTACATACTGCAATGTTACTATTAGTGGTATTATTAGAAACACAATTATTTGTAAGTAGGTCTGTCTCCTTCCCAAATGTTTTAACTACAGTGGCCATTTATCTTGATCTGCATTTAAGTCCTTATACCCCCTTATTAATGGAAACTCACATTCCTCCCGTTGATGATAACTTCATGGTTTGTGGATAATTCCAGAAACATGTTGTCCAATTTACAGATATTTGTACATTCGGGTAATAAATGTTCATGATTTTATTTAAATAATAAGTATGCAGAACTTGCACACAAAAAAACAGAAGAATGTAAAAAAAAAAAAGTGTGAAGTGTACAGCTCCCATTCGTATATAATTAGCTAAACAGATGGTGGTATTGTGAAGCTCCACTCAGTATGTAGTTAACAAGATATTAACAGCAGTGGTGTATTTAGGTTTTTTTGCTGCCCTAGGCACCATTATGTTCCTCAAACACATTCCCAGTGCCACCTTTGTGCCCAAAACAGCTTCCTTGTGCTATTTTTGTGCCCAAACTTCCCAGTGCCACATAGGTTACATAAGCTACCTTTACTTCTGTTCTAAAACAACTTCATAGTGCCATCTCTGTCCCCAGTTTACATTGCTGAAGATCTCTATTGCTCCATAACCATGCAGATTGCTCGGTAAAAAAAAATAAAAAAAATAAAGGAAATGGTGGGCTACAAAAAAAAGCAAACAGAGCAGGCGTGCTTAAGAAAAACTGAGTCTTCCTGCTGGTGTGGGTACATTTTTTATGCCGTCGGTGGGAGCCCCTGAAAAATGGCCTTGGCTAAGATACACTCCTGATTAATAGTGGTGCAGCATAATTCCCCTCACCATATAGTTACCAAGATACAGAAATGAGAGCTCAAACCACATAGCTTAGCTTTCTTAGTAAAACATATTATTGGAGTCTTTTGGCTATGTGGGTATTATGGGACCTGATGTTCACAGCCAACATCTTCACGAATTCCATGAAGGCTCCTCCAGACATACTGCTCACAGAATGCTGTATTTCAGGGTTACCTGCTATCATCACTGCACCCTCGCAATTGCTTGCGCCCAAGGTGAGAGTCTCAGTTGCCCCACCCTTGCTTCTTCTCTGGTGCTACAGTACTGTATCCTTTGGATGGAGCCACAGTCTTGAACAGTGATTATTTACCTGACAAGAGGATTTGTATCAACTAAATTAAGTATGGACAGGCTAGATTAGGTAAATTGGTTATTTGGCATCATACTATATATTCCTATATTTCAAAATCAAACTATACATCAACATTCTAACTCCAATGATCTGTCTATACAACATACAAAAATGTATCAATAGGTGGCGCTGTTGAACTGGATTACACTGCATATGAAACAAATAACTTCACTCAATTTGATACTTGAAATTAATTAAAAAATAAATTAAAAAATAGTATTCATAAATCGATACTCCACAAACAACCCTCTTCAATTAAAAAAAATTAAAAACAAACACCCCTGAGATATTTCAAAATATAATCTAGTAAACACTAAAGGGTGTTAAAAGGGTTACATAAAGTCTCATAATGTTGCAATCATTTTAAGATGGAGGTGACAAACGTGATTAAAGCTCTCAAGAGCAACAAATCACCAGGACCAGATGGGTTCTCAAATCTGTTCTACAGAACTTTCTCCATAGAACTCCACCGCCTTCTATCTGAAATGTTTAATGAAGTAAGCAAAAAAAGTGACTGCCTGAAATGCTGCTAGCCAATATAGTACCAATCTTGAAACCGAACAAGAATAAAACATGTTTAAAAAAAGGCTAATTAAACATCTCCAAAACTCATTCCCCTTTCAATGGGAGACTACTATACTAGTTTCCAGTATGTGGGGATTAAAATCTCACCATTTAAAGAAAAAATATGAGAAACAACTATACCCCCCCTCCCAGTGCTGTATTTACCGCGAGGCATCCTAGGCGGATGCCTAGGGCAGCAAATTTTGGGGGGCGGCAGCCCCCCAGCACTGAAAGAAAATAAATTAAGAAAAAATAAATCTGGCCCTTTAAAAAAAAAAGACACGCTTGCATGCAGAGACGGAGGTGAGAAGGGATCGGAAGATCCCCCCTCACGTTCCTTCTGCCAGCAGGCTGCACGGGGAGCCAAACAGGCACCATAGAAGAAACCTACGTGCAGCCTATTCGGCTCCCCGTGCAGTGTGACACGAAAGTGCCAACAGTCACGTGACCGTGCGCTGACGTCATATGTCACGTGACCTGTCGACACATCCGCCTGGGAGCCGAACAGGCAGCATGGAGGAGACCATGCTGCCTGCCACTAGCCACCAGGGAAAACAGGTAAGTGCTGGGGAGATGGGGGAAATTGTCTGTGGCATATTAATGGGACATAACACTGGCATATTATTGGCAAATTTACTGGGGCATATTAATGGGACATAACACTGGCATATTATTGGGCAAATTGGCAGGGGCATATTAATGGGACATAAAACTGACATATTATTGGGAAAACTGGCTGTGGGATATTAAATGGCAAATAACACTGGCATATTTGAAAATTTACTGGGGCATACTAAATGGCAATTAACACTGGCATATTATTGGGCACATTTACTGGGGCATACTAAATGGCAAATAACACTGGAATATTATTGGGCAAATTTACTGGGGCATACTAAATGGCAAATAACACTGGCATATTATTGGGCAAATTGGCTGTGGGATATTAAATGACAAATAACACTGGAATATTATTGGGCAAATTAGCAGGGGAATATTAATGGGACATAACACTGGCATATTATTGGGAAAATTGTCTGTGGGATATTAAATGGCAAATAACACTGGCCTATTATTGGGCAAATTAGCAGGGGCATAATAAAAAGAAAATTAACACTGGCATATTATTGGGCACATTTACTGGGGCATACTAAATGGCTAATAACACTGGCATATTATTGGGCAAATTGTCTGTGGGAATTTAAATGGCACATAACACTGGCATATTATTGGGCAAATTGTCAGGGGCATATTAAATGGCAAATAACACTGGCATATTATTGAGAAAATTGGCAGGGGCATATTAAATGGCAAATAATACTGGCTTAATATTGGGCAAAATGGCTGGGGCATATTAAATTGCAAATAATACTGGCTTAATATTGGGCAAATTGGCTGGGGCTTATTACTGACAAATAACACTAACATATTATAGGGCAAATTGGCAGGTGCATATTAAATGGCAAATAATACTGGCTTAATATTGGGCAAATTGGCTGGGGCATATTCAGTGGCAAATACTGGCATATTATTGGGCAAATTGGCTGGGGAATATTAATGACAAAATAATACTGGCATAATATTGGGCAAATTGTCTGGGGCTTATTAATGGCAAATAACTGGCATATTATTGGGCAAACTGGCAGGGGCATATTAAATGGCAAATAATACTGGCTTAATATTGGGCAAATTGGCTGGGGCATATTAAATGGCAGAATAACACTGGCATATTATTGGGCAAATTGGCAGGGGCATATTAAATGGCAAATAATACTTGCTTAATATTCGGCAAAATGGCTGGGGCATATTAAATGGCAAATAATACTGGCTTAATATTGGGCAAATTGGCTGGAGCATATTAAATGGCAGAATAACACTGGCATATTATTGGGCAAATTGGCTGGGGAATATTAATGGCACATTATACTGGCATAATATTGGGCAAATTGGCAGGGGCATATTCAGTGGCAAATACTGGCATATTATTGGGCAAATTGGCTGGGGAATATTAATGACAAAATAATACTGGCATAATATTGGGCAAATTGTCTGGGGCTTATTAATGGCAAATAACTGGCATATTATTGGGCAAACTGGCAGGGGCATATTAAATGGCAAATACTGGCTTAATATTGGGCAAATTGGCAGGGGCATATTCAGTGGCAAATACTGGCATATTATTGGGCAAATTAGCTGGGGAATATTAATGGAAAATAATATTGGCAATGGGTATGTCATGGGGTGATGGAGGCATGTAAATTGGGTGATGGGGCATGTCCTTGGTGTGCATGGGGGTTATGGGTCATGGCGTGGGTGTACATCGTGGGTAGGGGGGGTGCCCAAAATTTGTCTGCCTAGGGCAGCACAAAACCAATATCCACCACTGCCCCCCTCCTAAAGGAATAAACAATTAGATTGAATGAATGGAAAACCATCCTGATAGGTTGGGTGGGTGGAATCAACTAATTCATTTGTATTCCCCAAACTGACCATCTTATTTAGATCAATTCCGTTGGTGGTGGAGGACAAAGTTTTAAAAGAATTTCAAAAATTGTTCAACTCCTATATAGGGGATGCCAAAACCCCCCAGAGTCTCCTTTAACTTAATTTCCAGGAGGACTGGGAGTCCCAAACATCCTATTATATCACGATTCTATGCTTGCTCTCATCTCTCTTTCTCTGGTAAGATGAATCAAGAGGAGAGCAACCATGGATAAGGTTTGAAAACCGTGATATAGGAAAAATAGCTCTAGAAGATATCCTATGGCTTCCACATAGAGGTCAAAACCAAAAACCCCATATTAGTTGATCTCATCACCTGGAATACTATAAACATATTAACATAGTAATTTAGGTTGAAAAAAGACACAAGTCCATCAAGTTCTACCTATCATTCCAGCATTTTGATCCAAAAGAAGGCAAAAACCCCTAAGGAAGCTTTTTCGAATTTGGCCTCCTAGGGGGAAAAATTCCTTCTTGACTCCAAAAGGGCATAAAGAAAAAATATTGTTCCACCTATGATGTTAAGAGGCACACCTCACTAGGGGCAATATAAATCCTAATTGAGAACATCAATCTCAACAGATGGAAACAGAGCAACATCATTTATATCTTCCCACAACTGAGCAGAATAAGGTAATCTCTTTCCAGAGGGTCCAATAAAAATGTAATATCAGTGCCGCCAAATTAATTATTTAATTTTATTAGGTTAAAACATTACATAGATCATATAGTCCTGACGACATCTCATGTACCAAAGTCTCATGTACCAAATGAGATCCTTGACATATTCTATAATTGAGAAAGGAAAAACAAATTATTAATCAAACTTACCCAAACTTTTTGCTGATGATACAAAGATTTGCAAGACAAGTGCAAGACTATGCACCTTGGACGTAAAAACCAAAAAGCAGAATATAGACTATTTGGTACAGTCCTAACCTCAACATCTGAGGAAAGGGATTTAGGAGTAATAATTTCAGAGGACTTGAAGGTAGGTAAGCAATGCAATAGAGCAGCAGGAAATGCTAGCAGAATGCTTGGTTGCATAGGGAGAGGTATTAGCAGAATGCTTGGTTGCATAGGGAGAGGTATTAGCAGAATGCTTGGTTGCATAGGGAGAGGTATTAGCAGTAGGAAGAGGGAAGTGCTCATGCCATTGTACAGAGCACTGGTGAGACCTCACTTGGAGTATTGTACGCAGTACTGGAGACCGTATCTCCAGAAGGATATTGATACTTTGGAGAGAGTTCAGAGAAGGGCTACTAAACTGGTTCATGGGTTGAAGGATAAAACTTACCAGGAAAGGTTAAAGCATCTTAACATGTATAGCTTGAAGGAAAGACGTAACAGGGGGGATATGATAGAAACATTTAAATACATAAAGGGAATCAACACAGTAAAGGAAGAGAGTATATTTAAAAGAAGAAAAACTACCACAACTAGAGGACATAGTCTTAAATTAGAGGGGCAACGATTTAAAAGTAATATCAGGGAGTATTACTTTACTGAGAGGGTGGTGGATGTATGGAATAGCCTTCCAGCGGAAGTGGTAGAGGTAAACACAGTGAAGGAGTTTGCACATACATGGGATAGGCACAAGGCTATCCTAGCTATAGAATAGGGAACCGGGGACCAATAAAAGTATTTAGAAAATTGGGCAGACTAGATGGACTGAATGGTTCTTATCTGCCGACACATTGTATGTTTCTATGTTTCTCATTCAGCTCACTGTTGATTTTCCATAGACACATAGATACTTTAACCCCTTAAGGACAGAGCCTTTGAAACATTTTTGTCCTTTCTGGACAATGGCTATTTTAACATTTCTGTGCTGTTTGTGTTTAGCTATAATTTTCTTCTTCGTCATTTGCTGTACCCACACATATTATATATTGTTTTTATCGGGACAAAAAGGGCTTTCTATGGATGCCATATTTTTGATCATATCTTATCATATTATTAAAAAAAAATAATAAAATATGGTAAAAAAAAAAAAAAATACACAAATTTCTTTGTTTTTATTTGAAACAACTTCTCCTCATCGACAATAGCGAACGAAAAAACATGCTAAATAGATTCTACTATTTCTCCTGAGTACAGGGATACCACCCATGCATAGGTTTGTTGGGTTGTTTGGGGGCTAAAATGCCAAATTTGTGAGGTGCAGTTTTTTGTTTTCCAACTTGAAATTTTTACATGCAGACAGACTGCACCCATGTCCCATTTGCGACATATTTGAAACCAGCCAGTGTATTTTACCCCATCAACCCATATATTTTTTAAAAGTAGACACCCTAGGCTATCTCAAATGGTGGTATTTTAACACTTTCCATGCACTAATTCTACCACCAGCCTTTGTCAAAGTTTGTGGTAGTAATTTGTTTGTGTTTTTTTTTCACAAACCTTGTACTTCAGACATGAATTTACAGATTTTGGTATGTGTCACTGCCAAATAACACCCCAATCAGTGTTCAGCAACATCTCTTGAGTACAGGGATACCCCCCATGCATAGGTTTGTTGGATTGTTTGGGGGGTAAAAGGCCAAATTTGGGAGGTGAAGTTTTTGGTTTTCCAATTTGAAATTTTGACATGCAGACAGCCTGCACCCATGTCCCATTTGGGACATATTTGAAACCAGCCAGTGTATTTTACCACATCAACCCATATATTTTTTAAAAGTAGACACCCTAGGCTATCTCAAATGGTGGTATTTTTACACTTTCCATGCACTAATTCTACCACCAGCCTTTGTCAAAGTTTGTGGTAGTAATTTGTTTGTGGTTTTTTTTCACAAACCTTGTACTTCAGACATGAATTTACAGATTTTGGTATGTGTCACTGCCAAATAACACCCCAATAAGTGTTCAGCAACATCTCTTGAGTACAGGGATACCACCCATGCATAGGTTTGTTGGGTTGTTTGGGGGGTAAAAGGCCAAAATTTGGTAGGTGCAGTTTTTGGTTTTCCAAATTGAAATTTTGACATGCAGACCGCCTGCACCCATGTCCCATTTGGGACATATTTGAAACCAGCCAGTGTATTTTACCCCATCAACCCATATATTTTTTAAAAGTAGACACCCTACGCTATTTCAAATGGTGGCATTTTAACACTTTCCATGCACTAATTCTACCACCAGCCTTTGTCAAAGTTTGTGGTAGTAATTTTTGTGTGTTTTTTTTTCACAAATATTGTATTTTAGACATAAATTCACAGATTTTGGTATGTGTCACTGCCAAACAATAACCCAATATGTGTTCAACAACATCTCCTGAGTACAGGGATACCACCCATGCATAGGTTTGTTGGGTTGTTTGGGGGCTAAAAGGGCCACATTGTGAAGGTGCGCATTTTCAACTTGGAATATTGACGTGTAGCCAGCCTGAGCCCATCTTTCATTTGGGACTTTTTTTAAAGTAGGACAGTGTATTTTACCCCAAAAAGTATATATTTTGTAAAAGTAGACACCCTAGGCTATTTTAAATGGTGTTATTTTAACACTTTCCATGCACCAATTCTACCACCAGCCTTTGTCAAAGTTTGTGGTAGTCATTTTATTGTGTATTTTTTCCCACATACATTGTACTTTAGACACAAATTCACATATTTCGGTATGTGTCACTGACAAACAATACCACAATATATGTTCAGCAACATCTCCCGAGCACAGGGATACCACCCATGCATAGCTTTGTCAGCTTTGTTGGGTGTTGAAAGGCTACATTTGAGAGGTGCGCTTTTTGATTTTCAAACTTGGAATTTGAACATGTAGAGCAAGGAAGGGGTTAATAGCTCTTATAAGAGCCTTTGTAGTACTGTACAAAAAAATTAACCCCTAAAAATGCACAGACAAGAAAAAAGGTTCTGCTGTGCAGTGATCAGTGGCAGGGAAGGGGTTAATACACTACACTATACAAAGGGTATGGCTTTTATAAAAGCCCTTGGGACTCACAATTTTTTTACATTTTATTTAATTTATTACAATTAAAAAATTATGTTATACAGATCTGTCTCTTTCCCTCACTAAAACTCAAGTGAGGAGAGGGAGGCAGATCCATATGGGTCAGAACAATATTTACGAACCAGACGAATGGTGATGCTCATCTGAGAAATCACCAAACCACCTTTGCCACTGATCGGCTGTTACTGATCGCTATACACGCGTTCAGACAGCTTCAAAAGGAATACACGTAATCCCCTAGTGGGTATAACTAACCCCTAGCGAGTCTGACAAAAAAAATGCTGATAGCAAAAAAAATCCTTCTGCGACTAGATTGCTCCATATGCGCTGCTTAGGCAGTGACCATATGCACTGCTTAGGCAGTGACCATATGTGCTGCTTAGGAAGTGATATACAGCAAGGAAGGGGTTAATAGCTCTTAAAAGAGCCTTTGATATACTGTAATAAATCAAAGTAAAAAAAAAATAACCCCTAAAAAAATGCACAGACAGCAAAAAATGTGCTGCTGTGTAAGATCACTGCGTACACAGCGATCAATTGCAGGGAAGGGGTTAAATACTGGAAACGGCTTTTATAAAAGCCTTTGGGTCAATTCTATTAAATATATTATAATTAAAAACTTACATTATACAGCTCTGTCTCCCTCCCTCACTAAAACTCAAGTGAGAGGGAGGCAGATCTACACGGGTCAGATCAAATATTTACAAATATTGATCTAACCAGACGAATGGTGATGCTCATCTAAGCAAACGCCAACCCGCCTTTGTCACTTATCAGCTGTTACTGATCGCTATACATGCGGTCAGACAGCTAAAAAAAATTTTTTTACGTTAAACGTAGTCCCCTAGCGGGTATAATTAACACGTGACGGGTGTAATAAAAAAGTAAAAAAAAATTTAAAAATGCTTCTGCAGCAAGATTGCTGCATTTGCGTCAGATCGCTGCTTAGGCAGTGATCTACAGCAAGAAAGGGGTTAATCTCTCTTAAAAGAGCTTTTTTTTATACTGTAATGAATTACAGTAAAAAAAAATGAACCCCTAAAAAATGCACAGACAGCAAAAAATGTGCTGCTGTGTATGATCACTGCGTACACAGCGATCAATGGCAGGGAAGGGGTTAAATGGCTTTTATAAAAGCCCTTGGTGTTTAAAATTTTATTAAATATTTTTTTTATTATTTTATTTTATTTTTTTACTTTATCTGATCTGTCTCTCTCCCTTACTATAACTAGTAAGGTGAGGGAGGCAGATCAATACTTGTCAAAGGCAATATTTGCTAATATTGTCTTTGACTGTATGGTAAGTGCTCATCAGAGCACTTACCATACATGCCTGCACACAGATCACATAGATCTGTTGTGCCGGCATCGATTGGCTCCCCCTAGAGGATCGGAAGTGAAATACTTTCACTTCCGATGCTCTTGCCATTAGAAGGGAAACGCTGCCTGTACAGGCAGCGTTCCCTTCTACTGAGCCGATGGGGTCGCTCAGGAGAGCGACCACCATCGGCTCTGGGCAGCCTGAAGGTGTTGTTAAGTGCCTCGCTGGCGAGGCACTTTAACAACACCGGAGATGCTTAGAAATGAACGATCGTTCGCTTTCTAAGCACATGTGTGCAGTGGGCGTGGAGTGATCGTAGCGCGCCCCTGCACATTTGGGGGGTGTTGCACAATGCCTCTACCTAGAGGCATTGTAGCAACACCGTTAGAGTAAAGACTTTCTTTACTCAGTTTAGTGCATGACGTGCCAGGCACGTCACCTGTCGGCAAGTCCTCGATTTGCCGTGACGTGCCTGGCACGTCATCTGTCGTTAAGGGGTTAAAGAAAAACACAGAATTTGTGCATAAATAGATTTAGGGTTTCCTAAAATCCGAGGTGTGAAATGAGATTGAGTAAACATTTCCAATAACTAGGTTTTGGTTACAACATATTAAACATTTTGCAGTTTCTTACAAATAGAACACTCATTCATTAAAAAAAAACCCTTTACTGCTTTATTCAAAACACAGACAAAAAAGGAGGAATATAGCTAAGTTCCCCTTTGACTGGTGGGTGAGGTTGTTCTGGTATCCGTAACAATATCTACAAGATACAGTGTTTTAAAAGCATCGCTGGTCCCATTATCTTAAAAGAACACACTGTTAAAGCATAAATTCTAATAGACCATTTTCATTTTAGAATGGTGCTTTAAAAAAGTATGTATGTTTTATCTGATGGCAACCTTTCTGGGTGCGATAGTAAAGCATTTATCCTCATTTGCTATGGATTGTATGGATTAAAGGGACTGTCTAGTGCCCCAAATGCATCCTCCAAATGACAAAATGGAACAAAACTTTATATCCTCAGTGTCTATATAATCAGTGCTGCCGCACCTGCAGTAAACATGCAGCGTAATCAATGGGGGAGGGCTTGCGCCAAATATTAAAGATGTGATTTATACAGAATGCCTGCATCAAATCACACTAGAAAAAAGCCTGTGCACCGTACAAGCGGTAATCTTCATCTTGCACCAAAGTTAGTTTGGGGACTACACTGTCCCTTAAAGCAGGACCATATTTCTTCTTCTTACAGGATAAACTTAATAGTCAGTCCTTGCACAATGCATGAGTAAGTTGGTGCCATGAAATGCTTATTTTACATCAACTCGTCCACAACACGTATTTTAGTGAATATGGGCAGATTGATACAGGGCCGGCCTTAGGGGTGTGCGACCTGTGCAAGCGTGTGCGACCTGTGCAACCTTGTGGCTTGAAAGGCTGTAGTCTCCCTCTCCTCCTAAATCATACACACCAAGCGCTTCCGTCGGGCATAACAGAAGAGAAGATAAGAAATCTTGAGGAGCAATCGGTGGTGGCTTGGATAGAGGAAAAAGATTCCAGACACAGGACGGGCTGCAGAATGAGTTCATTCCAACGTAGAAAAACAGCTCTAATGCAAGACAGTGCTCTCCTACCTGATGAGGCATAACGCCTACGAGTTTCGTGCCAAAACTCGGCGCTTTGTCATGTCAGAGGTATTGAAAAGTAATCTTGGGACTGGTACATATGAATAAAGCAGAAGAAAAAGATAACAAGATGGATGCCAGCAGCCTCCATTTTGTGTCAGTTTTTGGAAATCCTTCTGTGTGTTCAAATCTTATTCTGTGTCCCTGAAGCTAAAAGAAAGTCCTCCACATTCCTAACTCTGTTATCTAGTATCACTGGAACCGATAAGGTGGGCATTGTTAGTCGTTTATGACTCTCATTGTATTTCTAAAGACACAGCTGTGTCTATATACATATTAGAGGGGAAGGGGGGCTTCTCTGCAACTTGCTAGCCCACCCAAACTGGCAGAAACTTACAAACACAGACACACTGAGATTATTGGGATTTTTGACTTGTAGAATCTAATAAGGGTTATTATAAATAAACCTAGTTGATTCAAATCACCCATTAAAATATATAATGATATCCCACCTTCACTAATAAATATGTAAAGTATAATTAATCCTACATATTAATTAGAATATTGTTTTTATTGTTTTATTAGTGTGGTATACATTTTATTATACATTTTTATGTAATGTGCAATGATAAGAATATGATAAATATTTACTATAATTTGAAATTGTATTAACACTTCTATATATTGCAACATATATATTGTATTACATTATACTCACAATCCAGGTATAGCTATAAATCATGACATCATCTCATTTACATTAACACACCCATCCATTCAATTGGCTAGAAGTCACAGAAACAGGGTGTGAAACTGAGATAAGGTTTGGTTGATAAGTTGATACTGGGGGTGTAGAGGAGACCTGAGATACCTGTAAAATACCTGGGAGAGCTGCGACGAGTGGGGTGAGAGATGGGAATGTTTTAGAAAAGGGCTGAGTCTCTCTCCTTTTGGGGAGAACTCAGGAATATGAGGCTTTTAATAGCACATGTTCACTATAACAATAGAAATCTCCATACCCATAGTATTGAGCTAAGTCCCAGGAGTAACTCCCATCACTCAATTCTTCAATGGAAGGAGTCTCAACTGCAAACCAACCTCTGCCGGTAATGTATAAATGTGGTAATTTGTTTCTAGGATAATCTCATTTTTTATGGATGTCATTAATATATATATTTGGGTAAATTAAACTTAAATCCCACACTTTCTGGGATCTATATGTTTTAGCCTGGTGTTTATCTGTCATCCTTTCTGCAGAAGGAAGCCAGAGGAATATCCTATAGATATTAACAAAAGAACCATACGTTCTTATAGTCTAGCTATTTACCCAAATATGTCATATCTAATCTCCAGAGATTATCTAAGATTCTCATTCTTAAAGTCTGAGCTAGAATACATACATTATCATTTACCGAGCAGATTAAGAAATAGCCACCTTGAGTAGTGATTGATTTAGTAATATTACCTTACCTAAGCAGAGTATATGTTGGTAATTTGTAGGTAATTATGGTGTACTATCATTAACCATTTTAAATACTAATCATAAACATTGTAAGTTGTATCTAAATAAAATGCATGGCCATCATACGGTTAGAAATGTACTGCATAATAAAGTATTCTACATGCATGTGATATAGGTACAGAGCTGCATAATTAATGTTTTGTCCTACTTACTTATGTTATAAGTCATATATGTGAATTATGATTAACATCTATTGATATTGTATTTTGTTGTTACGCTATTTTGCTTACCGTTTGATCTTTATTCTATATTCAATAAATTCATTATTATTTTATTAACAATTGTTGCATTATATTTACTTTTGTAAAAACGTCATCCAAACTCTCACATACATAACGAATTCTTGATATGGGTATTTTTAGTCGGACCCATATATATGAATCATTAATTTTCATATTTTTTATGATTCATAATTAATAACTCATATTCATATTTTTATGGTTATTAATAATCCGACAGTCAAGGCTAACCTCCTAGGGGTTGCAATTTATATACCGTTTCATTTTGAAAGTTTCACCTGTCACTGTGGATTTGTAATTGCTAGCTTGATGAACATAGTTACAACTAAGGCATTTGCCAGCACATCTAAACATGCCTGGAATCTTCATTTTATCCTCCATCCAAGCCACCACCGCTTGCTCCTCAAGATTTCTTATCTTATTTAGTGCTTCAGGAGACCCCACACCTGCCACCAAGATGTTGCGACACCATCCTCACCAGAAGTCTTCAAACAACCCAAGTACTTAATTCTGTCCAAGCATGAAAACCTCATCAATGTGCTACCACCCAGACAACTCACCCAGTGCCACTGGCCCCTTTTGACAATTTTGTAGTGTTCCCAATGTTGATGTTGAAAATAGTACCCCTGAACAATATGGCTGGGCGTATAAATTACACTGGCCAATTGCTTTTAAGGGGTCTTAAAAAGGACCTAAACATTGCTTGTACTGTGAATTAAGTAAAAAATTATCTTTACATGGTGTTAGCAGAATTACAAGCAATTCCATAAAATAAGAGAAATACATGTTTTGAAAGTGTCAGAGGGGTCTCCTGCTTATGGCATCAGGGTCGCCATCAGGGGGGTGCAGTGTATTAAAAAAAAAAAAAAAAAGAAGCTTGCCTTCACCAGCCCTCTCTGCGTGCTCCCCGTGTGTGTACGGAGGTCACCTGGCACTGACTGGGTCAGCCAATCAGATTTCCTTTTTTCTTCAAATGAAATCTCTAGTCTTAGTGCAGGTATTTCATTAGATAGGGACCTCACATTCATTTCTTTGTGGTGACGAGATTTTTATAAGCATAGGTGGATTATTTTGGGGCACTTTTTGGTGGCACTTATCTCTGGGCTAGAAGATGAGGATTAAGGCCATCACGGCTTGACGCTGGAACCTGGAGCAGGTAATATGTTTTATTTCACAGCGTACCCTTTGGGTTGAATTGACCCCAGATATGGAGGGTCGGATAGACCAAAAAAAAAAAAAACTAAATCCAAACTTTAGTACAAACGGACTTGACTATTAATGGAACGTATTTGCCCGTTTGTTTGGTCGGGACCAGTAAGAATATAGAGGACAGTACTTATATCACACCACTGACTACGGATCTCCATTTCCCTGACGAACGTCAAAGGAACAAAATGTGTAGGGTTTTGTTTTTTGGTCTATGCGACCTCCTGTAGCTGTTAAAAGTTGTACAGTCCCAGAAGTAGCTCATAGCCCTGCAGCAGACATAGTGATATCAACCAGCATAAAGTCTTGTTATGACTAAATCAATTATTTTTCTGCTGTGTTTTCATTTCTTCGGGAGATTCCTGTTACCAATGTTTATTTGGTTCCGACCAGTACCTTTCCTTGAGAGCAGTGGCCTATTTTGAATCCTGTCAGCATCAGTTCCCTGGCAGTAAGTCCGTCACATATCGATTGGGGCCGGATATAGTCTCCCCCTGCACACTGTGTTCACTCCTGTCTCACAGGAGCAATGCTTGCAAGTAGTTTCTTCTTACTCCTTTTATTTATGGTTACTCTTTATTTTTGATGTACTGCACTAGGATTGTGCATCTTCTATTTTCACAGGTAGCCAACTGGACCCATTTATACCCGTAATATTGTGTCTTTTATTATCCACATCATTTCACGTATAGATTAAAGTGGATTACCACAGAGGTATACAGTCTATTCTGTCACTTTGCATTTGTGCATATCACGTGTTTGATACAAGAGGTACCGCGTGTGCATTTTTATGATCATTATACACTGATTTGTTTTACCACCGTTAAGTCATTATAAGAATTTTCATTTCAGAGAGTTTATTTTGGAACATTTTTGGCGTTATTCATTCATATCTTTGTACATTTCACACTCCCCCAATTGTATAAACATGATGGTACTATTACACAATGGATGTGGCCCTGGCTTTAGTCGGCAGGGAGGGGGCAGCATTCCAACCTTGAACCCAGCCAGCACAGTGTGGGTCATTTATAAATACTGGCACTATCTGCATGTGCGTCGATATACTAAAATCCAGACATATTGCACCTTTAATGCCACATCATGACACGTTTCAGTGAAACTGGTCCATTCCTCAACCCATACTAAAACATACCGTATTTGCTCGAATATAAGACGAGGTTTTTTTCAGAGCAAATGCTCTGAAAAATCCCCCTCGTCTTACATTCGAGGTCGTCTTATAATCTGACCTCAAATTGAGGTCAGACTATAAGACTGGGATCCAGGTCCCCAGCAGAGCTGCAGGGGACCTGGATCCCCCTCTCTAGCAGCAGGGGATGTCTGCGCAACGAGCGCAGACTCCCCTGCTTCCGCCCGGCACGACCGCCGGGGCTTCTGTGAAGAAGCCGGGAACTTCCGCTTTCGTCACAGAAGTCCCGGCGAGCGTGCCGGGCGTCAGCAAGGGAGGTCTGCGCTCATCGCGCAGACTTCCTCTGCTGCCCCACTAGACACCAGGGAAAAGCGGGCAGCTGGGGGATGTCTGCACTATACGTGCAGATATCCTCCATGCTGCCCGACACCTCCGTCTATTATGACGGACCAGCTGTCCGTCATAATAGACGGAGGTGTCGGGCAGCATGGAGGATATCTGCACGTATAGTGCAGACATCCCCCAGCTGCCCCCACTAGCCACCAGGGAAAGGGGGGAGATGGATAGAGAGAGACATGGGGGGGATAGAGAGAGGGGGGGGGGAATAGAGAGAGAGATAGGGGGGGGAATAGAGAGGGGGGGGGAAGAGAGAGGGGGGGGATAGAGAGAGAGGGGGGGGGGATAGAGAGAGAGGGGGGGGGGATAGAGAGAGAGAGGGGGGGATAGAGAGAGAGAGGGGGGGGATAGAGAGAGAGGGGGGATAGAGAGAGAGAGAGGGGGGGGGTAGAGAGAGGGGGAGAGAGATAGAGAGGGGATAGAGAGAGAGAGACTAGGGGAGGGAGGGGGGAGATAGAGAGAGAGACTACACTGGAGGGGGGAGGGAGAGAGGCCGCAAGGAAATAAAAACAAGAAATACATTTGTATAATATCAATTTTTTATTACATATTAAAAAGCAATTTACATATATACAAGTTAAAAAAAATTTTTCCTATAGGGTAGTCTTATATTCAGGCTTTTAGTTTTTTTCCTAAAGGAATATACAAAGTTTGGGGGGTCGTCTTATAATCAGGGTCGTCTTATAATCGAGCAAATACGGTATATGTAAACATTAGATGGTGGAACAGTTACAATATGAACAATATATAATAATTCAAAAAGAACAAAATGAGTGATTAGACCTATTTACCAATATTTTGTTTTTTAATTATAAAAAGGATAAAAACAAATTAAAAAGATTGCACGATACACACAACTAAAGCTCTTTTGCTCTCATTGCTCTTTATACCAGAAGCCAGTGGATGAAAGTTAAATATATCTGTGGTAGTTTCTTGCAATCAAAGTTGAACTTCCCTTTTAAAGTTTCACAAAGATCTGTATGCATGTCAAAGAGAAGTAACAAAAGTTGCAGGGAGGAGAGAGAGCAAGAGAACTGGGATTGGACCAGCCACGCTGTCTGAATCTTTAGAATGTAGGGGTGGGTGGTATATACTTGAACACAAGCAAGTAGCCCACTGAGGAGCTACAAAAGGACACATTCTCTGCTGCAGACATTCCGACTTCAAATTACAATGCCCCTTCCCGCTGTTTCTTCGTGGTCACGAAAGAAGATCATTATGCTGGTCCTGGGCATATTAGTTTTAATAATTATCATTGTGGCATCTTGTGTTATTTGTTTATATTCCACCTCTCGGGGGACCAATACATCAAAAACCTGGAAAGGCAGGGGAACTACAAGAAATCTGAAAGAAATTGTTCTTGGGAGATGCTACGACTACTTAAATCAAAATCCAGACATGGGGTAAGTAAATGTAATATTTCATTCAACCTTATATTGTTGCTTACTATGTCTTAAAAGGCTAGAAGAGGGGCAGGCAACGTTTGGCACGACAGATGTTGTGGACTACATCTCCCATAATGCTCCTACAGCCACAATGCTGGCAAAGCATCAAGGGAAATGTAGTCCACAACATCTGGAGTACCAAAGATTGCCTACTCCTGAACTGAAAAGCACAGACAACTCGATCGAATGGCCACGTCCGATAATATTTCACTGCCTCATTTTTCCATCTATAGGTTTTACAAGTTCTTCTTATTGATTCCATATTGTGTAAATAAGTTCCACTTACTTATCGAATGGTTCACTTTATTCTGTTACTTACATATCCTGTCCTGTCCTGTTCCGAGCCTCATCTCCAACTTGAAAGTGACCTGCCTTAATTTAATGCATAGAACAGTTAGATACTTATAGAAAAGTGTATGCATTCATTTATATTTGAATATATATTCTACATATGGGGGGAAAAAGACATTTACGGTTTTTAAAAAAAGTAACAATCAAAGTATTCTAAGTTATAACTATTCTTGCAAAGAGTGCCTGCAGATACTGCATCGGCCAAGCCCCCCTCCCCCATCCAGGGAAATTGTTAATCAAACACACATTCACATACCTGATGTTCTGAAAGAAGAATCCTTATGTTCCTTTCTATTATTCATCCTCTCTGGTATCCCAGTAAACAGTAGATGTCTGATGCAGAATTAAACCAGTTTGTGCTACTCCACATAGACTGCATGATGATATAGAATTATTACAACTTTAATGCATAATATAATATTTGCTACAACGGAGAGAAAATGAATATTAAAGTTTGGTCTGTTTGTTCAGATTCAAACTTTGCTCCAGTTCAGATCTCTTGTTACAGACTGTTTAAGATAAATTGAATTCAGTTGGTATAGTTTGACCTTTCATTCCACATATAACCTATGGGGTATTTTTACATATGGGTCAGGTTTTTATGTCTTTTCTTCACATACCAGCAAGTCACTGGTGTATGTTAATCATTTGGCATATGAGTTCATGTTCTACGCAGAACAATGTATATGTGTGTATATAAGCTTTGGATGATGTGACTTTATTTACAACTACACACCATTTCCCAACTATGGTTGTGTCAAAGAAGAAATAAAAGTAAATCACCCCACACTAATCTTTGTGAGAATATTTTAGCCATCAGGAGTTTAATAGAAGAAAGGAAATACGACTTCTATTGTATTAGTGTCGGTTAACCATTTCCTTGCTGGAACAAAGTCTGGCCACCAGCCTGAATGAATAGCAAGTATCACATATGTTCAGACACCAAGCACACCCGCTTAGTCTATCGCTTCCCTGCTAAGATGAGAAGCTGAAATATACTTGACAGTGCACAGCGTTCCCGCTCGCTCAGCATCTAGCTATCCATTCCGAGATGTGCCATTGGGTTGAACCATGTCAACTAAAAACCACAGAGGAACGAATGCAATCGCTTGCAAAAGAAAAATATAACTTGTAGTTTGTACGTCAGGGCTTGAAAATTTTGAATTTAGTTTTAGGAGCCAGCAAAAAAAAAAATCTAGGAGCCAGACAACGGCACATTCATGCAACCACACACACAGAGACAGTCACAGTCAGTCACATCCATACAGAGATAGTCCTAGTTAGTCACATCCATAAGAGACAGTCACACTCAGTAACATCCATACAGAGACAGTCAGTCACATCCACACAGAGACAGTCAGTCAGTCATATACACATACAGAGACAGTCAGTTACATACACACAGAGACAGTCAGTCAGTCATATACACATACAGAGACAGTCAGTTACATACACACAGAGACAGTCAGTCAGTCATATACACACACAGAGACAGTCAGTCAGTCATATACACATACAGAGACAGTCAGTTACATACACACAGAGACAGTCAGTCAGTCATATACACATACAGAGACAGTCAGTTACATACACACAGAGACAGTCAGTCAGTCATATACACATACAGAGACAGTCAGTTACATACACACAGAGACAGTCAGTCAGTCATATACACATACAGAGACAGTCAGTTACATACACACAGAGACAGTCAGTCAGTCATATACACATACAGAGACAGTCACAGTCAGTCACATCCATACAGAGATAGTCCTAGTTAGTCACATCCATAAGAGACAGTCACACTCAGTAACATCCATACAGAGACAGTCAGTCACATCCACACAGAGACAGTCAGTCAGTCATATACACATACAGAGACAGTCAGTTACATACACACAGAGACAGTCAGTCAGTCATATACACATACAGAGACAGTCACAGTCAGTCACATCCATACAGAGATAGTCCTAGTTAGTCACATCCATAAGAGACAGTCACACTCAGTAACATCCATACAGAGACAGTCAGTCACATCCACACAGAGACAGTCAGTCAGTCATATACACATACAGAGACAGTCAGTTACATACACACAGAGACAGTCAGTCAGTCATATACACATACAGAGACAGTCAGTTACATACACACTAGCCATCAATTGTTCTGTTTTTTTTTTTTTTAAGACAAGAAAAAGTAATTTTATCAATCACTCCCCCTCCCTGCTGTTTTACCTCTTTGCACGGTAGAAGGGATTTCTGCTGCAGCCTGGTCCATGCCGGTCACACAGGCACAGACCATCTGCACGCTACTGTTGAGCGGTGGGATGTCACGTGACACTTGCCAAACCGACAATACACCGTGAGGGGATGGAGCAGAAAGCGCACACTCTGCTTATCTCCTGCGCTGTGATGGTAAAATACTTTTTTTTAATTTTTTTAAACTAATCTCACAATTTCCTACTCGCCATGGCGACTTTGTCGAGCCCTGCTGCACGTAATCCTCATTACGTCCGCCACCTAGGATTTATTCCACCTCTCTCTCTCTCTCTCTAGTATGTGTGTTCACATCCGGTCCTTCGCTGTCCTGCAGGGGGGATGGGACATTTAATTGCGGGATCGCATAGAAGGTTAGTATTAGGAGCTTATACAGGGGTTAGTATTAGGGTTCAGGTTATATGGGGTTAGTATTTGGGCTTAGAAATAGTATTGGGCCTCAGTGTTAGTATTAGGGGTTAGTATTAGGGTTTGGGGTATTAGGAGGTAATATTAGGGTCAGGGGTTAGTTTTAGGGTTGGAATTTTGGCTCAGGGTTAGTTTTCGGAGAGATAATTTATTAGGAGGGTTTATTACTGTATTTGTAATAGCTGATAGTTCAGCGCCTCGGCACCTCTGACAGCTCAGAGCTCAAACTGCCATGCTAAACAGTCAGTGGTGAAATGGCAGCAATGATCTGTCCTAGACCCCTGCAGACTGCCTCGTAACTTCCTCCCCTACCCTGGCATCCTCTGAGTTTTGTGCCCTAAAACTAACAAAATGCTTTTGTTTTTATTTTGAGGTTTCACTAACCAGCACAGAAAACGGTTCAGCGCTTGGTCTCTTGCATCTCGCAGGCTTTTCCTCCTCTGCTCCCTTAAGGGCTATTAGAGGTTAACATTGTGTGTTACCTGATCTTATTGCCCTTTGACACATGGGGTCAGAGCAGGAATCATCTGTTTATGGAAGAGGCACAAACTACAATATGTATACGTGATGGTTAGTAGGCAGAAATTTAAAATTAATTGCACTTTTTATATATTTGAATTAGCTAAATAATTACTTTTATTTCTATGATACTGTAAATGAAAACAGCTAAAAATAGCCTTGGAAGTTCTGTATTGCACAAATATTTCATTCTAGTTTCATGTCCGCTTTTATGATTATTTTCACTTTCAGATGCAAATTATGATAATTTTTTTTTGCTATTCATACATGTTTTGTATTACTCATGCAATTAACCACGTCACCTAATCATTACTTCTAATGTAAATGTAGAGAATAAATAAGGATTGAAAATGAGCGTTAGCAAAACTGAAAGAAAATACCTAAATGATGAGAAAAATATATTTAAACCCTTTAGTGATATGATTTTGTGTGTGTTTGTAGCATAAGGTATAAACATAATACATAAAATCACACAGAATAAACAGATGAAACAAGCAGTCTTTTTTTAAAGAGATTTTTAAATGCAGTAAGTATACTCTGAAAAGTCAATTACATATGCTGACTACATTAGACAAAAACAAAAAAAAAAATGAGATGATTTGTATACGTTTTAAAGTATTGAAGGTCAGTTATCCCTTTCACAGGCCACAACTCATGTTCAGACTCACCCAGGTTGTACCCAGTTATTTTATGCTTTTTTCCTTGATTTGTTTACTACTCATGTTTACTACTTCTGTTTTTGCTTTGCATCCCTGTACCTTGTTCCTTCCCTTGCTCGGCAGAGGTCTGCACCTGCCCAGTTGGCCCCAGAGCAGCACCTGCCTAGCTCTATAATGTGCCTGCCCAGTATCCTAAAGCCCTGTAATAGTTCAGCCCTGTCTTAGAGTCCAGTTTAGTTCTGTCATGTCTTAGAGCCCTGTTAAATTGTTTTCCTGTTTCATGCTGCTGTTCTTTTATTCTCTTGTTATGATTCATTTCTGGATTTAGTTACTAAACTAGTTTATTCAGTTTTAGTGTTAAGGACTTGCCTATGTGAGGTATCTTAACGCTGATAGCTAAGCTTATCATCATTTGGCCAATTGGTGTACTAAACCCCCACCACTTATCATGTGTCAACGCCGCTGGGCGTTTAGGCAGAGCCAATGGCATCACAGGCATGGTTCCAAGAGGTTAAAGAAAGCTCTGGTCCCTACCTGCTCTTTTAGTTTAGTCAGTGAGATGTGAAATGTTTGTCTCAGCTCAACTCACCTGCACTTCATTTGTAGTAATTAATTTACCTTTTTTTAAAACATTGAACTGCATTATGTTTTATTTATTTATTGTAGGTCAAACTTGGATTTGAATGTCATAACAACCTAGATACGCGCAGTAGCTCACTGGAAGACTTTAGAACAAAGTATATGTATATAAAAAAAAACAATTATAACACTCCCCTTCAGGAGAAACTTCTCCAAAGCTTTGTATAACAGCCCGAAACGCATAAAGTTTCTGTGGCAGCTTTTTTCATGTTATGATTTCCCTTTTTAACATAAAAACATAGTTGGCAAAACAGTCTGTCATCTTAACATGCCTAAACACAGAGCTGGCCAAAGACATTGAGCTGCTTGGGTCTAAAACTAAAATGCTGCCCTTCCAACCCCACACATATGCACACAGTCACACACACGCACAAATCATATACACACACAGTCACACACACGCACAGAGCCACAGTTACATACAGAGACAGTTGCATACAGTTACACACAGACACACGCCAGCAGTTGTTGATTTTTTTTAACAAAATATAAAATATATATATTTATATTATTATGACTATGTGTCCCCCCTTTCTGCTGTTTTATATCTAATGACGAGGACTGGGGCTTGTCCCTGTGTAACTTTGGGTCACTCAGGAATGGTTTGAGGAACCACCACAAGGTGTTGACTTTGCCTCCAAATTCCCCAGTTCTTATCCAATCGAGCATCTGTGGGATGTGCTGGACAAACAAGTCCGATCCATGGAGGCCTCACCTCACAACTTACAGGACTTAAAGGATCTGCTGCTAACGTCTTGATGCCATACTTTCAGAGGTCTAGACGAGTCCATGCCCCGACGGGTCAGGAGAAAAGCCGACTTTCTATAGGAAAATAATATAAAATAATAATATGGTGTTCTATATATAAACTATAAGTTGCGCGACAATATCTTGCTCAAAGCAAGATATTACAACATTTAAAAAAAAAAACAGCCTGGCTTCCCAGAAAGAAAAAACAGCTTGAGCTGGTAGGGACTTGTAGCGGGATCTCACCTGTCAGATGAGGTTATTTGATTGACCTCAGACTGACAGAGAAAATGTAGCCGATGCTCAAAGTGCCCACCGGCTACATATTAGTAAAGCATATGAGAGGCTTGAAACAAGAAAAATGACGTGCATATCCATACAAATATGGTACAAGAGCAACAATACAGATGTACTAATCACAAAATGATAGGTTTTGTTCACACACAAAATAATGTGTCCCCCTGCAATTCTAGCTATATCAGCACATGAAAAAGAATGCATATGAATGATATAAATGAACTACATAAATGATAGCATAAAATAGAGAATGACAAAGCTCGGGGGCAGAGCCGACTGCCAATTATAAGAGCCACATGCCGATGAAGCTCCAGCACCAACAGATTAAAATCACTGATTTTTGATGGCCACCCCAAGCAAATTGACTAGAATGTGCCCCTCTGATACAGAATTGAAGTAAATAGGGGCAGTAGTCAAAAAAGAAAAAGGACAAAAAACAGCATTTGACTCAGTGGTGGGATTAAAAAATTTTAGTAACCGACTTTCAAGCATGGTGTAATATATTTTCCTCTAATGTCAAAGAAATAATATAAAATAATATAAAAACTACTTGCTTTTGGCTTCTTAGTATGCCACGGATAATTAGCTCCTCAATATGCCACAGATAATTAGCTCCCTAATATGCCACGGATAATTAGCTCCCTAATATGCCACGGATAATTAGCTCCCTAATATGCCACGGATAATTAGCTCCCTAATATGCCACGGATAATTAGCTCCCTAATATGCCACGGATAATTAGCTCCTCAATATGCCACGGATAATTAGCTCCCTAATATGCCACGGATAATTAGCTCCTCAATATGCCACAGATAATTAGCTCCCTAATATGCCACGGATAATTAGCTCCCTAATATGCCACGGATAATTAGCTCCCTAATATGCCACGGATAATTAGCTCCCTAATATGCCACGGATAATTAGCTCCTCAATATGCCACGGATAATTAGCTCCCTAATATGCCACAGATAATTAGCTCCCTAATATGCCACGGATAATTAGCTCCCTAATATGCCACGGATAATTAGCTCCCTAATATGCCACGGATAATTAGCTCCTCAATATGCCACGGATAATTAGCTCCCTAATATGCCACAGATAATTAGCTCCCTAATATGCCACGGATAATTTGCTCATTAATATGCCACTAATAATGTGCTGTTTAAGATGCCACTAATAATCCATTCCTCCTCCTCCCCCTTCCCCAGTAATTACCTCGATGCTGCTTGTCCCCGGCCATCTCCTCCTGTGTAAAATAATCCACCGGATATGACTTGCAGTCATTTCCTGTGGCTGTGACTAAAAGCCGGGTCTGCAACGGCATCTGCAGAGTGCCTGCTGCTGCCTGATCGGGCAGCGGGAGCCCACGGGGCAGCTGCCTTGGGCCCCCAGGAATGCATGGGCCCTGGGCAGCTGCCCAGTTTGCCCACTCTTATTTATTTTAAAGATTTTTTTAAAGGGATCTCTGGCTTGTACTGGTTCGGCGAACTTGTAAAATTTTAATAACAGTTCACACAAACCAGTGTGAACTAGCTGAGTCCAACCACCGACTTGAGTTAACCAGATATCAGGTCTTTACTCCTAACGCCCTTTAGGCCTACCATGATAGGACAGGAAATACTCCAGCAACAAAAACAGACCTGTGGAACCTCTACAAACATATCCAGGCACTTATACAATCAGACACAGCCGCTGTCCACCAGGACATAGCGACACTGCATTAAGAAGTCTCTTCCCTGAAGAGGTGACGAAGATGAAGCTTGAAAAGGGCTTAAAAAAAAAATTCAAATGAACAATTAATACAAGAAGTACATTCTTTACACTGCAATATGACACCGATGGACCTCAGGGTGCGGCAGACAAATGTGAGAGTTTGAGGAATCCCGGAGGAGGTAGGACGCACCAACCTCCAGGCCACTTAATAAGATGGCTCACTCACCTTAATCTGGGCTCCGAACCCTCTGGCAGTCTCATCCTAGATGCATTCAAAGTTCGGAAAGTGCACAAAGAACCACCTGAGGCGCCTCCTGATGTCCTGCTTAAGTTGTGCTCTACTGCTCTCATGTACATATCTGGCAAAGAGAAATGATTAATGTACGAGAATATACAGCTTCATTTATTTGAGGACTTGCCACCAACCATCGTGCTATGGCGAAGAAAAATGTTCCCTCTGACTGCCCATCTGAGAAATTTGGATGTGTGTTATTGGTGGGGCTCAGCACATTCTGTAACTGTTGTTAAGGATAGCAGACAGGTCCAAATTGATAATAATCGCCGAGGCTCCTATTCGAGGCGTCACTAGGGTTGGTGTCACCTGGTGCGGTAACTCAGGGTGTCATCCCCCCTGGATACCATGTCAAACAGATTCCTTAGTAATGCCAGTCAGATGGCCCATTAATTATGCCTCACACAGGAGAACCATTAATTATGCCTCACACAAGAGCCCCCCGGGAGGTGAAACTGTACAATTCTAAAACAAAAATATATTTATACACATACATCTCTCTCTGTCTCTCTCTCTCCATTTATACTTATATGAACCTTTTATTATATTCAACATTTCTTGTTTTTATTCCCTTCCTACATTGCACCTAAAGGACTTAACACAGCACCATACAGTACCCACAACACTTGGCTTGCACTCATAGTGCACCCACATGATTTGACATGCCACACTGTCAATTTGCCCCACAGAACATACCACAGTGTCACTTTGTCCCACAGAACATGTTATTTTGCCCCACAGAACATGCCACAGCAACACTTTTACAATTAAAATAAGCCACTGTCAAGTACCAATTAACATGCCACAGTCACTTTGTCATTAACATGTGCAACAGCTATTGTGCCGTTGAAATTTTCCACTGTTTGTACACTAAATATGTTGCAGTTTGCCCATTAATATGCCACAGCCAATTTCTCCAATAATGTGCCATTGTTAGTTTGACCATTAATATACCACAGGAAGTTTGTCCATTATTATTTTGCCATTAATAAGCCACAACCAAATTTCCCCATTAATATGCCAGTATAATTTTGAGATTAAGATGCCACAGCCAATTTTCCCATTATTATGCCAGTGTTAGTTTGTCCCTTACTATGCAAGTATTTTTTCCATTAATAAGCCCCAGCCAATTTGCCCAATAATAGGCCAGTATATTTTGCCATTAGTAAGCCACAGCCAATTTGTCAATAATATGCCGGTATTATTTTGCCATTAATAAGCCCCAGCCAATTTGCCCAAGAATATGCCAGTGTTATTTCGCCATTTCATATGCCACAGCCAGTTTGCCAAATAATATGCCAGTGTTATTTTGCCATTAATAAGCCATAGCCAATTTGCCCAGTAATATGCAAGTGTTATTTTGTCATTTAATAAGCCACAGATAATTTGCCCAATAATATGCCACCCTCCACCCCCCCCCCCCCCCCCTTCCCCAGTACTCACCTCCTGGCCGCTCCGTGTCCCCAATCGTTTCCTCTGTGCAGGAGGGGAAATAAACTCACCGGATATGGCGTACTGTCATATCCGTTGGTAATTATTATTATTATTTTCCTGCAGCCGTATCCGCTGGATACAAGAAAAAAAAAAGTTGAGCAGTGATCCGCTGTGCGGATGCTAGGTGACACCTGTGGGCAGCAAGGGCCCACTCAACCAGTGGGCCCTGGGCAAGTGCCCAGTTTGCCCATTGGTTAAAGCGGCCCTGCACCTCCACTACTCTCCTTGGAGAGCGGGAGGTACATTTTTTGCCACTTTCTGGTTCACTGGCCCCTTTTTCTACTGATCTACCTTGTAACAGTTCGTAACCCACTCTGGGGTTACCTTATTCCCCTCTGTTTCTTATTTCTCTACCTTTTCTTGCTCCCACTCCTCCAGCTCCCTTTTCTCCAAACTACTGGGTGTTACTAAAGTCAAGGTATCACGGACATATTCCTAGTCTGACCACTAGAGGGCCTTACTAGACCATTCTATTTAGTGAAGCACTCATTCCATTTCTATTGGGTTTTTAGTATGTTTACTATGTCTGGTTTCTCAGTTTAAATATTATATCCTGCTCATACTTCTTATATGCTCTGTATGGCACTCAAGATTGTTTGTCAGGATTTTATTTACATTTTTTATTTGTCATATCTATATCAAAGGAATACACTGTAATGATTCTCAGCATACCCAATAATATTTGACCAATAGGGAAGTGTACCTCCAACCTGGTGTTCCTATTGTGAAAAAACTGACACGAACAAGACTTTAAAAAAAAAAAAAAAGTATAATAGGTGAGATTTAATGCCACTTACATGTGTACACACATACGTCTTCACATCTGTATAATAGACAGAGGGACAAAAGTATCAGAGCCATAAACAAAAGCATAGACACTGCGAAAACACAACAATACAAATTAAATAGCGAGAGTTTATTAAAAAAATGGATAAAAACTGTTTTTACATTTGTACCTTATAAAACAACTTTAGAATATTCAACATGATAAACTCTTTAAAGAAGATCAATTGCCTCATATGCAGTGGTATATTCTTAAATGTGTGAAGAAAGCTGTGGAGTCCCTAACCAGCAATGAAAGAGGCCGATTTTCTTACTTAATTCCACGTACCCCCAAATTTTACCAATTGCCTAAGATACTGAATGTCTGTGCGAGCCCCCTCATGTTGTGCTTTTTGTATTACAGCCTCTGCCCCTGTCATTTGGGGAGTCCCTGGACCCGGATAATACAGGGGGGAGATTTTTTTTATATCTTTTTTTTCATGGGGGAAGGATCTTTCTTTACACCATTGAAATGAATGAGAACTGGTTTCACTTGCTCCAATTCATTCCGGTATGCTTCACATCACCTCAATCTTTGCAAAATGGGGAGTGAATCCCATTTAACAAGGTCGAGATGAGGCATCTGTGTGGAAAGGGGGTGGCGAATATGTCCTAGGTTGGAGGTCGAGATTAGGGCCAATCTGGATCTCCAATCTTGGATTTAACAGACACATTTCAAAACTCATTTTTGTCCTAAATTAGGCATTTCTTTGCAATTTTGTTACTAAAATGTACACGTCCTTTCCAATCATTTTTCATGCTCTACATTCACAATAAGAAAAAAAAAAAACAATGTTCAGGTGATACAGTCCATTTAAACTACATTTGTCTTTTTCTTCTGCCTGGAATAATCCTTTAGAAGGAAATCGATTTTTGAATCAAAAGTGCCGTGATGTATTTTAAGAAAATGAAAAATAACAACAACATGTGGACAATGTTCTGAATGATTTTTTTTCTGTATGTTTGTCCACAGAAAGAAGGATTGTAATGCAATCTGGACAGAATTCACAAAAGTCCTATATCATAAAGATCCATGCAGCATTACAGTAAACAATTACAGAACCATAGCAGGACTCACAGAACAGAACGTTTACTGTAACAAGGTAACATATCATTCAACATACCTCCAGAATGTTATAACCATAAAACCAAATACACATGGCAACCCCAGGTACAACATTACAAAACTTGTATTACCATGTTATCAGTGTGAACAATATCACACCTGTGCGGTTTACATATTTATTTATAGAAAGAGGTAGATGTGTTTTAAACCTTTGGTGAGAAAAGGTTACAATGATTCTACGTTCGCAGTATAAACAATGTTTAGGATGACAGACTACAAAAAACTGATCCATACATTGTATTAATTCATGCATTTGTTTGCAATTCTGCAAAGACGAAAATGTGCTCTAAATGTGTCTGTTGAGTCTTGCCCAAAATTCCATATTATCTTTCTAGAAGATGGCTTATCCGGGGGCTTGACAAATTTAATTTAGTTTTAGGAGCCAGCCAAAAATTTTAGGAGAAAGACAAAGGCACATCACAAAATCGCACGGACACAGTGGCATACACCCACCTCACATACACAGCCAGTTACATTCACACATACATACATACATACACACACACACACACACACACCACATACACAGCCAGTTACATACACACACACCACATACACAGCCAGTTACATTCACACACACCACATACACAGCCAGTTACATTCACACACACCACATACAGTCAGTTACATTCACACACACACCACATACACGGCCAGTTACATTCACACACACACCACATACACAGCCAGTTACATTCACACACACATACACAGCCAGTTACATTCACACACACCACATACACAGCCAGTTACATTCACACACACCACATACAGTCAGTTACATTCACACACACCACACACAGTCAGTTACATTCACACACACATACACAGTCAGTTACATTCACACACACCACATACAGTCAGTTACATTCACACATACTTACACAGTCAGTTACATTCACACATACATACACAGTCAGTTACATTCACACACACATACACAGTCAGTTACATTCACACACACCACATACAGTCAGTTACATTCACACATACATACACAGTCAGTTACATTCACACATACATACACAGTCAGTTACATTCACACACACACACACCACATACAGTCAGTTACATTCACTCATACATACACACAGACCACATACACAGCTAGTTATATACACACATACACACCATTTTTTTTTTTTAAAGAACAAAAGAATATTTCTTACGGTGTCCTCCCTCCCTGCTGCTTACCTCATTGCAGGGGAGGGTGACATTTATGCTGGAGCCCGATCTCTTTCGGTTCCTGTGCCGTGTTGTCACGTGACACTCGGCACTACAGCGTGTTGCGCGAGGGGGCGGAGCTTACAGTCTGTGTGATCCGCACAGACTTTCTCCCCTCGCGCTGAAAAAGAAAGTAAAAGAAAAGCGGATGGCAGCCGGCAAGGGCTCCCTGTGACAAACAGCACCCGGGCGCCAGGTCTGATTTCCTGGTCGCCATGGCGACCTGGCGCCCGGGGTTTGTCGAGCCCTGGCTTATCCCAAGTAAAAACAAGGGCTCTCTTCACTAGAGAGACCCTGGCTCAATTCAGCTCCTGATCAGATGAGCCCCCGTTGTTCCTCCAAGGAAGAGGGGGAAGGGGAGGGGGGCAAATTCATTTAAACTGTCCTTTAAGGCCTGTGTGACCGACAGCAAGGAATTGTGCTGGAGGGAGTCTTTATATCTCCCCAGATTTTGCTAAATGACACACTAAATGTGTTATGTTAAACTTAATATAGCACTTTATATATGTGTATTTGTGGGCCCTGGGGTGGAGCACTTGCTTTTTTCCCCCCACGTCCACAGTAAAGAAGTCCTATATATCCTCACATACAGCTAAACATACACTAGCTTTCTTGGTGGTTAGGTGAAAATAACATTACCATTGTCAGTAATTTATTTTAAACTGGATTTTGATCAAGTAATTTAAAGGTGGCACATCCAAATTTACATTAAAACTATTCTTACCAGTTCTGATCTTTCTCTGTATGTATTATTATTTAAATCCAGGATATATGAATAGCTGGGAATATATCACCGAGCATCACATTGTCAGTAACAGAATAACGCATGTTTACGTATTTGAATAATGGATCTGTAACTATTGTTCAAATACCGGATGTATATCTGTATATTTAATAGATCCAAGTAGAGATGACATTTGAAGAAAAGCACATGGCGATTGATTTAATTTTTTTTTCTTAGTCACTTTTATGGAGCAGAACAAATGACCTGGTTCATCAGTACACCAAAGCAAGTGACTTCATGACCTTGGAGGACACTTTTCTGGGCTACTTGTTCAATGGTCTAACATGGTGTGGGATGGACGACAGTACAGGTATATGTTCATGTTGTAGCATATTATGTGAGCCACTATAAGCACACTATAGAAGTATATAGCATCAGAAGTCTTCAATATAAACATTATACCCTTGACACCCCACGCTAGCATTCTAGTTGCTGCTGTACTATAAAAAAAAAAAAAAAAACCCTATACAATTACCCACTTGCTTTCCAAAATTGCAAAGAATGATGATAATTGTAGTCCAGAAATAGCTGGAGGGTTGCAGTTCGAAATGGATAATATTTTGGTTTTATGCGAAACTCACCTTTAACCCTTTTGTGACAATGGACATACCTGGCAAGTCCTGCGATGAAACATGCAAAGGCAGCGATCAAGGTTTCTATGTTGCTGCAATGCCTTAATATCGAGGCATCCAGCAATATACAAATTTGAGACACTGTCAGTAACATTACATTTAAAAAAGGTTTTTTTATTTGTTTTCTGTAATGTAGCTGACGGTCTGTCAGATTTGTATATTGCTGGATGCATTGCTATTCAGGCATTGGAGCAACATAGGAACCTTGATCGCTGTGTGTATATACCGTATTTGCTCGAATATAAGACAAGGTTTTTTCCAGAGCAAATGCTCTGAAATAGTCCCCTCGTCTTATATTCGAGGTCGTTTTATAATCTGACCTCAAATCGAGGTCAGATTATAAGACTGGGATCAAGTAAGGGGGAGAGAGAAAACGTTTGGGGGGGGGGAGGATGAGACAACGTGCGAGGAGGAGAGAGAGGCAGCATTGGCACATAAAAGCAAATAAAAACAAGAAATGCATTTGTTTAATATCATAATTTTATTAAATATTAAAAAGCAATTTACATATGAATATATACAAGTTAAACTTTTTTCCTATAGGGTAGTCTTCTATTCAGGCTTTTAGTTTTTTTTCCTAAAAGGAATATCCAAAGTTTGGGGGATCGTCTTATAATCAGGGTCGTCTTATAATCGAGCAAATACGGTATATATTGTACTAAATTGGGCTTAGATCTAGGGTAAGGGTTAAGGTTAAATGGTCACTGTATTAGAAAATTGTTAGTAAAAAGCAATGCACAAAAAATACAGAAAATCATGTAAAAAGTAGATATTTCTAAACTAAAAAACACAAATATTAGACTCTTTGTCTACTTGGACAAATCTCTTTTTTTTTGCAGGGATGAATTTTGAGTCTTGTCCAGCTTGGAATGAATGTGCCAACAATACCATATCATCCTTTTGGAAGATGGCATCTGCCACAGTAAGTAACATATATATGTATGTCGTAATTAGACAGTGCTTAAATAATTATAGCCATGAAACAGATGTACAAAATATTTAAATATCTTTAATAAAAACATTAAAAAATATATACAATACACACAAAGAATAAATAAAATATAGACAGAAGTATTATGTATTGCGGTTGGGTGCAAATAACAATAGCTTGATCTGTAAGCATTATATAGTAACAAATATACAAATACTAAAAGTATCCCCTTTGGTAGAAAAGCTATGAAGTAATAGCCATTACACACCTATTAATACTAAATTATGACACACATCAATAAAAAGTACACAGCCCCTTACATATGTGTGACCTGGCCAGGTACTAAGGTGCAGAAAACACAAATAGACGCCACATGAGACATGTTTTGATACTTCCTCAGCCAAGTGATGTCCGAATTAGCCACCAAATTGTCATGTCATGTTTAGGAGACCTACTCATGGTGGCCAGCCCAGCGTCTCTTCACTGTGCTTGCACTCTTGCCAGAGCCCAAGCCTGTATGAAGGTACGTCTAAGACATCCGATGGGTGGGAAGGAGGGTCATTTTGCACCAGGTTGTGCATCCTGCATTATTGCCATTTTCTCTTACGTACCTGTGTAGTGCAAGCTCAGCATTACATTCTGCAGCCTGTTACTATAACCAGTGAAGTGCAAGCTCTGTACCACAGCTTGTTACAGTATCCAGTTAGGTGCCAACCAGTGTCTTCTACTACTATCTACTATAACTTCCATTTACAGAAAGACATCATCATTCGTGTGCCTTATTAATCTGCTAATCCTCCTATTGCTACATTTGTCTGTGCCTGTGGCTTGCCCCAAGCGATCATTCCAAGTCCCAGGCCAGATGATCCTACAGGTTCAATCTTTGCAGGCTAAGCTGGTTTAGGGTGAAGCACTCCCTCTGTGTGGGATCCAGACCTCAGTGTCACAGTACAAAGTGAGGTAGGACAACTGGAAATAGAGCAAAATAGCAGTACACATAAATAGAAAAATAAATAGATAGACTATAGAAGGGTGCATGCAAAAAGGTAGTCCCAAACAAATCAAAATATACAGAAAAGCTGCACACCAAATATAAAAAGAAACTTTTAATACATCAATTAAAATATACAATGTATACACATAAAATGGATACAACACCATCACTGTTCAGGCAAAATCCAAGCCATAATAGAATGTGTACAACAAACAAACAAGAAAATAGACAAAAGACTAACAAAAATGGCTAAGACCAGGCAGGTGAGTATACCAAGACGAAATAGCCCCCCTGCGTTTCGGCTGAATGCCTTCTCCTAGAGGAGCTAGATGAGTGTCACAGTACCTGGATGTTTTGAGGTATAGAAAGGCATGTCTTCACGTAAGTACTGTTGGTTGAGATTTCTGCCAACCTGGTATAGATTTTGTCCCACTGAAAGAAAAAGACATCACCTTCCCGGGGAATCGTACAGCTATAATCCATTTTACTGAATAGTATTCTTTACTTGAACAAGCAGGTTACAAGAGGTTTTAGGTCTTTGTTCTTAAAGATCTTGATCACATTGATGTCGGAGATTTCTTCCCCTTGTTTTATTTCTAGTTTGCCCGCTTATCATGTGGTTTGGTTCAAGTCATGCTGAATGGCTCAGTAGACGGCGACATCGTCAGGAAAGAAAGGTACCATTTGAACTTCGATTATTCTATTATTAGCTATAGTGGGCCTTACCAACTGGATGGGAATGTACCAGAACCAGTATATGAAATATGCAGACTACCCCAAATGTTTTGATCAGCTCAATGTGTTCTGGTAAACTCTGTTCATGCGCTTGCTTATATCATGATATGTAGTACGTTGGGGTATCTTGAGGAATGAACCTATGGTAGCAGGAGGCGCAGTTCTTCGACAAAGTGGTCACTTTTCTAAAAAGGGATTAAGTGGCCTGGGTAAACAATGGCGTAGGATCAGAAGCAAGGAGATGATAGAGATCAAGATACACACATATGTGCAGAGATAAGAAGGCAAACCATGTCGACCAATCAGGAGAGCCGAAGGGCAAGGCAGAATAGGGGAGGGTGTAATCTGATGTAAAAGTAGAAAAAATAGGAAACTGCAAAGACTTGATAATACTCATTAAAAGTTAACTTTTATACCGGCACCAGGATCAAGTCGTTGCAGGTTCCTATTTTTTCTACTTTTACATTGGATTAAGTCTTTATTACCCAAGGATTACTCCGACTACAGCAGAGGACCGGTTATCATTTAACAAGGTGCGCTATTTATTTATATTATTCCTGTGGAAGTCTAAGGGTTATTTCTTGTTTTTTTGAGGGTGTAATCTGTACTCCCCCATTATGCTGGTATAATAGAAGGTTCTGAGGTTCAAAGGTGCGGAAATTCAGGAAACCACAAGAACGGATGTATGGTAATTAGCGGGCTGATCAAAAAAACAAAATAATAATAATAATAATAATAAATCTTTAAAAATTTTAAAATGACTTGATTATTAAAAAAAAAATGAACAGTGTTGCTTCATGTGCGAAACCTCTAGGACAAATGCGCAATCAGTGCACTTAAAACTTAGGTAAAATCTCTGTCTGAGGTTATAAAGTGCCACGCTTAAACTTTTAACCTGTACAGATTAAAAAAAAAAAAAGTGGAAAAGATTAAAAGAAAAACTATACCCTAATAAATGTTATTTTTATATATCAAAAAGTGCAATGTGACATTATTAGATATTTGTAATTAAAGTAACAATAGCAGTAACACACTGGAATGAAACAAATGTGTAACAAATGACCGCACAATGCAACAATAGCATATTGCTATGCCCAGCAACAACCTTTAATCAAAATGTAAATGCCTATATATCCCTTATGTAAGTTATACCCAATTAAGAACAACACTATGGGGGTCTATCAAGTATGCCCCAATCAGGCCTGAAAAGGGAGGATATAGGCTAATATTTCGGTCGGCCACAACGACAGATTTTTGTGCCAATTTGTTATCAATTCTGTGATCCCAGAGTGGCCTAAATTAAGAGACGATTCAGATCACTGAAGTATTTACTTTGGGCCGAAAGTCAGAGCTCCGATTTTATCATTAAAAAAATAAAAATGGAGGTATTGGAGTAGACTCCTCAGTGTACTTTTTAAGTTGTTCATTAATAACATTTTCAAGATTTTTAAGAAGTTTTGGCGCTTCTAGCGGTTTCCTTAACCAGCTCGATAGACAAGTGATAAATACACCAAGAATAATAAGGAACACACCTAAGGAAGCACAGCACGGAGAGTGACACGAGAAGGGTTTAAGTACCAGTGTGGGCCGAGTCTGCATGCCCCCATGGCCAATCAGGAACACTTGTCTTTTGCTCCTTGTGCGCAATTGAATTGAATGTACGATGTAGCTGCTAGACACAGGCATTCAACAGATGCAGGTCAGTGAACAAAACTAAAGCAATTCTGGTTTGAGGTAATAATTTAACGCAGTCAGCAGGCTGAGCAATACAACGTGTGCGTCAGTTGCTGAAATGTTTGCCTTAGATTTTCCGTGACTTTAGTATAACAAAGACAGTCTCTTTATTTAGTAGATACCAACATCTCATGAAATCGTCTGGATTCAGATTATGCACAAATCTTGTTTTAAAGAACACAATACATATTAACCATTTGTATTTCTAACAAATCACAATGTACTTTCTTACAGTATCCTGAGATCTATTGAAATTCCCAGTATGAATCCAGAAAGAGTCAGGGAGGTCACACTATGGATTATGCAGGATATTGATGGCCCAGACAGGTAAACAGCTTTAACTGTTCCTTTTTTAACCAACTGATTTTCTTCATTGTAAGATGACCCCACCCCATATTACATTCTGCAATAGCACAGTATGCATATATTGTAGCAGTGTGGAGGATGCAATTACACAGTGGCAGGGCTTGTGTGAGAGATGGTATTTATGGGAAGCAACCTTACAGGTTTGCCGGCAATAGAGGGTTTGCGTGACACCATTGCCCTTACGTGCGTAGGGAGAAGTCGAGACTACAAGGGTGTCTGGCCCATAGCCATTATACGTTCCCATATAAATCAATGGGAATGATTGGAAAGTGGGCGTTCCTAAATAACTTCAAAATCTTGCAATTTTACAACTATATCCAACTCCTCATATTACCGCTTGTACAGTGCACAGGCTTTTTTCCCCAGTGTGATTTGATGCAGCCATTCTGCATAAATCCTATTTTTTATATTTTACTCAAGCCCTCCCTAATGAATACCTTGTCTGTACACTTGCTCTTGTACACGGTAGGATCTCTTAACAGAGTAACACATTGTCTTATGACATCCCCAGAGCGAGAGAGAAATTCCATTAATTTGAATTAAATTAAATTCAATGGCTCCTGTAGAAAAAAAAACAAAGAAACTGACTTTTACTCAGCTAGTGTGGGCAGTCCAGGTTTCTTGAAAACTGCTGTAATTTCACAATTTCATCTAGCTATAAGTATTTTATATTTGAAGCAATGCAAAATGTAAAACATGCATTTTAGAGTACTTTGAATGCACATTAATATTTGGAAGATGAATTTTCGGTACCATAATTTCCGTTTAAAAAGCACATGTAACAAAATCTACCCGTCTAAATATTTCCAGATTTTTACAGCTAAAACTTAATTATATTTTTTGTATATTATAGGAACTCATGCAGTTCTCCGTCAGTATTGGAATTACAGAGCTACATTGAACAACATAACCTCACATATTCTTGTATTGATAACTACAGGTGAGTCCTGTTAACATTTTGTTTGTTATAATATACCATGTGTCAGCACAAATGAAAAGAAAAAAAAAAAAAAGTTTAGTTATTCCTTATTATAGAAGCACAAGTGTAATGTCCATTGGTCCAAGCATGAGGCATTAGCCCAAGCAGTCACCTTACCAGATATAGGATCAGGCCTTGTCTGAAGTCAGCCATTGTCAATTTGTGGTTCAAGATCTTAGTAGTCTGTTAACTTCTGGCACACAGGTCTACTTTTTGCTTTATAACATATTGGCTTAAAGGACAACTGTCTGCAAAATATGAAGTCCTGTTTAATTGAAAGATTTCATCAAGGTTAGGCGGTTTAAATTGAAATGGTTTAATGAAAAAATAAAGCACCTTACTGAACTCTCTTTCCTTCCATGGGTCCATATTGCCATTACCTGACCCAAAAGATTCTAAACAACATGGCTGCCCCTTGATAGTGCTATATAAGCAAAGTGGGGCCAATAAGGTACTTTATTGTATTTATTCATTATAGCATTTCTATTTACAGCCTAAAACTGATGCACCACGCCCAAATGTATGAGTTGCCCCAGTGCTCTGGACGGGAGGGTTGAACGTACCCCCATAGTGTTACAAATGATTGCATGGCTAATAATTTGCCAATAACCGTTATACATATATTCTTGTATTATAGGCCAGTTCAACTACTGCAGTGCATGGAGGACCCGGGATCACTGGTCTGCAAGAGTTATAATTAAGAACAAGAAATGTATTAATTTGGGGCTTTTTTAACCATTACAGGAGATTCTTACAAATGATACAATAGTAGCATTATGATGATACATACTTTTGTATAAAATGTTATCACACCTGTTGGTTTAAGAACTGCATATAACTATGCAGATGCACAATTATGATATTGGGACATTTCCATAGAAGATAACTCCCAGTAATGCAGGACACATTAAGCCTTTGTACAACTTCCCTCTAAGCGCTAAACGGACTGTATCACCTAAGCATTTCTGATTCTCTACACTTGCAGCAAAAACAAATAATTGTGTTAACAAAATTGCAAGGTGAATTCAAACGCTCCAATGTAGTAAAAAAGTAACATACGAATAGAAGTCGTTGTAGCTAAAAAAAAGTGGCCCATTATGCACAACACGAAGGAGGTAAAAATAAAAAATAAAAATCGCATTGGGTCCAGGTTACTGTTAAGCTCTTTAAATCTGTCCAATCACCCAACACAACGTACACTGGTTTCGCATTTTTCATGTGTTCCCATACCAAAATCATTTGTATTAGTGAAAGTGGACTAAGCCTGCATTCATAGAATACTACATACAGATGGTACATTATTATGGTTATTATGCATTCAGATTTTCTCTTTTAGAATTTTCCTGTACCCTTTAATCCTACAACTTTAAGATGTGAATATTAAAAAGAAAATACATTTTAAAAAAACAAAACAATTTTTTAATTACATCTTTGCTTTGGGATTATTTTTCTATTATCCATCATACTGTATCAGTGGGTGGGTAGATACGCAATTTACAAGGCATACTGTGAACTGAAAGCTCCACCCACTGGCTCACTATTGCAGATGCTGAGTGTACTGCTGTATGCTCATAACTGCACCTGCTAATAAAAAAAAATAGTAATGGAGGAATCGCTGAAGATACAGGACCGCGAGATGCGTTTGGACTGGCTCCTGATAAATTCGGTGCATCCACTTTTTATTTGCATCAAGGACCAGCGACCGTCATTAGAGGAGAAATAAAGAACGAAATGCATATTTTATTTGAAGTGTCAGCGTCAGTGTTATTTTTTTCTAAATCTGAATAGACCATAAAGAGAATTATAGTTAAATTGGTATTTAGAGAATTGGCACATTCAAATTGCAGGCAATTAGAATACTAATAAAATTCATCAAGCTAACATTTGCTTATTGCCTGCATTACTATTATAAATATACTTCTCAGCAGGCTCTTAAAGCCATATTAATGGGATTTTATACAAGTCATGAATGATCACTGACAAATTTATTAGCGCTGCGGTGAACTAAAATGAATCCACTAGAGGGAGCCATAAAACACATTTTCCAACAAAATTTCAGTGTTGTCAGTATGATCCATGGCATTAAATACGAAAGCTTAAATCGCTTTAAATGTAAATAATGTAAAATAGGCCCCAATTACATTAGAACATTATGTAGACATAAAATATGTACAGATCTTACACTCTGCTGTAAACGGTGATTAGTTCACAGGGCTATGAACTCAATGGGATAGATTCAATGTTGTGTGTGAAGTCAAAAAAAATACTATTTGCAGTATATTAATAGGGAAAGTGATCCAATAGCCTCCGTTAAAGAAATGGAAAATGTGCAGTAAAACCAATGCTGCATCTGCAAAAAAAAAACAACTAAATATTGAAGTGCACGGTAAAAAAAACATATCAATGACTCCTGTTATAAAGTAATGGGTAAAAAAAACATATCAATGACTCCTGTTATAAAGTAATGGGTAAAAAAACATATCAATGACTCCTGTTATAAAGTAATGGGTAAAAAAACATATCAATGAGTCCTGTTATAAAGTAATGGGTAAAAAAACATATCAATGAGTCCTGTTATAAAGTAATGGGTAAAAAAAACATATCAATGAGTCCTGTTATAAAGTAATGGGTAAAAAAAACATATCAATGACTCCTGTTATAAAGTAATGGGTAAAAAAACATATCAATGAGTCCTGTTATAAAGTAATGGGTAAAAAAACATATCAATGAGTCCTGTTATAAAGTAATGGGTAAAAAAACATATCAATGACTCCTGTTATAAAGTAATGGGTAAAAAAAACATATCAATGACTCCTGTTATAAAGTAATGGGTAAAAAAACATATCAATGAGTCCTGTTATAAAGTAATGGGTAAAAAAACATATCAATGAGTCCTGTTATAAAGTAATGGGTAAAAAAACATATCAATGAGTCCTGTTATAAAGTAATGGGTAAAAAAACATATCAATGACTCCTGTGATAAAGTAATGGGTAAAAATAAAAAAAATGTAAAACATTTTCGTCCGTTCTCATAATGGGCCAATATTTGCATGTAAACCCATGGGAGAGCTTGGAGGAGTCCCGCCTAATGTCCTGGCCCCTGCAATAATAACAGGACTGGTGTATAGGCATATAACCCCTGGTCCCTTTATAATATTGGGGGCCATGGGATTGGGCAGATGGCCAACAGTCCCCTAAAAAAAATGTATTAATGATCGAGGCCAGGGGCTGGAGCGAGTCAGCCAATCGCCTCTATTTGAAATCTCTCTATTTCTCTCTCTATTCAGGGCCATATCAGGAGCCATCTGAATAGACCCCAATATGTGCTAAGTTCTTAAACATGTATATGACAGCCTTAAAAAGAACTTGCTGCATAAACACAGCAATTCACATCTTCTCTGCATGGGTTTAATATAATTAATCATTGAAAAATTGTATACAATAATATGCAAAACAATCTTCTAGCTAGTATCTATATTCTATTCCATCAAACATTTTGAAACATCCCTTAAAGGAACAGTCTAGTCCCCAAACTCACTTGGGTGCAAGTTGATGCTTGTATAGCGCACGGGCATTCTGCATAAATCACATTTTCAATATTTGACTCAAGCCCTCCCCCAGTGATTACACTGCATGTATACTACAGCTGCTGCAGAACTGATTATATAGACACTGAGCATACAACTTGTTTCAGTCACTTCCTGTACTGCTGGAATAGAATACATTGTGTGGAATCTACGTGATCTTGGTTCTTGTATACAGTAGGATCTCTTAACAGTGCAACAGCAACTAACACCGCACACAACAAATAGCTGTGGAGGAGATCAGTGTCTCAGACTACACCAGTCTGTGTGTATGTCAGTGTACGTCTGGACGTTACCAAAATGCATGAAAATAGGAGAACAAATCAAAAGTGGTTTTAATTAGACAGAAGTACAAGTTAATACTTGTAATGGTGGTGTTAACGCGTCATAAGAGCTGCAGCGTTAGCAGTCTAGCCGGTGGTGTGCTCCGTGCACACCCCCAGCTGGTCTGAAATGGGTCCAGGACTATGCCTCACACCCGAGACAAAGCTCCTGGACCCGATCACAGTGATCACTCGATCACCACGATAACATGCACATTAGATGGCAAAGTCAATGTGTTCATACATTGGCTTTGCCTCTAATTCACTCTCTGTGCTTCATGTACTTTAAGTGAAGCGCAGAGAGTGACCTGTAAGTAAAAAATAAATAAAACATTTCCTGTAAAAAAAGTTTTAAAAAAGTTAACCCTTTCCTTGCTGATCAGTTTCTTACTGTGATCAGTTTCCTTCCCACTTTATGGCCCTCATTTTGTTTTCTTTTTACCCAAAAGATTTTTTTGCAATTTTTAAGTACTTCTTAATACATAAAGTATGTTATTATAATATTATAATTATGCAATATATTAATGGAATTACAGTTAACCCTGGCATGGCCATTCTGTGATTCTTATGGCTCTGACTAGTAACATCACACTGGTCAGCGTTCTTTTCTTTTTTTTGGGGGGGGGGGGGGGTTGGGAACCTATATTTTTATTAGTTAGTTAATTAGTTGGAATGAGTGGGTTAGTGTTGTATTAGTTGTGTCAATTATTATTGGGACAAAAATGGAGAAAATACTTTTTTGCCCAAATTTTCCCCTTTTATATGTATTTTTAATACTAAATTGTAGATTATTTTTATGTGTAGGGTATCAAAAGAAAGCTTTAACTGTCCTTTAAATTCCATTTCAACAACCACATATCAACAATTAAAAAAATCGCTCTGCTCACTGGCCAAGAAAATCCCTGGTCCTTAAGGGGTTAAAAAGAGACCTTTCCACCTAAACAATCTTTAAACATTAAATGTTAATTTGCATCTAGTGCCATATAGTGACACCACAGACACACCTATTAATTTTTTTCTCTATTTGCTTGTAATGCAGCCTATAAGTTATAGGCTGCATTACCAGCAAATAGAGAGAAAAAAATAATAGGTGTTAGGCTATAACCATGAATAAATATATATTTCTGCTGTACATTCACACATCTTAAGTGGAGGAGTATCCCGATGGATAATGCAAAACTATGAGGTACCTGCCAGTCTACCTTGTATCCAGAAGATATAAAGAAAAGACTGTATAAGAGGAAGAAAAAAAAAATGACTGCTATAAAAAAATAAAAAAAAAAAACATTACAGCACATACACTGGTGGTGAATTTGCAGGGAAAAGTACATATCCTGCCGCACTCCACCTGTAACATCTTCATTAAAACTGCAATCTCAGGTTAGGTACTTCAAAATACAGGTTGAGCATGATGGGAGTAGCAGAGCACAACTATACTAGCAGAGCTCGCCCTTCCCTTGGCAAAGTAGGTGATTAGTATATTATTATGTGAACTACTACATCCATGATGCTCAGCCAGTCCATGCATGGCAAGGGAGCTAGCTGAGCACCATGGGAGCCTCAGCACACAGCTAGTGGAAAAACAAATGTGCGTCCACACTTTATTCAGGCTTATAGTGCATGCCTGTTTGGGAATATCATGTATGACTGTCCTGACATGCCTTCAATTAAAATAAAGTAGGTTGGGCACAGCCTTTAGCTACCCCTGGCAGGTACCTTGCCAGTCACACCAGGCTGGTACCTTGCCAGTCACACCAGGTACATTTCCAAGCGGAAATGCTGCAAAGGGAATTACCTGGTCCTGTGCCAGTAATATCACGCAGAGGAAGGAGCAATGAGGTGCGAGAGGGGTAACATCCGAGAACACGTCCCTCTCCCTGATTGGCTGCCCGGGCAGTGGAGAGATCAGGCGTGTAGTGGGGTGTGTGAGGTGGATCCCCTTAGAATAAAGGATGGATCTGCGATGATTCACTGCTGGGCGGCCTCATTTAGCAGTGACGTGACAGTGGGGCGAGGCTGCTCACACAGGTGACTGCTAAATAGGGAAAGCAGCTTACCTTGCCTAGGCTCCACACATTGAATGCACATTAAAAGCACAAGCTGGATACATCCAGCACACGGACAGCAGAGATCAGGACCATCAGATCAAGTGATCACTTTTTCCCTCCATTAAGGGGAGTTTTACAAACTGCAGGACAGAAATCATTTTCTCCCTAAAATGTGTGTAACGAGTTTTGTACAGAACAACCAAATAAAACCACACACTGTATTAACTACGTCTAGAAGCAAGGTGCAAAAACATCTCGACAAAATGTTGAGGACAGTATGAAAGTGAAAAATGACAGCACTATGAATGTAAAAGTGTCTTAGGAGAAGTAGACTATAGGAAATGCACATTACAGTGTAGCATTTAAATCACGTGATCATCATATAATGCGCACCATAGCCAATGGGCAAACTGAAATAGTTTTAGCATCAGTGATAGACAAAGTGTCCATACATAAACAAAGAGTTAAAGTGATACCACTGAGTTCTAACTGCATTAGCAGCAACAAGAAAAGTGTAAAACATAGTGGCAACATTATAAATATGTGTTCCTTCTGTTGGATAGTGCCATATAATGCATTCACGTGTTACCAATATAAAGTAGGTTTGTTAGCATGTGAATAGGTCCTGTGTCTTTCTCTTGATGTGCATGGAATCCCACAGTCTGTCAAATGAGGAATCAGTGATCAGTAAATTCATTGTATTTCAATAAAAGTCAAAACTTACATTTAAAACTTGAAAACAACATCATGATATATAGAAGAGGTGGTAATCCTATCTTTTATCAGTTGTGGATTTTGCATTGCGCACACTTTAGACACTTTACTATTTTGCATGTAAAAGTTAAATGTGGCAGGTCAAAATGGCTGATGTGGCAACCCTACCATGTGTCTTAGTTGAAAGGAGTAACACAGTGCTAACCAAAAGCAGGTGCAATCTTTTTATAACTCTGACAAGCCTGCAGTTAGAGTTTTGTGTAAGTTTTGTATAAGATTTGGAGAAAGCAAGTCACCATTTCCAATTATTTTGAGAGTTTCATACATTTCTGTCCATAAAGGGACAAATCTTGACACTCTAAAAAAGAGAGCTTTGGCGTGGTCCATCTAGAAAAGAGTTCCCCCAACTGTCCCACTTTACAAACAAGTCATGTATAAAGTAAAATGATAATGAGCATGTAACCAAAGTAACTGTTCATCGGTGATCCAGACTATTTTCCCCCTTTGCATTCAGTGGAGAGGTGCCGAATCTAGCTGTGTGGCCGCTGGTTAAATGCTCATATTGTCTGTTTGGCAGACATTCTTTGGAGTGTACTTCATCAAGTGGAAACAGTTGTTGAATATCATGTACTTGACCTCAAGGAGCTCTGGAGCTGATGCCATGCTCACTGGTAAAAGAGAAGCAAGGCTCTGATCCAGCACCTATTTCTATCTTCTGCACTTCTCCTTCTATTCCTTTTTTGACATTTGTCCATCAATATATCCCATCTACATAATGGCATGCTCATGTTTGATGAAACTGGGAACATTAGGATGATGTATCCGAGATTTTTATTAGAGTCCACCTAGTCTGCAACAGAGGTGAAATTAGTAAATAAGTTATAGATAATATATAAAACAAAAAACAACCACTCAAGGCAGCCAGCATGGACATTTTGTGTAAGGAGTGCAGGTAGGGGAATCACGTGTCCAGGGCTGGTGCAAGCCTTTTTGCCTCCCTAGGCACACACATGTATTGCCGCCCCTTGTGGATACCACCACGTACACTCTCACAGTCACACTGAAAGATCGTGTGCCTCAGTGTTCTATTAATCCTGGGTGTGCCACTCACTGTCCCCTCTTGTTCCCTATGCATTCACAGAGTTAATGTATGTTTGCGCCCCATAACACTTTTACCACTTCTGTCGGCACAGACAGGCTGAGAGTGAGCACATTAAATGTGGGAAAATGCTTCCCTCCTCTTCCTACTGTGTCCTGTAGCCACAGACAATGGGAAAGAAACTCATACCCCTCTCCCGCCTCCACCTTTCACTGCCCTCCTCCATTGGCCAGTGATTGACATTCCGTCATCCAATCCAGGGAAACACGAGCTGGTCAAAAACAGAGGCAGTGTGCCTGCGTCCTGCAGCTTGAAGCCCAGTCCGCGCCCGCACATGTTAATAAGAATAATTAAAATGACTGTAGTGATAGATGTATCCCGCTGTCAGGTAACAGTCGCCCCCTCAGAGCCAGCGGCCAAGGTGAATGCCTAGTTTGCCTATTGGTAGCGCCAGCTCTGGAATGCCAGGAACAGGCCTGCAATAGGATATTATGTACTGGCAACTTCAGTCCGGGACAATGAGAAGTAACTAGAGGGGGTTAAATGAGAGACAGACATGGCAAGGACGAGGAAACAGACAAACATGGGAAGGGAGAGAGACATACATGGAGTGAGAGGAAAGAGACAGGCATGTGGAGGGAGAGGAGAAAGACAGACATGAGGATAGAGAGGAGGGGGGCGCCACTAGGGTGACCTCCACAGGGCGCCTGAACATGTAAGGCCAGCCCTGCATACATCAAGTTCAACTATTTTCCTAATCCTTGTTTCCTTATTTATCACTTTTGATCCAAAAGAAGGCAAACCCCAAATTCAGCTTTCAATGGGGAAACAATTCCTTTTTGATAGATTTCTCCTTGGAAAAGCACTAAATAAATATTAATGCCTGTACTAACATACATAGCCCTCTATGTTCTGACTCATTAAAAAGTATCCATTTAAAAGCATTTATTGTATTTTCTAGCACCACCTTTTAAGACGGTGAATTCCACACTTTAATACTAGATTTCCTGTCTTCAAGTCTTAGAGAATGACCTTTTGTCCTTTGTGCTGTTCTGTTAATGAACAGGTCTTTAGAGAGTCCTTTGTATGGTCCCTGTAAAAATGTATATAATATTATCATATCCTCTCTAAGTTTCTCTTCTGTGTACAAATGTAATCTTTCTAGTCTTTCTTCCTAACTAGCTATTGTTTTAGGACTGGTTGAAAGCCGGATGGCATGACCTGTACTGCTGTTTTAAGCACCGCCACCAATGGTTCTCACCCTGAGTTGCAGGCAATAGCCCTCTGTCTTCTCCAAGGATTTGTTTGTGTTAATGGGAGTGACTTCAGAGGTTAGAAGTCGAACTTCAGGGGGCGGAGCTAGCCGACCATAATGACGTACATGCTTCTCTAGAGCGCCACAGCATTAGCTACTAATCAGCTATCAGTAACAATTTGCTGTCAGGATGGGACAACAAGATTAATCTATGCCTAAGAAGACAAAATCAAGTAACAAAACTCTGCCACTTAAGGAATTTTTTTTAGCCATTTTATGAGCCACGGGCCAGCTGCGGACCCTCTGAGATTACCCTCGGAAAACCACCACTCTTATTCTTAGAAGGCAAAAAAATCGACATATTCCGGCATATTTCTCATTTAACACTAAAAAATAGAACGGCAGTGAAACCAATTACAGAAGCGTTTAGGAAAGCAGGAGTAACATATCATTGGACTAACCCATTACTATGACACCTGAAAATGATAATATAAAAGAAATTCTGAGATTGCCTGATGAAAAGATTGAATTCTTAAAAACATCTGGAAATGCAGATGTCCCCACTTCAGACTGGTTTTTCAGTGAACAGTTTTGCTAAGAAATGTTTTAAAAAATAAAATTAAAATAAGACAGGAAATAGCAGGGGAGATAACCAAGATTAAGTTGAAATAGAGATGTATAATTGATTGACCTAGAATTATATATGAACTGTTATTATTACAGGTTACTTCTTGTCTTTAAAGAATAAGTAAAATCTAAAGGTCCAAATTGCTTAAAAAATAAAATTCAACAATAAATATTTATATATAAATATATATACACAAAAAATACAATTTAAATAAAATATAACAAAATTACTTAAAAAATATATACAAATATGTGATTAGAGTAGTATATAATAAAACAGTATAACTATACATTAAGTAATAAAAAATATCTAAAATGTATTTAATAAAATAAAGTCTATGCAAACTTAAGCGTCTAATTACGGAGCGCTGATATTCAAAGCTCCGAGTTTAACCTGAAATCTGGGGTATTCCATCCTTTTTTGCGTAGACCATTACCCCTGCCTGAATATGGGATCATCCCAAAATCAGCAAAAATGTATGATATTTGGGGACTAAATTGCCCATACTGAGTGGCCGAATTGTGAATTCTACTGCAATTCGGTTAGAAGTCCTGATCTAACCCAATTTCAGACCAATAAGGGGCTACCTGAACAGACCCTTTAATGTTCTTATACTTCTGGTCCTTATCAATATATATAAACATCTTTGAAATATATATTTTATATTTAATAGTAGTTATTTTTAGATTTAAGACTTAATCCTTTAATGAATACATTTTGATCTGTTTTGTTTTTTAAATCTCCTGGTGGTCTGCACCTCTTTAAAAAAATTAAAAATCATTCAACTTTAAATATGTATTTTTAGCTGTTATTCTGTTTTTTTGGGGGGATTATTTTTCATACCATCTCTCTCTCTGCTTACATTCTTTGTCTTACCTCCTCTTCCCTGTTCTCCCTTATAGAGTGCTAGACATATTATTGTTATAAAGGTTAGTATTTACTGAAACTTGACAGACAGGACAACAGGCAGGCGATACCAGAAGTAATACTTTAGCAATTCAAAAGGTAATGTTACCAAAACATATGAATTTTTTAATGGTCCTTGGAACTATAAAAACAGTGGGCAAAAAGAAACTGACATACAGAAAAAAAAAACATCACACTTGACGAATTTCACACAAAACTTACTTATTCCCAAGCAAGTCTTGGGTGCAATCTGGGTGCTGGAACAAGTCCTGTGAGTGGAATCTGGGCACTGGGGCAGGTCATGACAGTGCAATCTGGGTGCTGGGGCAAGTTATGGGTGCTGGGGCAAGTCCTGGGTGTAATCTGGATGCTGGAACTGTGAGTGCAATCTGGGTGCAAGGGCAAGTCATATAAGTGCCAACTAGGTGCCGATACAGCTCCCTGCCTAGACATGTCTGAATTCATTATAAGTGAATGAGTGAACTCCAAGCACCAGCCATCAATAGCTGTTGTTGTTTGCAGTTCCTTTGCTAAATTGTTTCAAGGTAAAATAAGTGCATTTCATAATTGTTCACAGATTTACAACATACAGAAAATAAATTAGATGGGACTACCCATGTAAAAAAAGAAAATCCTCATTTGATTCCTCCTTCCCTTCTTCCCAATAGACCTACAGTGGGTAACCATTAAAAAAATAAAGGTTAATGAAAGGACATTGAATTTTTATTGTTTGTACAACAAGTTGCAAAGTAACCGCGGTATTACTCTGGGGAGAAACATAGTAATTAACACAAATCTTTATGTATGTCAGATTGTGGTAAATACATCAGTACAATCGCATTCTAGAGGCTTCCGCTTAGTAATTACTTTGTGATAAACTGCTACAATCATTCCCTCCAGGTAAACTCATGATTTAAGAGTCAAGTGAATCTGACATTTAAGCATGAACAGTGTTTGGGTTGGGTGTGCAGAGCATCACAAAAATACTGATACATTGTCCTCATTTAGTTTTATAAAATATTGTATTTTTCTTTAAACAACATTTATATGTATAGTTATTGCACATATTTATAACAGGATAACCCCACAGCGGCCTACACTAACCTTAATGCTCATTATACTAAATATAATGCAAATTTCAAACAAATATATATTTTTTTTTTTAAATGATCTTACACTGGCTGCTTTGGACCTCCACCTTTCTGGGACTTATTTTTTAGTTCCATAGTCATTCCTGCATTTACAGTGCATATGCTTCTATGGAGAGGCAGGATCAGGCTCACTGCTCAAACGCTGGGACCCATTTTACAGATATTTGTCAATCCCTGCCTTATTTTATGTAAAGGGTAGCCTTATGTGAAGGATAGCTTCAATTTGCCCCACAGAACATACCATAGTGTCACTTTGTCCCACAGAACTGCCCCTGCAGAACAAGCCACATTGTCATTTTCCCCCATGGTACATGTTATTTTGCCCCACAGAATATGCCATAGCATCACTTTGCCAATTAAAATAAGCCACTGTCAGGTACCAATTAACATGCCACAGTCACTTTGTCATTAACATATGCAACAGCCAGTTTGCTTATTAAAATATGTCACTGTTTGTCCATTAAATATGCCACAGTTTGCCCATTAATATGCCAGTAATATTTTGCAATTAATGTGCCACAGTCAATTTGCCCATTAATATGCCAGTATTATTGCGCCATTCAGATGGCAGTATTATTGTGCTATTAAGATGCCAATGTTACTGTGCTCAATAATATACCACCCTCCTCCCCCCTTCCCCATTACTCACCTCCTGGCTGCTCCATGTCCCCGGACATCTCCTCCGTGCAATCTTCCCTCTTGCACGGAGGAGAGAAATCCAGCCATCCGATATGATGTACTGTCATCAGGTATTATTATAGGTAGGAGGTGGGTTGCAATGGACTTTGGGAGATTTAGTTTACAGCTAGAGGACTGCAGAGGAGACACCAGCTATATTTTATAATATTCTTTTGAATTAAAAAAGAAAAAAAAACCTGTTCCATTCAAATCACCATTTAAATCTGCTGACTTGATAGGACTATCTGGACTGACTACTTGCTTGCACAAATGAGCTTATGCCACAGTTGTCATGACTCATATGTATCCCTAAGATATGTCATGGATATGTGTGCATATACCATATAGTAGCATTACACAGACCAGTTTGTGTTTGAAGTAAACACACACGCATATATTCTGCCGCACACACACGTATGCTCTGCCGCAAACACACTCACACTTGTGCTCTGCAGCACACACACGCACACTTGTACTCTACCGCACACGCATGCACACTTACACTCTAATTTCTCCCCCACCCCTGTTATCTCTTTCCCCTTGTATTTTCTCCCCCCATCCATGTCATCTGATTCCCTTTGTATTTCCTCCCCCATCCCTGTCATCTCATTCCCTTTGTATTCCTCCCCCCTTCATCCCCTGTCATCTCTTTCCCCTTGTATTTTCTCCCCCATCCCTGTCATCTCATTCCCTTTGTATTCCTCCCCCCTTCATCCCGTCATCTCTTTCCCCTTGTATTTTCTCCCCCCATCCCTGTCATCTCATTCCCTTTGTATTGCTCCCCCCTTCATCCCCTGTCATCTCTTTCCCCTTGTATTTTTCCCCCCCCCATCCCTGTCATCTCATTCCTTTGTATTCCTCCCCCCTTCATCCCGTCATCTCTTTCCCCTTGTATTTTCTCCCCCATCCCTGTAATCTCATTCCCTTTGTATTCCTCCCCCCTTATCCCCTGTCATCTCTTTCCCCTTGTATTTTCTACCCCCATCCCTGTCATCTCTTTCCCCTTGTATTCCTCCCCCCTTCATCCCCTGTCATCTCTTTCCCCTTGTATCTTCTCCCCCATCCCTGTCATCTCATTCCCTTTGTATTCTTCCCCCCTTATACCCTGTCATTTCTTTATTTAATTATATTGTATGTATTTTCTCCTCCCTTCACTCCCAATCTAGCGTATGTGGCTTGCCGGAAAAAAAAAATAATTCAATGCGCTGCAAAGAGGACACAGGAGGCCCATGGGGCAGCTGCTTAGGGCCCCCCTAGGAGTAACTGGGCCTGGGGCAGCTGCCATGTTTACCTTGCGTAAGACGGCCTTGGCAATATTGGACCATTCTGACACTGTAGGCAGCAGATCTGTCTGAGTAAAAGGACCTCTATGACTCCTGTGAATTATGCAAAGGCTGAAATACTTTGAATGTTTTATGTGATGTCGACCAGACCAGGTGTGAGCATGTAAAATTGGCTTGATAGTGTATGCAAAAAAATGTTCAACACCACTTTTTTCAAAAGATCAGAAAGGTACTTTACTGAGAGGGTGCTGGATGCATAGAATTTGCTTGTAGTAGATGTGCTAGTGGTTAATACAGTGCAGCAGTTTGAAAATACATGGGATAAGCATATACTGAACCTCAGAGAAGGGCAGCGACCAAATAAGGAGGATTTTACAGCTGGTAGAACTATGGGCAGACTAGATAGGCCAAGTGATTCTTGTCTGCCAATGCATTCTATGGGTTACAACGTTCTGCACATATAAATGCTATATACTGGCAATAGTACTGGTACTAGGTGCCATTCTTATACATAAGCATTATTTTACATTCACACCACAAATCCAGGTCACACAATATAGTCCCTTTAGTTTGTATGATATTTAACGATAATGTCTCATTAAAACTGTAGTACTCATTCCGCAAATGATTAGCATAATGTAGGGGGATATTAAAAGATGTTATGAAACCTAGAAGGGATTGGGTATAATCTCAGAGATTTCATCACTTACAATACACCTATTTTCCAAAACAAGTCATGGCCTGAAGGTTTTGCACAGCTTTCAACCCATGGATGTGAAGAGGGAAAGGGAGGGGGCTGGTGTAAGCACCACCATTATATGATTTCAGCAACTACCAAACCGAACTTTCAAACCTTTGAGGAGCGGCTGTTATTACAGGGCAATCATACACAAGACGATCTTGATTGTCTTTAGAGGACGTGACTTCTATTTACCTTCCTTTTCAAGAAAATCGTAAAGCAATACAAGAATGAGAGTAGCGTGTATACGATTTTAATAAACAAATTAGACATATGTCCTGTCTGGCCTGTATATATGCAAGGATGGGTCATGTGTGTTCTATTCCTTACCAAGACCTGCTTCCCTATTAAGCCTTTCAGGACAATGGACATGCCACGTACGTCACCAAAATCACTACCATTATTGACAGTTGACATGTCTGCTCGTTATGCAGTGGAATGAGCATAGCAAGAGCTCAATGATCACTTCCTTCACTCAGTGGGTGTTGCTGAAATGCCTCAATATAGAGGCATTCAGCAACACTGAAAAAGGGTCTTGTACGGCAAATAATTAGTATAATGTAGGAGATATTAAAAGATGTTATGAAACTTACAAGGGATTGGGTATAATCTCAGAGATTTCATCACTTACAATACACCTATTTTGCAAATCCAGTTGTGCCTGGAAGGCTTTGCCCAGCTTTCAACACATAAATGGCATGGTAATCTCTGCTGTTTAGATAACCGTTCTGACGGACCATGTCCTTGTCATGCAAAATTCAATGTATGACTGCTGAGATTAAAAATACACAACCCATACAGTAGGATCATTAATGTGTAAATCGAATAGTAAAACATTCCAATGCATGTAATCACAAACACAAGAAACACAAGCAGCGGAAATGTAAAGTTCAATGATTAATTTGTTCTGCATTGTGTACACAGCCAGATGTCCCGAGGCTAATACAATCTATGAATGAACCGGGAGCCGCAATATTGTCTCAAGAAGTGTAATTAAATCAGGCATTAACCACAGGTCTAATTTGGCAACATAGTTACTAGTTCAATTAACTAGTCAATTAACTTTAGTCTTTCCCAAATCGGAGTCTTAGAGTATGTTCATCATGACCACAAACTATATTCATAATAATTCCCTATATGTACATATACGTGCAGGGCTGGCACATCTCAGAAGACCACTCCTCTGTGGTTCTGCCAGAGGTGCTGGGTGGGGAGTTTGAAAGATCCCCCATACCAGCTCTCTGTGTGTGGATGTAGGCAAGTAGTCAGCCTCTCCTTTCCTGCTTCCTGCTAGTTAGAGGGTTGTGACCTCCTGGCGCTCAACTCCAGAGGATGGGGAGTGCAGTTGCATGAGAGCCTAACTGAGAGTATCTCTGATTGAGAGGAGACCAGTGAATATGAGAGGAGACCACTGTGGGTGCAATCTGGGTGATGGGTTAGTCCTATGGACACAATTTGGCCATGTCCTGTTTCTAGGTGTAATCTAGGTGCTTGGGCAAGTCCTTTTATGTTCAATGTGGGTGTTGGGGCAAGTCATTATCTGTGCAAAGTGGGGGCACTAGGGCAAGTCCTTATGTATAGAATCTGGGTGCTGGGATAACTCCCTACGTGTTCTGAGCTGTTACCAAATATAATGGTAATCATTATAATTAAGAGCTGGTAACAGCTATAAATGCAAATGTTTTGTCTTTTGTGCTTAACCCCTTTCCGCCTGTAGGACGTTCTATGCAGTCCCACTTTTTAGTGCCTAGAGGTTTGTAAGAGGGCATAGAAAGTCCTGTATTAAACAGCTCATTGCAGCTCACTGTGCCACTTTTAATGGCCTCACTGTGTCACAGAAAATGTAGCCAACGCTACATTTTACTAAAAAACCTGCAGGACGGCATAGACCATCCTGCATATACAGGGCCGTCTTTAATAGTGATTGGACCCTGGGCAAGCATTTGCTTGGGCCCCCTGGATCCTGCCCCCTCCCCTGCATGCAATCCCGCCATCCATCGCGATGTTACCCCCCCCCCTCCCACACACACACACACATATGCCATAATTGTTGTGCCATTCAGATGCCAGTAATATTGTAACTTTCGGATGCCAGTAATATTGTGCCAGTCAGAGCCCAGTAATATTGTGCCAGTCAGAGCCTAGTAATATTGTGCCAGTCAGATGCCTGCAATATTGTGCCAGTCGGATGCCTGCAATATTGTGCCAGTCAGAGCCCAGTAATAATGTGCCAGTCAGATACCAGTAATATTGTGCCAGTCAGATACCAATAATATTGTGCCAGTCAGATACCAATAATATTGTGCCAGTCAGATACCAGGAATATTGTGCCTGTCAGAGCCCAGGAATATGGTGCCTGTCAGATGCCTGTAATATTATGCCAGTCAGATGCCTGTAATAGTGTGCAGTCAGAGGCCAGGAATATTGTGCCAGTCAGATGCCTGTAATATTGTGCCAGTCAGATGCCTGTAATATTATGCCAGTCAGATGCTTGTAATAGTGTGCCAGTCAGAGCCCAGGAATATAGTGCCAATCAGATGCCCAGTAATATAGTGCCAATCAGATGCCAAGTAATATAGTGCCAGTCAGATACCCAGTAATATAGTGCCAATCAGATACCCAGTAATATAGTGCCAATCATATGCCCAGTAATATAGTGCCAATCAGATGCCAAGTAATATAGTGCCAATCAGATGCCCAATAATATAGTGCCAATCAGATGCCAAGTAATATAGTGCCAATCAGATACCCAGTAATATAGTGCCAATCAGATACCCAGTAATATAGTGCCAATCAGATGCCCAGTAATATTGTGCCAATCAGATACCCAGTAATATAGTGCCAATCAGATACCCAGTAATATAGTGCCAATCAGATGCCCAGTAATATTGTGCCAATCAGATACCCAGTAATATAGTGCCAATCAGATGCCCAGTAATATTGTGCCAATCAGATACCCAGTAATATAGTGCCAGTCAGATACCAGGATTATTGTGCCAGCCAGCCCCCCCCCCCCCCCCCCCCGTACTTACATGAAGCTGCTCCGTGTCCCCCGCCGGATGTCTCCTCCGTGCAGTCTTCCCTCTTGCACGGAGGAGGGAAACAGAAACCGGATGTGACGCAACGTCACATCCGGCGTCAGTTTTTTTTTTTTTTTTTTTCGGCCGTCGCATCCATCGGATGCGGCTTGCCGGAAAAAAGCGTTCACAAGCGCAATGCGCTGTGAACGCGGCAGCAGGGGCTGGGGGCCCACGGGACAGCTGCCTTGGGGCCCCCCAGGAGTAAATGGGCCCAGGGCAGCTGCCCCGTGTTAAAGACGGCCCTGTGCATATAACAGCTCGATCCCTGTTATGAGCTGTGCTAAGGATCCCACTGCAAGGAATTGACTCAGTGGCCTGAGTCTGATATAGGAAATATCGCGCCTGCTACAAATAAATCACACTTAACCTTTAACCTATTCTCTATTAACGACTTAATTGCCTGGATTCAATGCTGACTGTAAAAAGGGACTCAATAACCAATCAAACAACAGATGTGCAGGCAATGAAGAAAATACTGAACTGAAGGTATCTATTTAACACTGATACAAATACTGTACGTAATCTATTCTCAGGTCAAAAAAACTATTGAGATTTTGTCATAAATTTGCATAATTGCAGACACCAAAAAGAAAGTGTGGCATGATTTTCTAATTTTTAACAGAATCCCTCCAAATGTGTTGCAGAGATTTGCACACAGAGTAGTAAATGGCTTCAAGCACTTCCTCCTAGCAGTAGAAGTGATCTCCTGGCAACCAAACAGCTCAGTACAGATACAGCTTATGTGAAGGGACAGATTGCATCTGCTTTTTGACATGCTGAAGATATTTGAGGTTATCTACTGCTTGATCTACTGAGGATGTTCCTTCATTATCTTTTGGCTAGGATCAGTAAGATGAGTTATTAGGTCTCACTAAGGGGTGGTGCTGTGTTTCTCTCTGTTTTATGAGGTGATATTATTTATTATATTATTTATTAGTCCATGGTGCATTGCCTGCTTTGCCAGTTCTATTGTTCTGGGATTGTGTCATGTGCACTAAGCAGAGATTTCCTGAACTAAGAGCTCAACAGTTTGTACCCTGCACAATGCTTTGTAAGTGGGGGAGAGGAATTGTACATCTGCAACTCATCTGTAGGCAACACATAAGACTCATTAACATTTCTTTAAAAAAATAACAAATGGAGTTAGGGTTGCCACCTGGCTGGTATTTTACTGGCAGGACGGCAAAAAATTAGCATCAGGCCAATGTTAAGTCTATGGAGACAGTAGCAATGCCAGTATTTTTCTGAAGAAAACGTGGCAACCCTAATTGGAGTCAGGAAAGAGATTTCTCTATTATGCTCTTTTATTCAAAATATCACAATACAGTTTCTATATCAAAATTGTCTCCATTGTTAATTACATGGTTGTGAAATATAGGTAGCAAACATAACACCAACTCTGTATCTATTCAAGGCAGAATTTCCCCATGGTGTTTGCAGAGAGCTGGAACACCTGTATTGAGGAAAGAGACATTTTGGGGTACTGACCAGGGTATATCTAGAGGTATAGGCAATAATTTCCATTTGCCTAATTCATCTATGTATGTGTCGTTCTATACAGAGGTCATTTTACATTTAGCTGTTTCTAAGTCTTTTAATCTGGCTCCTCTAAGTAACTGTCACTCAGCCTTAGTCAATAGTCCTTTACGACTATGGTGGCTTTTCAGCAGAAGGTGAGATGTAGGTAAGTTGAGGTGAGATGAACATTTCAGCCTCCTTTTCACTGCTGCTGATTTCAGCGAATCTCTCAAGCCATGTGCAGTGCCATGCTGTAGACAAATCCCCACACTGCCATAGTGGATGTCCACTCCCTCTTTTCAACCCTCACGACTCCTTCCTGACGCCTTCCTCTCTACCCCCTCTCACTTCCTTTAAAGTGAATTTTATTAATGTGTTCGGGGCGTGTATGTGCTTCCTGAATGGCTAAGAGCTGTTTATGTCATGGTAACTATCTGTGGTACCAGTAATTGGCTAGATTTCAAATTGTGTAATTTTTTTTCCCATTTTTGTTTCATCTTAACTTTTGAGTTATTTTACAGCACTTTTCATGTTACATGTTAGTTAACGGACAAACAGGCAGTTTTTACGATAAAGATATTTTGTTAATGGTCAACTTGTGCAGTCAAACACGTTATTTTTTTTTTAGCGCTGTGTTGGCACTGAATCGCACGTTATTCCTTTTCGAATTACGTGCGATAAAAAGACTTATGGGTCTATTCACTAAAATTTGACTTTGGAGGTCGACTTTGATTTTCAAATCTTCCCCTTTGAAAGTAATGGGAGGCGAAATGATCAAAGATACTTTTAAGACTAAGTCAAACTCGGGTGCCAAATTTGACTTAGTCTGAAAATGAAAGTCAACCTCCAAAGTTGAATTTTAGTGAATAGACCCATCTGTGTCAAAACAGAATTAACAGTTGGCATCGAATCCAAGCCAATGTCCATTCTACAACACAAGTCAATGTTTCATTTTTCAGACTGTGCAATTGTGCTTATTTGCAATAAGGAATATTTCCCACTAAGACAACCTTTATATATTTGTATCTGATCTCTACAGTATAGGTTTGTGATGGCAATAAATGGGTGATCCAATTAAACTACTATGTTGATGTTTGTAACCTTGGGCAGTTCTTGTGCCTCTATCAATGTGTGTACAGACATTCAGTTTGGAGTTACCTAAAATATGCAGAGTTGAAGAACTGGTTTATTATTAAAGCTTCTCAAGGTAATTACTGGTAGATTTGAAATAATTGTTTTCAGTCTGAAAGAAATATTCTCACATACATTAGGTGGTTACAAACTCTTCTGAGAAAGCTAACCTTATAAATAGAGTTGAGCGGAAGCCTGGATGGTCGGGTTCGAGAGGTTCGACCAAACTTCGGAAAAATGTCCGGGTCCGTGCTCGAACTTGACCCCGAACCCCATGGGGACACGGACTTTCGGCCACTAAAATGCCTCTAAAAAAGTAATGGAAAGGGCTAGAGGGCTGCAAAAGGAAGTAACATGTGGGTAAGAGTAGGACAAGTGCCCTGCAAGCAAATGTGGATAGGGAAATAACTTAAAATAACATAAAATACATACAAATTACAAATACAGCTGAGCCATAAAATAGCACTAGATGGAATCTTTGATTTTAGCTTTGGAAGAACATAAATCTAAATCTAAAGCATGGCTGCCAGGAGGATCAACAGAATTATCCATTTGAGAGAGGGTTGGAGTGCAGAGTATTCTCTTTCAGTTTATACTAAGTGACCCATAGGTTGAGGAGGCGGTGACCATGGCGGTGTAGGTGGAAGCGGCGCTGGAGGAGGAGGAGGAGGTAGCCAGAATTTTTCAAAGTGCGCTGTAAGCACAGTATTGGACTGTTCTATTTGACTCTCAGATATGAAGTGCACCGCAAGATGCAAATGTACTATTTACCACCCAAAACTATTAGAATTTTTCAAAGTGCGCTGTAAGCACTGTTCTATCTGACTCTCAGATATGAAGTGCACTGCAAGACGCAAATGTACTATTTACCACCCAAAACTATTAGAATTTTTCAAAGTGCGCTGTAAGCACAGTATTTGACGGTTCTATTTGACTCTCAGATATGAAGTGCACCGCAAGACGCAAATGTACTATTTAGCACCCAAAACTATTCGAATTTTTCAAAGTGCGCTGTAAGCACAGTATTTGACGGTTCTATTTGACTCTCAGATGTAATACATGTAATGCTATTGCTATTCTATAAACTGAAATAGAGTCCCCATTCATAAGAATAGGTCAATTGACCTATTCTTATGAATGGGGACTCTATTTCGGTTTATAGAATAGCAATAGCATTACATGTATTCCATAAACGAAAGTCTATAAACCGAAAGACATTCGGTTTACAGACTTTCGTTTTATAGAATACATGTAATGCTATTGCTATTCTATAAAAAGAAAGTCTATAAACTGAATGTCGTTCTGTTTATAGACTTTCGGTTTATAGAATAGCCAATAACATTACAGGTATTATATAAACCGAAAGTCTATAAACCGAATGTCTTTCGGTTTATAGACTTTTGGTTTATAGAATACATGTAATGCTATTGGCTATTCTATAAACCGAAAGTCAATAAACCGAATAACTTTCGGTTTAAAGACTTTCGGTTTATAGCCGAACCTTGAACTCCAACATGGACATACAGGGAAATGTCTGGGTTCGGGTTCGTGCCACGGACACCGTAATGTCCGGTAAGAACACGAACAGTGCGGTTCAGGTTCGCTCAACACTAGTTATAAATAAATAGATATGTTTGTTTAGCCACAGACAGTCTACGTAAAACTGTTCATAGCGTACATGTATATATATATATATTTATATATATATATGTAGGATAGGTATGCACACAACAGCTTCTGTGGAGTATGCTTTATGTTATAATAATTATAACAAAGACACTGGAGCTATCAGTGGTGGTATAATGTATATTTAGAAGCCAACACAAAAAATCTTGGGGCAGTACTGTGAATGTGACAATGTTCTGTATATAGAGGTGTTTATTCATGTGAGTATGTAAGCAGTAGGTTTTGCATAGATGTGTTGTGTGTATGTATTATGTGCATTTGGTACATACTTACCATGCAGAAAAGCTTTCAAGAGAGTAAAGCCACAATAATAATCTATTTTTTTTCTATATGGTGACCTTTTTTTTTAGGAGTGTCCATATTTAGGAGGGACCTATTTTGTATCCCAATCTCCCTGTCCCTCTTTCTTCCTCAATTGTTCCTCTTTTCCATTCAACAATAATGTGTGTTTAAACTACAGTAAATGTGTTTTTATTTTAATTTGTGTAAATAAATGATCTTATTCTAAATGATTCACCAAATTACATAAATAGTTAAAATGGCCATAAAGTAACTGAAAATGTCCCAGTAATGCCCCGCCCATATAATAAGTTTCCCTCTTTGGTCATTTTAATGTTGCAAGGTATGTAATCAGGATTTGCAGCCCTTCACATCCAGATTATTATACACAATCATGAAGATATTAGGTCTATTCAATAACATGGGTTAACTTATCACTGGTTTTATACTCAATATTTTCTTCTGCAGTCTATGATATTTAATGACCTGAGATAAATTAACTCTGATCATTGAAAAGAGTATATTACCAGTTAGTAATACAAACTTCTATCAAGATGTCTATCAGCTAGTAGTTTGAGCAATGAGTATTCTGGGTGGAGCTGGCGAAACCTGATATTCGAAAGTTTTATCTATTTTTCCTAATGTTTTTGTAACTGATATCTGAAGTACTAAGGTATTAAAGGATACATTATCATGACAATGCCAAGAATGTAATAGATGTGCAAACAGTTGTGTTAACTCTTGTGGAGTCCTAACAGGTTGTAAACCATTTCAGTGCAGTGCTGCATGCTGTGCAACGACTATCCACTTAAAGAGTTAATTTACTACGGTCATTTTGATAATTGGTTGTGAAGTTATCTGCTTTATACATTTCCAGGATTTTTTTTTTATATGTAAAGTTATTGTTTTACATTATGCACTTTGGCTTCATGTGCTATCTTTTTTGGTTTATAGTATCTAGCCAGCCAACTGCTGTTACATTACAAATATTCACATTTTAATAAACGCATACATTTTCTAAATATTGAACTGTAGTATATATGGGGAAAGGTTGGTGATTTTCAAGCAAGAGCTGTCCTTTAACCACATGCCGACGCACATGGGCATCCGCAGAAATTTTTCGGGGGGGGGGGCATAATTTTACCATCATCCTAGAGGACTAGAGGCGCCGCGCCTCTTTTTGACAATGTCATGAAGTGGACGAGCTTACTCATTATCAGTGCAGGCATGCAAAGGGTTAATAAACCTGATGCAAAAGCTTAATAGAAGGATCAAGCTGCCATTGTCTGATTAGCAATTTCTAATCTGTTTTTATGTTAACACTATGCCCCATATTATTCATACACGCATGATCAAGGCACTTGCCACAGCATTTGACTCCACGCAATGCAGTTGCCCCAACACTAGCACTCATATTGCACCCACACAGTTGGGCATGCCACCGTGTCAATTCCACCCTAGGTACATGTTATTTTGCCCCACAGAACATGCCACAGCATCACTTTGCCAATTAAAATAAGCCACTGTCAGGTACCAATTAACACACCAGAGTCACTTTGTCATGAACATTTGCAATAGTAAGTTTGCCCATTAAAATATGGCACTGTTTGTCCATTAAAGTGTTATTTTTCCATTAATATGCCACAGCCAATTTGCCCACTAGAATGCCAGTATTACTTTTGCCATTAATATGCCAATGTTATCTTATTAATAAGCCACAGCCAATTTGCCCAATCACATGCCAGTGTTATTTTGCCATTTAATATGCCAGTGTTATTTTGCCGTTTAATATGCCAGTGTAATATGCCATTAATAGCAATGTTATTTTATTAATAAGCCACAGCCAATTTGCCCAATCACATGCCAGTATTTATTTGCCATTTACAGGGAGTGCAGAATTATTAGGCAAGTTGTATTTTTGAGGATTAATTTTATTATTGAACAACAACCATGTTCTCAATGAACCCAAAAAACTCATTAATATCAAAGCTGAATATTTTTGGAAGTAGTTTTTAGTTTGTTTTTAGTTTTAGCTATTTTAGGGGGATATCTGTGTGTGCAGGTGACTATTACTGTGCATAATTATTAGGCAACTTAACAAAAAACAAATATATACCCATTTCAATTATTTATTTTTACCAGTGAAACCAATATAACATCTCAACATTCACAAATATACATTTCTGACATTCAAAAACAAAACAAAAACAAATCAGTGACCAATATAGCCACCTTTCTTTGCAAGGACACTCAAAAGCCTGCCATCCATGGATTCTGTCAGTGTTTTGATCTGTTCACCATCAACATTGCGTGCAGCAGCAACCACAGCCTCCCAGACACTGTTCAGAGAGGTGTACTGTTTTCCCTCCTTGTAAATCTCACATTTGATGATGGACCACAGGTTCTCAATGGGGTTCAGATCAGGTGAACAAGGAGGCCATGTCATTAGATTTTCTTCTTTTATACCCTTTCTTGCCAGCCACGCTGTGGAGTACTTGGACGCGTGTAATGGAGCATTGTCCTGCATGAAAATCATTTTTCTTGAAGGATGCAGACTTCTTCCTGTACCACTACTTGAAGAAGGTGTCTTCCAGGAACTGGCAGTAGGACTGGGAGTTGAGCTTGACTCCATCCTCAAGCCGAAAAGGCCCCACAAGCTCATCTTTGATGATACCAGCCCAAACCAGTACTCCACCTCCACCTTGCTGGCGTCTGAGTCGGACTGGAGCTCTCTGCCCTTTACCAATCCAGCCACGGGCCCATCCATCTGGCCCATCAAGACTCACTCTCATTTCATCAGTCCATAAAACCTTAGGAAAATCAGTCTTGAGATATTTCTTGGCCCAGTCTTGACGTTTCAGCTTGTGTGTCTTGTTCAGTGGTGGTCGTCTTTCAGCCTTTCTTACCTTGGCCATGTATCTGCGTATTGCACACCTTGTGCTTTTGGGCACTCCAGTGATGTTGCAGCTCTGAAATATGGACAAACTGTTGGCAAGTGGCATCGTGGCAGCTGCACGCTTGACTTTTCTCAGTTCATGGGCAGTTATTTTGCGCCTTGGTTTTTCCACACGCTTCTTGCGACCCTGTTGACTATTTTGAATGAAACGCTTGATTGTTCGATGATCACGCTTCAGAAGCTTTGCAATTTTAAGAGTGCTGCATCCCTCTGCAAGATATCTCACTATTTTTGCCAAAAGGAAAGGAAGTTGCCTAATAATTATGCACACCTGATATAGGGTGTTGATGTCATTAGACCACACCCCTTCTCATTACAGAGATGCACATCACCTAATATGCTTAATTGGTAGTAGGGTTTCGAGCCTATACAGCTTGGAGTAAGACAACATGCATAAAGAGGATGATGTGGTCAAAATACTCATTTGCCTAATAATTCTGCACTCCCTGTAAAATGCCAGTGTTATTTTGCCATTTAATATGCCAGTGTTATTTTTCCATTTAATATGCCAGTACGATTTAGCCATTTAATATGCCAGTACGATTTTGCCATTTAATATGTCAGTACGATTTTGCCATTTAATATGTCAGTACGATTTTGCCATTTAATATGTCAGTACGATTTTGCCATTTAATATGCCAGTACGATTTTGCCATTTAATATGCCAGTACGATTTTGCCATTTAATATGCCAGTATGATTTTGCCCAGTGGCATACTTACCGTTAGTGCAGGGGTCGGCCATCCTGTGACCCCTGCAAAAAAAGTTTTAAAAAAGTGTGGGCAAACGGGGCAGCTGCCCAGGGCCCATTCATTTTTGGGGCCCAAAGCAGCTGCCCCGTGGGCTCCCACTGCCCGTGTGACTCACATGGAGACAGTCACTATCGGGCAGCAGCCAGGTGATCCGCATCCAACGGATGTCACATCCGGTGGCTGTATATCCTGCACGCACAGTTGCTGAGCAGACCTCCGACGAGCAGCAACCAGGTAGGTACTGGGAAAGGGGGGGGTGCAAATAACGGGTATAATAACTGGCAAATGGGCAATATGAGTAGCAAATGGGCAATATGAGTGGCAAATAGGCAAAATGAGTGGCAAAGAGGCAATATGAGTGGCAAATGGACAGAATAATACTGGCAAATGAGCAATATGAGTGGCAAATGGGCAGAATAACACTGGCAAATGGGCAAAATGGGTGGCAAATGAGAAGAATAACACTGGCAAATGGGCACTATGAGTGGCAAATGGGCAAAATATGAGTGGCATATGAACAAAATATGAGTGGCAAATGGGCAATATAACACTGACCAATGGGCAAAATATGAGTGGCAAATGGGCAGAATAACACTGGCAAATGGGCAGAATAACACTGGCATATGGGCAAAATATGAATGGCAAACGGGCAAAATATGAATGGCAAATTTGCAAAATAACACTGATAAATGGGCAAAATAACACTGGCAAATGGGCAAAATAACAGTGGCAAATGGGCAACATTTGACTGGCAAATGAATGGCAACATAACTGGCAAATGAAGGGTAAAATGTGACTGGCAAATGATAGGCAAAATAATACTGGCTGTGGCATATTTCTAAGCAGGTTAATAGTGGCATATTAATGGAGAAAATGGCTGTGGCATATTAATTGGCAATCTGAATGTCTGGCTGTGGCATATTAATGGTCAGGCTTATTTTGGTATAATGGGCAAAGTGGCTGTGGCATATTAATGAGCATATTGGCTGTGGCCAAAGTGATACTGTGGCATGTTCTGTGGGGAAAAATAACATGTACCATGGGGGAAAGTGACACCATGGCATGTTCTGCAGGAGCAGTTCAGTGGGACAAAGTGACACTGTGGTATGTTCTGGTGGGAAAATTTACACTGTGGCATGCCAAATCGTGTGGGTGCTGCATGAGTACAAGCCAAGTGCTGTGGGTACTGTATAGTGCTGTGTTAAAACCTTTAGGTGCAATGTGGGTGCAGAGGCACGTAATAAAAATAAGAAACAATTTTTCAATAACATTTTTATTACATATGAAAATAGTTGAATATAATATTAAAATGTTCATATAAGTATATATGAAGCTAGTTATTTACATATATTTGGGGTCCACCTCAAGCTTTTCAAAAGGCTGGAAATATTTGAATGTTTTTTTGTGGTCAGAAAAGTAATATTACTTTACTGAGAGGGTAGTGGATACATGGAATAGTTTGCCAGCAGAAGTGATAGAGGTTAATACAGTGAAGGAGTTTAAGCATGCATGGGATATATATTTATATATATATATGTAGGATAGGTATGCACACAACAGCTTCTGTGGAGTATGCCTTATGTTATATTAATTATAACAAAGACACTGGAGCTATCAGTGGTGGTATAATGTATATTTAGAAGCCAACACAAAAAATCTTGGGGCAGTACTGTGAATGTGACAATGTTCTGTATATAGAGGTGTTTATTCATGTGAGTATGTAAGCAGTAGGTTTTGCATAGATGTGTTGTGTGTATGTATTATGTGCATTTGGTACATACTTACCATGCAGAAAAGCTTTCAAGAGAGTAAAGCCACAATAATAATCTATTTTTTTTCTATATGGTGACCTTTTTTTTTAGGAGTGTCCATATTTAGGAGGGACCTATTTTGTATCCCAATCTCCCTGTCCCTCTTTCTTCCTCAATTGTTCCTCTTTTCCATTCAACAATAATGTGTGTTTAAACTACAGTCAATGTGTTTTTATTTTAATTTGTGTAAATAAATGATCTTATTCTAAATGATTCACCAAATTACATAAATAGTTAAAATGGCCATAAAGTAACTGAAAATGTCCCAGTAATGCCCCGCCCATATAATAAGTTTCCCTCTTTGGTCATTTTAATGTTGCAAGGTATGTAATCAGGATTTGCAGCCCTTCACATCCAGATTATTATACACAATCATGAAGATATTAGGTCTATTCAATAACATGGGTTAACTTATCACTGGTTTTATACTCAATATTTTCTTCTGCAGTCTATTTGTGCACTTTATTTGCAAGTTTGCACAAAGCATCAATCTCCTGAGGAAGCCGACAGCAGAGCCGGCGAAACGCGTTGAGAAGTGGATCCAGCTGTTTATTTCTTCAAAAGAAAAGAGCCTGAGTGTCTTATCCTGGTGGCAGCAGGAAAGAAGTATTACCTCTCGGGACTTTTTTCACGCAAGTTGCACTTTAAGTGCTTTATATTTTGTACGTGTATCCATTGTTTTTATTGCCTGGTTTGTGTTAGCCACTGCGCAATGGCTTTTTAATGTGTTTTTTAGATGGAAATGATTAAAACCGACTGACTACATATTCTGATGAGCCTGATTTCAATATCCGTTTGTGAGTGCACCCCTGTAGAGATTTACTATACATCCAATTATATTTAAACTGTGTTGCACTATTGTTGTTTTTTTGTATTTGATCATTGTAACATGGTTAGTGATCAAACTCTAGAAATGAGTCATTCTGGTGGATGAATTCACTATACAATGTACAACCTTGCTGTGTACACAAAACTATAGTTATTTTCTTACACAGAAGTTTCTTTTTTTTCTTTTTTACAATGTTCATTATGCAGACAAATGTCGATTTCGACAGCCTCGGGTGAAGGGTAGGACTAGTTTAAGGCTACCGGCTCATTCAGCATCAGGCTTTTACATGAACAATGACATGTACAAACACTACTTTGAAGGCGGTTACGTCCTCTCACACAGACTATACACACGGAAGGTAAGAGGTTACCAGACATAATTGCTTTCCAAGGTATTCAACATGTTATATTTATATAGAACCAATAGCAGGAAACGAAAGGGGGGATACAGACCCCCCCCCCCCCCCCCCAAAAAAAAACAAGAACTTTAGCACTTATATAATCTTTTTATTTATTCCGAGGCCCAAACCAGCTCTTCAGCATAGTCAAGATGTTTGTGTTACTGTTTTACATTTTTGTGGACTGGCAACACAACAGAAATCCCAGCAACAGCCAAACTATGGGTATTTAGCAACAAACAAAGGAAGTAAAAATGAAATCCATTATTATTAAGTGTTGTCAGGTAATACTTTTCACTAAATAGCTGCTGTAATTATAAGTGTGAGTGAATAGACTGGCCTGCATCCAGGGGAGGTGTGGCAAAAGACATGCATGGGACCAAATATTCAATGGCTGTGTCGTAACCTTTTCTGATGACACAAAGGTGTGTCTCCTGTACTTTATAAATACCTGTAGTTTACTAGCACGAACACATGTGGTACAACACTGCGCAGGAAGAGATCAGAAGACACATTAGTGCAAATAATACCAGTAACAAGGTATCTATTCCGATTATCTGTTAATTTTATATAAGAAACTGTGGATTATACTTTGAAATCAGAATAATTAGAAATTATTTATCTAGGAAACTATTTATTTTTAAAACTTTAGGGTTAGAACATGTTGGAATTCGCCTATGTAATTATTATAGATGTATATATTCCTAGGATACACACATTTACATTTGGGATACGTTGGATTAAAATTGCCAGTGAATTTAATTAATGGTGTTGTAAAGAAAACTAACATTTTCATTTCTTTTCTAGGGTGCAATAATAACAGTAAAGACATGAGGCTGAAATGTATAGTCTTGACTGTGTTGGCCGTGCTGGTGTCCCAAATGTTTTTGGTGGAAGGTAACAACCAGAGAGAAGGTAGGAAAGCCAAAGAAGAGGCTGCTAAGGGGAGACAGAGAGGGGAAGGTAAAGATGGAAAACAAGCTGGAGCTAGCCCCGATAACAAGGGCAGCAGATCCAAAGGTGGAAAAGGATCTCTTGGAGGCAAATTTGTCAGCAAAGAAAAGGCAGATTGTGTTTGGTCAGTGACTGGCACAGAGTCTGTGGTCTTAAACGTCCAATGTTCTAAAGAAGAGACTAGGTTTTCATGCTCCTTTGGTGGAAATCCTTCATCCTGCCCTAAATTTGCTGAAAACCAAAAATCCTACTGGAAACAAATTACTAGAGCTTTAAGAAAACAGAAAAATATTTGCCAGGATCCTAAAGCTGTTTTGAAATCCAAGGAGTGTAAAAAAGGACCACAGGAGGCACATCTGAGTTACATCATCTCCACCCTGATAATCGTGGAAGAAAAAGGCGATCGACACATTGACTCTAAACCAACAATCCAGATCAGTGTGGTGGAACCAAATGAAGACTGTGCAGATGACACTGATGTGGCTGGAAAGCAAGCAATGGCAGAGGAGTACTGTGGATCTTGGGGTTCTATGTGCAACTTCTTCCTCTCTATGTTGCAGAGTAGAAGTTGCTGAAAACTCTTTCTGTAGCTTTTATGTTTTATAAAATGTAAAAAAGATCAACTTTGTGACATGTATTTCAAAATGTATTCTGTGGGGTTTTTTTTTTAAAATGTTTAGCAAAATTTTGTCTCAAAAAGAATAATGTTACAAATTACTAGTTACTAGTGTCATGTTCAAACAATGCACTAACTTATTTTTGTGGAGGAAAAGGGGCCATTTTTAGTTTTAAAGTTGGGACATATTCCTAGCTGTGACATTTCAGTACTGTGTACTTCATCAAAGCTGTTGGTATCAATGTTTTTAATAAATAAAAGTCAATAAATGTACGCTGACTTTAATTTTATTTCTCTTTGTAGATATTATCAGAAGGGTGTAGCTCTTACACATGGTCACAAGACTGAGTGTCAGAGGGGTGGAATAAAAGGTTAAACATCAATGTTCATTTTACATGTCTCTCCTACTTCACTAACAGTGACTTTGTTCATGCACCTGACTGGGTCGGTTATTGGGATACCTTAATTTTATTTATAAACTATAATTTGGCAAGGTTAAGCCCATGAGGGGATCAAACTCACAGAATAGCTGACATAAAGCCTGTCCCAGCTTCTCACTACTCATTTCCCAAATAACTGTACAGAAAGTCAGTGACGGGAGCTGAGAAAGGATCCAGTAATGGAAATCACAGAATCCTTAACACACATGGGAGTCCTGTATGATAATACAAATAGCGAAATAAGTAAGGCATGTGAATAGGCCACTGAACCTGGTAACACATTAGGTGTTTTATGAGATGCTGTCCGATGTATGTTCCGATCCATGTCGCACTTACTGCTGCTCAGATTGTTTTTCTGTCCATCTGTATGATGATTTTATTTTTATTGCAGGTTTCAAAAAATGTTACATAGTTATTACATAAGAATAAACAGCTCAAAAGAGCGATCGTGCAAATTTGATTACAATATGAAACAAAAACATATTAAACAAAAAAGACAGATAAGTAATAAATCGAAAAAGAAAACAACTTTCACACCCCCTTGGATATGTCCTAAACCTCCCTATAGTTAGTCTAAGCCCTGTCCAACCAAGGAGACCAAATTCTATAATATATATGTATATGTATGAGGATTCCCATGGTCATGTTTTCTTATATAGCTTCAACATTGATGGCAAGAGATGCTACAGGAAACCTTCTCATTTTTCTTAATTCATCAGTCAAAGATTTGCTTTGAAGGAGTTAATAACCAAAGTAATGTAAGTATCCAGATCCTGTCCTTTACAGGATCACTGGTAATTATACCATTATAATGAGGCTTTGATGATTAGCATTTTCTTTGATGATAATAATTCATTTCTTTTATCTCCCATGTGTACTTTGTTAAAATTCTTAGGAAACAAACAAAATATATAAAAAGTCTGTTTTAACAAAGCACACACATAACTTAATAAAACATAGTAAATAATGTGTTTGGTTTTTCTATATGATCAATCAGTTTGGAGTAGTAGCAATATTATTTTGACACCTAGATGTCATACTCTTGCCACACCTCTTGTCTCTATCAATCCACCTTTTGCACTGTAAGGCAGGTCCATTCTTACCACAGGGCAAAATGGGTGTCTGCCTTGAGTCAAGCCCACTGCAGAGGCTTACCATACCTCCCAACCATCCTGCTTTGCCCTACACAGTCCCAGTTTGGGATGTTTGCCCACCAAGCTCTACCTCTATCCCGTTTTTCGGGACAGATGCAGAGCTCAGTGGGACAGTGGGACTCAGGACCGCAGTTCCCCCGGTCCTGATCCTATTCTCCAGTGTCTCAGACACCGGACAATGCTTACTGCACATGCGCAGCAGTGTGCCAAGATCTGAAGCAAGCACATAACAGTGACAGCCATACCGCTCATGCTTGGTATCACTGTCAGTTTGAGAGACAGCGCTACTGCGCAGTAGAGCTGACACTCACCTCCCCAGACTCTGCCCCCCTGACGTCCTGATTTGCCAGGGGCAATGTTGGGAGGTATGGGCTTAGTGAGTCTGCTACATCAAGCCTTTTCTTTCATATTCTCACTTGCCAGGGTGGATCACAGAACAGGTTTACAATATTATTCATTGTACACTTTGCCTTACTTACCATTTCATCTCCATATTATGGTATTGCCCAGGTTCTCTCAGCTCCGGCCAATTACCATGGCTTGTATTTCAGATTATTGGCCATTGACTCTCTCTGTCTTTCACCTTATTGGCAAGCTTCCCTCAAAAAATGGCACAGACACATTTCAACATTTTTCAGTAAATCTATGTATTCTGAACACATTGTTAATATTCACAAATCAAACAGTGTTTGGGCTACAGAGTCCAGGCTTAGTAGCCATCCAAGTAGAAACACAGAAAAACTAACATGGACATGAGAAGAGACTATAAATAAACATATGGCCCTAATCAATTATACACAAATACACTGTTTTACACTTAATAATAAGGTTATAATTTGCTATATTATTATCAATTTTTTATCTATTTTAGCTTTTTTGTTAGCTCAACAGTTTATTATTTTACATACTTCATGTCTATCTATGCACTAAGAAACTATTATATATATTAGGGCTGCATAAATACATCGGTATTCTATATTTGTTTTGCATTATACGGCCCTGTAGCATGCATCTGTCCCTGGGATGGTCATCCGTTTCGGTTTTGGCTCATGGCGGCTTAGCTCAAGGCCAGCCCTATTACAATAATTTAATGATTAAAAAAAACCATCTACTGTATAATCCTACTTCTCTATTGTGTCTAAACTCACAATTTGTATGTTTTGTTTTCCCACTGTCTGGATAATATGATGTAACGTTGCTTGTGACTATTATTGATATATATGAGCATTTATGGGCTGTATTGGTTACCATTTTATCAACAAATCTGCGCAAAATCCATCACAATTTAGAAATATTCATATGTGATTAAAATATCTGTAGGGGAAGCCCTATAGGAAGAGGATGTCACAGCCATACAGTAAAATCTATAGGGGAAAGGAGATGACTTACTAGTAGGAGCCAGATTATTGATGAAGCCCGCCTTAAGGAAGATATATAGTGTGAATAGTGGTTTCAAGAAGTAAGGAATTGCACCGAAGAGGTGCAGATCTAACACTGGGAGTTGGCGGAAGGAATGATAACTATGAAAGTTCATTTGTGCAATAAAACAATAAATGATCGTAGTCTTTCTCACTAAGGGAAATACTGCAACATGATTAAAAGTGAAAGTAAATAGTCCTGGTGACAAGTTCAAAGTCACTATATATAGTGCAAGAAAGAACTTCAAACCCACTTCCCTATTTATATAATTATCAGATAGCGGCTCTCAGTCTGGTGCACTGTCTGACCTCCACCTTCAACGACTGTGTCAATTAAAGAAAGTTACCAGGTGTTACGACCTACCGGAAACTTTAAAGGAACAGATAAGGCCCCCCTGCTGATCCCATGCATAAACAAGGGTCTCTCTCTGCGCTAGCATGGCAGCGGTCGGCCAGAGGATAAACTGTGCACACCACAGGAAAGGAGAGAGAGAGAGACTAAAGGGGGGAGAGGGACACTACAGAAATGAGAGGGGAGAGAGAGAGACTCTACAGAAATGAGAGAGAGACACCACAGAAATGAGAGGGCGAGAGAGAGAGTGACACTACAGAAATGAGAGGGGGCGAGAGAGAGACACTACAGAAATGAGAGGGGGAGAGATACTACACACACAAGGGGGAAGAGGAAAAGGTAGATAGAAATGGGCAGCGCCTCTTCTGAAAAAGAGACTCTGGATCTGCCCCTGTGGTGCAATCTTAATGCTGGGCTGGGTGCTGGGGCAAGTTCTGTGAATTCAATCTCAGTGCAGGGGTAAGTCCTGGGTGCTGGGTCAAGTCTGGTGAGTGCAATATGGGTGCTCGGGCAAGTTCTGTGAAGGCAATATGAGTGCTGGGCTAAGTCCTGTGAGGGAAATATGGTTGCTGGGGCAAGCCATTCGAGTGTAATCTGGGTGCTGGGGCAAGTCCTGTGAGTGCAATTTGGGTGCTGGTGTACAGCGGTATATCCACGCTGTATGTAAACAAGATAATATCACACACACTGCCCTGACATATTCTTTGTCACAGGGCAATAAATGCCCTCAGTATGCACACAAGGATATGTCTCACACATTGCCCTGATACATACTTCTTTCATATAACTTTGTGTATATATACTGGGGCGTATTTACTGCTCTGTGCATGGATTATATATTAGGGCATTGTGTTACATATAACTTTATGTACATACTGGATGTATATATTGTCCTAGGCAATATATACAAAATAATATAAATAATACACTCTTCAGATGTGCTTTTAAAATACATGGTTTTCCTTTTTTTTTAATAATGGTTTTCTATGGGGCTGGTATACTGATGTTATGCTGTGGGGCGGGTTGGTTCCCAGTCCGGCACTGTTTCTGATCCATCGTTAATATACTCACAGGATCAGAAGAGAGCCATGGCATCATACAAGATTGAGTTGTGCAACACTAACATTACCACAAAGCTCCAACACTACCTGAACCAGAACTTTAATAAATATGTGACTGCCTCTGGAATATCACTAGATGGAGTATGGGCAACTGATGCAGCGGTCATGGCCACAGCCCGTTAAATAGGATATGACGTTGTAGTATATACCGAGTTTGGCCATTCAATGCAGTGGCTAATGGAATCTGCCAGCTACTGAGCTTGACAGATCATGCTTTATATCTTAAGAATGTGTCAAAACACTTACATGTTGTAATCAGTGTTTAGATATACCGGTATGTTGATTTAGTTCATGCTTCATTGTAGTCTGCAATGGCATTTAATTGATTAAAATGGTGTATTTTAGTTTATAAGATTGTGTCATGGAGAAATAAAATCAAAATGTAATATCTGAGTGTGTCTTTTAACAGACCTCCCATAGGGCTGCTTTGAGTGTGTGGATGGTATAATTTGGCCTAGTGGGGTATGAAATAGCCTAGCCTGGTTTATTTATATTATAAACTGGACTAGCACAAAATATCCCCCAGGGTATAAAACAGCCAGCTCAATTTAACCCTGGGTAAAGTGTGGGGGAGGAGGTATATTTTGGACTTTTACATTGGGACTTGCCCCATCACCCATATTGCACACAAGACTTTCCTCAGCACCCTAGGATTTGCCCCATCATCCACATTGCTCACCCTGCCAAATATAGACTATATAACATGCTCTGCACTACGTACCTCCCAACATTTAAAATAGAAAAAAGACAATGTTTGGGGGGGGGGGGGGGGGGGAGTGACTGAAGGTGTGGGGCATTACCAGAACATTTTCAGTGACCTTATGGCCAATTGATAATTACTGATAATTATTCATGCCATTTGCCAAGTCATCTAGAATAAGAAGAAAGTATTTTATTTATATAAATTAATAAATAAACACATTTCCTGTAGTAAACACACTGTGAGTATTATTGCTCTGGAGCTCTGTGAATCACTCATAAAGGCATGTAATGAACGTGGTGGAGGTATGTAATGAGGGTGATGGTGGCATGTAATATGGGTGATGGGGCATTTAGTGTGTATGCAATGTAGGTGATGGGGCATGTAATGGGGTGATTGGGCATTTAATGTGTGTGCAATGTGGGTGATGGGGCATGTCGTGGGTGTACAATGTGGGTGATGGGGCATGTCGTAGGTGTTCAACGTGGGTAGGGTGGTGCCTGAATTTTTTCTGCCTAGGGCAGCACAAAACCAAGATACACCACTGGGTAAGGATAGGGGGATTTGGGGAAATGGTAGAAGTACTTATGCAGTGGCCTGACAAGGATCCCGAAATGGATAAGCCAGCTCCTTAAAACAACAAAGCAAAAAATAAGATATCTAATATATATTTTGCCCAAATTAGGGCATAGATGTCAGAGATGAGCACTGGTAGAACAGGTAAGTGCACTCCACTCCAGACGGGATAAACAAAAACGTGCTTTATCAAGTGCATAAAAAACAGAGACAAGATCCAAGGACAAAACACTGGGGTAAGGGAAGGCCACCATATATGTCAAAGATGCCTGCATCAATAGCAATCTTACTTTAATCATATGATCAGTACTAATCTAGGTTATTTATTTTTTGAAGGTAAGATATAATTACCGACTATTCACACCTGTTATTTTTTAATTTTTTTTTTATGTCTCATGAATTTCATCAGTGATTCTGTATATTTTTGTTTTGTGTCTACATTTCTATCAATGCCTTTTCAACCTTTTTTTTTTTAAATCAGAAAACACTGAGAAGAAGATTTAAAAAATACAGAACGTCCTTATTGTTTGTTATGTTGTAAATTTCTTATATCAGCAAAATCCGTCATTTTCTATCGGCAATTTCTGACCTCACTTTCGTCAGTTTTACTGCTCTTATTACATGCCCTGACCTGGCCTGTAACTAACCTTGACAGGCGCATTGTAGCCACATGGACAAGGTACAAAAAATGCAAAATCCCCAATAAAACACGGACATCTATTTATATGAGTAATATTTTTACACAGCTTAAAGGGACTGTCTACTGGCCAAAATGCGTCTTACAAATAATAATGCATATTAATGTGCTTTCAAAGTACTGTATTTGCTCGAATATAAGATGACTCTGATTATAAGACGACCCCCCAAACTTTGGATATTCCTTTAGGAAAAAAACTAAAAGCCTGAATATAAGACTACCCTATAGGAAAAAAGTTTATCTTGTATATATTCATATGTAAATTGCTCTTTCATATTTAATAGAAAATCATGATATAAAAAAATGCATTTCTTCCTTTTATGTGCCAATGCTGCCCCTACCCCCCAGACTTGCCCAATGCTCCCTCTCCCCTCCCAGACTTGCCCAATGCTAGCTCTCTCCCCCTAACACTGCCTCTCTCCCCCCAACATTGCCTCTCTCCCCCCCAACTTTGCATCTCTCCTCCCTCCCCCCATCGTTGTCTCTCTGTTTCCTCTCTCCCTGGAGGAGAAAAAAACCTTGTCTTATATTCGAGCAAATACGGGACTTTAAAATGCATGTTTTACATTTTGCATTGCTTATAATATAAAAAACGTACACTTAGATGAAATTGTGAAATTACAGCAATAAACCAGGACTACCCACACTAGCTGAGTAAAAGTCATTTCCTCTTTTTTTTTTTTTGCTGCAGGAACCAATGCAAATAATTTCATTCAAATGAATGGAATATCCTGTTTCTCTAGTGATGTCATCAGACAATGTGTTGCCGAGATCCTACTGTGTACAAATGCAAGTTGATTTAGAGTCCACAATATATACAATTCCAGCAGCACAGGAAGTGACTAAATGAAACAAAACTTTATATGCTCAGTGTCTATATAGTCTGTGCTGCCACACCGGCAGTAAACATGCAGAGTAATCACTGGGGGAGGGGTAGAGTAAAATATTTAAAATGTGATTTATGGAGAATCCCTGCATCAAATCACACTGGGAAAAAAAAGCCTGTGCACTATACAAGCAGTGATCTTCAGCTTGCAACAAAATGAGTTTGGGGACTAGACTGTCACTATATATATATATATATATATATAAATGAACATAAAATTTCCCAACCCGTGTTATACAATATGGCATAAGGATTCCCTACATGCGTAACGGTAAAGACCCAAACAGTTTAATAAACCATGGCAGGGGTAAAACAAGATACTGAGCCACAGAGCAGCTTGAAACCTCCCAAGTGTATTAAACCAACCTATTCATCATCCTTGGAAAAAAAAACACACCTTTCCACAACTCAGTTTACATGTTCAGCCCTACTATTGTGATTGTGACAAAACACAGACTAACCAATACAAAACACCATTAAAGTGTCCCTTTCAACTAAGCAGTGCTGTTACATGGAGTTACATTCTTGCTTGACTCTTGCCTTGACTGTCCTTTAGGTATTAGTAGTAACCAACACTGCAGTTAGCTGCTGAAGGTCAGGCTGTTCCTTGGTAGTTGAAGCTAAAAGATGACAACTCTATTGGGTCTATTCACTAAAATTCGACTTTGACTTTGCATTGCTAAAAGCTATTTTTGAGACGAAGCCAAATTCGGCAAATTCGGGTGCTGAATTAGTCTCAAAATGAAAGTCAACCTCCAATTTATAGTGAATAAACCCATATGCTCATCGAAAACAGTTAGTAAATGTCCAGGGAGAGAGACAGACATAAATAATATATTTATAATAGACGTGCAGTCAGTTTCAGAGAACTAACTCCTCAGTGAGGAGAGAGAAAGAAACTGAATGATTCTTACCTGGTACATAGTTGCCAACATCGGCCATGTTTCCAGGGACACATATTTGTTCCACATGCTGCAGAAAGAGAATGCAAGTGCAGCCCGGCAGTATGTAGGATGGATATACGAACAGACACAATCCAATTAATTAATCTTGGTAGGTCCTATGAGACTTTGCACTTTGCATGCTCTTTCTGCAGCATGTGGAACAAATATGTGTCCCTGGAAACATGGCCGATGTTGGCAACTATGCTGGTATTGGCTGCAGGCTTCTGCTTCTTACACTGAGCTCCATGAAGGAGGAACTAAGCCAGACAGGAGAGTTGAGAAGTATCTCCTGATTGGCTGAGACCTCCTTCACTCCGAGATCTCAGTCTAAGACAATGCATTGTCGGGGACTGGGACTTAATGTCCCATTGTCTATGGCAACCCTATTAGAGATATGGTAAAGCATCCTGTCTCTGACTAGCCTCATGCTCACATGGAGAAATAAATGTGGTTAAAAAAAAGTAATAGGATTAACAACATCTGATATTATTATTACAAACTCTTATATTAACATTACATGTAGTTCAATATTAAGAATTGATAAATATCAGCCTTAGTGACTTGCCTTTATTTACCATTTTCAGCATGTTGAACATTTTTACTCAAACAGCTCCTTCTGGTGATTACTAGACACATTGAGTGTATTCTAATGCAATTCATGTAGATTCCTGTTTCTCCAGCTACATGTCATGTGTGTTCATATACAATTTGCAATATAAGTTTGATACGTCTGACAGCTGTCCATTCATACTTACATAACAGCATTACAGTCCTTGTAAATCTGGAATTGGATCAAAAGATTTCCTCTCACCAGCACTCTCGGTGGGAGAGAGAAGGCAGCCAGATGTCTGTGTGCTGCCCAGGCACACAGACATCCTCTCAGGCTGCCTCTCACACTCCCTGCGCATCTCTAAAGTCAGAGCATCAGGGGTCACATGACTTCCCGGGGCTCAGAGTTCAGAGAATTTCGATGAGTACGACATCCAGCTGCCAACCACTAGACACCAGTGAAGTCCTGTGGTTGCTCCAGAAGTAATGGGTGTGCAATGTGGGTGCTGGGGCATGTCCTGGGTGTGCAATCTGGGTGCTGGGGCATGTTCTTGGTGTGCACATAGGGTGCTTGTCCTGAGTGTGCAATCTGGGGCACATTCTGGGTGTGCAATCTGGGGCATGTCCTCTGTGTTTATTCTGGATGCTGGGACATGTCCTGGGTAGTGCCTGGGGCATGTCCTGGGTGTACAATCTGGGTACTGGCTGAGGCATGTCCTTATGTGCAATCTGAGTGCTGGGGCATGTGCTGTGGGAGCAATCTTGGTGCTTTCGCAAGACCAGTGGGTGCAAGCTGGGTGCTCTAGCAAGACCTGGGGGTGCAATCTTGGTTCTTTGGCAAGACAAGTGGGTGCAAACTGGGTGCTCTGGCAAGATCTGTGGGTGCTCTGGAAAGAATTTAAAATGCAATGTTGATCTCTGTAAATACCTGGGGTGCAGTTTCAAGTGCTGTGGGTGCTGCAAAGTGGCGTTATGACAAGTTATGCGGGTGCAATCAAGTGCTGTGGGTGCAATGAGACAAATTTTACACAACTGACTTAACTGCACTCTTTATTAGCCCTAAATGATTCATAGTGTTTTAGACTGCTTTTGTGTTACTGTTGAATAAAAAAAAAAAACACTTTTCCATGGCTGAAATGATTTTCTTCGCTGTAAATAAAAAAAATGAATGCAACCCACTTTAGAAAAAATGTGAACACCCTGATAAATATTTTTCATTACCTCCTGTGTTGTCTTGCTGTCAAGCAGGGATTCCTGTAGTTATACTGTTACCCAAATACCATGCTCTAATAGGAGTCTTTTATACCACTGGACTCTGCTTCATTCCATTGTTTATTTGACTGTCTTATTCTGGCTCGGGATCTGTAACCAACTTGTACCTAACCAGTACCTTCTGTGAGGTTGTGTTTGTTGTCAAGATAGGGTCCATACATCTTCATGTCAGTGATATACTTATGTACAGTATGTTATTTATTTGAGGGACATATGCTTCCCTACAGAATGTATAAATTACATGTGCTAAAACAGAATTCAATTAATTAGTTGACTCCTTCTGGACATAACTGCATACTGCAGGGGAACGTGTAGAAGTTATATGTTGACATCAAAACACTGGCTGACCTGACCTGACAATACTTAGCTGTACACCTGCAGATGTGTTCTGCACAAACTCCTGCCCAATATACCGTATTTGCTCGATTATAAGACGACCCTGATTATAAGACGACCCCCCAAACTTTGTATATTCCTTTATGAAAAAAACTAAAAGCCAGAATATAAGACAACCCTATAGGAAAAAAGTTCAACTTGTATATATTCCCATGTAAATTGCTTTTTTAATAAAAAATTATATCAAAAAAATGCATTTCTTGTTTTTTCTTAAAAAAACGTTGTCTTATAATCGAGCAAATACGGTATGTACGCATACAATGCAAGTATGGTTATCTTTTGGCAGTTTTGCATGTTTGGAACACTTTAACATGTTGTTATTTTCCTTACAAACTCAAGCCAAATGCTGAGATCTTAGTGGGAGGGTCTTTAAATGCCGCAAACCTAATCCTTTTGAGTAAATTAAACATATTTACAGAAATTCACATATTAATAAATACATCAATGTTTATAATTATTTTACTTTAATATGCATGAAAAAGGTTGACTATTTCTAAGTCCGAGTGGTCCTTTAAGACAGGGGCGTACCTAGAGCATTTGGCACCCGGGGCGGACCCCGAGTGTGGCACCCCCCCCCCCCCCCCCCCACAATAAAAATGCAAGAAAACACCCACAATTTTTTCAATGTTTGAAAATTGTACAATTATAGTTACCAGGAATAGTGTGCCAGTCAGATACCAGTAATATTGTGCCAGTCAGATACCAGTAATATTGTGCCAGTCAGAGCCCAGTAATAGTGTGCCACTCAGAGCCCAGTAAGTGTGCCAGTCAGAGCCCAGTAATAGTGTGCCACTCAGAGCCCAGTAATATAGTGCCACTCAGAACCCAGTAATATAGTGCCAGTCAGAGCCCAGTAATAGTGTGCCACTCAGAGCCCAGTAATAGTGTGCCAGTCAGAGCCCAGTTATATAGTGCCACTCAGAACCCAGTAATGTGCCAGTCAGAGCCCAGTAATAGTGTGCCACTCAGAACCCAGTAATATTGTGCCAGTCAGATACCAGGAATATTGTGCCAGTCAGAGCCAGTATTATTGTTTGTGCTAGTCAGAGCCCAGTAATATAGTGCCAGTCAGTGCCCAGTAATAGTGTGCCAGTCAGTGCCCAGTAATAGTGTGCCAGTCAGTGCCCAGTAATAGTGTGCCACTCAGAGCCCAGGAATATTGTGCCAGTCAGATGCCCAGTAATATTGTGCCAGTCAGTGCCCATGAATATTATGCCAGTCAGATGCCAAGTAATTTTGTGCCAGTCAGTGCCCAGGAATATTGTGCCAGTCAGTGCCCAGTAATAGTGTGCCAGTCAGAGCCCAGTAATATAGTGCCAGTCAGAGCCCAGTAATATAGTGCCAGCCAGAGCCCAGTAATATAGTGCCAGCCAGAGCCCAGTAATATTGTGCCACTCAGAGCCCAGTAATATAGTGCCAGCCAGAACCCAGTAATATAGTGCCAGCCAGAGCCCAGTAATATAGTGCCAGTCAGAGCCCAGTAATATAGTGCCAGCCAGAACCCAGTAATATAGTGCCAGCCAGAACCCAGTAATATAGTGCCAGTCAGAGCACAGTAATATAGTGCCAGCCAGAGCCCAGTAATATAGTGCCAGTCAGAGCCCAGTAATATAGTGCCAGCCAGAACCCAGTAATATAGTGCCAGCCAGAACCCAGTAATATAGTGCCAGCCAGAACCCAGTAATATAGTGCCAGTCAGAGCCCAGTAATATAGTGCCAGCCAGAGCCCAGTAATATAGTGCCAGCCACCCCCCCCCCCACCCCCCCATCACTTACCAAATCGCTGCTTCTCCCGGACGGACGACTCCTCCGTGCAGTCTTCCCTCCTGCACGGAGGAGGGAAACACAGTCGCCGGATGTGACGTATCGTCACATCCGGTCGCTGTGATTTTTTTTTTCTTTCTTTTTTTCACCCAGCGGCCGCGTCCAGAGGATTCGGCCGCCTGAAAAAAAAAAAAAAAAAAAGGTAAGCAGCGCGGGGGGTGCCGGCAGCACCGGTGGCACCCCCCTAGTCAGTGGCACCCGGGGCGGGCCGCCCCCCCCGCCCCCCCCTTGGGACGCCACTGCTTTAAGAGCCAATATCATTTTTAGTTATCCAATAGAAAGTAAACATTTGGAAATCGATAAAGAAAAATGTGTTTTTAGTGTTTCATTTTGCTCAGTCGTAATATATCTACAAATAAACATAACATAATTGCTGTCAAGCTTAGCTGCCATTCCGGATGCATTGACTGGCTCCAAAAACTATTTTATCACCCAAGAGGAAAACAAAAACCAAAATGAGGAGGTTGTGAAACAATGAGCTGTTTTATAGTTAGATAATAAGGAACAAAAGATTTACTTTGTTTTACCTTTGTATTTATATGTTGCTACAAGTTTACAAAAAGTGTATATATGAAATGTTAGTCTTAACAGGATATAAAATATCCTAGTAAACAGCTGCAAAATTCCATAATATATAAAATATTTGGATACAGTTACTTTTGGAGAGGCTTATTAAACAATGCTTTAATGAATCAACATGCATGTTCAAATACATGGGTTTTTTAGCTACAGCCAGAGAAAACATAGAATACAGTTTGAAATATATCTTAAATAAAGAGGAAGTTCGCAGAGCATTGCTTGCAGTATATGACACATGTTTTTCTAATGGCCACAGTGACATGACTTAGTTGTAATGATCTTTTTGTGGACAGTAGATATTCTGCAGGTATTAGCAAACCATCTATAAATCAACAGACTGGGAATATAATTCCTATCCAGTTCCCCATGCGTGGGATAACAATGTTAGGACTAAATATTTGCAATAGATAGATTTGTAGGTTTAACCTATACATCTGTCACTTGTAGACAAAGAGTATTACACAGTCATATGTATACCACATTTAATTCATCATGGCTTGTATTCCTATGTAGCAATATCCTAAAACATATATTAGCAAACTGTATCCCAAGTGGAATTTTTATACTGTATATATGTTAGAAATTCTAAAAAGGTTGGTGAAGGAACCTGGAGGCCAATAAAACTTACATGTATTAGATACTGGTAAAAATGGATATGTTCAAATTAAGTACAGCTATTGACACACACACACAAAAAAAGTAATAGATAAAAAGAGAGAAATAAATGTAACAGTGTCAAACCAACTAGACACAATGTAATATCCTGCCTGATTAAACACATTTAGGTAACCAATCAATGCATATGACCGATAACTATAAAGTAAAATCCCAACAGAGTGACAGATTCCAGAGCATTTAGTCCATTAAAAAGAGTCCCAGGTATAATGGTTCAATAGATTTGGGTGCTCTAATACATGGTGTCTGCTGGATGGCCCCATGATACTGAGGTCAACACAGAACAGTAGGTTGAAAATAAACAATGGGGGTCATGCATGGTGCACACAGAGATTATGTCAAATACTGGCACAATTGGCACGTGCGCCAATGTCTAAAGCAGACAGCCGCCATATTTCAGAGCCTGCGCTGCCTCCATCGAATCCGCAGATTTTGGTTGTTGTGGCGGTGCAGCCAATGTATAATATGCACCTTTTTTTTATAATATGATGCGTTGCAATTGGGGAGTTTTTATACACAACTCCCAATATGTTTTAATATGTCAATGGCATACAATGACCAGCACAAGCAATGCACCAGCAATAAACTGGTTTGATCATTCTCTCTTAAAACATTAAAAAAATGAATGTTTGTTTTTCTCTCTCCTCTGCCATATTGTGTGAATTAGAGGAACCAAAAATCCTCTATTTTGATACAATAGGTTTTTATTGAGAATTTAACAAATAAATGGGATACAGAAAAAAGAAAGAGAGGGGTGAAGGGGGGGGGGACTAAAATTACTTCATAATTACAAAAACCTGTATAGAGGTGACATTTGTCCATTGCCAATAATTCAGTAATCTGTCATGATAACTTGATTTAAAAAAGTGGGGGATAAGGAGAAGACAGTTCTTTAAAGGATGAACAGAAAATCACAGAAATATAGACAAACTATCGGGAAAATGCCATGCACATGAGTCCCAAAATAATCATATAAATATTACATTAAGAAGGGTGTGTCAAATAATCTGGTCCTGCGGTCCAGATATTGTCATAAATTTCATTTTGATTTTGAGCACAGAAGAAAAGCCTTTTCACAGGTCAAAATAGATTCCAATAAACTCACTATTTCAGAAAATGTTAAGGCTATGGACACAATATCTTTGTTAGTGGTGGTATAATCCTATTGACAGGTCACTGATGTTACACTATGGGACGGTGAGTGATATTTAGCTCAGTCTACTACCCATCGATATTGACCACATTTTTATCCTACACTACACTGGCTTCTTCTCTTCCCTTCCATGACCCACCTTCCATGTCACTTATGAAAAGAGAGTTAGGGGACTCTGTCCCCTGGTTCTAGTCTGGTATGCCAATGGACTAGCAAGTAGGACTATTGACTCCTTGAGATCCCTGGTCATTGCATTCAAATATTGACCTGTTTTTGACAGATTTTGTATACTACTTTTTTTGATTAAAGATTTGATTTAAAATAACTGGATTAAAATTATTTTAAATATACTACATACATTGCTTGTATTCCTCTGTGTCAGTTACAGTATCATCCATTTTTACTTGTTCCTCTCCTGTTTTCATGTAGAAACATACAGCATGTATGTAGTTATATGTACATTTATATACAACCTTAATCACACATTGAACTTGCTAAATGCTTTGTACACGGTTACTGTTCTGCAGTTATTTTAAAGGAAGAAATAAAAGCATATAGTGTTTTTAAACATTTTGTATTCAGAAAACAAAATAATAAAAGAATACAAATAAGAGCAATTAAATTGCCATCTCAATCACAAAAACATGTTTAACATTCGGTATGTACAGAAGCATATGTATGATTGAGATCCCAGGCTTGAGGTGAGGTACAGCTCTGGCTCTGCAAGTTCCCTTGGTTTGGACTCCAAAGATGTCTTTGCATGAAGGACGTAGAGGTTTCTGGCAGTACAGTATGGAGAACTGTGATATTTACAAGGAAAGTCCCATTGTAAAATTATGAAGAACACACCCCTGATCCATGAAATGGCATCACCTTCTGGAGATCTTCCTCTAAAAGAAAGTGAAATAATTAGGAATGTTAGGCTTTGCAGATCTTGACATGCATTTGTCGTTTTCGAAATTGGAATTTTTTGCAGGGGAGAGCTGTCAAGGGGGGCAAGAGGGCCATTGCCCTCCTAGCTACTCTCTAATCTCACTCAATGGACTGGGGCTGTATCACTTTTAAATGCCCCAGTCAATAATACTTTCAGTCTCTCTATTCAGTTATCTAGTCTGCCTTGCGATCTCTGTATGTTGTCAGCAGACCTGTCTTGCATGTCTACTGGGTCAATTCACTAAAATTCGAGAACAGCTGAAGGAACAAATTCGGCACCCGGGTTTGACTTAGTCTCAAAAATAGCTTTGATCATTTCACCTCCAATTACTTTCAATGAGGAAGATTGAAACCTGCCGAGTTTGACTTGAAAGTCTTCCAGTTTTAGCAAATAAACACATGTGCGTGTCTAGCTCAAATTATACTTTTGGGATTCATTGAAAACTTTTTACAAGTGGAAGTAAGGATAAAGTGATTTGATCTTAAAGATAATAATACATTTCAACAGTAAAGATTATTGGCAAATACTCAATGCTGTTGCATTCTCACATCCACATGGATGTGGGTCAGAGCTGTATTTAGCGCAAGGCAAACAAGGCAAGTGCCTAGGGCAGCACTTGCCTTCTATGCCTTTAAAGGGTGGCACAAAATGCACAAAAATGGCAAAATAACACTGTCATATTATAGGGCAATTGGCTGGGGCATATTAAATGGCAAAATAACACTGGCATATTATTGGGCAAATTGGCTGTGGCATATTAATGGCAAAAGTAATACTGGCATATTAATGGCAAAAGTAATCCTGACATGGCAAAATAATACTGACATACTAATGGGCAAATTGACTGTGGTATATTAATGGCACAATAATACAGGCATACTAATGGCAAAATGGCTGTGGCATATTATCGCAAAATAACACTGACGTATTAATGAGCAAGCTGTGGCATATTTAATGGACAAACGGTGGCATATTTTAATAGGCAAACTGACTGCTGCATATGTTAATGGGGGGAAAGTGACACTGTGGCATGCCAAATTGTGTGAGTGCAATATGAGTATAAGCTAAGTGCTGTGGGTGCAATATAGGTGCATGGCAAGTGCTGTGGGTTCTGTATGGCGCTGTGTGAAATCTTTTGGGTGCAATGTGGGTGCAGAAAAAGGTAATAAAAACAAGGAATTACATTTTTTAATAACAATTTTATTACATATACAAATAGTTGAATGTGATATGAAAATGGTTGAATATAATATTAAAAATGTTACATTTACATACAGTTTTTTTACCATGCGACTTTAGAAAAATTGGGTCAAGGGGGTTCCACTACTATACTAAAGACTTTGCCCATGACCCACTAAAGAGGCCCTGTGATGAGGCGATGGAGGCATGTGATGGGGACATGTAATGTGTATGTAATGGGGTGGATGGGGCATGTCCTGGGTGTGCAACGTGGGTTATGGGTCATGTCGTGGGTGTGCAACATGGGTAGGGGTGCCTAGGGCAGCACAAATCCAAGCTTCAAAGGGAAATTAGTCATTTGCATGTCAATCCAAAGTGATATCATAAGTATCACAAATACATTTATTCTCAATTTATGTATTTACTTGAAATTCTGATAACAAGTTTATAATACATTTTTGATAATTTTGTATTATCTATATTTACAGTATAAACAATAGTTAGGTGACAGAGTCCCTTCAATTGAGCAAATAATACAATTATAGTACACTAGGATGCTATGAAGCATTGTAATTTATGTTGACAAAAAGACTCAAGTAACTTTTTTTTTACATGCTTATTACTGTTGTTGACAGCGAAGCAGTCAGGTTTTTAAGGGGCCCGGATATCCTGGGTATGTGTTATGAGTGCCTGGGCATGTCCTGGACATGTTCTGGCTGTGAAATCTGGGTATTGGGGCATGTCCTGGGCATACAATCTGGGTGCTGGGGCATGTTGTGGGTGTGCAGTCTGGGTATTGGGGCATGTCCTGGACATACAATCTGGGTGCTGGGGCATGTCCTGGGTGTGTAGTCTGGGTATTGGGGCATGTCCTGGACATACAATCTGGGTGCTGGGGCATGTTGTGGGTGTGCAGTCTGGGTATTGGGGCATTTCCTGGACATACAATCTGGGTGCTGGGGCATGTCCTGGGTGTGTAGTCTGGGTATTGGGGCATGTCCTGGACATACAATCTGGGTGCTGGGGCATGTCGTGGGTGTGCAGTCTGGGTATTGGGGCATGTCCTGGACATACAATCTGGGTGCTGGGGCATGTCATGGGTGTGCAGTCTGGGTTGGGGCAATGTCCTGGACATACAATCTGCGTGCTGGGGCATGTCGTGGGTGTGCAGTCTGGGTATTGGGGCATGTCCTGGACATACAATCTGGGTGCTGGAGCATGTCCTGGGTGTGCACTCTAGTTGTTCTAGCAAGACCTGTACATGCAATCTAGGTGCTCTGGAGAGTCCAATGGGTGCAAGCTGGGTGCAGTTTCAAGTGCCTTTAACTATTCATTGCATATTTACATAAGTATGCTAGTGGATGTTGGTATGTATTGAATCACAGTTTTCAGTGTGGAATAGACTCCTCTGAATATGTTTGTATGTTTATACTATGAATAACATTTAACAATAAAAAATAAAAAATAAATCCTAAATTTAATGCTAGAACTGAGTCAGGGATGGAAAAAACTACTGAACTACTGAAAGCCAAGATGGAGACTCACAAAACCTCTACTGGCAGTAAATAGCCTGATAATTGTGGCAATATCTTTTTGTGTCATAAAAATATTATAATACTATAATTTTTTAAGGTGGCATCTGATTAAAATATCTGTCATTTTATTGGCTTACATACTGATCGGATATTTGCTTCGAAAATAAATATCAGTAAATGTATCTGTTCCTATTTTTTCCAAACTCATTTAATGTAAATTAAATACAATTTTCATATTTTGTTAGGTGCTTCTATAGTTCATTCAAATTTGCTCGATTTAGTTAGAACAGTATCAGTCAGTATTTTGGAAAACTTTTGGTATATATTTGTGTACTTTGTATTAAAACACGTGTATCTGTTTAAAAAAAAAAAAAACAGATACATGAATAAATATTATTACGTACGTGTTTCTGAATATTTATATAAATGTTTTGTAATAAAATGTGCACGTAACAATAAAAGCATGTGTGTAATATTTAATTATGTCATGTGGCTCTCAAACATCGGAAGTTTATCGTATGTGACTACGTCAATCAAGTTTGGCCAACCCTTCTCTATTTTAACGAATATATGCTAAAGAAATCAACTATAACCTTTGGTTCAACATCACACACCTTCCCCCAGGTGCGTCTACTCTTATTACCGCCTCATGTCTCGCTATTTAGTTTATAACGCCACCATATACTTCCGATTGCCATAATCTTTACTATGACCCATATCCATATCCTTTCATTAAATAACTTCATATCATTATCCCCTAGTTACTTCCTCTTCTAATCTCTAAGTACGCTTAGAAGTGTTTTTAGCCGGTCATAGATCAAATCCAGTAGGTTGCAATATCATCTGCACTCCACAAAATGGCTGCATTTAATAAGCTCTTCACATTCTAACTGTCCGCAATCTCCCATGGCCACACTGATGGTCCTTAGAATTTATGCTGCGCAATGTAAAATACTCTACTTGGTATGATTTGATGGAACATCAAGTGTCTGTGATTGGCACATCAGAAGTGAATAAATGTGGCTTGCACCTACCCATGTACTTTAAAACTTCCTATTCTATACTCCTCAATATAGCCACAATTATCTGATACTGAATGCAACAAACCAAAAGAAGTGTCAATGATATGGGGAGATTTGCTCAGCATCTCTGGTCCTAAGTTACAAACAATGTGGGCGCAAAGTGTCAATGAATCAGAAAATAGCAACATTTTCTGACCTTTTTTTTGCCTAGCGTGAGATTTGGCAAAAAGCCACAAATGTCCTAAATTCCTGAATTATTCCTTAGGTGTCCGCTATAAACTAGTGATTTCCAACATTTTTCATCTCAAGGACAGTAACCTAGACACTGGTTGAGGAACATGGTTGAAGAACACCATTAGAATTTAAATTGTCTCTCTCCCTTTCACACCCCTATTGTTTCTCACTCTCCACAGCTGTCTCTCTTCTCGCTCCCCCTTTCATCTCCTCTTCTCTGCCCCCCTACAGTGTCTCTACCTTTCCTCTACCTGTTTCTCTCTCGATTTTCTTTCCCCTTCGTCACTTTTTTTCCCTCTCCCCTGCGGTCTCTGTCCTTTTTCACTGCCCCAGTTGTTCCTCTTTCTCCACCCTCATCTCCCCAGATGTCTCTCGCCTGCTTCAACCAACCCCCTCCCCCCCCCTCTTTGTTTCTCTCTGTCCATATTATCACTATGCGCATTGCTTGGAGTTTCCAAAAGTGCAGGGCGGGGGTGGAATGCACCCCTGCGAATGGCACCCCCAAGCCATTGTTATCCGGGGCAGACCAGGTGACAGACTGGCAGCACACCTACAGATGCGCCATAGCATACTGGTCGAAAACCATAGGTCATATCCGCAAAAACCAGTGCAATAGCTCTTGCTAAGTATACTTAAACAGGGTATAATAACTCAAGAGCCATTTTATATAATGTACATTAACCTATCTATACAAGCCCACCATATTTCTCCAGAATTGTCCAGAATAACCTTATGGATATGTAGACCCACCTCACAAATGTAAAAGATAATTTCAACCATATTTGTCAGCAGGCTATTTGTTCTGTTCCATACTCTCCTGTTGTGTTGCCAGACCATCCACCCTCCCCTCCCAGCTGCTGGTTTAGTCCTGCCTTCTTTCTAGAATGTTCAAGACCCTAGACTAAAGAAAAGGTACTGGGTGTATCACTATAGTATGTGTTCAAGCTTTTTGTGTTGTGGACATTCTTTCCAATTACATAAAGAAGAAACATTGACCACCCTAAAGATCACAGGACACCATGCTTCACTAATGATGATGAAGTTATCTGTATGTCATCTGTAAATCATTAAATTGCCTACTGTAAAAGGCTCCAGATGAGATAGAGCAACACTCTGCTCCAGTGGGACCCCTGGGGCCAGGAGGGGACCAGGGTCAGCCAAAGTTAGAAAGGAAAACCAGCTACACACACAATGGCATAGATGTGTTTGTTCCCGCAAACTTTGCATCAAGGCTATTACAGATATATCACAGATATGTGCAACTATGTATATTATTTCCCAACTTCAAATTCTGCTTTTATTCTATCACCCTACTCTATAAAATAAACTAGTCTTCCTTCTCTATAATTAAAAAACAGAATACACTTAATGGCTAGTTTGAGGGGGTTTATTTTGTATTCTGACATTACACAAAATTTCCTGGAATTATTTAAAAATACACATTTCAAATATATACATATATATATACAAGAAAACTCTAGAGAATGTGTTCAGTCCAAAATAGGTAATTTTTATGTTTTAGCCTAACATAAGGCAGATGTTTGTAAACTATAGCATTTGCCAATTTCCCCTTAAGGATCAGAGTTTTTTTGTTGGTGACATTTTATGTGTGTGTGTGTAATTGTTATTTTCCTCTTTCCTCTTTTTCTTTTAGGAATATGGATATGTGCCTTTTTGGTGCCATATTTATTCGTATAAACCAGTGCTTTTCTATCCAGTCCTCACACCCACCCCGCAACAATCCAGGATTTAGGGATTACCCACTTAAAATAAAGTCATTAGTAAAGCCACTATGAATTTATTTATTTTTTTAAAATCAACTTGCTAATCACTAAATCCTGGCCTGTTAGGAGAAGTGTGAGGAACCGGGAACCACTGTTTTAAAACATAACTGATTGTAAAATAGTCCCAAGGTTACTATTAAGACATACAAGGACTGCTATTGGTCTTAAAGGGGCAAGTAATTTAGTAGGTGAAAGGGAAAGTCATTGTATTTTTACTAAATGGCCTTTGAATTAAAGTCTTCGTTGACTGCAGTGCAGTCATCATTACAGGAAGGGACATGGAAGCCAAGCCTAATTCTGTTAGCCATAGTAAAAATGATTCTAGTACCCAAGAGAAAACTCATCAGAGCTTAACATAATAACCTTAACGAAGAGTCATTTGAACCCTAGAAGGAACACTATATGAGGAAACTTTAAATCGTAGGGAACCTTCTGTGACATTCACTCTGCTTGGGGTTAGGCATTTAATACGGAGTGCCAGTAATGTTTGAATCCCACTTCACCAATAAATGTATAACTAATATAAAGAATAGCGCTTGCATATAGGACAAGAAACGTTACATTTAGAAATGGCCTTGATTAAAAATCACTACGAAGGTATCGATCATTTACAGAAAAGTTCCTAAGGCGTCACTGTAATAGTTATACTTAATGATCATGCAATTACAATAAGAATATATATTTGGAATAAAAACTGATTTATGCATAAGAACCTACAACCTAACATATATGTTATAGTCCACTGAGGTTTCTAAACACTGTAATAAAATAATGTAAAAACAACCAATAGTACAGAGTTTGTGCCGTTTTCTGTTGTCACCCATAATGCAGTACTCCCCAAAATCCCTGTTTCTAGAAAACACAGAAAGTCATCAGTATAAATATTTATAATTATTTATAATATATTATATCACCCCTTATTTTGGGGTTTTATTTAAAAAAAAAAATGTAGATCAGTTTAGTAAAACACTATAGTGTATAAGCTATGTAACAAGTTAACCCAACCAACACACCTCCAATTGAACTGGTTCCTATTTCACAAACAGATTCACTTATAATGAAATAAATACCTTGTGAGGTTGACTTTAGTTAACAAATATTTCAATCACATAGGAGCAGAATTTTTGGAAAAACCACGAGCAATGCTCCTTGGCAATCTTCATGGCTCTAGGATTCTCCTGGTCTGGTACTTTGCTCCGTGTAGGTGCAGGTTTCTTGGTTGTTTTTTTGGTGACTGGTTTCTTGGTTGGTGGTTTCTTTTCCGGTTTGGCTGTGTCGGACTGCTGGTTACTAGGATCAGCCGGCTTGAATTGAGATTGGGAAGGGGCCCTTGGGCACATACTGTGCTTTATTACTCGAGCCTCACAGGGTTTGCTCATCTTCTGCAGATCTTGGCTCAGCTGCTTCCAGAAAGCATTATTGTCTTTATTATAAGCTCTGCAGTAAGATGGTTTTCCTGTAAACTGACATGAAGTTGTCTTGTCTTGATTTTTGCACTCGATTTTTAATCGGATTTCTCCCTGACCGCTGGTGCTCATGACACAAGCATCCCTGTCCTTGGTTTGAAATGGGATCTGCTGCTCAGTGTCTTGTGCCAATGCCCCTATTCCAAAAGCCAACAATAATAGGGGAATGGTCCCAAACATCATGTTTAATGTCTGATAAAAATCCTCAATGAAATAAAATGGAAAAACCCAAAGAAGGTGGATGTGCCTAGCATGAGAGATGGATGTACAGTGGAAGCAGAATCTAAAGCTGCAATGGTTTTGGGGAAAAAAGGAAAAAAGAAAAAAAAAAACCAGAGAAAGAAACAGCTTGTCTGCTGCAAGAATGTGCCTGTAAAATAATGCTTAAAGCTAAATCTAATGACCCAATGTGATCTCATAGGATAGAAACAAGACACATCTTGTTAAAGTCTGTAAAAAAAAATTAAAGACTGAAAGTTCCATCAACATGTTATATATGCTTTTTATGTATTGGTTTTTCCAATTTTGCTGCTTGACAGCTACAGAGAACATAACATTTAAGATGCGTCAAGATCCAGGATTTATCACCAGGGTGAGCAGATTGCCACTGTATTCAGGGATGCTCAATAAAAATACATACTTCAGGGCTGTATAGGCTAGTGTGCATCCTTGAACAAAACAGCAAAATGGTCACCCTATTTGTGCCTTCAGTGATCAATACAATGGTGGAAGGAACAATTGTTCACACTTGATGGATTCAGGATACATAATGGCGATGGCAAAAACCTTGAGAGTTTGGCCAAGTACTCTGTTTATGTATATTAGTTATATCAACATATTTCCCTTTACCAGAATTTTCAATGGACTATTGGAGTAGCTAGTGTTGCAAAACATGCTGACTTTACATAGTTCCATATACCAATGAGCTGCACACAGATTAAGATCAGCAAATACCCAAACTAATAATTATTATTGCCTTACAGTCAGTGGTGTATTTAGGTTTTGTGCTGCCCTAGGCCTGACAAAAGTCATGCACCCCCAACCATAACGCTGTCTCTGCTGCCACCCCTTCAATCTGATGCTAAAGGGGGGGGCAGATATGGAGGGGAGAGAACAGACATGGGGGAGGAAGAGAGAGAACAGATATGGGGGGAGATAGAGTGGCAAGAGTAAGAAGGGAGGGGGAGAGAAAGAACAAACAAGGAGAGAGAGAACAGATATGGGTGGGAGGAAGAGAGAGAACAGATTTGGGGGGAGGAAGAGCGAGAAGGAACAGATATGGGTGGGGAGGAAGAGCGAGAACAGATATGGGTGGGGAGGAAGAGCGAGAACAGATATGGGTGAGGAGGAAGAGCGAGAACAGATATGGGTGAGGAGGAAGAGCGAGAACAGATATGGGTGAGGAGGAAGAGCGAGAACAGATATGGGTGAGGAGGAAGAGCGAGAACAGATATGGGTGAGGAGGAAGATATAGAGAGAGAGAACAGATATAGGGGTAGGAAGAGAGAGAGAGAGAACAGATATAGGGGGAGGAAGAGAGAGAGAGAGAGAGAGAGAGAGAGAACAGATATGGGTGGAGAGGAAGAGAGAGAACAGATATGGGTGGAGAGGAAGAGAGAGAACAGATATGGGTGGAGAGGAAGAGAGAGAACAGATATGGGTGGGGAGGAAGAGAGAGAACAGATATGGGTGGGGAGGAAGAGAGAGAACAGATATGGGTGGGGAGGAAGAGAGAGAACAGATATGGGTGGGGAGGAAGAGCAAGAACAGATATGGGTGGGGAGGAAGAGAGAGAACAGATATGGGTGGGAGAGGAAGAGAGAGAACAGATATGGGTGGGAGAGGAAGAGAGAGAACAGATATGGGTGGAGAGGAAGAGAGAGAACAGATATGGGTGGGGAGGAAGAGAGAGAACAGATATGGGTGGGGAGGAAGAGAGAGAACAGATATGGGTGGGGAGGAAGAGAGAGAGAGAACAGATATGGGTGGGGAGGAAGAGAGAGAGAGAACAGATATGGGTGGGGAGGAAGAGCAAGAACAGATATGGGTGGGGAGGAAGAGAGAGAACAGATATGGGTGGGAGAGGAAGAGAGAGAACAGATATGGGTGGGAGAGGAAGAGAGAGAACAGATATGGGTGGAGAGGAAGAGAGAGAACAGATATGGGTGGGGAGGAAGAGAGAGAACAGATATGGGTGGGGAGGAAGAGCAAGAACAGATATGGGTGGGAGAGGAAGAGAGAGAGAGACCAGATATGGGGGGAGGAAGAGAGGGAGAGAACAGATATGGGGGGAGGAAGAGAGAGAGAGACCAGATATGGGTGGAGGAAGAGAGACAGAACAGATATGGGGGTACAAAGAACAGATATGGGGATAGAGAACAGATATTGGAGTAGAGAAAGACCATATATTGGGGATAGAGAGAGAACATATATGGGGGGAGGAGAGACAGACATGGGGGTGGAGAGAGACGATCCAGACATAGAAACATAGAATGTGTCGGCAGATAAGAACCATTCGGTCCATCTAGTATGCCCAATTTTTTTTGAGTACTTTTATTAGTCCCCCGTTCCCGGTCTTATAGCTAGGATAGCCTTGTGTCTATCCCACGCATGCTTAAAATCCTTGACTGTGTTTACCTCTACCACTTCTGCCGGCAGGCTATTCCATACATCCACTACCCTCTCAGTAAAGTAATACTTCCTGATATTACTTTTAAATCGTTGCCCCTCTAATTTAAGACTATGTCCTCTAGTTGTGGTAGTTTTTCTTCTTTTAAATATACTCTCTTCCTTTACTGTGTTGATTCCCTTTATGTATTTAAATGTTTCTATCATATCCCCCCTGTTACGTCTTTCCTCCAAGCTATACATGTTAAGATGCTTTAACCTTTCCTGGTAAGTTTTATCCTTCAACCCATGAACCAGTTTAGTAGCCCTTCTCTGAACTCTCTCCAAAGTATCAATATCCTTCTGGAGATACGGTCTCCAGTACTGCGTACAATACTCCAAGTGAGGTCTCACCAGTGCTCTGTACAATGGCATGAGCACTTCCCTCTTCCTACTGCTAATACCTCTCCCTATGCAACCAAGCATTCTGCTAGCATTTCCTGCTGCTCTATTGCATTGCCTACCTACCTTCAAGTCCTCTGAAATTATTACTCCTAAATCCCTTTCCTCAGACATGGGGGGTGGGGAGAGACAGACATGGGAAGGGAGAGGAGGAAGCCAGACATGGGAAGGGAGAGAGACAGACATGGAAAGGGAGAGAAAAGAGACAGGCATAAGTCGGGAAAGAAGGGGGGGGGGCACAGTAGTGGCCCGCACAGGGCGCCTGAACACTTAAGGCCGGCACTGGTTAGGATGAATATATTTTGGACTTCCAGACAGACCCTGAGATATGAGTCCATAGCTCAGTCAGTCTATCTAATTGTCTATCAAACTCTTAACTTATCAGTCAGTATATCGGTCTTGCCTGCCTGTGTCCACCTCTGATTGTGTGGGCTGATGAAGTTGCCAGCGCTTCCTTGTCCTCATTCATTTGGAACGAAACATTGATCACTTAAATAGTGCATTACTAACAACAAAATAATTTTACAATCTAAGTTTGTTTTGTTTATTGGATCAGGTAAATCATTTAAACTTACATTAAAAATAGAAAATTTTATCAAATCTACAAATTCAAAACATTTTCTTTTACAAATACTTAATTATTCTCCGATTGGCATTATGCTGTGAAAATAATCTTTGACTATCAAGAGTCAACCATTTATAATCTGCATGGGCTGGAGTCCAGACCTTCATAAGTCAATCATATAATACAATACAGTTTTGTTTTTTTGTCAGTCAGGCTGAGGAAGGAGGGTTACAAAAAACACTTAGAGGTGACAATAGACCAGCTGGTAGCACAGTCCAAATATAGAATGTGATAGTGTAACAAAAATGGTTCTTGGTATTTTAAACTCAACACTTGTGTAAAGGAGAAATTACTAAAGGGAGATAAATTGAAGTGGTTTCACTACTGGGAAAACTCATATAATACTCTTTGGAGCCATAATTTAAATGTTCTCCTCGGAACACATACAATAATTAAATGTTTTATCATATTCAATTTTAAGCACATTTTGTTTTTCATAGCAATGTAGATGTCGGATCAGATAAAAATGCAAACAGACCCTTTTAAGGATTTACAAATGGCGTATGAAGTGAGTCATTCACTCCATGTATCATCAACAAGATGGGGTCGACTACATTTTTGTTTTTAACCTGTGGCCCTCATTTGGCGATACCTCCATCAAAGAACCAAAAATGTAAAATAAAAAAATAAATAAACTTTAAATACCACTGAAGTGGCAAGTAGTCAGCGAAACTTCAATGTATCAAAGTTAAAGAGATAAATGGGTTTGAACACAAACAAAAACACATTTTATTGAATCTGACATCTATCTTGCACAATAAAACTGTTTCACGGTAGACGGCCCTTAAACTGAATACAATAATATTTCACATTCAATAATATCGGAGACTGAAACCGAAGCAAAAGCACTCCAGCAGCATTAAACCATTTATTAAGTTTCAGAGTACCAAGGAGCTGATCTACGTATCTAATGTAGAGAGACTGAGCATTCTGTTCTATGACTTCTATTCTATGTAACCCAAGTAGACACTACTAGCAGAATATTACCACAATAGGATCTATAGAATAACAGAAGTGTGTGAAACCTCTCTGGAGCTGGACACATAGTATTACAGCTTCTGTATAACAGAGTACAGACATTTAACAGGATTCATTAACATCTAACACATATTAAACCCTGTACTGGCTGGAACTCATGCTGTTACTTTGTAGTGTAATACACGGCCCTTTAAAGAGAATGTTTTACCTACCCTGCCAAGTAAAACAAACAATATAATCTTCATTCTTGCGGTGCTGGTGGGCACGGAAAGAAAACTAACAACAGAAGTTCTGGCCATCAAAAAAGTGTTGCTATTCACATTTTCAGAAATACTGTCAGTCAGTGCCTATAGGTGATGAGTATACAATTCTGTATTTTTTCTTTTACAACATTTGATGACTTGTTATTTTTTCCTTATCTTGTTAAGAAATCTCATCTTAAAAAACAGAATGGAAAGGAATGCTTTACAGAGATCGAGACTTGTTTTACTCATGTACACATTTATCAATTCTAGTATGGTCACAGTGATATTGGCACACTATGGTGCAAACAATCTGCACATGTATGAAGTTGAACTGTACATTTATTTAAAAAAAAAAAAAAAAAAACTCATAAAAATGTGGGTGCCTCATCCAGCACCAAAATGGTCCACTACACTGAGTTCACATTTGTTTTTATTTTGCATCATAAGATTATTTTTTTTGGGGGGGGGGGGGGAGAAGTTATAATAAAAAAAAAATAAAAATAAAAAAACACTTTTCCCCAACTTGTAATGGGAACATAAATTCCAGCAAACTACTCCAGGAGTCAGATTTTTAAAGTACGTTTTATATAAGGAAGTTATAATTATTGGACTGTTGCCATGTGCTCTATAATTTACTCTTACACGGACATATAGGATTATTTTATCGCAGTGATGAACAAGTTACAAATTTATGGCATCCAATTAATGGTGTAAATGAGAAAGCAATGTACAGTGGATTTACAGCTCAAACCAAAAGAACCAAGGATTTATGATGCTGCCATGAGAAGGGTTTTTGAAAGTCACCAGTAATTCTATTAAGCTGCCAATTAAAATAATTAGATTCATTTGGGATGAATTATTAAATATAGAATGACAAGCTTTTCCACATTCGATGTTTGTCATCTATGGGTATCCCTACTGGGATTGATGTACATGGGTATTTTAAAAGTATTATTTTACTAACTCACATTAAATCACAATTTATGATATATTACAATGGTGTGTCCAACGGTTTTGCAAAACTCGTACTTTTGCCCTATTCTTCTAATACACACCGTGACTTCCATGCATATTATGGGTCTTGTTAATTGCGTCAGTGCAGACTCTTTTCCTTTGTGTTAAGCGAGCCAAGGGAAAAACGTAAAGCTAAAATATCAGATGGTTTAGAGTTTATGTAGTTGTGAGACTTGAAAAATTGATATTATTTTGATTTTATGGGAAGAAATTAACCAGTATCAGTTCTGTTTACAGTTTTAATTTGAGGAAAAAAATATTATACATTTGTGTGTCTGTCGTAATAGAATATAACTATACCAGTTAATACTGTATATACCTAAAGCAGGAGCACAATTGCCATTTACAGAACATGTATAACTAATTTATCAAAATAAATAGTGAATATAATACAAAAGTCCTTGTTACAAAAAGTATCACTAGTGTAAACACTTGTAATTAACCCCCATTGTTCTGCTTTGCACAGTATAACTCTTGGCAGCGATGGGATTACATGTATTTTTGCTTTGAATAAACATATTCGCTGTAAATCAGAACTTCGTAAAAATGATCCCTATGGTCCCCATCCATGTTAGTGGAATGGATCAGCACGAATGGAATGAACGAATCCTTGGGAATTCAAGTGTTTGTAGACGTCCAGCATTATTATTGTGCCAAATGTGAAACTGTGTTTGAAGAGCTGCAAGAGCATCATTTCACAGCTTTAATCCTGCATCTGTAATGAACAGGAGAAGAGCATTTAAATGTTAACATGTCTCCAGATCTATGTGGTTCTCTTTACAATACACGCTATCCAAATGAAAACCATTCCGCAAAGAGTTGGTCTATTTTCTAATCGGTTCTTCGCTTCACTACCCAGATATGGTCACAAGAGGAAGAAAAGGATGTCAATACCTTACAGATTGATTTAACTTAGCATTTCTCAATACTGTAAAACCTACCAGTAAAAGCTACTTTTTTTAGTTCAATAACATCCTTAGAAGTAGATCCAAACAGTGTTATAAATGATGCCCCACACAAATATGTAAATCGGACCTGTACACAATCCTCCATCGGTATCTCAGAAGTTCCCCATAGGTATTTTATGTCTCTGCATACAAGTAAACCCTACGTGCTACAGGTTAAGTATATACTGCATGTATTACACAGTTATTCATATACAGTGTATGCTCACCAGCGTTTCCAGTGTATTTTACCATGGCTCTGTAGCACTGAAGACAAAAACAAACAAAAAAAAAAAAAAAGAAGAAAAAGTACTTAGACTTCAGCAGAACAAAATTATTACAGTATATAACAATATTGGGTACCATTTCCAGATGTGAAATGCTTAGACATCTAATAAACCCATTATGTAGGGCATAATTGATTATGTTAATATTTTAGTGTATTAAAAAAAATTTACTTAAAAAAAAAGTTAACAAAAAAATAAGACAAGAAAAAAAAAAAAGGAAAATGGAAATGAAAACATGTAACATGATTTTTTTTACAAAACACAATTTTTTGAAAATAGTCAATAGTAAAGTCAGTAAGATCATACCGTAGGTTAGTAACAAGTACAGAAGGATAGTGTGATGGTGTATCATGGAAGAGTGATTGAAACTAAATGCGGATTGTGGGCCAAACATTACATAAAAAAACACTCTACGTGTTAATCCTTACTACGTATATATTAAAATCCAAAATAGTGGCAGTACTATCAATGACACATGGAGGAATCCATTGGAATGTATCCAAAAGCAGTGGAAAAGGTGTCTAAATAAATTACAAGTAATGTTCCAGGCTTTGAGGGTCACACCAAAAGACAGAGCTTGAAGAAGGCAGCATGACACGTTTCATACAGGTTCTTATTCATCTGGTCCAGCACTATATTTTGGTGTGAAACTCAGTTTAGCCTGCAACATTACAAGGATAGGTTTGAACTGTTTTCCACTGTTTCTTGGACATCAATACTATCAACAATCAATGACTTTGTTAAACCACTTAGATGGGTAACCAAGCCTTTTCTCAATTTCATTAGCTTTGCATTTGCCTCCTGGTTACTTGTAGATGGTATTAGTAGAGAATATAGAGATGGTGAAGAGAAGAATAAGAGACAGTGAAAACTAATTGTACCTTCACACTCTCAAACCAAGGGAAGATCTCAATCATCTTGACGTGGTGGGGCAGAAGCTCGAGGGAATCTACTCAGTGTGTCATATGAGGACATGCTATTCATGTAGGGAAAGCCAGAACCAGGTTATAAAAAGAAAGGCCCACACATTTTTCACAGTATTTGAAATATTAGGATAGTATATAGTTATTCACTGGCTTTCATGTTCAAAAATGTAATTTGTACCATAACAATATCCAAAGCAATTACAGCTGAAGAAAGATACAAGTCCATCTAGGAAAGCTGTTGCATACATGTTACTGCTGTAGATCCAACATTTTAAATTAAAAGTATAAAAATAATGAAATTTAGGACATATTAAAAAGGTGGAATAAGCTACAAACAGTAGTGTACTAAACAAGGGGTGAGGAGGAGGCAACTATAGGATCAGACCCAGATGTCAAATACATTAGATATGCCTGTGCTACAAAAACACTGGGTTCTCATACTAACATCTCATACTAACATCCCCCCCCCCCCCCCCACACACACACACACACACACTATTGACCTCATCAAGAGAGAATATTTTCATCCCTTCATCATCACAGACATTAGGAACATTTGGGAATTTGTATACAGTAATTATACAGTAATATGGAAATCTCTCCAAGAATATTGTTTGTGTTTTTTTTTCTTATGGATGAAAGGTTACCGTTGTTGCCACAGCACATGCCCTTATCAAATATTTTCCCTTGGAATATGTTCAAGCCTGAGGACTGACGCACAACCACTTTAAAGATACAGTGTTCTATTTTCAGTCAGCGTGTGTAAAACTCAGGCAAGTGACTCTAAGCAATGATTCTTTCAACAGTAAATCCATCTCTAAGACTGAATGAATTTCACTAATTTCCAAAATGTTAAACACAACAAAGACTGACTACTTTTGTCCAGCAGCGTGACACTTTTTATTTTTAATGTGAGCATTTCAACTATTCTTGTTTTACACAGCAGTTTTATTGGTTTTTGTTGTGGAATCTTTTCTCTTACAAACAATGCTGTAATACTGTAAAATAAGCCTCAGCGTTCCATGTGACTTGGCAAAGCAAAGCATGGTCATACAAAACTATGATCTTCTCACTGCTCACATTTACTGCCAATATGGCAAATAATTACACAGAATAGTAACCCCTATTAAACGGAACCAGTAAAAGACAGAAAGCATTCACGTACAATACATTTATACTGACAGACTATCTAGAGCTTTAGAAACTCAAAATTAAATAAAGTTAAGGTGTCTATCAAGAAGACTCACATGTCTGCATGCATAACATGACACTACACGTGAGTATGGATGTGAATATGTACAAAGGGTTAGAGTGTAACTGACCTAGTGGTTAACTTGCATGCTCCCCAAATAGCACACATACTTAGAATATTATTTAATTTTCTAATACCTAAATAAGACTGCTGATAAAACATATAATTGATGAGGAGTTCATTAATATCATGCAATAGAACAAATGCATGCATATGCAGGCCAGGAATATCTTTGATATTAGAAAATCATAAGCATGCTCTATCAAATGTATATTACCTTGTTACAACAGGATTGTGAATACCATACAAAGAGTCACTATGATAACCATTATTACCATTTGCCACACTGCAACAAAACAATTTGAGTGGGAGGAATGAATAATCAACACAAAGATGGAACAAAAATAAAATTGTGAAACGCGATGGATCAAGCACAAGAGTGTCATTGCAGTAATGAAGTTCATTATTAAAACGAAATCTATACTTTAATGAGCTAAAAATGTGCATTTAGGGAAAGTGGTGCACCGATTGTTTAGTTTATTATATTGTTGCCAAACACGTGCTCACTAACACGCATTTTAAAAACAAACTTTGACATGATTGTAAAAGGGGAAAAAAAAAAAATCAATAATAAATAAATAAGAAAATAGATACAAAAAGTCTTACTTTTTCATGGGGATAGTTTCAACACTACAAAATACAATAACAAAAAAAAAAAAAAGGAAAAATTACTTTGAAACCCTTATTAGATGTAATGCCTGGTTCAAATAAATGAATCATATATGAATGGTATTTGCCTGAGGGTTTAGTCATATGGCTGGTTCTGTTAGGCTTGAAGTGTCTATTGAAGGAATTCTAAGAGTCCAAAGCCTCTAGGAGTATAAAGCATCGTGTTTTTGTAGCACCAGTGTGATTCAGATTGGCTCAATATTTGCAAAGCATGTCATAAATGGATATGATTAGAAAGGGAATTAAGAAATTAAAATGATATAAAATAAATTGGTATGGAAACAAGTTGAATGGTAAAAACAGTTATCATAAAGTGAAGTGCCAAGTTCCTGAGACAGAGGTACTGCAGATGAGAAAGAGAGGCTAGTTAAGAATTTTCAGTCTGTATACAATGGATAACTTTTTAAAAAAATAAAAAAATTGGTGGGGTGAAAACCTTTCTGAAATAACCCAGCATTGTTTTACCTTATTTTACTACAATGGCTGCAACTGAAAGAGTGATCGACTTCAGCAAAGTTTCTAACCCACAAAAAATTAAATAAATCATAACCTGTTCTACCATTAACTCTAGAACCTGCGCTAAGATATTATACGGATATAATATATGGAGTCGATTTTCACAACCCTGCACAATTGCATGTATCATAAAACACATACACATCACATTTCAAACTGATCATTAAAAAGGTCATACACAAAAATGTGGCCAATACGACCCTTTAATCTATACACTGGCTAGCAAATTCACCATCACTTATAAGGATTCTTGCTTTGTCTCACTGTGGAAAAGCTTGGACTGTACACGGCATTCTGGGATTGAATGCAGAGAAGTTTGGGAGTATGCAGGAACTCCCATTATAGCTGCAGTTTATATATCTGCCATCATCAGCATGTAGGTAATGCATGTAAGCTGCAAAACTTAAAAAAGCACTATCACCTAAACATTTTTATTCTCTATCTTCACAGTGAAAACAATGAAGCTGATTATCAATGAGAAATGTGAAATGTGCATATCAAGCCACAGCTGATGTCATAAACAGGAGACGACACATTTACAGGCCCATTTCTCTCCTAATTTAAGCATTGGTTTGCAGTTCTGCTAACACAATGTATAGATAGTTTCTGCTCATTGTATGAAGAATGTGCAGGTGACACAGTCCCTTTTAAGTTAGATGAACTTTACAGCTACACATTTGTTGGCAGTTTGGCATTTTCGCCCTCATTTACCCTCAGTTACTATTTTTTTTATTTAATCTCTCCACTGTACTTGTTATTCTAGGAAATATCTAACGTTCAGATTGCAAGACCAGATTAAAAAGATCAACACTGTACAGATCAGGAAAAAATTTTCAATTTCCCCCTAAATATGGATCACACACTATTAGCGCTTTCAGATCATTGCTGATCCTGTATTAAGAGATTTTGCATTAACACTTAACTTTTTATTCTAAAATTACTGAGGCTATTTCCTCTCCTATCAGCTGTTTTTATTTTATTTTATTTTTTATTTCATTGTGTATGTAAATGTAAGTAACTTCTTTTCTACACGCTGGCCAATTTCGGTTAGTGTTGGTACTATGTATTGATTTAATTATGTGGTTATATACCAGATGCTTCAATACCTTCTATAGGCATTTAAATACTTACTCATCGTAAACGTCTTCGGTGTCCATCCTGCGATAGAATTTTGACAGCTTAACCGCAAAAATTATGGCGGGAATTAAGAATATCGTAGCACCTCCCAAACCAAACCAAAAGGAATTCTAAGGGAGAGAAAAAATGTAAAAGATGTTTGCATTGCAATGTTTTCTTGCGCAGTTATACATCATTGAATACACCCGTTACATTTGCTGGGTCACTATAACAGAGTCATAGGAAAAGGATACACAACAGATGATATACCATAGCGGTCGCAAAAAAATTAATTAAGTGAGGCGATTGTCTAAATTCTCTCTGACCCCTATAAAGCTATGTTTTTGCACAATATTTTTTTCGATGTTCACAGGGAAGTGCTGGTAAGTTTTGGCTATGGGACAAAAACAATGCAGTGGCCCCTGGTGTAACTTCATAAGCTCACCGGTTATCAGCAGATATAGACACGAATAGACAGGCAAGACAAATATATTGACAGGTAAGTGATTGATAGACCCACTGGGTAGAAAGATAGACATCCATACGCACTGCGGCGTACAGAAGTGAAAAGTGGTACAGTCCTAGCCCACTGTGTCAGATTGGACAGCTGCCTCCGTGACCCCCTTGCCAGCCCTTCACTGTAAACAAATATTTGCTAGATGAATATCGATAGTGACTTCACAAAGGGTGAATTGGTTTTGAATTGACAACTGACTCAGCATATATTTTGGCTAAACTTTTGCAACTCTTATCCGTTCATGGTAACTAACTGGGGATATTCACTACAAGGGTACTGACAAGTTAACTGAAAAAACCAGACATTAATAGCCAAGCTGGAAACACAAGCAAGAATACATTTTTCCTATTTCATCATTATTGGCCAATGTTTCCAGTGAACTTGTCAGTTCAGTATTAGTGAATAGGTCCCCATAGGTAGTGAATAAACCATACAGTACTATCTATATGTGTTTCTAAATACAAGAGTTCTTACCACAGAATCTATAATGTAGCTGCATAAAAATACATCTACTGCCGTATCGACTACATTCGCAACAGGTTTGCATCCGGCCACATCCAAGGCAACCTGAAGACACATGATAAGAGTGAGAATGAATGCATTGCATATTGCTAATGGCAGAATTCCAAAATACTCATTATAACAGAGCCCCTTGGAACATGAGCAGATTCCTCTGACAAATGCATCCTCTTCACGATACTAAGCTTATTGAACATGGCTGTCAACATTTTCTATGCACTACATGCTTACCATTCAGGGGGAATTAAAAGGCGCCCAGGGGCCATGACTAACATTTCATAAAAACATGAAAGTAGTGTAAAGTTTCACTTCAGGAGACTGTAAAATAATTTGTCTTAATAAATATAGTTAAGAAAACATTCCCTATATTAAGGGCCTTCAAACGTTACCAAGAGATTCCAGGACTATACGGTGATACAGGTCACCTCTCTCTCGAATGCTTAGATGTGCATCAAAAGACATTGACTTGACTTGTAAATGTATTACTTGTATTATTGGAATTATACTGCTGGCATGGAAAATATCCGTACATTTTAGAAGCCATTCTGACCAATTCAGGAACAGGCCAAGTTATTTTTTAGAATTGGCAGGAAAAGGCTTAAGAGGAAATGTTCACAAAAAGTTTAGGAGCCAGCAGTAGAAATCTCTGGAACAGTGGCTTGCCGGCCCCGGGTTTGTTAAATCCGTTTTGTTAGTGGTTAGTTATTTCTTCGTAAACTGACAGATTTAAGGAAATAAACAAACCAAAAAAAAACTTTTTAATAAAATGAGTGTACTTTATCATAGAACATACATTCACTATGATGCACTGTGTGAGACAATGGTTAGTAAACACATAATAGTGAATACTTTCCATAATATTAAACTTTAGGCCAATGTAGCAGCTGCATTGAATAATTTTTCAAACTCTGCTACTTTTGCCTTAAGTTTGAATTTAGTCAGTAGAACCTACAGACTCCACTGTATTTTCATTCTTTTACTGCACTATAAGCAGCGACCCCCCCACCCCAAATCATGACCTTGACCTTATGACCTCATACTCTTACTTATATCCTACACAACTTCCTTACATCGGTCTTCGTTTTGTCACTTGAATATCAGTATATGCAGAATATTATATACTCGGTATTATAGACAGACTGTGAAATTGATCGAAAATTAGAGAAATAGGTAAGGCGACAGATGAACAGATACAGAGATAAACAGAGCGATATATAGACAGACAGTGCGAGAGACAGGCAGATAGACAGGTGGCCAGATATGCAGATATATTATAATACACTTGCACATCATTTCTTAGATATAGGTGTGAAATGACTTACAGAATCCTTGACCCATTGAACATACTGAACAAAATAGTTGATGACTGTGTTCATGAACTTCTTAAATTCCTAGAGAGAAGAATGAAAATGTAAAGTAAGAGGAATGGAGTTAAAAATGCAACACCTGTACCTTCAATCAAAATGGATCAAATGGGTTACCTGCTTTATAATAAAGGAAGCATTGTTGTTGATTAGCGTCTGAGCAGTGTCAATAGACGTAATCACATCTAGAACCTTTCCCTAAAATACAAAGGAAGTATCGTAAGATAATGCACCTGTCCCGTAGTAAAAGGTGAAGTAATTGGGTTTACATTGTAAGCTTACCATTTTATTATGACTTGCTGTTTAGTGATCCACCAACAGTGGATGACCATCAGATTCATTATTCTATAAATATATATATCATATCCCACTCTAACTGTAAAGGCAATAGCCTCATAATAGATGACCACAGGAAAGACTCATGCATTGGAAAAGTTTGGAACATACCTCAATGTCAAACGATGTCGTCTGCAGCAACTTAATGCTCTGCTTTAATGTGATCTGGAAAATATTCAACACAAGACATGTATAATAAAATATGGGCACTGATGATTAAAAAAAAAAAACAAATTCATAAAAATATAGAAATCACACATTGGCACAGAGACCTGTGACAGCTAGAAAAAGGAAAACTCTTCCTTCAACTCCTTTCTAAACATCATAAAAAGAACATGCAGCACATTCTCATCCATAGGAACATGTATTTACACATATACACCGGATAAACCTGTAGGTATTTAATTAGGAAACTGACCATGCACAAGGAGTCTCTGAAATAAAATCACCAACGTCACACAGCCACAAATCACACCACAAACAAAAGTCATGTCATTTTACACACGGCATGCTGCTTACCCTAGCTTTAACATATTTCTTGAAAGGCAGGTAAAAGGAATAAGAAAAGGACATGAAAAATCAAATACACCAGGACTTTCATTAACCCTTTAAATGGCAGGTGGGTGAACAGTACAAGGCAACCCCTTGCACCTCTCTGGGGAGCTAAAAAAAAAGTGAACAGGTTTTTAGAAAGACTTAATTAATATAAAAGTAATCACTGCACATGTAGGGGTGTCTATATGAAAACTGTATCAACTTTCAGAGAGGCACAAATAATAAATGTTAGCAAACCATGCTTGGGTATGCGTGGATTGGACCGATTATGCATCATTTGAGAAGACGGAGGGGAGGAAGCATCACAGATACATAAAGTATCGAAATATACTGAAAGGAAAGAGAAACTGTATCTGCGAAAGCCCGGCTGCCACATATCAGGGTACATTGTGTGACAAGCAGGTCTTCGCAGAGACATGCAGGCTGGGTTTATAGTTTAGGCTTCCTGTGAAAGTAGACATTAAAAGGTCTACAAGGACAAAGAAGGTCTACCTTACTATTGCCACCTTCCACTAGGATCAGTATTAGTGGAAGGTTCAGAGACTATCTGACACTTCACATATAGTTTTCATCAATGAATTTGGCTAAAAAAAGATTACATTGTGATAATTACTATGAGGTCTGTCATTATATTTCCCACTCTAATATCAAACATACTCATATTCTTTAATCCTTACCATGGACTGCTCCAGAGGGACCACTTGCTGAAGATGTATCATACGTATGCTACTGGCATGTCCTTTCAACGCATTGCCTAGGGCTCCTTTTGGCTGAAATGAATATACAATAGAATGTGTGCAGTGTGATAGAATACCGGTGAGGCAGCAAGGCTGAGGATGATCACAAATTGCATATATTTTGTACAGGGCAATGGTAAGACCTCACGGAGTATTGTACGCAGTACTGGAGACCGTATCTCCAGAAGGATATTGATACCTTGGTGAAAAAGGGCTACTAAACTGGTTCATGGGTTGAGGCATCTCAAATGTATAGCTTGGAGGAAAGACGTAATGGGGGGGATATGATGAAAACATTTAAATATATAGAGAATCAACACAGTAAAGGAGGAGAGTATATTTAAAAGAAAAAAAATACTACCACAACAAGAGGACATAGTCTTAAATTAGAGGGGCAAAGATTTAAAAGGATGTATTACTTTACTGAGTAGTGGATGTATGGAATGGCCTTCCAGCGGAAGTGGTAGTGAAGTAGTTTAAGCATGCGTGGGATAGGCACAAGGCTATCCTAGATATAAGATAGGGCCAGGGACTAATAAAAGTATTTAGAAAATTGGGCAGACTAGATTGGCCAAATGGTGCTTATCTGCCGACACATTCTATGTTTTTATATTTGGAGGGGCTAGATTGAGTGTAGAGTGTATATGACTGCTATGCCTTCCCTTTGCCCAGTGTGTCTCTCCTCACATTTATTAACCACTTTACAGTTGTTATGGGTTCTTATGTCACAGCAATCAAATGACAGTCACTAGAAACTATGACTGAAGCTTCACCAAATCAACATTTCTTTAAACTGATTATACCATGATAGACACTGAAGATTCACAATGCATCTAAATGCACTATTAATATCACGAGAGGAAATTACACTTACCAACATATCAGCGTTTTCTTCCAATTCATTAGCAAATGCCAACAGATCTACTTTCGTACTGGTCTTGCCCGCCTACAAATTAAAGCCATAAGTTACATAATGAGGTTCACCTTCCTCCGCTATCGGATATAGGGCGTCAAACACCATTATGATGATGAAGGACACATATATTTTATAATTAATTTTTAGAGGGGTAAAAATAAGAAAATGTAAAACACCCTGTTACCGTTCTATCAAAAAGAATGGTATTTACTGACCGTAACCAACAAAATGGGTATTAATGCATTTCTAGTAATTGAACTCAAATAGATGATACTGATACTGTATATGTATTATACACACACACACACACACACACAGGCTGTGCAGGGGTACTGAGCACCGGCAAAACTAAAATACTTTTCTGGCAGAGGCGCTGCAGACGCCCGAAACTTGATCCCCACTATTTGCCTGTGCGCCGTGTTCATACATTACCCCCAAATGCATTCTGACCACAACTTGAGTTGTTTGCACGGTCTACACATACACACAAAGCACCATTACTGACGAAACATTCATTATTTTGGCATTTAATCGTGCAACACAGAAGGATAATATTTTGGCCTAATGTTACTGCAAACGGGTAGAAAAGTTACATATTTATAAGTACGAGAACGATAAGTGGTATAAAAGAATATCACAAGCATAGATTCTGGTACATACTTAGAGTATTTTCAGTATATGCACTGCATATATAAAAATGTACAGATAAATAGGAAGAAAGACCTTACCTCTGATAAGAAAGCATCAAAGTCTATTTCATCGATTCCTATTGCACCGAATTCTTCCAAATTACGTTTTCCTTTTTCGTCCAGCAAGACTATATTACTTAGGTTTAAATTCACCATATCAATTTTATCAGTAATATCATCAACATACTAAAAAAGGAATAAACACAGAAATGACTCCAGTTAATATATACCGGTTTAAACTATTCAGACTTAGCTCCTATTTAGTTAGTGATACAGGCTTAATAAGACCCGATGGATGAAAGGTGTGAAGCTGACAATGGTTATGTTTAATATAATAAACCAGGTATTTGTGAACCGGAAACAAAAAAAAGAGTGTAAAGGGAAAAGTATTCACCAGGAATATCCTGAAACACAATGGAGAAATATTATACCATCTAAACCACTCTTGATTTTACATGTCATACATTACAGTGGTGCATCCAATTCTAATTATTAATGGTGTTACTGGTTACTATCAGGAGCTTGATGGGACTTGTTTTGACCAAATATTACCTACCCCAACCAAAACAGGAGAGAGGACGAATGCTGCTGCCTGAACCCCTTGATTTGTTACTTAATAACTCAAGGTGCATGTTCATTTTCATCTTTTAAGGTAAGCCAAGTGAAAATTATTTTACTAACATTTTAAATCAAAATGATATATTAATTTAAAGGCAGCCTATTGCTGTTGCGTTTTGTAGATTTACCTAGTGCGAGGAATGCTGCACCAGTTGCGACTGAAGGCTACAGGAACGGATTTTGGAGCGGGAGAGGTGGGTGCCTGCCACCATAAAGAGAATCTGAAGTAACTTTTCATCCATTTTGGAAGTCAAACACTGACTTCCAGGCTGCCATGTTCCAGTGTTGAGTGGTGCATGGCGTCCGTGATGCCGAACACACCTCCAGACAGGGAGGAGATGATCATCTCTTCCCCACTGATTTGAGTTGTGCCATGAGACTGATGCGCACACACCAATGGCACAAGTAGTTTAGGATTAATGTGGCAAAAGAAAGTTTTCTGGCTTGTCTGGTGTGTGTAGAGTAGTGTTTCATTCTGCACACACCAATGACTGAGAGGAATGGTCATCTGACTGTTTCTCTCGGCTGCCATGGAGCGATGTTTGCATGACGTGGAGGCCACCTAGTCCTGTGGCCTTCTGCCTAATTAAACGATAGATTCGGGGGTTTTCTACTTTTAGCAGTAGGCCGCCAGTTAGATAATTCTTGGACATTTTTGATAAATTAGTGGTGGGGAGGACATAGACAGCCTGATTTGGCAAATAATTCCAGCTCTAGAATTGTATTTTCAGTGGAGATGTTAGCCATGGTTTGGAGAGGGAAAGAAGTATTTGCGTGTAGGAGAGAATGGTAATCTGAAGTCAGACTGGCACTGGGGCGGCATTAGCAATGGTTAGCGGTCAGATAAATAAGTGTGCATGACTGTCAGTAATAGTCACAACTCCTTTAAAGAGTTAAAGAAGCAAATCTCCTAATGCTTCTTTTTTCACCCTATAAGCGAGGGGGGAGGAGGAGGCGGCACCATTTATCGAGCTGTCCTTGATGTAGCGACAACGTCAGACACAATCCACATGTAAAAATCAGGAGCTTCCAAAACACCACGGCTGGTGATTTAAGCAATAGAGTATACCCCGCACCTAACATTATAATCTCACCAAGTTTATAGAGTATACCCCACACCTAACATTATAATCTCACCATGCTAATACAGTATACTTCACACCTAACATTATAATCTCACCATGCTAATAGAGTATACCCCACACCTAACATTATAAACTCACCATGCTAATACAGTATACCCCACACCTAACATTATAATCTCACCAAGCTTATAGAGTATACCCCACACCTAACATTATAATCTCACCATGCTAATACAGTATACCCCACACCTAACATTATAATCTCACCATGCTAATACAGTATATTCCGCACCTAACATTATAATCTCACCATGCTAATAGAGTATACCCCACACCTAACATTATAATCTCACCATGCTAATAGAGTATACCCCACACCTAACATTATAATCTCACCATGCTTATAGAGTATACCCCACATCTAACATTATAATCTCACCATGCTAATACAGTATACCCCACATCTAACATTATAATCTCACCATGCTAATACAGTATACCCCACACCTAACATTATAATCTCACCATGCTAATAGAGCATACCCCACACCTAACATTATAATCTCACCAAGCTTATAGAGTATACCCCACACCTAACATTATAATCTCACCATGCTTAAAGAGTATACCCCACACCTAACATTATAATCTCACCATGCTAATACAGTATACTTCACACCTAACATTATAATCTCACCATGCTAATAGAGTATACCCCACACCTAACATTATAATCTCACCATGCTAATACAGTATACCCCACACCTAACATTATAATCTCACCATGCTAATACAGTATATCCCACACCTAACATTATAATCTCACCAAGCTTATAGAGTATACCCCACATCTAACATTATAATCTCACCATGCTAATAGAGTATACCCCACATCTAACATTATAATCTCACCATGCTAATACAGTATACCCCACACCTAACATTATAATCTCACCATGCTAATAGAGTATACCCCACATCTAACATTATAATCTCACCATGCTAATACAGTATACCCCACACCTAACATTATAATCTCACCATGCTAATACAGTATACCCCGCACCTAACATTATAATCTCACCATGCTAATACAGTATACCCCACACCTAACATTATAATCTCACCATGCTAATACAGTATACCCCACACCTAAAATTATAATCTCACCATGCTAATACAGTATACCCCGCACCTAACATTATAATCTCACCATGCTAATAGAGTATACCCCACACCTAACATTATAATCTCACCAAGCTTATAGAGTATACCCCGCACCTAACATTATAATCTCACCATGCTAATACCGTATACCCCACACCTAACATTATAATCTCACCATGCTAATACAGTATACCCCACACCTAACATTATAATCTCACCATGCTAATACAGTATACCCCACACCTAACATTATAATCTCACCATGCTAATAGAGTATACCCCACACCTAACATTATAATCTCACCATGCTAATAGAGTATACCCCGCACCTAACATTATAATCTCACCATGCTAATACAGTATACTTCACACCTAACATTATAATCTCACCATGCTAATAGAGTATACCCCACACCTAACATTATAATCTCACCATGCTAATACAGTATACCCCACACCTAACAATCTCACCATGCTAATACAGCATACCCCACACCTAACATTATAATCTCACCATGCTAATACAGTATTCCCCACACCTAACATTATGATCTCACCATGCTAAAAAAGAGTATACCCCACACCTAACATTATAATCTCACCATGCTAATACCGTATACCATACACCTAACATTATAATCTCACCATGCTAATACAGTATACCCCACACCTAACATTTTAATCTTACCATGCTAATACAGTATACCTCACACCTAACATTTTAATCTTACCATGCTATTACAATATACCTCACACCTAACATTATAATCTCACCATGCTAATACAGTATACCCCGCACCTAACATTATAATCTCACCATGCTAATAGAGTATACCCCGCACCTAACATTATAATCTAACCATGCTAACAGAGTATACCCCACACCTAACATTTTAATCTCACCTTGCTAATAGAGCATACCCCACACCTAACATTATAATCTCACCATGCTAACAGAGCATACCCCGCACCTAACATTATAAACTCACCATGCTAATACAGTATACCCCACACCTAACATTATAATCTCACCATGCTAATAGAGTATACCCCACACCTAACATTATAATCTCACCATGCTAACAGAGTATACCCCACACCTTACATTTTAATCTCACCATGCTAATAGAGCATACCCCACACCTAACATTATAATCTCACCTTACTAATAGAGCATACCCCGCACCTAACATTATAAACTCACCATGCTAATACAGTATACCCCACACCTAACATTATAATCTCACCATGCTAATACAGTATACCCCACACATTACATTATAATCTCACCATGCTAATAGAGCATCCCCCCCACACATTACATTATAATCTCACCATGCTAACAGAGTATAGCCCACACATTACATTATAATATCACCATGCAGAGTATACCCCACACCTAACATTATAATCTCACCATGCTAATAGAGCATACCCCACACCTAACATTATAATCTCACCATGCTAACAGAGTATACCCCACACCTAACATTATAATCTCACCATGCTAATACAGTATACCCCACACCTAACATTATAATCTCACCATGGTAATACAGTATATCCCACACCTAACATTATAATCTCACCATGCTAATACAGTATATCCCACACCTAACATTATAATCTCACCATGCTAATACAGTATACCCCACACCTAACATTATAATCTCACCATGCTAATACAGTATACCCCACACCTAACATTATAATCTCACCATGCTAATACAGTATACCCCCCACCTAACATTATAATCTCACCATGCTAACAGAGTATACCCCACACCTAACATTATAATCTCACCATGCTAATAGAGTATACCCCACACCTAACATTATAATATCACCATGCTAATACAGTATATCCCGCACCTAACATTATAATCTCACCATGCTAATAGAGTATACCCCACACCTAACATTATAATCTCACCATGCTAATACAGTATACCCCCCACCTAACATTATAATCTCACCATGCTAATACAGTATACCCCACACCTAACATTATAATCTCACCATGCTAATAGAGCATACCCCGCACCTAACATTATAATCTCACCATGCTAATACAGTATACCCCACACCTAACATTATAATCTCACCATGCTAATAGAGCATACCCCGCACCTAACATTAAAATCTCACCATGCTAATAGAGCATACCCCGCACCTAACATTATAATCTCACCATGCTAATAGAGCATACCCCGCACCTAACATTATAATCTCACCATGCTAATAGAGTATACCCCACACCTAACATTATAATCTCACCATGCTAATAGAGCATACCCCCCACCTAACATTATAATCTCACCATGCTAATACAGTATACCCCACACCTAACATTATAATCTCACCATGCTAATACAGTATACCCCACACCTAACATTATAATCTCACCATGCTAATAGAGCATACCCCACACCTAACATTATAATCTCACCATGCTAATACAGTATACCCCCCACCTAACATTATAATCTCACCATGCTAATACAGTATACCCCACACCTAACATTATAATCTCACCTTGCTAACAGAGTATACCCCACACCTAACATTATAATCTCACCATGCTAATAGAGCATACCCCCCACCTAACATTATAATCTCACCATGCTAATACAGTATACCCCACACCTAACATTATAATCTCACCAAGCTTATAGAGTATACCCCACATCTAACATTATAATCTCACCATGCTAATAGAGTATACCCCACATCTAACATTATAATCTCACCATGCTAATACAGTATACCCCACACCTAACATTATAATCTCACCATGCTAATAGAGTATACCCCACATCTAACATTATAATCTCACCATGCTAATACAGTATACCCCACACCTAACATTATAATCTCACCATGCTAATAGAGTATACCCCGCACCTAACATTATAATCTCACCATGCTAATACAGTATACCCCGCACCTAACATTATAATCTCACCATGCTAATACAGTATACCCCACACCTAACATTATAATCTCACCATGCTAATACAGTATACCCCACACCTAACATTATAATCTCACCATGCTAATACAGTATACCCCGCACCTAACATTATAATCTCACCATGCTAATAGAGTATACCCCACACCTAACATTATAATCTCACCAAGCTTATAGCAGGGCTTGACAAATTTATTTTATTCTAGGAGCCAGCAAAAATTTTTAGGAGCCAGACAATCACGCAAACATACACGCAATTCATAAACACACACACCAACCCACGTCACATATACAACCCACACACACCAACCCACGTCACATATACAAACCCCACACACCAACCCACTTCACAAATACACACACACACTTCACATATACACCTCCCCCTACACCTCACATATATACCCCCCTTCACATATACACCTCCCCCCACACTTCACATATATACCCCCCCTTCACATATACACCTCCCCCCACACATATACCCCCCCTTCACATATACACCTCCCCCCACACTTCACACATATATACCCCCCCTTCACATATACACCTCCCCCCACACTTCACATATATACCCCCCCTTCACATATACATCCCTCCCCCCCTTCACATATACACCTGCCCCCACACTTCACACATATATACCTCCCCTTCACATATACACCTCCCCCCCACACTTCACATATATACCCCCCCTTCACATATACATCCCTCCCCCCCACTTCACATATACAACTCAAACATACACAAGTTTTTTTTTTTTTCCCTTCTTAACTTATGAGTGCTGGGTTGACAACCCAGCACTTAGCCGAAAGAGCCATGAAGATCGGCTGCGGCACGAATGTTTCCCCTCCCTGCTGCCTTACCTCATTGCTGGGGAGGGGTTACATTCGTGCCGCAGCCGATCCTCAAGGCTCTTTCGGCTGAACACTCATACACACGTGTAGCGCGAGGGGGCGGAGCTTGCTGTCTGTCCCCTCGCGCTGCAAAAGACGGATGGCAGCGGCAAGGGGAACGGCACCCGGGCGCCAGGCTCCATTTCCAGGTCGCCATGGCGACCTGGCGCCCGGGGTTTGTCGAGCCCTGGCTTATAGAGTATACCCCGCACCTAACATTATAATCTCACCATGCTAATACCGTATACCCCACACCTAACATTATAATCTCACCATGCTAATACAGTATACCCCACACCTAACATTATAATCTCACCATGCTAATACAGTATACCCCACACCTAACATTATAATCTCACCATGCTAATAGAGTATACCCCACACCTAACATTATAATCTCACCATGCTAATAGAGTATACCCCGCACCTAACATTATAATCTCACCATGCTAATACAGTATACTCAACACCTAACATTATAATCTCACCATGCTAATAGAGTATACCCCACACCTAACATTATAATCTCACCATGCTAATACAGTATACCCCACACCTAACAATCTCACCATGCTAATACAGCATACCCCACACCTAACATTATAATCTCACCATGCTAATACAGTATTCCCCACACCTAACATTATGATCTCACCATGCTAAAAAAAGAGTATACCCCACACCTAACATTATAATCTCACCATGCTAATACCGTATACCATACACCTAACATTATAATCTCACCATGCTAATACAGTATACCCCACACCTAACATTTTAATCTTACCATGCTAATACAGTATACCTCACACCTAACATTTTAATCTTACCATGCTATTACAATATACCTCACACCTAACATTATAATCTCACCATGCTAATACAGTATACCCCGCACCTAACATTATAATCTCACCATGCTAATACAGTATACCCCACACCTAACATTATAATCTCACCATGCTAATAGAGTATACCCCGCACCTAACATTATAATCTAACCATGCTAACAGAGTATACCCCACACCTAACATTTTAATCTCACCTTGCTAATAGAGCATACCCCACACCTAACATTATAATCTCACCATGCTAACAGAGCATACCCCGCACCTAACATTATAAACTCACCATGCTAATACAGTATACCCCACACCTAACATTATAATCTCACCATGCTAACAGAGCATACCCCACACCTAACATTATAATCTCACCATGCTAATACAGTATACCCCACACCTAACATTATAATCTCACCATGCTAATAGAGTATACCCCACACCTAACATTATAATCTCACCATGCTAACAGAGTATACCCCACACCTTACATTTTAATCTCACCATGCTAATAGAGCATACCCCACACCTAACATTATAATCTCACCTTACTAATAGAGCATACCCCGCACCTAACATTATAAACTCACCATGCTAATACAGTATACCCCACACCTAACATTATAATCTCACCATGCTAATACAGTATACCCCACACATTACATTATAATCTCACCATGCTAATAGAGCATCCCCCCCACACATTACATTATAATCTCACCATTCTAACAGAGTATAGCCCACACATTACATTATAATCTCACCATGCAGAGTATACCCCACACCTAACATTATAATCTCACCATGCAGAGTATACCCCACACCTAACATTATAATCTCACCATGCTAATAGAGCATACCCCACACCTAACATTATAATCTCACCATGCTAACAGAGTATACCCCACACCTAACATTATAATCTCACCATGCTAATACAGTATACCCCACACCTAACATTATAATCTCACCATGGTAATACAGTATATCCCACACCTAACATTATAATCTCACCATGCTAATACAGTATATCCCACACCTAACATTATAATCTCACCATGCTAATACAGTATACCCCACACCTAACATTATAATCTCACCATGCTAATACAGTATACCCCACACCTAACATTATAATCTCACCATGCTAATACAGTATACCCCCCACCTAACATTATAATCTCACCATGCTAATAGAGTATACCCCACACCTAACATTATAATCTCACCATGCTAACAGAGTATACCCCACACCTAACATTATAATCTCCCCATGCTAATAGAGTATACCCCACACCTAACATTATAATATCACCATGCTAATACAGTATATCCCGCACCTAACATTATAATCTCACCATGCTAATAGAGTATACCCCACACCTAACATTATAATCTCACCATGCTAATACAGTATACCCCACACCTAACATTATAATCTCACCATGCTAATAGAGCATACCCCCCACCTAACATTATAATCTCACCATGCTAATACAGTATACCCCACACCTAACATTATAATCTCACCATGCTAATAGAGCATACCCCGCACCTAACATTATAATCTCACCATGCTAATACAGTATACCCCACACCTAACATTATAATCTCACCATGCTAATAGAGCATACCCCGCACCTAACATTATAATCTCACCATGCTAATAGAGTATACCCCACACCTAACATTATAATCTCACCATGCTAACAGAGTATACCCCACACCTAACATTATAATCTCCCCATGCTAATAGAGTATACCCCACACCTAACATTATAATATCACCATGCTAATACAGTATATCCCGCACCTAACATTATAATCTCACCATGCTAATAGAGTATACCCCACACCTAACATTATAATCTCACCATGCTAATACAGTATACCCCACACCTAACATTATAATCTCACCATGCTAATAGAGCATACCCCCCACCTAACATTATAATCTCACCATGCTAATACAGTATACCCCACACCTAACATTATAATCTCACCATGCTAATAGAGCATACCCCGCACCTAACATTATAATCTCACCATGCTAATACAGTATACCCCACACCTAACATTATAATCTCACCATGCTAATAGAGCATACCCCGCACCTAACATTATAATCTCACCATGCTAATAGAGCATACCCCGCACCTAACATTATAATCTCACCATGCTAATAGAGCATACCCCGCACCTAACATTATAATCTCACCATGCTAATAGAGCATACCCCACACCTAACATTATAATCTCACCATGCTAATAGAGCATACCACCCACCTAACATTATAATCTCACCATGCTAATACAGTATACCCCACACCTAACATTATAATCTCACCATGCTAATACAGTATACCCCACACCTAACATTATAATCTCACCATGCTAATAGAGCATACCCCACACCTAACATTATAATCTCACCATGCTAATACAGTATACCCCACACCTAACATTATAATCTCACCATGCTAATACAGTATACCCCACACCTAACATTATAATCTCACCATGCTAATACAGTATACCCCACACCTAACATTATAATCTCACCATGCTAATAGAGCATACCCCACACCTAACATTATAATCTCACCATGCTAATACAGTATACCCCCCACCTAACATTATAATCTCACCATGCTAATACAGTATACCCCACACCTAACATTATAATCTCACCTTGCTAACAGAGTATACCCCACACCTAACATTATAATCTCACCATGCTAATAGAGTATACCCCACACCTAACATTATAATATCACCATGCTAATACAGTATATCCCGCACCTAACATTATAATCTCACCATGCTAATAGAGTATACCCCACACCTAACATTATAATCTCACCATGCTAATACAGTATACCCCACACCTAACATTATAATCTCACCATGCTAATAGAGCATACCCCCCACCTAACATTATAATCTCACCATGCTAATACAGTATACCCCACACCTAACATTATAATCTCACCATGCTAATAGAGCATACCCCGCACCTAACATTATAATCTCACCATGCTAATACAGTATACCCCACACCTAACATTATAATCTCACCATGCTAATAGAGCATACCCCGCACCTAACATTATAATCTCACCATGCTAATAGAGCATACCCCGCACCTAACATTATAATCTCACCATGCTAATAGAGCATACCCCGCACCTAACATTATAATCTCACCATGCTAATAGAGTATACCCCACACCTAACATTATAATCTCACCATGCTAATAGAGCATACCCCCCACCTAACATTATAATCTCACCATGCTAATACAGTATACCCCACACCTAACATTATAATCTCACCATGCTAATACAGTATACCCCACACCTAACATTATAATCTCACCATGCTAATAGAGCATACCCCACACCTAACATTATAATCTCACCATGCTAATAGAGCATACCCCCCACCTAACATTATAATCTCACCATGCTAATACAGTATACCCCACACCTAACATTATAATCTCACCTTGCTAATACAGTATACCCCACACCTAACATTATAATCTCACCATGCTAATACAGTATACCCCACACCTAACATTATAATCTCACCATGCTAATACAGTATACCCCACACCTAACATTATAATCTCACCATGCTAATACAGTATACCCCACACCTAACATTATAATCTCACCATGCTAATACAGTATACCCCACACCTAACATTATAATCTCACCATGCTAATACAGTATACCCCACACCTAACATTATAATCTCACCATGCTAATACAGTATACCCCACACCTAACATTATAATCTCACCATGCTAATAGAGCATACCCCACACCTAACATTATAATCTCACCATGCTAATAGAGCATACCCCCCACCTAACATTATAATCTCACCATGCTAATACAGTATACCCCACACCTAACATTATAATCTCACCTTGCTAATACAGTATACCCCACACCTAACATTATAATCTCACCATGCTAATACAGTATACCCCACACCTAACATTATAATCTCACCATGCTAATACAGTATACCCCACACCTAACATTATAATCTCACCATGCTAATACAGTATACCCCACACCTAACATTATAATCTCACCATGCTAATACAGTATACCCCACACCTAACATTATAATCTCACCATGCTAATACAGTATACCCCACACCTAACATTATAATCTCACCATGCTAATACAGTATACCCCACACCTAACATTATAATCTCACCATGCTAATGTTCAGAAACTCATTGAGATTGAAAATATGATCCATTTGAAGTGCGGTGAAAATGCCTTTATTGTCCTTGCAATCACTACAAAAAAAGAAAATAGACATGTCATTTCTTAAAGAAATCTGTAAACTATTTAATAAACAAATTGTCCCATTGCCAAATATAGAGCATCCTATCATGTATATTAATGTTGCAAAGTCATATTTATCTCAGATTATCAGCAATGACTATAAATGAAAATTAAGATGCATATAGACCAGTTAAAAAGTGTCTGCAACAGTAAATGCCTTGTAATATTATGCAAACTAATATTCATACTTGAGTAATGGACCCAGACAGATAAGGGAAACAACACTAGAAATTAAACTGTATATGCAGTAAATCTAATCACATCCACTGTAATAAAAATGCAACCTTGTACGGATTGTATCTGTCTTAAACACAGGTGCTGGGCAAAGAGTGCTGGGGGCACATCTGGTGCTCGGCAAAGTCATGTGGGCACATCTTGTGCTGGGCAAATTTCTGTGGGTAATTTGTTAGGAAAAGGGCTGTGGGCACTTCCTGTATTGGACAAAGGGCTGTGTTCACATCCTATGTTGTTGTCTTAACAGAAAAATACTCTTCTCCCCTGCCAGTGAGAGAGTCAAAAAGAGCATGGGGACACATATGGACAGTGTGTAACGGTGACTTCAACTGGGACTGTGTGTGTGTTTGTGTGCATGAGTGATTGTGAGCTTGTGCGTGTGCCTGTTACTTATGCCTGTATGGAAGTTACACACACACACACACACACACACACACATATATATCTTGATCTTTAAAATTATTTTACAACTAAGTTGTAAACAAATAGGATAAACAAAATACTACTAATACTATTATATATCAGTTTTGCATTATTTCCTACAAACAAAAAAAGGTGAACCTCTCTAAATGAGGTACATGATGCTAATGTCTAAACAAATGTATTATGGAATTCTAATATCCATTTTTTTTTTTTTTTTTTAACATAAAATTACATTACTAGCGAAAAATCATGTTTACTTTTCATTAATCAATAGCTCGTGAATAATTTAATTTATTGGTGATTGATACCAGTTCCAAGCACCAAGTTTTTCTGCTGTGTATTTAATCCGGACCTGAGGAGCATGCCTCCACCCAGCTTCCAAGGTTGTAATGCAGTAAGCAGGTTCAAGTCTGGGACTATATAAATATATATACATGACAATTTAGCTCTGCTCCAAATGCATAATAATCAAAGTAATACAGCTATTAGTTGCATATCAGATCTTTACAGGGATAACAGCTTGATAAGTCCAATTTATGACCAAAACCAGATGTCCTTCAGTTGTATTCAGACATGATTTGACTTCACTTATTGTTCTATCACTGAGATTACTTATCTTCTGTGTTGTCTTTGTCCATTTCTTACCTGTATACTTTTTCAAATGTGAGGTTCACGTTAGCATTTTGATACAGTATTGCAGAAAGATAATTTTTCCATTGGGTGTTTAATTGATAAGGGGAATCCAATACCTGCAAATGAAGAGAAAAAAAAATAAGTAAAAAACATTTAAGTTCAGCAAAAGCTTTGGCGTGATTTTCTTAAATGTTATTTAGACAAATGTAGGTATAACACAGGCCAGCCTCTGGAGCACTTAAGGAACAGGCAAAGATCATCATTAATTTATTGATAAATTAAATTAAAAAGTTGAAAACGTCAGGCCATTTAAAGGAATCAATATTTAATAATAAGAAAGAAAATAATAATGTTTAAGAAACGTAAAAGCAAGTACAATAAGCATGTAGGGAATGACAATGGTTCATCTGATGATGTGACTTGATCTCTCAATCAAACCACCTGGCATCTCTCCCGCCGTGTGCCCCCCCCACCCCACCAATACACAATAATTCTTTCAGTTTACTCACCTGCAGCATCCAAAGATTTTAATTTCTATGATCACCCATTTTGTAACCTCTGGTGTGACTCGCTCAACAGTCATAGTTACCCAATACCTTCCAGATTCTCAAATCAACCTCTGTTTTTCCCACCTACCTTTTACCTTCTGCCTCTTCACTCACCATATGTTTCTCATGTTCCCCATTCACTCTAGATTGTAAGCTTGCGTGAAGGGCCCTCTACTTCGTGTATTAGTCTGAATATATTTGCCTCATTTTGTTTCTAACTCCCTTTTTTATACTCTGTGCCAAAGTGCTGCATAAATTGTTGGTGTTATATAAATAAATGGTGATGTAATATAACAAAGGAGAACCATGAAACTCAAAGAATCACAGCAATGTAACTGAAGAAAATTTATTTTCAGAGAGAAGAGTTATAAACCGGTACTTGCACGAAATAGGGGCTAGAAGTTTGTGAAGTTTTGCCAATTCCTGTGTAGCTGCATTAGCTATAAAAGCGTCTACATCTTAAGGGACATGGGAATATAGGATATGACCATGTCTGAGATCAGCATTGTCTACATTGGTTTGTGTCAACCAATTTCCTTTTATTTGCCCAATTAAAGATGGCCATTTTTCCCCCCACTGCCATCACCTGCAAGTGTCCAAGTTGAGATCAACAGTTGTCATAACAATATCAATCACAGGACACCAGGGTCTGTGGCAAGTTCTGTGAAGGCCAATAAAACATCATTAGAGTGCCTGTCACCAGGTCCAATAAATGTGAAGCTTGAACAATGTTGCTGCCTACCCCTGGTTACAGGGGGTGAGTAGCAGCAATATTTGAGTCACATGAGCCCAGCAGCTCTGCACCTCCTTTGGTCTTATTTTACTCAAGCCTGGGGATCTAGCAAGACATCTGTTATTTGCCCCAGGACACTAGAAATGTCTCCTTCACATACTTGGAAGCTACTGAACTGGGGGATATGAGCAGGGTTGCACCTCGTCTTTCAATTAAAAAACAAATCCTGGCCATGCTGTTGCCTCCACTTGCAATGTCGCCTGTAAGCAATGCATGGAATATGGCATTCAAAAAAGATAAACCCAACATATATAAAAGCCAACATGTGAGAGACTTTTACAATGTATCAAACACAAGAGTAAAAACCAATATATAAAACTTTTTTTTATATTAGTAACATCAGCATCTAATACTGATTGTGACATTATTCCCTTCAATAGAATTCCTGCCATAACTTATCAGAATCGGTTTCCCTCGCCGACTGATACAGGCATCTCACGCAGATATGAACATTATAAAATCATACTTCATACATTTCTTCCTCATTTTTCACACCAGGATTTTGGAAACATTTAAAAATCAAACAACAGGTATGAAGGTAAATAAAGTCTCCCTTCAATGCATCAGAAATCCCATATTTCTCATTTTGTGTGCAAATTCCACATTCCACTTGAGCTGTTTGTGCCTGCAGCTCAATGTGGATGGGAGGGAGTGAAAGATCGCAATCTGTCAGGCAGGCTAAGGCTTGATAAGATATGTAGCAGAATATTGCCTGAAAGGCCAGGCTAATGGGATTTCACCCTGGAGGGTAATTTTTGTATGGATTATGTAGTGATTCATAATGCTACATTTACAGGAGGTAAGAAAAAGGGCAAATCTTTACAGTAGTAAACAGCAGGAGCCCCCTTCACCGGGGATATACTGAGGTCTAGATCTAGGGTCAAGTTGTAAAGGTTTCATTTAAATTCTTCAAATTCAAAACGCGCATTGGTCAATAAAATTGTGACAATTTCTGTGTTAGACAAAGAGCTATGGGGGGGAACATCCGGTGGTGGGGGCACATGCGGTGCTGGGCAAAGAGTGCTGGGGGCACATGCGGTGCTGGGCAAAGAGTGCTGGGGGCACATGCGGTGCTGGGCAAAGAGTGCTGGGGGCACATGCGGTGCTGGGCAAAGAGTGCTGGGGGCACATGCGGTGCTGGGCAAAGAGTGCAGGGGGTACATCCGGTGCTGGGCAAAGAGTGCTGGGGGCACATCCGGGAGCTGGGCAAAGAGTGCTGGGGGCATATCAGGTGCTGGGCAAAGAGTGCTGGGGGCACATCCTGTGCTGGGCAAAGTCATGTGGGCACATCCTGTGCTGGGCAAACTTCTGTGGGTATTTTGTTAGGCAAAGGGCTGTGGGCACTTCCTGTATTGGGCAAAGGGCTGTGGGCACATCCTATGTTGTTGTCTTAACAGAAAAATATTCTTCTCCCCTGCCAGTGAGAGAGTCAAAAAGAGCATGGGGACACATATGGACAGTGTGTAACGGTGACTTCAACTGGGACTGTGTGTGTTTGTGTGCAAGAGAGTGATTGTGAGCTTGTGCGTGTGCCTGTTACTTATGCCTGTATGGAAGTTACATACACACACACACACACACACATATATATATATATATATATATATATATATATATTGATCTTTAAAATTATTTTACAACTAAGTTGTAAACAAATAGGATAAAAAAAATACTACTAATACTATTATATATCAGTTTTGCATTATTCCCTACAAACAAAAAAATGTCCAGCTTCTGGTGCACTTAAGGAACAAGCAAAGATCATCATTAATTTATTGATAAATTTAACTCTTTAAAAAATGTGATAATGTCAGGAGTAGTCATTTAAAGCAATAAATATTTAATAAGAAAGAAAATAATATTTAAGAAACATGAAAGCAAGTACAATAAGCATGTAGGGAACCACAATGGTTCATCTGATGATTTGACTTCATCTCTCAAATCAAACCACCTGGCATCTTTTTTTCTTTTTCCTAAGGTCATTGTGTAAATATTATTAATGTGTGTTCTTTTTGCTCATATTGACCCTTATAAACAAATATATGAAGCCATTCTCCGTTGATAAAGTGCGACACAGCTGAATACAGACAGATCACTATACAGAACATGGATCTCACCTTAAACAATGATTTGTCTTGGAACGATTCACAAACCAGCTTTTCTACATTCCCTCCGGCAATGAAAGTAATGACAACAGTGAGCATGAGTACCCAGGAGAAGATGAAGCTAAATCCAACGCCACTGTAAAATACACAAACCATTGAATCTATTTGAGAGCCAGGCTTGCATTCACATTAAATAAAAGATAATACACTAAACTGCCTTATATGAGCAACAGATTCACAAAAATCATGTTAAACCAGCTGAACCTGGAAATATTCTCACTCACTTCTCCAACACAGCGCCTGTTGGTCAGAGAGAGTTCTCGCTCCTGCACTGCAAAGCAACAGTCGCCATTATACACAACAAGCGGCGACTGTGCCTTTTTATAAAGCTCCTGACACTTTGCAGTCTGGGAGTTTTTATACATAACCCCCAATGTGATTTTCAGTAGGAGGGCTGGCAATGGTTTGCCTGGGAAGAGTGTTGGGAGGGCAAAAAAAAAAAAAACAGATTGATAGGTGGCCCTCCCCTGGTGGTTTCTACCACATGTATCAGTCTGCCTCTGTGTTTCTAACGTAGTATGTAATTCCACTTTGTGCTCTGTACCAGGTGCTATGTAAATTGTTGGAGCTATAATATATATATATATATATATATATATATATATATATATATATATATATATATATATATATATATATATATATATATATATATATAGCTCCAACTATATACACACACATATATATTTACACATATATATATAAAAATGGTAATGTCATTTTAATATTTATTTTTATAATTCATTCATATTTCACTATATTATGAGAAGTGACATCATTAATAGAATACCTTGTGCATGATGTCAGCGATGCACATTACACACTCTTAGCACTTCCCTCATTATTCTCACTGCACACTTTAACATTATGAATAACTGAGCTTCAAAAATGTTCCCTCCCCATCCACATAACCACACAAAAGGTGAACAATGTTAGCTTCAGGACTTCATCCCTCATCCCTGTCTAAACCAGAAATAAAAGGCACACGGCCACGCATTAGGTCAGATATGGGTTGAATAGTTAAGCACATACTCAGGACTACATGTCTCACTCACAGGATAACTAAGGCTCTACATCTGGGGCCGTATAGCTTGGAGGAAAGACGTAACAGGGGGGATATGATAGAAACATTTCAATACATAAAGGGAATCAACACAGTAAAGGAAGAGAGTATATTTAAAAGAAGAAAAACTACCACAACTAGAGGACATAGTCTTAAATTAGAGGGGCAACGATTTAAAAGTAATATCAGGAAGTATTACTTTACTGAGAGGGTAGTGGATGTATGGAATAGCCATAATAGTTTAAGCATGCGTGGGATAGGCACAAGGCTATCCTATATATAAGACAGGGATTGGGGGACTAATAAAAGTATTTAGAAAATTGGGCAGACTAGATGGACCGAATGGTTCTTATCTGCCGACACATTTTATGTTTCTATGTATCTTTGTCAATCGATTTGGAAACATTAGAATTTTATTTCACTCATTTTTTGACTGTATTATTTGTAAAGTCGAAAAGAAACCAGTAGATTTGTGCAAAACACACACAGAGTTAAAGATTAGCTTAACTAGGTACATAGTGGGGGTTATGTATAAATAATATTTAATGTATAATCCTGATTCCTTTGGGCATGTGTTTGTTATTGCATTGGTTTGGTATGCATGAAACTGTCAGAATCGATTTTATATGTAAGAAGGGGGGGGAAATGGAGCAAAACGGCTACTTTTTATTCTCTACTTTGTGACTTTACACACATAACCTCCATTGTTCATGGGCACAGGGATTAATGAAGCACTGCTTTGTGAATTCTCTATGTTAGTAAATAGAATTATACATTACTGCTGGATGAGTCTTTATTACAGTGTTTCTGCTCCGAGGCATATCCATTTATAAACCATAAATCAAACAGGCAAATAAAAGAAAAAAAAATCCAAAAAGGTAAAAATCAATTATGTCACTGATAAAAAGGTAGTGTGTTAGACACATAATTTATTAGGTACAAATATGTCAGACCTGCCAAAACATGTACACATACTATAGATAACAGGGTGACCAAATGCAACAGACAGAAATGATTCAGCCTGCACATTCATACATACAGGACACATTTAACCTTGTGGATGCTGTAAGTAAGTACAGTGCTCTGGCTTTCATTAGTGGGATCCTCTCTACATTACACAATGGTACCCAAAAGGTTAAAATTGATTTCAGGTTATCTGCTTCTGAATTATTTTAGGTGATGCTACAACTTTCTAAAAATAAGAGATTTTCCTAGCTCTAGGAACAGATTTTATAGGGTTTTTTTTTTCTGGGTCTCATTAAATTGAGGCTGGTGTCAAGTCACACCAAAGGGGAATCGGAATCTGACCACTAATATGAACTATGGGGCCATCTAATCAGCCATTTTACCTGCCCGTTATAGAACCTTGTTCTTGGTGTGCAGGACTGCTCTATATACTGCTATACCTCTGTGTGGGACACTATTACAATAACAGATCAAGTGTTTCCAGTATCAATGACAATTAGCTGTTGGAACATTTTTATTATGTCATTACATGTACACTAATACCCATAGATTATACAGATTAGCATACAGTCTCTATACCAGGTATATTCCTTTAGTGCATTAACAACCCTTACAACACACAAGTCACCGTGATAACTTGCACATCAGCCTCTCACGAGGTAGTCGGATACTCACGCCATGAGGAAGTTTCCTCCAGTGTTTGAAATGCAGCCTCTGGTGGTTGGTGAAGCATGCTGGTCATAGCCACAGGCCCCGCATAGCAAGCCCAGGTAATAAAAGATGACAATTAGGGCGACCATACAACAGAGGATAAGAGAAGCCAACCATCTGCAAAGCAATTACCATGGTGAAACAAGTGTGTACAACATAGGGTTAGCAAGGTATGTATAAGATATGTATATGGACAAAAGTATTGGCACAGACCAGTTAATTATTAAATTCAGGTGTTTCAATCATACCCATTGGCACACGTGTATAAAATCAAGCACCTAGCCATGCAGTCTGCATTTATAATCATTTAAGGAAAAAAAATGGTTAGTTCTGAAGAGTGGTTAAAAGGATGCCAGCTTTACAATAAGTCAGTTTGTGATATGTCATCCCTGCTAGATATTCCACGACCACTGTAAGTGTATTACTGGAAAAGCAGCAACTCAGTCACAGACATTGTAAAGTCACAGTTATGAGGCGCACAGTGTGTAATAGTCGCCAATGCTCTGCTAATTCCGTAGCGGAAGAGTTTCAAGCTTCCACTGACATTAATATCAGCAAAAAAAAAATATTATGCACTGTGCAACCTACACAGGCAGTTGGCACAAATTTTAAGGTGAGTAGATGGCTGGATCTCCTGGAGCAGAGTAGAAATTCAGTCAGTTCCTCTGAGCAGTGTTATCTGTAGTGACTGTATACTTTGTCCTGTGATGTTGGCAAAAGTTATGACTTGGTTATTCTTAAAGGCGCCAATATATCTCTGTATTGTAAATAAGCTAAACAAAAATATTACATTTTAAATAAAACTGCTGAATACAAACGGATTGCTCCCGCTGAATCTAGGTTATAGCAAAATGAAGAATTAAATTGTACTGTGCCTTCAAAACAATAATGGTAAGCATAAAACATGGGGAAACAAAAAACTTGTGCTCAAACAAACTATCCATGTAGAAAAAAAGACAATCACCATGGTAAACCAGCGCCACACCTACAGTAATGGCAAAAAAATTATCTGGTTAAAAATTGGTAGGAGGCAGGCTTGCTTGTGTCCACAGATGCATATGTGTTCCATGTGTCGCATATACACAGACAGGCCCTGTGAGGGCTCCACCCTCTTTAATCAATTGGATTCTGGCTGTGCGTATATATGCCCTGCATACTGCTGGGCTGCACATAGCATGTTCTTGCATGTTGGAGGCAGAAAGTGGTGAGCTGATCAATTTAATGTAATATGAATCAGACAGGACGTTGCCATCTCCAGCTACATACCAAACATTTATGCTGCTCACTTGCATATGTGCAGTTTGGTTTCAGAGTGAAAAAGTTACTTGTATGTACTGAACAGACATGGGGCTGGGAAGCTGGCCAGTTGGATATGTAGGTCTCACTGACCCAAGCAGATCAGGATGCTTTCCAACTAAATATCTCAAGTGAACCCAGACACACTATAAAATACTTGGAGGTATGCACTATTTAATTCAGTTTCCTAGGAATAACAAGATGTAGCTATCCCTTGGGCTAATTGTGCATGTATCATACATAACAGAGAATTTCACATGGACTTGGGAAACATATTTGTAGCATTTCTTCATACCAAAGAATATGTTTTGGTCCTTAAGGCATTCACACAATATTTATTCATCATTGCCTAATTACATTGATCGGAATGTTCCAGATGTGACATATGATGTAACATTAAAATATATAGACTGTACACTTGCAACTTACTTCTCCCTGCACCTTATGTGCACCCAACTAGCTCATATCATTTTATCCAAAGAAAATCAGAACCTACTCCTACCATCATTTCTCTTCTAAATAAGGATTGTAAACTACTGAACAAAATTTATATGTAAAACAAATTTTCCTACTATAATCTGTCCAACTCAAAGAATTTGTTAACTGTGACACTGTTACTAACATGCAGGGCCGCCATCAGGGGGTGACGGGTGATACTGGCGTCCCGGACCCGGTGGGCAAGGGGAAAAAAATTACCCTGTTAAGCCAGTCCACGGCTGTGAGGGAAGCATTCTGCGCTCCCCTCCAGCTGTGCGGCTTCAATAAAGTTTGTTTAAAAAAAAAAAAAAAAGGAGATTTTTTATTTTTTTTCCCAAACTTTATTTAAGCCGCACAGCTGGAGGGGAGCGCAGAACACTTCCCTCACAGCCGCGGACCGGCTAAACAGCAGAGTACCGGGAGACAGAGCAGCAAGGAGGTAAGTACTGGGGGTGGGGGGTGGCACACAACGAGCATAACGCTGGCATATTAAGGGGAAGAATACTGGCATATTAAATGGCAAAATAATGGCATACTAAATGGCATATTGAGGGGCAAAATCCTGGCATATTAAATGGCAAAATCCTGGCATATAAAATGGCAAAAGAATGGCATATTGAGGGGCAAAATACTGGCATATTAAATGGCTAAATACTGGCATACTGAGTGGCAAAATACTGACTTATTGAGTGGCAAAATATTACTGGCATATTGACCGGCAAAATATTACTCGCATATTGACCAACTGCTCCCAACCACCCTCCATATTACACCGGGATAACATGCTTGTGAGGGTAGGTGGGGCGAATGGGAGATATTGTGGGGGGGGCGTCCCTGCCAACATTTGTAACATACCAGCAGCCCTTGTAAAAGCATTAGGTTTTTAACAAAATCCAACCATGCTACTCAATCTTGTTGAATTAGTCCCATGTATCACTTCCAATACTTTAAATTCATCATTTTTTTTAAACAAAGAAACTAGACAATGATGCCCGCTCTCACCTACACTGTGCATACTGGCGTTAGATGTCTAATTCGCAATTATATCTAAATGACAGTTAATTAAATGAATAACAATGCACATTATAATAAGAAGTAGTGTCTGCAGATTAAAAACCAAATGGATAAAAGTTTTACTATACTTGGGAACCTTTTAATAAATCTCTAGACAAGAATATTCAGAAGGACATTCAAAACAGTGTTTGCCAGTGCGCTCATCTGTGGCGTAGGTTCACCATCACTTTCTAGTTCCTGAGCTAGGCACTTACTGGACTTTGTGACGGACAATTTGATGGTAATTGGTGAAGGTCAATAAAGCATGCCATGCCTATCCCGGTCTAATATTATACATTATGGTTTCCAAAACAAAAACAGATGTCTCATAGTAGTGAGAATACTCACACAAAAAATATTTTGGACAACCCTATATGGTTAGCTCTGCAGAATAATAATAAGCCAAGATATTTATTACATTATGGTATCCAATGCATGAAAAAGTGTCTAATCTTATACCAAGGTCATGACTATCCTCTCCCGTCCAAACAGTATAATATCTGAAAGGGGAAGGAAACACTGAAATAACTATAGCTATCATGGGCTACCATTTCAATTCATCTAGTATATGTAATCTCTCTGTTTTTTAAGCAGATAGACCATGTACTGTACACGTTATATTCAAACAACAACCGGCCATACCTGTAAAAATCATATTGTTCCACCACAGGGTAATATTCGCGTACATACATCTCACCACGAGCAAGGTAGGACGTCAAGTTGGAAATAATATGAAGCATAGGAATCATTCTGGAATAGTTGGAGATATTTGACCCAATGGAATCCAAAACATTTTTTGCATCTAAAAAAAAATAAAAAATAAAAAAATAAAAATATATATATATATAATAAATATATAGTAACATTTTTAAAAATACAACAGAAAAGTGGTGTGTAGGAAATAAAAATGGTAGGGTTTGGAAAATACACAAATGATTAATGAGGATGGTAGGAAATGATCAACAGAATGAGCATCACAGTGCACTTCACAATGAATGGATGAGATTTTTGGCATTTAAAGTCAGAATTTTCTTTACATTTAGTGTAACTCAGAGTGTCAGCCCAATGATCAACACTGCTAATGGCAACTGTAGATGTGGACTGGGTTTTTTGGAATTTAAGGCATTTTCTCTTTTTTTTTTACTTTAGCCTTTGGGATCAATTTTCAAGTACAAAACTATGATTTTATATTTGCTGTGTTTAAACTTGACAGGGCAGTGCATTTCCATAAAGAAATCACTGTCACCTTTAATGTTCAACCTTCACCAACATATTCTAAATCCAATGAACCTTGTGCACATTTAGTCTATGAACTTTAAACACAATGGGGGACATGTATAAAACTCCCACACTGCAAAGTGTCGCAAGGTTTATAAAAACAAAACAAAAACAAACTTTTTTTATGTATAACAGCGATTGCACTTTTTTATAGCTCCGGACACTCTGCAATGTTTGGCAGAGGTTCCCCGACACAAATTAAGGGGGAGTCTGCTTTATACATTGGCGCACATGCCATTTGCGCCAGTATTTGGCGCAATCTGCTTGTGTGCGGTGTTTATGCATGACCCACAATGTGATCAGAGTTATTGATATATATATTCAACATTTCAGCATTCGCCATACAAAAGGTTAGACGTTCTATAGATGGCAATTATGCTTTGACAGAAATGTCTATGCTTTTGTCACCATGCATTTTAAAGAAAGTTCTGACTTGGGAAGAATGAGAAATGCGTTGCCATCTCGGATTTACAGATTGGGTCTCTTCTTGAGAGCAACTTACAAGGAATAGCTGGTAAAAATCCAAAATAAACGTTCCAGAGATATTGGGAAACAAAACATTTAATTAGTTTCACAGGACTAAATACCTTAAAGTTCCACAGTCATAACATAAAAAATACAATTTTGGTTATATAAACACAATAGGAGTAAGTATAAGTAAATGTTTCTAAACATTAACAGATTTTAGGGCCCGAAATTAGGTTACAATCTTTTAAGTGGTAAGTGTTCACCTTTAGATTGGCTCCTAGGCATATGACCTGATCATATTGGAAGTTCCCTTAATTGAGGCAACATTTTAAACTCATTTGTAATTTTTTTTCCCACCTGTTTATTAAAGTCATAGTGTTATTTGTGTTTCATTTAGCAATGTCTCTGGTTTACTACGTTGTGATTTTATTTGTGAACAATTCTTTTGTTCTGTGCTGGAACAAGTATTGGAGCGTGAGCCAATGCCAGCAAAGATAGATTATAAAATAACACAACAGCAAGAGAATATTGTGCTAAATGAAACCCAAACAGCAATCTATCGTTATACAGTGGCGTAGCTAGAGGTTTTGCCGCCTGGGGCAGACCCTGAGTTTGCTGCCCTCTCACACCGAAAGTACTACGATGCATGGTACTTGCGTCCTAGAAGTTGCAAATACCAAATAGCCATTTTTGTGTTCCTGGCCATGATCACAAAATGATCGGTACAAAAATAAAAGATGGAGCGCTGAAGTTTTACAAAAACAGACACAAATATACTTAAAGGAGAATATGGGATAGCAGATCTTTGGCAGTTGATCAGATGTCTTTTGTTGTATGTCACGATAATATGTGGAAGGAAACACAATACAGCAATAGTGCTCTCTGTACATAATACCAATCTGGGGGGGACCCTGATATTATATTCATGCTCCAAAAAAAGTGAGTGAGATACCAATCTGGGGGGGGGGGGGGAGATCGGGTCTCTGTCATAGTGTTCCTGGCTACCGATCACCTCTGCGTCACAAAGGGCTTAAGTCACTTTCAACCTTAAAAATGAGTTTCCCCCTTAGAAACACTTGCATTTTATCATGTTACTAATAGGCACTAGGACAGTTCATTCGCATAGTGACAGAAATGAGGTGCCACAGAACAACAAAAAGGAGTGAGGAGAGTGAAATAAAAAAAATATATGAAAGGTATTGTGATGACGGTAGCAGTCACAAGATTGCACCGGTAAGGATTTATATTATATAAATATTATATAAATAGATAGGTTTATTAGACTTCTGATTGGCCATATTATGTGACATGCGTCTGTTGTAAAGTTATTCGCTATTCATTTGCCAAGGTACCGGAGAGTGAGGACAATGTGAAACTTTATTGTGTACATTTTCAGATGTATTCACAGTCAGGCGACATCAGTCACAGACTACCCTGTTAGTTAATGACAGGGGCAGATTTACTATTAATAAAAGTCACACATCGCAAAGCAGTGTGTGAAGCTGTAACAAGCAAAAAAGGAGGTCATCACTGTTAACCCTACAGACAAGCTTACATTAGGAAAACATTACAGTCTAGTTTTTCTACTACTGGGAAATACCAGCCAATGTTAATTACAACAATAGATCAATAATTAGGCCTCGACTGTCTGCCTCCCCACATATCAGCTCTCCATGTGACAGAAAACCACCCAAAGCAGGTCCACATAGAGCCTTCTGAAGTATAGTTGCGTGGAACTGCTAATGGTTCTTGAGTTCTCGTAGAAAATGGCTATATAAAATAACGTTTCAGGGGAGAAGCAACCTTTACATGGTACTGAAATACACATAGCTCTGTGCAGTGTCAAACCATTGGTGACACCATGACCGCTGGTATAATAACACACTCGTGGCATTGTATCAGCAAAACTCACCTTCTTCAACATTTCGGGTTTGATTCTGTACCATTTCTGGTGTGTTATTAAATGCAGCATAGCCCTGAACAAAAGGAGATATAAAAATAGTTATTCTTTCCCTTGCAGTGAGTGAAAGATACACGTATTTATTCATCCATAATACATCCCAGTGGTCTCCATAGCGGTCCTCAAAGACTTAAAACAAAATCTGATATTCTAATCCCCAAATCTTGGACTGCTGGTGGGTCCTGAGTGGAATGGGACTGTTCTTCATGGCAGCACTTACAAAGCTCATTGGTTCATGGTTTCGTTGAATCATTAAGGAGCAGGTTAGGAGTTTGTTTTAGGGTATTAAGTGTTCGTGTTAGGATTAGCATTAGGGGTTACTAGGGTTAGTATTACAGTTAGTATTAGGGTTCGGGACTACTATAATGAGGGGTTACTAGGGTTAGTATTACAGTTAGTATTAGGGTTCGGGACTACTATAATGAGGGGTTACTAGGGTTAGTTTTACAGTTAGTATTAGGGTTCGGGACTACTATAATGGGGGGTTACTAGGGTTAGTATTTGTCAGCACTGACCATTGAACACCAAAACGACAGTGCTGAACTATCATGGCTGTAACTGCAGTGGGGATGAACAGTCGTAGACCAGGTCCTGAGGACAGATTTGGGAACCATTGCTGTACTTATTCATCAAGGATCCAAACTAATAGCCTGAGGTCTCCTGCGAGCTAGCTAGCATCATTATGTTATTCAGGGGACGTGTTTGTGCGGAGTGGCTGAAGGTGTGACTAGTGGCAGGGAGATTACTGACCATTAACAGGAAATGCTATGACCTTATCAATTATTTTGGTAAGTTAATTAAAAGAACAAAAACAACAACATTTTAGTAACACAAGTACATATTATGGACAGCTGTATAGGTGTGGGGCACTGTGATACAGTGACAACATACCAACATATTCACATTAGAACTAAGGTATGACTGGAAAATGGCTCCAAAACTTGAAAAGGATGTTCTTGATCCAAACATTTACCTCACATTCTACTAGATCAGTGTATAAATCTGGAGAAACCACGCATCACATGATGCTCAGTGGTCATCTTTCTGGGTACAGAATGACTTTGGTTCTGGGAGCTGTAACTCACAGCTAGTGAGCTAATGCTTGGCCGTCTCTATTATAGATTATCCTGAGGTTTTCTGCTAAACATTATACAGGTCACCCTGTAACCATGTTATTCTCTTGGGAAACAAACAGAAGATTGTGGCTGGATCTTACTATCCTGTTGTGACTGTGCAGAATCAAATGGCTTGGATTATTTGGAGGCAACATTTTAAACTTGTTTTCCTGTTTTATAGCCAGAAACGATGGTTGATTACTCAGTGTCTAAAAAAAAAAAATCATTAAAATTCCACCGACAGAAAGTTTAAATTAATTACTCTATACATCAGCACCTCAGAAGCATTTATAAAGCAATTAACACCATACAGGCACTGTTGACAACAGATCAACGTCAGTATTTTTATCATAAGACAAACCAGCATGCATTGCACTCTGTTCACTATACCTTCTGCACCAGGTTGCTAAGGTCGGTTCTGAGAACATCATTTAATCTGCCAAGGTACGGATTAATATCTGGTAACTGCAAAACATAAATAAAAAAAATAAAATTAGGAATAAAAACATTACATTTACACAATATCATGTACAGATATAGTCAGAGACAACTGATGTGCCAATTCCTTGTGACCTTACTCTCAGTCTTACCGTGGTGAAGTTTGCATTAATGGTCAGCTGACCTAATGAATTCCTAATTTTATTGCACGGTATCATCGCTACATTTGTTGAACATGCCGAATCGCTCAGGGTGGTGTTTAGTTGCGACTTGGCGTCGGTAAGGTTGGCATTCAATCGATTAGTCGCCTCTTGCAGTACTTCGATGGCCACGCTTACATTCTCCAAAGCTTCTTTGGTCTCTTTGATTGCTGTGGGTCCATAGAATTCATATATATTAAACCAGGCAACTTACTCACAGACATAAATTATATTCTAAGAATTAGAGAACAACTTCTCCTCATGGTTGGTTTCTCCGCAAAACAAAATGAAGATCCCGCTTGTCACTTCACATTTCGAACCAAATGCGCCCACATTTGCGCGGTACACATAACCCCTCATCATAGCTTTTTAGTGTGCCAGTTTTGGGGATGCCAGGAGACACAGGGACAAAAGGAGTGGCGCATGTGCAGAAGGTTTGCATGCATGTTTGCCAATCACACTCCAATTAAACCACAACGCATTTACAACATGGTTGATTAGTCAGATGGGTTATTTTGCACAGTGATGGCTAATGCATAGACATTTATTTTAAAACATAGCATGTCATTCCTATATCTTTTCCAATGAATTTCAAGGACTGAAATGGCACATCCCTGTCATGAATCTTAATTCTGCAGAGTTAGAAATGTTATTAATATTCACTTATCTACCCCATAACCTGGACCGGAAAAAGAAAAAAAAAATCAGTCACACAAATATATAAAGACACACACCTAAAACATAAGAAAGGACTAGACAGGGTGGAACTGCAGCATGCTTGAGACCTTCTACACCCTCTGCCACATTCCATTATCGTCTTTAAAGAACATTAATTGTTCAGGGGTCAAACAATGAGATCTTCCCGTTGTATTATTCATTGCTTTGGTTTTATTTAGTGTAATTAAAGGGGGCTATTCCATAAAACGGAAATGACAAGTCAACTGCAAGACTCAGGGGTCAGTAGCCGAGATGGAAAGAAGAGATTTTTTTCCAACTCTGTGTTAATGCTCGATTTTTATTTTTCAGTTTATTTCCGTCTCCAGTTTGCTTTTTAGCGAATATAATTCACGGTGATCTATCCCCAAATAAGTCAAAAGTGCTTAGTAGATAGACCTCTCTCAATTCCCAACATGAATTTATAATGCTCGTTAAATAAAACAGAAAATAAAGCACTGCACAGTCTAGGCAAACACAACTAAGCAAATGTCTACGCACCCCACACCACAGGACTAATTAAACACAATTGTTTACCTTTAATAGCCCTTTCCACTTTGACTTTAAGAGCAAAATAATAAACCAGAAATGAAAAACAAACAAACAGTAACATGGATGAATCAACAGAAAACTCAGTGGGCACCACACAAATAATCAACAAAAGCAGCATGTTTCTACGAAAGAATACGACATTTCCAATACGTCGGACTTTTGGTTCTAGTCTGCATCCCATGAAATACAATAAAATCTACAGATCACAGGATAACAAAAGAAGTAAAAAAATAAATAAATAAATTTTTAAAAAAAATGGTGGATAGTGGTTTCACCTCTCAGTTGGCCAACAAAAACATCATAAGTAAGCCATAAAAAATGTAATCATCACAGCCAAAGCCTAAATAGTACCGTAAATAGAATTTTGCTTTGACCGGTATTGGAAATGTGAAGAAAAAAAAAAAACACATCAAGTTACAAAGGTGAAAGTAGTACAGTAAGTGGTCTATGAAGCCGGCATTCAATTAGACAGGCTGAAAATATCAAAGGCGCAAAAGATAAATGTACACTTTTTTGTTACTTGTCCCCTAAGCAGTCATTCCTTTCAATCACCTTTCAGTCTGAATTGCTGCTGTTTTCCTGCCATTAGCTTCTATATATCTTAACTCTTTAACTCTTCCAACTTCTGATTCCATGGATATATTTTTTGAGGACCACAAACTTATGTTTGATTTAGATGTGGGCCGACGACGGTATATGTAAGATGTGATATCGTTTTTTTTAATACAGGTAGATTTAATCATAAATGCATCTATTCTGGAATTTGAGGGTTGTCTATTGAAGTAAAAGGAGAAATCCCTATCAGATGGATGTCATATTGTTTCCTTGTGGAATTTTTTTTTTTAAAAATAATTAAAAAATATTGACGTCTGGAATCACAATTTACATCACTTCCTAAAAGGGTGCCCTTGGTAAGCCTATCTGTTCTCCCTCTATAACAGTATTCATAAACATCACAGAAGACTTATTAAAGAGCATAAAGATTTGCCAAAATGTAAGGAACACCATTTAATTTAAAATAAGTATAATAGATCTGGTCTGTGTCATGGTAAATATATGCAAACTTGATCAATCCAGATACTATGGGTGTTACCCATTGTAACAACATTTAATTCAATATATTATTAAATCAAGTAAAAGTAGTACTACAATAAGTGGCTATAGGTTATCAAAGTACAAATGACAGACTTAAAAATATTGTGGTATTCAATATGCATGCTGCTAAATAGGTAAACCTTTGCAAGCTAAATAGACTTGTTTAATATTTTAAGTCCAGTAGAAAAGATTTGGAGCACGTAGTGAGGAGAGGAGGTCACTATTATAGAAAGGTAGTGTGAAGAGATCAAATGACAGGATTTTGTGTCAGGGAGAGCACAGTAAGGCATTGGACAACCCATCGCTCTATTTGAACCCAGCTTCGGTGCCATCTTACTCATTCACTCCGGTTGAGTCTACCACCGCAACAGGTGCCATAGAAGGCAAGTCAAGGCCCGCCAGAAATTACGGAATATCAGTTTTGAAGGGAAATCCCGCTTCTATAGAATGCTTTTATTTTCACCTACTATTTCTTGTAATTATGGATAAATCAGATATATATTTTTTCCTAAATTCTCTACTAAAATACCTTGATATACCCATTATGGAAACAGATTAGGAAACAGATTTTTTTTACAGAATGATTCCACCTGGTCATCGTTAATATAGTCCGATATGCCTCTTTGCCTCTATGATTCTTGCCCCTGGAGCGATACCCTAGCTCAGTGAGCTTTAGCTCCATTTTTGAGAATTTCCATTTGAGCGGTCTATTTGTTTTTTATAGTATCTCTATTTCATATTTCAAGACTTACCTTTTTTCTCTTGTTTTGTTATCTCCCCTTTTCAATTTGAGGATATTTGTTCTAGAGTCAATAGGGTTGCCACCTGGCCGGTATTTTACCGGCAGGCCGGTAAAAAATTGGCATCAGGCCAATGTTAAGTCTATGGAGACAGTACCAAGGCTGGTATTTTTTTAAAGAAAAGGTGGCAATCCTAAGAGTCAATATCATTTTTTTTCAAAAAAGGTTATGGAATGCTTGTTGAAGCATAATTTGCATGAGAGTAGGTATTTCAGACATCTCCTGGATAATAAAGTCTAATCCAGTAATCTCCAGTTTTTCCACATTTCCCAGGAGATACTTTCAACCGGAGATTGAACATCTAAGAAGAGTAGTAAGTGTTGATGGATTTAGAGTTGTGAGCTCTTCTCTTTCTCATTATCTTTCTCCTTGTCTTTTTTTTGGGGGGACCATCTATCAAAAGTATTCAAAAGTTCTAAAATTAATTACAACAAGATAACTTTAAGCTGGAAAATAAATTGTCTTACTGTCTCATGTAGACAGCTGTATTATTTAGGTATGGTTTCTTCGGAGACAAAAATTCTTCATTGATTTCCAATTATTTATTTTTTTTATACTAAGTGGTTAAAAAAAGAAAAAGCAATAAAAATGTCAACAAGCTGTAAAGTATAATATAAAAAAAAGTCAATATTCCTCAATCAGGAGTTATCTGAAGTTATACACCAGGCTAGGGGAAATAGTTAATTTTACATAACTGCTGTTTCCTGTCAAAATTTGCTTTGATTTAAAAAAAAAAAAAAAAAAAAAAAAAAAACGTTTTAATAACAGATATGATCTATATTTCACCTGAACCTTACTGCAAGATATACTTAGGATCCAAAAAGTAGATCCTACTTCCCATAGGTCAGCAAATTGGTGAAACATAACACTGAATAGACAGCACTATAAAATATTATGTAAATGTATAAATAAATCCTCCAAATATCAACTTGTGTAAAAATATATATCTTTTACTAGACATAAAAAAATAGACAAATGCAGGAATACAAAATAGAAATTATCCAAAAAAGAAAATATATTACGATAAAAAAATAAAAATATATATATTCTGTAATTCCACAATGCAGTATACAAGGCTACTGCTCAAAAGATTGGTTCAAGCAGTAATAACCTCACGACAAAAAAACAAATTCAATAGTAGCAAAACATTTCTAGATTATTATTTTTTTTTCCTGGCAGTCGTAGCTGGTGGGAAAAAACACAAATGTTATGTTCTGTGCAGCATCCTGTGCAACATATGTATGCACACATATCAAGTATAATTGTCTGGAATACCATGTTTTGAAAAACAAAAAGCACTTTAAAATTTTAGGTGTTTTTTCCTTCTCCCAGGCATCATCCACAGCCATCAAGATACCTAGTGGGATCAGAGTTTAGGATCCACAATGCAGGGCCTGAATGATGCACTTTAGATCTTCTTGTACAACCGGTCATCAAGTCTTTGAGAGGTAGTAGGATCTTTCCAAATCAGTGATATCCTTGGTTGAGCCACGGACACTGCTGAAAAGGTAAATAACTGCACCTTTACCTCTCTCCGAACACCGGTTAAGGAAGTACTAGTGACCGAAGTTACTTGAAGATGGAACTTGAGACAATAGAGATTTCAAATAGCTGACCCTACTGCAGTACTGGTTCCGAGAAATGGGACAACACACAGCCACTGGTACTGAGGCGTATGAGGTCGTGGAGTATGCAGCTGTACTGGTTCTGGAACACTGGATAATATACAGCTACTAGGATTAAAGTCTTGAAACTCACACAGCCACTGGTTCTGAGACACAGAGTTATACACAATCCCTGGTACGGAGGTTCACGATGAAAGAATATATAACTGTACAGGTTCTGGAACACTGTATAATATACAGTTACAGGTTCCGAGGATGGAATAGCTGAACACACAGCCACTGCAGTGAGGCACCAACAATAGGAATCAGAATGGAAGCCAAGGTCAGGATAACAGAGAACTGGATAAACAGGAGGAAGCCGAGGGTCTGGTACACAAGAATCGCCAGGGAACTAATAACAGGCACAGAAGGACCTATTACAAGCAATGCTAGAATGTAAGTGAGGGGTTTAAATACAAAACTGGCGCCAATCACCAGCCAGGGAGGTGTAACCAATCACTGAGCAGTGTATACCTGTGATCTGTCAGTTTTGTCTTTCGCATGCGCATTGGGTGCCGCAGGGCCATTTTGTTGGATACTGGACTCCGGAAAGATGGCGTCGCGGGACGTGAACGGGAGTTACATGGAGTCAGGTGAGTTTGTTCACGGTGACCATGGGGTGCAGTGCAACGAACAGGTGAGATTGTTACAATACCGCTGCCAAAGTTCAATTGGTCAATAGCACCTACGATTTGTGGTTAGAATTTCTGGCCAAATGGATGCACTTGGGCCCCTCTTGCCTTTTTTGTGATCATAATTCTAGGTAACTTATTTGTGATGGATTTGCTTTGGAAATACCCAGTACTAACATTATCATTTGTTAACAGATGTTGCGGGGAAATTACAGTTGGGTATAGAAAATGTTATACAAGTATTTTATATATTTCTTGAATTGTATCTGTCATTTTAGCTCAGGAATGTAGATCTATATCTACATATGTTCTGACTGTTGGCTGAACCGATGACTAACCAGCAACATATCTACTGGAATTTCTATCAAAACTTTGATAAATTCAGATTCATTTTTTTTTTTTGCCATGGGACATCTTACTAATTGTATAGCTTTCTGTGCTGAATGCCTTCAGCTAAAAGACAATTATATCATAACAGAGACTTGTCTCTGCAGTCCCTGCTGTATTCATTAGACAGGGAGTTAACCCCTTACAAGATTCACTCTTCTGGTACGCCAGTAAGTTTCAGCTATGTATATGCTTTCTCATGCAGGCTCCGAGGCTTCAACTTCTAACTTTTCTATGATTAACAACACTGGTCTTAATCATTTAATGCTACCAACAAAGACCATTTCCGTTTCTATTTCCTTGCATTCCTGCATTTGAATGCTGTATTCAGTGATTTTTTATATTTCTTGTATACATTACAGACCAAAGTCCTGTCCTGCATAAGTATTTGGTGGTCTTTACAGGTTGAATATCCATTATTCAGAAATCAGTTATCCAAAATGATACGTTAAGTATTTATTTTTTTCGGATTTTGCAAATTCCACCCAAACGCACAACAGTTTGTTCAGTGTCCAGCCCCATTAAGCTGCAAAATATCCTTTCCATGCATGCTCAGATTCCCCCACGCCCACACAAAGGTTAATACAGTGGCCTGACACGCCAGCTACAGGTTCCAAAGGATGTCTCATACCACAGCTGCATCACAGTACAAGGGAGTTCTTTGCACTATACAGTATTTGCTTTGATATTACTGTATTTCATGAGTGCGGAGAGGATTTAATATATCTTATTGCTGGAAATGATCTGTTATCCGAAATGACCCATTATACACAATACTTCTGGTCCCGAGCATTTTGGATAAAGGATACTCAACCTGTATTAATAAAAAATATTGCTTGGTGCAATAGCAAATTAGTATACAGGATTCGTGGTCAAACTGAATTACACTGCGTAGAATAAAATAGTGCGGTTACTCCAAAGCCCCAATAATTGATATGATCATGATATGAATGAGAGCTACAGCGGCCAGAGAGAGAGCTACAGCGCCCAGCCCGGAGAGCTACAGCGGCCAGAGAGAGAGCTACAGCGCCCAGCCCGGAGAGCTACAGCGCCCAGGCCAGAGAGAGAGCTACAGCGCCCAGGCCAGAGAGAGAGCTACAGCGCCCAGGCCAGAGAGAGAGCTACAGCGCCCAGGCCAGAGAGAGAGCTACAGCGCCCAGCCCAGAGAGCTACAGCGCCCAGCCCGGAGAGCTACAGCGCCCAGCCCGGAGAGCTACAGCGCCCAGGCCAGAGAGAGAGCTACAGCGCCCAGCCCGGAGAGCTACAGCGCCCAGCCCGGAGAGCTACCGCTAAGCTTAAACACAACATTTCTGACAATGGCAGTTTGATTCCTCAGCAATCATCCAGAAGCAAAAGTGCACAGGAGCTGTGGATGTACAAAATGTTTCCTGGATGGATACAATAACAAAATATTAATAAAGCACCTAATAAGGTGTAGGGCCACTCTATACCTCTAGGAAAGCTTCAGACCTTTTCCTATTGGATTAGATCTTCTATGTACAGGATGTGAACTGTAAGAAGTTGGCTACTGCACCATCCTTGATTAAAATCCTCCAATTCGTCGAGTGATGAAGGGGGTGGAAATTGGTTCATTTCTCATGGTGTCCTCTAGAACTTCCCATACATTTTCAGTGAGGTTGAGATGTGATCATGCAGTAGTCCATGAAATGGACTCCTCTAAACTGTTTGAATAGTGGAAATGTAGAGAATAAAACCTGTATGTGGTGGTAAGCAGGATGTCAAGCACAGTGGCGGATGCTCCATAGGTGCGCTGCACACGTATCACGGAACACCCGCGCTGTGTATTTCCGGTGTTTGTGTGCTCTGAGCAGAGAACGCACAAACCCCAGAAATACATCCGAAAGGCGACATCAGCTACTCATTCTGTTGCCAATTCAACAAGCACTAAAAGTATATGAATCTTCGTATACTACGAATCCATAGCTGGCATCACCTTTCGGATGTAACTCAGCACACAAACCCCCGGAAATACACAAGAGATGTTGTGCCTCCAAGTGCACCGGGCTAGCAGCACGCCTGTCACTCAGGGGCACGATACGCCCCTGGTCAAGCAAATGCATAGGTAAAGAGAAAAATGTGTTTTAAACCCCATTATGGATGTCTACAGTATCCCCTGTTCAGAACATCACCTGTGCCCCAATTATATTTTTCCTTAGTCTGTGCCGTGGCTTGCAATACTGATAACCCAACGCAAAGGATGTTTAGGTGACTAATTCCTGTCCCTGAATGGACCCCATTACGTCCCATGTTTTAACAAGTCTTATAAATGTGTTCGCAGGCTAAGTCAACTGAACCACACCCTGGGGTCAGATGGGCCGACTGTGGCTTGCGAGGCACGTGGGGGATGCACCAGAGTTAGATTATTGAATTAATGTGGATTAATATGAGCACAGGATAAAGCGAGTTACTTGGGTAATACACGTCTGTATTAGGGATAGGAGATCTGGTGCATTAAGAGGAGAGGCCCGATACTGACAGCCATTTATATCTGTGATGGAGCAGGCAGTTTGCTAAAAGGAACCTGAGCATTTAATGGTTAAGAGGAAACTGCAGGGGTTGCGGATGCTGCACCATTCTAGGATCTACTCAATAGATAGAGAATTGCAGGGAATTACAAAACTGTGAGGCCAACGTAGGGAACATTCTGTACAGCTGAATGGGAGAATTATTCCAACTCAGCTACTTTGGCCTTGAGTTTGAAAGTCCAGTTTCAATTTCCTTCTTTATTTAGTTGATCATTCCATGTAAGTTAACTAAAAGATGCCATTAAAAATTCAACGTTAAGATACAGAACTAAAATTAACACGACTTGCATGAGCATGGGGAGAAATGTCGCTTACAGTATTTGTGCATCTTACAAGCAGGTCCATAAGCCTAGCGCATGTACATTTTAAGTTGCACAGGATTAATAGAAAGAGAGACAGCGCTAAAATATACCCCAAAAAGAACAAGACATAATTTATAAAAATAGAAAAGATTTATTGTCACAAAATATACATGTATATAAGGTAAAAAGACTATAGTTGAGTCTAGTACCACAATAATATAATAATAAGAAAATAGAGTAGAAAAAACACAAAAAGTAATATCAATATGCGGTAAAGTAGAATAAAATAATATATAAAATATATATAGTAGTACAACCTTACCCACTGCTAGTATAGTGTTGTTCACCTGGCCAGGTACAGAACATATGTATAAAATATACACTATAAGCACAGACACAAAAACAGGACACCCCTCAGGACGCGTTTCGTAAAAAAAACTTCTTCAGCTGGTGGGTGAGTGTGCATGATTTTAAGTTGCAATAATCTTATAATCAGTCCCACAACATTTACTTTAAATCAAACTAAAACCCTCCCAAATATGTTAGTCCCCAAGCAGTCGAATTTGTGGTGAAGCAGGCGAATTAAAAGACCAGATGTCTCTCCTCCTAGGTTGTACCTTGCTGGTCCTCTGCCAGCCCCTGAAAGGCTCTCCACCCCTACGGTTACATTGGTGGACTGTCCAAGCTCAGTCCTACTCGGCTTCTGGTTATCTGATCTAGTATTGGAGTTTATCCACGAATGTTAGATGATCCGGTTTTGTTTGAACAAATTAACATTTTGCCTACAAATTTGGTTCGCAGTTCGTGTCCTTAAAACATATCACAAAAGTTGTTTTTAGTGCACCAACAACGCCAAAAGTGATTCCATCTTAATAAAACATGTTTAAACAAGCTGTACTCAACACCAGTAAGAAGTAATGCTTAGTAATAGCTCCGTGCTGTTCATCAATTCCTCATACACAAGCCACAATGACCAGGTGTCAAACTGTGGCCCTTCAACTGCTGATGGCCTACATCTAAATCCTTTGCCCGCTAAGACACAGGCAGTGGACTATGGGAAATAAAGGCATAGCCGTCGTTAACACTGGACAAAAAGGGACAGGTGCCGAGGCTACAGACATTTCAGGGGGGGACAGAGCAGTCACCTTTTTTGCCCAAATTATTCTTCTAACATGCAGCAATTATCATGTCCCACACACTGCTTATAATAAGAGAAAAAGCCCCCCCTCCCCCCCTTTTCCTCTGCTCCCCAGTCTCCCCCAGACACTGCTTCATCATGCTGGGGTCTGCTGTCCTGTGTTAGTCTGCAAAGTATGTGTGTATATATCTGCAACAGTGTGTGTGTGTATGAATATATATTTGTGTGTGTATTTATATATCTCCAACAGTGTGTGTGTGCGTATGCATATATATTTGTGTGTATTTATATATCTGCATGTAGTTACATATCTGCATCAATGTGTGTACTGTATATACATAAGCATACACACACACAAATATTTATGTATTATACATATGTATAAATATATAAAATGAGTATACATATGTTATCTGTGTGTATGTTGGGACCCGGAGAGTGTTCTACACAATTTGCAAGGTAGGACAGGGCTTGAGAAATTTAAATTTACATCTAAGAGAAGGGGAGAAGCTGATATATTGTATGCCAACTTCATGCCAATGACTAGGTGATAACTAGAGCAGATGACTCACCAGCTATTACACGGTTTAAGACTCCGGCAGGTAGCATTTCTATTATCATAGGAAATCTAGTCCATAAACACTGGAGTGACAAAATTGGGGTCAGTGAAGTCCCCTATTGTTACTTTCTATTGGGGGCCCTCAAGTCTGGGCTTGCCTAGGGTGCCTTCAGTATTAAATAGAGCCGTGAATGTAGCCATTCAAGATCAAAGGTCTATAGAAAACAAAAATCAAGGGGAAGACTGAGCTGCAACCTCTTTTTATTAATTATAGTCTATAGCATGCAGCACATCAAACCCAGATGGTACACATCCATCACTCATGGACTGAAGATAGGAGAAAATGTAGACTGATACCACAATGCTACACAGATAACTAAAAGATCTTCAACTGCATGAAGCTTACAAGCTAGTATCCAGATTACTGGAATAGTTTTCCCATTTACACACTACGCATTAGTGTATTAAGGTAATTACCTAAGACTTAAAACATTTTGATGCCTTCACAGCTTAATTAGAATACTGCAGCACAATATCAGTTACAGCGAAGAGCAGGAAGAGGGCGCCGTCTGCAAACCTACTGCAACAATCACGTGTTGTGTTCTATGGGAATAATTTACAACCAGACAGACAAGTTACCTCCTGCCATGTTAAGAACAGCATCAAAGGCCGGACGCACATCTTTTCCAAGCTGCTCGGTTACACGTTCCCCCAGCAAGGGGGAGATGTCTAGGGAAAAATACAAATAAAAAGTATTTAGTATTTATTTATTAGAAGAGAAGCGTAAAAAGCAACACATACAAACAAACATACACATACCAAAAAAAAAAATGGCAATATCAAAAGATTTCATCTTAATTATTTGTTACCTAAATATTATGGAAAGATCAGGTAATACACCAACTCTGACCTCAGAGTGTATAATAAATAGATAGTACTTTATAGGCATACCGAAAGGTATGGCTGCAACCTTTATTTATAGAAATAAATAAATACTGGCCTTGCTTTTGCCACAATTGACTTAACATTGGCCTGAATCCATTATATTACTGGCCTGCCGGTAATTATTGGCTAGTTATTTCAAATGCTTTGATAAGCATTGGGTTTCTACTACTTTAAAAGAGAAATTAAAGAGAGACCGGTAAAGAATATAAATACATTAGTCCAATAAGGAAATTTTAAAAAGAGGGGTAAAAAATAAATAAATCTGAGAGACTATGTAAGAACCATATGTTTTGGATAATTATTACGGTTTTTAATGAACTTCTAAAGTCTCTCTTTTGAGATCATATTTACAGACTGGCAATCGGTATTATACAGCACACACAGCTTTCCACAAAACCTGCCACGAGACAATACGCTATAATAGTGATGGGGTAGTTATGTCATCCATCAAATGGCTAGTACCATGTATATGTGAATGGCTAAAATAGAGCACACATTGACCAGCAGTGCCTTGGGCAGACTAGATGGACCGAATGGTTCTTATCTGCCGACACATTCTATGACCAATGTCATACTAGTTTAGAGCAGACATTCATGACAGAGCATGCAACCAATGGGGAAGGGCAAACTGGCAACCAATGGGGAAGGGCAAACTGGCAACCAATGGGGAAGGGCAAACTTACTATATTATATCATACTTGGATTTAAAAGTCTGTGAACTATTAAGTAAAAGGGAGGACAAAGTGTCCATAATGGGTTAACATCCTGCTGTATGCTGCAAGTCTTTGCTACAATATGATGCATTGTTCCTGTATTACATGATATGTGTAGTTGCGTTTGTTTGCTTCCTGTTGCCTTGGTCACCACTACATTTATCAACAATTGAAGTTTTCCCTGCTGTGTAGTTCTATATTAAGCAAGTTCTGGTCAAACTGCAGCTGGAGAACCAGAGGCTGCCCAGCATGGAGCATCATTAGTTCTGACCGTGTTCTGATGTCCTGATTGGATGTTACTCGTTTTATGTAATAAATCCCCAGGTGCAACGTTATATACCGATAGTGAATTAGTCATTCAATTAAATGGAGTGATAATAGATACACTCACAAACACATGGAGCAATACAGACTCATCAGGTGCTCAGTCACATGTGAAGGTATTTCAGTTTCTATCACTGATATATAGATATGGGCTAGCAAAACTCTCAAGGTATGACGAATACTATTCCAGCAAGCAAACATAGAAACATAGAATGTGTCGGCAGATAAGAACCATTCGGTCCATCTAGTCTGCCCAATTTTTTTTTTTTTTTTGAGTACTTTTATTAGCCCCCCATTCCCGGTCTTATAGCTAGGATAGCCTTGTGTCTATCCCACGCATGCTTAAACTCCTTCACTGTGTTTGCCTCTACCACTTCTGCTGGAAGGCTATTCCATACATCCACTACCCTCTCAGTAAAGTAATACTCCCTGATATTACTTTTAAATCGTTGCCCCTCTAATTTAAGACTATGTCCTCTAGTTGGGGTAGTTTTTCTTCTTTTAAATATACTCTCTTCATTTACTGTGTTGATTCCCTTTATGTATTTAAATGTTTCTCTCATATCCCCCCTGTTACGTCTTTCCTCCAAGCTATACATGTTAAGATGCTTTAACCTTTCCTGGTAAGTTTTATCCTTCAACCCATGAAACGTCTGGGTAACACACCTCACAAAAGAAAGCCATTTTAATAACTATTTCATCATCTTTATTCTTTCCACAAGCATGTGATTTTACAATCATATCAAATCAGCTAATCAATAACTAATTAAGCTGTCATTAGCGAGGAGAGCAAAAAATCTCCACCCCCAGCATCCTTTCTTTTTAATTTTATCCGTGGAGTGTATTCGAACATAGCTGGTCGTCTCATGCAATGAATGAAAGGTAATCAAATAATAAACCACTGAGAAAAATAAATCACAAAATTAAAATGTTTCCATTTTCATTTCATGCTCTTTTTTCACGAACTACAGGAATCACATCTGCATTAGCCACCCTGCTAACTCAAGAACTAGTCTCCATTACAAATACTTCCACGAATAACTTATTTTATTAATGCATCAGCTCCGTTTACAAGACATCCGGCACATAGTGGATCTTGGTCAAAACTGGCCTAACCAGTTACAGGGACTCAATAACTACAACCTAATTAACCCATAATTCCTTCAGCTGCAGTCTACTGATAATAAATGTGAACAAATACAATACCTTCCAATTCAATGCATTTTTCACAGGTGAGTAATTCTGCTCAGTTATTTGATCGCCACTGAAAAAAAAAAAAATTCCTTCCACCTGTCCATAATACTAATTCTTCACCTATGGGAGTCTGCATGGCCATGATCTGCAGACAGCTGGGGAGCCATTATATTTCACAGTCTTTACTTACTGTGCTCTCACTATACATTGCTGAATTTTAACAGAGAATGGAAAATACTTTCCACCGAATCTTATAAATCAGAACATTCAATTCTAATACTTAATTGACTTTTTGAATTATCAAAGGCTTTACTTGAAAAGGTTCAAAAACAATAATTACTGTTTTAAAAAGGGCATTTCTATATTTTATTAAGGTTCATATTTATGTGAATCACAGTCTTTTTGATGTGTGTTCTGTTTGTCTATATTGTGATATTATACAATAATTTAGACTTCACTTTTTATTATTAAAAGAAATTAATGGTAATGAACTTAAAAGTAACTTTGAATGTTAGCACGCCACCTACTGGGCAAACTGCTAATCTGTATAAAAACAGCTTTGCTTTGTTGATTGATTTCTTAGTATTTTTACACTATTATTGAAACATCCAGTTGCTGCTTTAATAAAAACATCCTGATCTACCATCTTTTTTGTGTTTTTAAATTCCATTAAGAGAGTACAAAAGGAGTGTTGGGCATTATCTAGAGGAGATGGGTTTATCCGTAAACACACAGCTTTTAGATCAGGGATGGTGACGTTGTGGTAATCTGTACAGCGGGCTCCCACAAAACCGTGGCATGATGTGAACTCATACCGGGGGTGGGTAACGTAGGCGAACATGAAATAAAGAAGTAATGAGCTTGAATAGAAGGGGAGTTTAATGGGAGATTATGATGGATGCTGGGGATCCGACAGGGAAAGGAGGGGAAAGGGTCAACTAAAATGAGAAGAGTGGGAAAGAGATATGCCAAAAAATGTGATGGGATCTATACCTTCTAAGAGTGGGCACCCAGGTTCAAAAATGTTCACCATCACTGTGCTAGACCCAGTAGCACAATACCGTATATTCCAAGTCATTGAAAACACATTATCAATAGCCATAGCCAAGACATACGAGTGGTTCTGAGGACTGGAGGAGCAAGGGGTTATGGAGATGATTGTAGTAAGGGAGAAGGTTGCTGTGTTGATGGAAAGAGGGGCAAAGGGTACAACAATTATAGGAATAAAGGAAAGAGAAATGGGAGGAAGATGGACGTGAGCAGGGTGTTAGGAGTTGGATTTGGGAATTCTTGGAGGCTTTTCCAAGGGCCAAATAGAAATAAATAAGGGCCCTGATGCTGATTAGTGTGAAGTGGTTAGCATTGCACTGGATACTTACTGTTGAGGTCAGAAAGTGCCTTGTCCTTGGTCACGTTGAACTTGCTCAATATATAGTCTATTTGCTAAAAATGAATGAAAAATTTGAAAAATTTACAAAATGTCAGCTCTGTATCCAGGTATTGCAATCTCATCGAACATAAACAGAATGAAACAATTCCAAGTACATTAACAGTGTGTGAAGGTTGAACTTGGGAAACATTGGAAATTTGGGAACCATCACATGACGGCTGGAGATATTCTGGGGAACTGTAATGAAGGGTCGCTATTAAACACTTGAAATGTCGTTATTAAATTCCAGTAAATAAGAAGTCTGGGAAATGTTTGAATGTGATGGACATGTGTGGGAAGACTTTACAAGCAGAGAAGTAGAACAGGTCACTCAGTAAACTGCTTGATGGCTTAGGTCAAGGATAGAGAAAAGGTATGTTTAAACATAATTTGATAATAGTGTTGGCCATTTAAGTCAAATTAATTTGGAAGATAATGTGCATTATGGAATTGCGATCATTAAAATAATTTACAAAATATGAAATATGGGTAACGCACTTCAGTGCTGCTAAATAGAACTACATCATCTGCTATTGCCCTCTGCTGGACAGCCTATAGATTGCAGTGTATTTTTCCCCCCCGTTTTCCAGATAAATTACTGCTTCATTGGAACATGCACATTGAACTGTACGGGGAAATCAGAAAAAGCACAGAATGTATCACTCACAAGACAGTGCCCATTAAACCCCCCCCCCCCCCCATAAAATCTCAATAAAAATACGAAATACCGCTGGTGTATCACTTATCAAGGTCCGCAAGTCTTTGAAGTTGCTGTGTACCAATTTCTTAGATCCCCGTATCTGATTCGTGAGATTCTGATTTGCAGCATAAGCGCAGAGAACTCCCACACTACAAATAACAAATGATAGAATAAAATAAATATATATATATAATTTTATTTTTTAGAATGAGGAAGGGGAGGTAAAACAAAAAAAAAAAAAACAGAAAAACAAAAAAAACCTACTAAAAATGCTACAAAGTAGCAAAAACAAACAAAAAAAAAACAAATACAGGCTTATTCCACCTCAAACATCATTAGTTTGTAAAGAAATAATAAATAAATATCAATGTATGCATTATTCTAGTATATATGTAATTGGAGTGCAAATAGCCCAGTCTGAAAAGTAATTGATAATCTAACACGTACTGCTCAGACATTAGAATATACATATATAGGATTTACAGAAAATATCATATGGCCCTAATTATGCGAAGTACAGAGATCAGAGCCAGTTGTTTTAAGCCCATGGTGTATTAATCAACCAGTTTAGCAAATTGACATCCTTTTCATTATTTCAAACCTGCTTTGAAGTCAGGCACCACTTTCCAGTGACCTATAAATGAATAGCCATGTAACAAGGTCTGTTACTCTCTATGCCCAAGAATTGCCTATAATAAATCCTGAAGTTGTTATATTTGTGCTGATCCAAAATCTCTAATCAGTTGTAAACAGGAAGCAAGCCCTAATAGACCTAATAAGCTCATGTACTTATTATAAATGTATGTAGTAGCAGGAAGCATCCCATGCTTTCTCGCAATCACCTGGCTTCATAATTAGAATCGGACATCACTGTTAAAACAGTGTTGAACGAAAAATGAAGAAGTAGCTTCGCTCCGTACTAAACTGCCTGCAGTGCTTAAAGAGACTAGTTTAGACTGTGAATATAGAAAATAAAATGACCTTAACATTATGATCACAGAATGGCATGTGAATTGCTAAAGGGAGACAAAACAAACAAACATGGGTCTGTGGTATCTCCTGTTTATGACACCACCTATGGTTTGATATACAAATGGACCACTTTCAATGGGAAATATATCAAGCTATAAGGAGAGGTCAGTAGACACCACAGACATTTAAAATTGCATGCTTCTCCTTTCTATTCTGCATCATCCTACACAATGTATATATCATTCTACTCTGCAGTCACAGTGCAATCAATGTTCTGGTGACAGATTCTCCTTAATTTAGACCATTATGCATCTTCGTTTGTAGGTAAGTAAGTGTAATCCAGGTATTGTTGAGAAGGCCGCAGCAATACAGCAGCACTGGGCAGTAAGAGAAAGAAACGGCAATTTTCTTAAAGCAGGACTGACAATAAGTCTTTAATTAACTTAACTGACATTACCGTATTTATTTGGGGGCGGGGACTTGGTTTATACTTTATTTCATTCAGCGTGACCCCAGCCCCTGCTAGGGATTCTATTAATATAACATCCGCATTGCATTTGCTGACGATTGAGAACGGTGTGGACGCACATGCGCGATTGTGCCTTCTTCTACCGCAGGATCCTGGGAAATGTAGTCACCATTGATTCTGCTTTCGTTTAAAAAGCCACAAGCGCGCACAATTCACCATCGGGCATCTTACAGCATCGGATTCCCGTCAGAAATGCAATTCGGATGCAACGTTCGGCCAGTTGGTTAATTTGCATCGGTGACACAACTGAGCCAAGGGGTCAGGAATGAAAGTAGGTGACACTATCAAGCAAATAAGGTATAAAGAAAGTACCCCCCCCCCCTTAAAAAAAGTAAATAAGTTTAATTAAGTTAATTATTGACTCAGCGTTGAAAAACACAGTAAAAAAAAAAAAAATGTTTTGTCTTCCTTTAACTTTGGCTTCACTAATAGTAGCGAACTTTTGAAAAACGTTTGCCACTTGAATAGACTAAGCCAGAGATGTATCTTTATATATACATGGGGGTTTACTCTGAGCTCTGCCTCTCAGCTGATGCAGAGCACTTTCGATGCTGGCGTGTGCTGATAATCAATATGTGCTCAGCCAATCAGAGTGGGGTCTCAACTCGAACCTTCTGATTGGGGTCTGTTGGGGAAGCATCATGGCTTCCAGTCAGAGGATAAAGGCATATACACCTTAAAAAGTTTAGTGGTTCTTTGTGCAAGGGGCAAGAGAAGGAGCACAACAGGTACATCTGTAAGAGGAGAACAAGAATTTAATTGGCCCAAGCCCCGTCACCGATGAGCCAAGATTATACCCCCTAGCAGTAGAATTTCTGGGTGTGTGGGAGCTAGACTGCCACGTCCTAGTGAAACAGGGAGAAAAGATTGGTGTTTATTGGCTAAAAAAGTGTAGTCTTGCACCAGTGAAGGGGTTAACAAACGCACCATGAATTTTGTCCATCATGGTTACAGTAGACAGACACTAAACCTTATGCACAATTATATCCCGATGCACAGTTATCACAGGCATTCATTACCAGGAGAGTCTAGCTGTACTCGCCTTATCATCAAGGTAGAAACAAATAAAAAGGTTGCAAAACTGCCTCTCTGACAGTCGGCATTCTTCTTGTGTCTCTGATGCATTTCCCCACCACAGTTGTCACAGCAACGACACATGCAGAAGCACAGGCCCACCAGAGGCATCAGCAGAAAGAACAACAGGCCTACTGCAGCCGCGATAATGAAGCCAATCTCGTAGTGTATGGTCTGAAATACAAACACAGACAGGTTACGAACGCGCCAGAAGTGAAACGCCATAAAGAAAAAGCAGATTCAAAAAGGTAAAAAAAAAATTACAGATATTTTTAAAAGACAAAATGTACTACAAGGAAATACACACAATTTAGTTAAAAATACCAAATAAACATAACTCATTAGGTTTTAAAGATAAAAATGTACAAATTTATATATTTGCACGTATGTATTCTAATTTATCAGTAATCAGCAACTCAGATTCCAGATAGAGAAGAATGTTAACGTTTAGATATGCTTTAATAAGAATAATATTCAATATTACATACTTTGTTTTTACACTGATTCCGCTCCAGGGTGCTACACTTTGCTAATTAAGAGTTCAAAACGCAAAATGTGCAAAAAGTCCTCTCCTTTGATTTTCCCTTTGATCATGCATTGGATGAAACAATTAAAACATGTTCAAGAGGAAATTCGAAGTTCAGAGCCTGTTTGCAGTTTCACCTTAACACCCACTGTAGAAACGGTCAGCAATGGCTTTACAATCATGGACCACATTTGTCCCTCTCAGTGCTGCCTAATTGTGGCTAGACCACAGAGGTAGCATCAGGAGAGCATAGAGATGCCCTCATGTATGATCAGCTGTCCCACACATGCCAGAAGATAAATGGACGATTAGCCAGTTTTACTGATTGGGCACAAAGATGGCACTGGGAAAGTGCGTGGGCACAAAGATGGCACTGGGAAAGTGTGTGGGCACAAAGATGGCACTGTTTAGCTTACTATTTGGGGGTGGGGGTGGGGCTCTTATTATAAAATAATGCTATCTGTTAAAAGGACAGCTCTCAGTAAAACTTACCGTAAGTTAAGCTTAACTGAAATAATTCATGAATTGTAGGCATTTAAAATAGAAATGTTTTAATAACAACATACAAATACTCAATACCATACTGAGCCTTCTTTGATCTGTATGATCTTGGGTCAGATCTTCCTTCATCTTACACAAGGTTCTAAACATGTCCGCCCCCTAACAGAGCAAAGAGGGCTCAGTAATGTGCTTTATTTGTATTCTTTCATTAACGCATTTCTCGTTAAAATGTCTACAGTTGATGAAATCCGTCAATTAAACAGAACTTGGTGTTTGTTGACCTTTAAAGGCAAATGATGGTTGGGTTTAACTGCAGACATTTAAAAACACAAGCATTATACTGAGCCCTTCATGCATGTAAAAGGATGGCTTTACATTGACTGCTTAATAGGTTTATCCTGATATATGGTACAATAGTTGCTCAGTATGTGTCTGGTAATTTAAAAGGGTAGTTTTCCCATAGATCTTTGCAATGTTCTTTTCAGTTACCATAGTGACCCCAAGCACCAGAGAATAGTAAGAAGAAGAAAAAACTAATTTTAAAAATGAGCAAGCAGGAAGAACTCAGGGGAAGTTACTAGCCTCACAGCATTGATATTTGCATTGGTTTGGGTAAGAATTGCAAGTTTATTGGACAAAGTATATTTCAGGGAGTGATAGATAATACAATTTCAGTGCACAGTGTATGTTAATGTGTTTAATAATGCCACTCCTAACCACTGAACTTTAAACATCATCTTTACTGCACCAGAATCAGTGTATTGTTATCAGATTCTAACATTATGTAACCCTTATATTGTACCACCATACTGGCAAGAAAATCTAGCTATTCTTCCTCTGTAGCACCAGGTGTTCCTCCACTGCAGCACCCTGCCATCACTGCACCATTCCTCCACTGCAGCACCATTCCTCCACTGCAGCACCCTGCATCACTGCAGCACCATTCCTCCACTGCAGCACCCTGCATCACTGCAGCACCATTCCTCCACTGCAGCACCCTGCATCACTGCAGCACCATTCCTCCACTGCAGCACTATCATACTGCTGCAGCGAGAGCCGGTTGCTGCAATGGAGGGCAGCGAGAGCCGGTTGCTGCAATGGAGGGCAGCGAGAGCCGGTTGCTGCAATGGAGGGCAGCGAGAGCCGGTTGCTGCAATGGAGGGCAGCGAGAGCCGGTTGCTGCAATGGAGGGCAGCGAGAGCCGGTTGATGCAATGGAGGGCAGCGACAGCAGGTTGCTCCCCTATTCCATCCCTGCACTCTATTGCAACAACCAGCTAATACTGCACTATTCCTCTAGTGCCGCCCGCTGCCATCACTGCACTATTCCTCTAGTACTGCACTATTCCTCTAGTGCCCCCCGCTGCCATCACTGCACTATTCCTCTAGTGCAGCACCCTGCCGTCGCTGCATTATTCCTCTAGTGCAGCACCCTGCCGTCGCTGCACCATTCATCTAGTACAACACCCTGCCGTCACTGCACTGTTCCTCTATTGCCGCACTATTTCTCTACTGGGGCACCCTACCATCGTCGCACTATTCCTTTATTGCGTAACCCTGCCATCGCTGCACTAGTCCTCTATTGTGCCACCCTGCCATCGTTGCACCCTGGCATCACTGCATTATTCCTCTATTGCGGCACCCTGCCATCACTGCACTATTACTCGAATGCAGCACCCTGCCATCACTGCACTATTCCTCTATTGCAGCATCCTGCCACCACTGCACCAGTCCTCTAGTGCCGCACCCTGCCATCACTGCACTATTCCTCTATTTTTACCCAAATCCCAGTTCAGTGTGTGTATCATAAATCCCTACAGAAAGCTCACAGTAATGTATGATATTTTTGGATGCATCACACAGCCCACAATAATAGAACTTACAGTAATGTGCAGTGTGTGAGCTTATCACACAGTGCCACAATAATACCGTAGAACTCACAGTAATGTGTGTAATGTATGTATATATATATATATATATATAGAATCCAAAGAAGGTGCACTCAGCTATAGGGAAGCAGATGAATACAGCTCATGCCCGGGTGCCATGTGGCTCCAAGTATATACCAGTCCAAAAATTAGAACAAATACATGCACTCACGGGTCTTGTTAATTGAGTAGATAGAGATCTTTATAGTCGATAACCAAGAAATGGTATTGTTAAATACATCATAACGTGTGGTCGACGTTTCGGTCCGAATCTCGGACCTTTATCAAGACCTATATATATATATATATATATATATATATATATATATAGAGTTTAAAAAAGAAACCTCATCTAATCAGCAGTAACATTCCATTGGTTTTGATGGTGAATGGACCACTTTTATAACTTTTCCCTGTAATTGGCGTAATATATATATATAAAAACACCTTCGGTCAGAAAGTTTAGATTTTAAACAGGCCTGCTCCTGATAGAGCTTTCCAAGCAGAGAATGCTCATTTAGGTACTTTGTTTGTATTTTTCCATTACAGCATTCCTATTTAACATGCCGGCTCTTGATGCAATCTTTCAGTTGAACATAATTACATTTTTTGACAACAGTTTAAAAATCAAACAGCAAAACCATATATCGCTAATAAATTGTGGCTGGAAGAGAAGAGATTACCTGGAGAGTAAGGACAACATTTTCTGGCTGCGGAAGGCATGTAATGAAGAAGCAGTAGGAACAAAATCATGTTAAAAGAACAATGGATGAACAGGAAACAAACATAGTAAGAGATCAGAGCGTTACAGAAGAAAAATAGAAACCAACACTCACATTAGACAGTGGGGATTTTATTCATATATAAAGAGCCATTCTGTGGCAGCATTCTAATAGTACAGCAGTTGGCAGGAATATTCCATTAGTTTCCATGACAACTACTCCACTTTTAGAACATTGCCGCAGTATGCCTCTTCATGCACAAGTTCAATGTGTTTCACTATCTACACACACACACACACACACACACGATTTATAGGATAACCAGATTATTTAAAAAAATTGATTTGTTCCAGTTTTTTTACATGGTTTGTACAGCATTTAGTACTTTACTGACTTCAGTCTGAAGTAACCTGAATTGGACAATTGTTAAACTTGGCTAATTTGTCCTTAAGTTTGAAATTCCCTACTCAATTCCCAATTGAATAAAGCCCTTAACTTGAACTCTTACCTTTCGCCGGTGTTCTACCACAAAGTCCGGGAACTCAGAAGTTCCCATCAGGTAATCTGCACGTTCACTCATATCACATGATCTGTGATCGTGCGCATGCATGCCTCACTCAATGGTAATAATCAGAGTGATCGCACGCATGTCTTATTCTAAGACTATCATGTGCAAAAGTATAGATTTTATTATTATTATTTATTATTATTATTCTTTTTTTACAATTGATCATTTTATTGCACACACAAAGGAAAAACAAGCAACATGAAGCAGAAACAAAATGGAGAGAAGAAGATAATGAGGCAGGAATAATAAAAAAAAATAAATCAAGGGCTGAACAAACCCATTTAGAGCAAAGGAACATATGGCAGGAATAAAACAAAACATACATAGCTGAACCAAGTGTTTCTGGTGCTATCGAGTAGAACAAAGAAATGGAATTGTTGCCAAATACATATCTCATCCATCACGCATAGCCTATACATGCCACTCTCATATTGCGTTACATGCTCTTGTAGCAAGAGATTTGGGCAGCACAGAGAGGCAGCAGAAAAAAAATAGTATAAGTCTTGTCGGACAGCGCAGCAAGGAATTCCAGTGTGAAGCTACCCCACACCATCAGATGTTTAGGTGAATAAATACTCAATAACCCTGGTCTGTAAAATGCCATCTTATATTCTGTCATTGCTTTATTATTTCATTTATCAAAAGTTATTGTGGGTGTTCCTATAAATGTTTTACATAATGCACTTCTAATGATTGGTTTGACCCAGCGTCAACTCTCTTACGAATTCGGAGCAATCTCATACCCATTGGCTCCATACGTGAAATTGGTCATACCACTGGATTTTGACATGAGAGGAAGATTTCTCTCTTTCACAATATATTTCCTGGGTCTTGAATGGCCCAGCCTAATAGTTAGAACAATGTTTGGATAAAAAAAACAAATAAAAAATAAATTCAGGGACCACAGTTCCAGCCATATACCGGTATTTGTTTTAAAGAAGACGCCAAGACCATGGCAACTGCTGTAGCAATAATGAGAATTTATCATCTTGAGGAGATCTAGAATGACTTTTAGACTGTGTCCTCTACACTGTTCTTAAAAATTGTACAGGAGGAAGCAGCTGGCTAGCAGAAGTCAGACTCCAGGAGACCAATCAGGGACTTATCTAACACAGCTTGCTTCATTTCGTCTTCTATGGGGGTCACACAGTTTGGAGGCGACAGTGAAAGGTGGGGAGCTAATTGGAGAGCAAAGGAATTCACTAAAAGCTTCAATTTCTCGAACAGACAACAATAGTCTGTTTAACCAAGTAGATTACTTCTAGAAATATTAAATAATAAATAAAATTAAAAAAAACTATAAAATATGTTCACTATAGCCTGTGACAAACATTAAAATAACAGGGTATAATGTAAAAGACTTTTTAGGGCATGACCAAAGTTACAAAACAAGTTGTGTTTCCAGTCACTGGATATTTTGAATTAAGCGCTTAATGTTATTATATTATATTATTTTGTAGGTCGAAGTTTAGTTATAACAGAATTCAATGTAATATAGTAAGGCGTTATACTCAATATCGCATTGAAACAAAAATTTGCATTCTACGCCGTTAAAGGGACACTAAATTTTTTTGTACTTTTGATAGTACACGTCAGTTTATCCTCTGACTGACAGCTGCCATGCTTCCATAGAACTCGGTCCCCCCTGCTGATCCCATGCAAAAACGAGGGTCTCTCACTGTGCTAGCAGCGAGAGACCCTCGCATTCTGTCGCCAGAGCTGGGCGAGCTCTGATTGGCTGTGTGCGTGCTGACGTTTGTCAGCAAGTGACAACCGGGAACTGCTGTGTCTCGCATGTGAGACACAGCAGTTAGTAAACCCGCGTGTATCTATTAAGATACACGTCGGGTTTACTTAATTCTACTGGCACATGTATTGTTTAACCCTTGCGTCCTTCAAGGAAGCAAGGGTTAAACAACGTTTCATTTTCCTTTAAAAGGATATCTAAAAACGGTTTGGATTCTTGCTTTAACAGCGTGATTTTATAGAAATGTTGTCAGGACTGTGTGTCCTGGCTGGGTGAATGTATGTTTAGCTTTATTTCTTTTGGGTGGAGTGTTTTAGCCATGTGTAAAACGTACCTTTTGATAATCACTTCTTGTTTCGCCAAACTTCTGTTGTGCAATTTTCTTTACAAGTTCTAAAAAAGAAAAAGAAACAAGATGATTATTGGTGCCATAACATGACTAGCCAATAGTGTATGCCACTCTCTACTACTGGGAAAAAAATTATATCAGAATGGTATCTGGAAAATCATGAAAAGCGGAAATTTTGAGATTAGATTTGAGCCAGCAGATGTTTGGCAGTTTGTCTCTCCGCTATAGTGATAACCCAACTAGCCTGTCTCTCCACTAACTAGGGTTGCCACCTGGCCAGTATTTTACCAGCAGAAGGGTAAAAATGTGGTTTTAAGCCAATGATAGGTTTATGGGGGCAGTTACATGGCCGGTATTTTTCTGGAGAAAAGTTGGCAACCATAGTGATAACCCATCTAGCGTGCCTCTCCACTATAGTGATAACCCATCAAGCGTGCCTCTCCACTATAGTGATAACCCATCAAGCGTGCCTCTCCACTATAGTGATAACCCATCTAGCATGCCTCTCCACTATAGTGATAACCCATCTAGCATGCCTCTCCACTATATAGTGATAACCCATTTAGCATGCCTCTCCACTATAGTGATAACCCATCTAGCATGCCTCTCCACTATAGTGATAACCCATCTAGCATGCCTCTCCACTATAGTGATAACCCATCTAGCGTGCCTCTCCACTATAGTGATAACCCATCTAGCGTGCCTCTCCACTATAGTGATAACCCATCTAGCGTGCCTCTCCACTATAATGATAACCCATCTGTGACCAAGTACATATATGCTTTACATTATATATTTACATATATCTGATGAGTTTGCAAACACTCCAGGCTAAAACAGAAGCAGTTTACCAAACAGCACAAGTTTAACCATCTCCTAGTCATATATTCAGGCAATGAGTAGCGTTACAGGCTATAAACTGTACGACTGACTGTGCACGTGAAGATCTACTCGAAGACAGACATTCTCTGCAGATTATCATGCTCGGGCACAGTACATCCTATGCACTGACTTTTGATGGTAACAAAACATATCTACCATAATCCCTTTGTCTCTACTGGAGGAGTGTATAGAACTCCTCAGTACTTCCACTAGAATCTCAGTGTATCGCTCTTAGAAGCTGTATCCTCTCTCTTTTAAATCAGGGTACAGAACAATATTTTAATAGAGATAGTTTATTCAAACATAACATAACTAAGAGGTGAGTAAACAAGCCATGGATTCTACTGGACTATCATCAAACCAGATCCTTCTGGATACTAAATCCCGTAACATTGGCCCAGCTCAACACCATAGTGGTCCTCCTGGTATTTGGGACTTCCCCTCCTCACCCACAAGGCCTATACTACAGAATAAGAACCTATACATATTTATATAGTCTAGACAAGGCCTCCTTGATCTCAGACTAGCAGCATTTACTAATCACCCTTTGCTCTACAAGAAACGGGCAAAGAAAAGATTTCATCTGGCTTGTACTGTGAGACAAATCTGCCCGTTCACAGCAATCAGTTGACCTGCCAAGCCACCAATATAGGTGGAGAAGTCAGCCGGTAACCTCTGTTCAGCTTAGGGAAAAATACCATCTGGTTGGTTCTACACCTTCTACATCCCCCGCCCATAAACAAATCCACAGACATTAAGAATTGTAGTATTTGGTGGCCCAATAATCCTCTTAGCATATCTGGTGCGCAGTTCACCCAGAGGATGAGGATACGAGACAAAGCACAGAGAAGCCACAAAAACAAGAAAACAATACAAGGACTTTCAAAATGAAGCAGAGAAAAAGAAAAAGGATTTTAAAACCTGTGGCAAAACCGCACTATGTTTTAAAAATTCTCATAGCAACAACCAGCATTCTAGAGAACGTAGTAAATTAAACCGATGAAACTTTCTAAAAAGGTCAAAAATAGTGTTTAATGTAAACACACTATGGCAAACAGGTTTAACAACAACAGTCTTTATTGAAGCAAACAATATTGCGAAATTAATAAACAAAATACATATATGTGAGCGAGGAAGGGGGTCGTCTGCATAGAATGGTCTACCAGCAGGTTGCAGCAGTTACAAAAAGAGAAAAAGGTCTAGGACCCTGTGCTGTGTATAAAATATAAAACAAATATATACAAAAAATATAAATGTAAAGTTCCTGCCAAACTCTTGCTTATATCAGATAAATGTCCATCATAAATGTGGATTCCTCATACAGTTCCATAAAGTGTGCGTAGAAAAAAGAACAATCTTGTGATGTTGTTGTTCTCTCTCTCTCCCCGCCTCCGTATCTCTATCCTTCCGTCTCTCCCCGCCTCCGTATCTCTATCCTTCCGTCTCTCCCCGCCTCCGTATCTCTATCCTTCCGTCTCTCCCCGCCTCCGTATCTCTATCCTTCCGTCTCTCCCCGCCTCCGTATCTCTATCCTTCCGTCTCTCCCCGTATCTCTATCCTTCAGTCTCTCCCCGCCTCCGTATCTCTATCCTTCCGTCTCTCCCCGCCTCCGTATCTCTATCCTTCCGTCTCTTAATTTTTTTCGATAAAGCCTTTTATATCTTTACTTATTCGCCCTCCCAGCAAATGCAACATCTCACAAGCCAGCTCTCCCCACGGCTGCAGCATCATAGTTTGAAATTACATGGTATAGGTTTAGGGCCAGGGTGTAATTTACCCCAGCCATACAATGTACAGCTTTTTTGCACATTTTTACCCGATTGGTGACATGTGGAAATATATTTCACTCTGTATTCCTGGTTATTAACCAGGCTCGCCATTACATTTATATTATGAACGTAGAATAGTAGCAACATATCCCAATTCATGCATCTGGCAGGCTTCTCTCTCAAACTCCTGTGAACAAAAGATTATTCATGGAATATTCACACAGCCAGACAGACAAAGTCCGTCTGCCGGGGAGAGCATGGATTGTCTGTTGTATTGTCCTGTATAATCCTGCTAAATTGTTAATCAATGTGACTTCTGCAAAGCTTGGTCTTTTTGATAAGAAGATGAACAATGACTACAGCAGTTTAAAGAGGTGTTTAGTAACATTGTAAAACCTCAACAAAATCCTAACTCGGTAGCAGGAATGTATGTAAATTTTTCTGTGAAGGACATTGTGTAAAAGGGTTTAATGTAGTGACATCCGAACTGCGGTCTAGTCAACATAACTGCCCATATTCTCAATATTAATGGATACTTTTGTTGGAATTTTTTTTTTATTTAAACTTGTTTTCAACTGCTTTGGTGTAAATGATAAATAAGCCCGATGGTGACTTTCCAAATAATAAATAAAGTTTTAAAGAAAAAAATCATTGCCACTGGATATGACAGTACGTCATATCCGGTGGCTGTGTTTAATTTCTCCGTGTAGTAGGGAAGACTGCACGGAGGAGACGACCGGGACACGGAGCAACAAGGAGGTGAGTACTGGGGGAGAAGGGTGGCATATTATTGGGCAAATTGGCTGGGCATATTAAAATGTCAAAATAATACTGGCATATTATTGGGCAAATTGGCTGGGCTTTTATTAATGGCAAAATAACACTAGAATATTAATGGCAAAAGTAATACTAGCATACTAATGGGCAAATTGGCTGTGGCTGGTATGGTTTGTCTATTAATGATTTTTTAATGCACTGGTTTGGTTGATTATCATTGGTAATGCACTGGTTTGGTTGATTATCATTGGTAATGCACTGGTTTGGTTGAATATCATTGGTAATGCACTGGTTTGGTTGAATATCATTGGTAATGCACTGGTTTGGTTGAATATCATTGGTAATGCACTGGTTTGGTTGAATATCATTGGTAATGCACTGGTTTGGTTGATTATCATTGGTAATGCACTGGTTTGGTTGATTATCATTGGTAATGCACTGGTTTGGTTGATTATCATTGGTAATGCACTGGTTTGGTTGATTATCATTGGTAATGCACTGGTTTGGTTGATTATCATTGGTAATGCACTGGTTTGGTTTGTCTATTTAGAACTTGAAATGCACTTGTCTTTGTTTGTGCATTCATTATTTATTTTGCACACTTGTTTAAAAACTATTTGTTCTTATGTTCTGTCTATGCACTTGACTTTATAACTTAAAATGTTATATATTTTTGCTTGTGGTGTGCCACGGAATTCTGGGAAGAGCTTTGGTGTGCCCTGGGCGAGAAAAGGTTGAGGAGCACTGATTTAGAACACTGGGCAACTTACTAAAAAAGTGCAAATTTGTAGTGACAAGTTTCACTTTTAAAAGTGGTTACTATAGAGCCGCAAAAGCTGCAAAGAGTAAAGATTAAAATCACAACATATATTTATATATAAAAAACAGGAGGAGGTCAGTCTTAACATGAATTTATGTGGCAAAGCTGCGCCAGCACAACATTCTTCTATGTCCAGGCATTTGCAGGTGTAGATTCTCCTCTACGTTTGATGTGCTTCTCAGAACCGGATTTTTCATTCCTGGGCTATGCTGGCACAAAACCTGCTGGACAGCCTACAGAATTGTGTACAGAACTCTGTCAACATTAACATTAAAGGTGTCTGTGGCATCTCCTGCTCAAAGGAACATTGCACCTTTTTTAACGCTGGTTTCCTTGAAGAAAGCAAGGGTTAAAAAAAACTAAAAAAAATAAAATAAAACAAGTCCCGAGACTTTGAAGTAAGTCAGACGTGTATCTTAACAGATACACGCGGGTTTACTATCTGCTGTCTCACACATCTGAGACACAGCAGTTCCTGGTTGTTGCACACTGACGCACACACAAACAGACGGGGTTTCGCCCCACTCCGACTGCTGAAAGCTAGCACAGAGAGAGACCCTTGTTTTTGCATGAGATCAGCAGAGGGGGACCTTAACTAGCCCCCCCCCCCCCCCTGCTGGGGGTCTTCTTATAATCTGAGGTCATTATAAGAAAGCGATCCCCCTCTCTAACAGCAGGGGATGTCTGTGCGATGAGCGCAGACTCCCCTGCTTCCGCCCGGCACGACCGCCGGGGCTTCTATGAAGAAGCCGGGAACTTCCGCTTTCGTCATAGAAGCCCCGGCAGTCGTGCCGGGCGGCAGCAGGGGAGTCCGCGCTCATCGCGCAGACATCCTCTGCTGCTCCACTAGCCACCAGGGTGAATCGGGCAGCTGGGGGATGTCTGCACTATACGTGCAGACATCCTCAATGCTGCCCGACACCTCCGTCTATTATGACGGACCAGCTGTCCGTCATAATAGACGGAGGTGTCGGGCAGCATGGAGGATGTCTGCATGTATCGGGGAGGGAGGGGGGGAAGAGACAGAGCAACAAGGGGGGGGAGAGACAGAGGGAGGGGGGACAGAGCAACAAGGGGAGGGGGGCAGAGGCAAGGGGGAGTCAAAGGGAGGGGGAGAGAGACAAAGCAGGGGGCAATGGAAAGAGAGAGGCAGCACTGGCACATAAAAAGGAAATAAAAACAAGAAATGCACTTTTTGATATAATTTTTTTATAATCGAGCAAATACGGTATATACATTTTTTTTAATCTACATTCACAGTGTAAATAATGTTTAGGTGACATATTCCATTTAACATTCACAATAAGTAACACAATTTAAAAGCATTAGTATGGGATTTCCCATGTTTCAGGAAGTAGGTCTAATCCAGCCACGAAGGGGGGGGGGGGGGGGTAAATGTATTGCTCTACCCCCAGGCATTCTTTACTTTGAGTATGCTCCATTTGGTTCACAAGGGCATTGATAGGTTTTTGTTTCACTGGCATGATGATTTTAGTTATTTTGAGACTTTGTTGCTCTAATCGTTCTCCCCAGGGTTTATACAGCAACTGGAACTACCAGCAAATTAAAGCAATTAAAAAACAATACAGAAAGAGTGAAATGGTTTCAATTAAACAAAAACCAATGCACAACATAAATAAAATGAAGGTCTAACCAAAGCAGTGTATAGATTAAAGGTGTACAAATCATAAGACAATAAACAGGGTCATACAAAATGCATTAATTATCCCTTAGGCCAGTGATGGTTATCCTTGGCACTGCAGATAGTTGGGAACTACATATCCATCATGGAACATGTAGTTCTCAACATCACAGCATTACAATTTTGGATACCCACATAAAAAAGGTATGAAAGCTTGTTATAACAACTAGAAACGCGTGGGAGCAATGGAAACATGTGAATGAGTGGATCTACTATTCAGTCCACTGAAACACTCTAGCATGCCATTTTCAATTGATTTACTTAAAGAATATATGTTTTGCAATATGCAGTGCACATGTCAGGAGTTTAGACTGCTAGGATTCTGCCATTTACATGCACAAGGCCATTAGCAAACGCAGCAAGTCTTCCTGCCATTTCATACTGTGTTAATCACAGAGACTCTTACAACCTGCAATGTTAGAACATCTCATAAAGACAAAACTAACAGAATATCCCACTGCAAGCCAATAAAAACCAAAAACTATCTGGCCATAAAATGAAAAGACCGAAAACCCCAATGGCAGGAGCAAGCCTTGAACAATTAAATGTCGCATACTCTGGGAAATCGATTGGAACACAAAGAAGGTTGACCAGACATAACCTGATTAGATCAGTGCTTTCGCAGCCTATTAATAGGAAGCTTAACTTCTAACCAGCTGTTGTGTTTGATGCAAGCCAGCTAGAGATTTTTACAAAAGAGATTGAAAAGGTTTGAACATACCCTCCTGGGTTATTCATAAAAAACAAGCCCTCCCCAGGGATTTCTCTGCATATTTACTGCAGATTATATAGACACGGAGGATATAAAAAGTTTTGTTTTAGTCACTTTCTGTGCTCCTAGAATTGAATACATTGTGAGGACTGTAGTAGATTTGCTCTTGTACACAGTAGGAGCTTTTTTTGTCTGATGACATCACTAGGGAGACAGGAAATGCCATAGCTATTGTGGGCAGTCCTGGTTTCTTGCAAACTGCTGTTATTTCACAATTTCATCTAGCTATGAGTATTTTATATTTTAAGCAATACAAAATGTAAAACATGAATTTTAAAGTACTTTGAAAGCAAATTAATATGCATTAATATTTGGAAGATGCATTTTGGGCACTAGACAGTCCCTTTAACTATATGAGATATGTCATTTTGTCCATTTTGTAATTCTTTGCACTATTGGGGAAAAAAAAAAAATATATAAAATCAGGGGTGTCAAACATGCGCCCTACAAGACAGCAAGGTGCGGCCCACCGGAATTATAAACTCATTAGCCCTATAAATGCATGGTTTTGTTTGAATACAGCTGACCTAAATATTTTTTGGACGGCTTTTATAATACTGCTCAACCACCAGGCAGGTTTCTATGGAAAACAAGCTAACTCTTCACCATTACTCTAAATTTGAGGGAAAAGATGCAGCCAGATACACATATGCATTGCTGATTATAATGCGGCCTGCTTCCGATAAATCTTGGACACCCCTGCCATAAAGTATGGCTTTCATCTGCATTTCAGATTGCTCGATAAATCGTGTTTAAATCAGACTTTCCTCCATGATCTACTACCTTTTCTGAGGAATACATTGGATGCTGTAGCATTGTGTTCAGTGAAGTATTATTTAGCACTAGGGTTGCCACCCAGCCGGTATTTTACCGGCAGGCCGGTAAAAATATGACTTGCTGCCAATGTTAAGTCTATGGAGGCAGTAGCAAGGCCGGTATTTTTTTGTGGAAAAGGTGGCAACCCTATTTAGCAGAGAGGTGTTTACAGCAGTTATTTACATAACGGTCGGATGCACACAATCTAAATACAAGTAGTGTTCCCACCTCAGCCATTTTTACTAGCTACATATAACCTTTGCAGGCTGCCTTGCAGAATGTGTATGTGACCAGACGGAAATCAATTACCTAATTACCATGGTTCTGTTGGATCCACTACTTGATCAGGTTATTGACTGCAAGGCAGCCTGCAAAAGTTATAATGTGGCCCGTAAAAAAATGGCTGAGGTAAATTTGATGGAAATTCAACACAAATTAAATATGAGATGGTATATGGTCCCAGCAAAGCTAAATAGGATAAATCCAGGCATGTCTGAACTCTGCTGGAGATGTGAAGAGGATAAAGGATCTTTTTCACATATCTGGTGGAAACGTAGACATTTGAAATCCATAATCATCTGGTTGCAAGATATCATGAGTAGCATGCTGGGGATCCCTTTCATCCTAACACCAGAAAAGTTTCTATTTAATATTAAGTTACCCGGGAAAGGGACCCAGCAGGCCCTGGCTATCCATATAATGATCGCAGCAAAGCTATGTATTGCCAGGAATTGGGGAAAAAAAAGGGGGGGAATTAAACCGGCAGGAGATTACGTACCACATAGATTTCCAATTAAATATGGAAGCAGGCTTTTATGTAGGAGTGGGCCGGCTGGAAAAATATCAGCAGATATGGGCCCCTTGGAAAAGATACTTGAATAAATAACGGGCAGAACTGTGGACGTCCCCAGATGGGGTTCGGTTCCCCGGGCTCCCCTCGTTCCCCCCCCGTGTACGGGAAGTGTGAATGGTACAAAAATTGAATGAATGGCTGATCGAATTATGGACTTGGGAGATAGGCGAGAACAGAGCGGAAAAACTAACGCAGTGTCGGTTGATTAACTGATTCTTCACTTATTGAGAGGTATATGGAGTGGTGGGAGGGTGGGAGGGGGGAGCTCCATATACGTAAGTTAGGAGAAAAGGTACAATTTGAACCTAGGTACAGGACAGTGAATGTGCCCAGTAAAGAAGGGAAGGATGGAAAAGGAAACAGATACGTTTATATATCTCCTAAAGCTTCCAGATTAAAAGATTTAAACACTAAAGAGTATTGTACAGGGCCAAAAGGTTCAATTTGCTGTGTGTATTACTGTGTTTTTGTTTTTTGTTTTTTTGTTTTTCTCTCTTTCTCTCTCCCCCTCTCCTCTCTCTCCCTCACTTGACTATTTTTAATTCAACCTTCCCCTCTCTTCAACTACATTACATATGTTAACCAATAATGTAAAAAAAAATTCTGTTTTGTTTTTCTTTCCTTCTCCGAATATGTGTTGTTAAGCTTTTTAATATAAATAAAAATTATATATATAAAAAAAAAAAAAATGGCTGAGGTGGAAAAAGGTGTTAAAGAGAAACAACACATTAAAAACAAAACAAGGTTGCTTCTATTGTCGGTTATTGATGTGTGCATTGTGACAAATGACAACAACATGCAACACTCAAATATTTCAAAAGGGAAATTTGTTAATCAAGGTAGGTCCTATAGTATTCATTCCTTAAAAGGGCGGTAATCACCTAAACCAGGGCTCGACAAAGCCCAGGCGCCAGGTCACCATGGCGACTAGGAAATTGTACCTAGCGCCCAGGAAGGATCAGCAGCACATGGCGCTCCACCATCCTGAGGTTAGATTAAAAAAAAAAAAAAGTACCGGTATTATTCTGTAGTGTCGGATCAGCGGGTGTCACGTGACATCCCACCGATCAGCAGTAGCGTGCAGACGGTCTGTGCCATTGACCAAGCTGCAGTAGAAATCCCCCTCCCGTGCAATAAGGTAAAACAGCAGGGAGGGGGAAGTCATTTTTTTTTTTTTTTTTTCTTCCTCTTTTCTTTTAAGCGTGTGTGTGCCTGGCTAAGTGTGGATGTGTGTGGATGTGCGCCTGGCTAAGTGTGGATGTGTGTGCGCCTGGCTAAGTGTGGATGTGTGTGTGTGTGTGCCTGGCTAAGTGTGGATGTGTGTGTGTGTGGATGTGTGTGTGTGTGTGTGTGTGTGCGCGCCTGGCTAAGTGTGGATGTGTGTGTGTGTGTGTGTGTGTGTGCCTGGCTAAGTGTGAATGTGTGTGTGTGTGCCTGGCTAAGTGTGAATGTGTGTGTGTGTGTGTGTGCCTGGCTAAGTGTGAATGTGTGTGTGTGTGTGTGTGTGTGTGTGTGTGCCTGGCTAAGTGTGAATGTGTGTGTGTGTGTGCCTGGCTAAGTGTGAATGTGTGTGTGTGTGTGCCTGGCTAAGTGTGAATGTGTGTGTGTGCCTGGCAAAGTGTGAATGTGTGTGTGTGTGTGTGTGCCTGGCTAAGTGTGAATGTGTGTGTGTGTGTGTGTGTGCCTGGCTAAGTGTGAATGTGTGTGTGTGTGTGTGTGCCTGGCTAAGTGTGAATGTGTGTGTGTGTGTGTGCCTGGCTAAGTGTGAATGTGTGTGTGTGTGTGTGTGCCTGGCTAAGTGTGAATGTGTGTGTGTGTGTGTGCCTGGCTAAGTGTGAATGTGTGTGTGTGTGTGTGTGTGCCTGGCTAAGTGTGAATGTGTGTGTGTGTGTGTGTGTGTGTGTGCCTGGCAAAGTGTGAATGTGTGTGTGTGTGTGTGTGTGTGTGTGCCTGGCAAAGTGTGAATGTGTGTGTGTGTGTGTGTGTGCCTGGCAAAGTGTGAATGTGTGTGTGTGTGTGTGCCTGGCAAAGTGTGAATGTGTGTGTGTGCCTGGCAAAGTGTGAATGTGTGTGTGTGTGTGTGCCTGGCAAAGTGTGAATGTGTGTGTGTGCCTGGCAAAGTGTGAATGTGTGTGTGTCTGGCAAAGTGTGGATGTGTGTGGGTCTGGCAAAGTGTGGATGTGACTGACTGTCTCTGGATGTGTGTGGATGTGACTGACTGTCTCTGGATGTGTGTGGATGTGACTGACTGTCTCTGGATGTGTGTGGATGTGACTGACTGTCTCTGGATGTGTGTGGATCTGACTGACTGTCTCTGGATGTGTGTGGATCTGACTGAATGTCTTTGTATGAATGTGACTAACAACTGTCTCTGTGTGTGGTTTTGTGAATGTGCTGTTGTCTGGCTCCTAAAAGTAAATTACATTTGTCAAGCCCTGACCTAAACATTGCGAATGCTGTGAATGTACAGAATAAAATATGATTGAAAACTATCTATACATAGTGCTAGCAAAACTGCAAGCACATACCTAAATTAAGAGGAAAAATTAGTTTTAAATAGTTCTGTGGAGTCTCCTGATTGTGACATCACTTGTGGCCTGATAAATAAACTACTTTTCAAGGGCAAATGTGGAATTTGCCTATCAAGCCACAGGTGAGGTCATATGCAGGTGACACCACAGACACATTTGAAAACAAATGTTTTTCCTAATTTAGGCATTTGCGTGTAAATTTTGCCAACACAATGTATAGATTATTTTCAATTTTTTTTTTATGTCTACATTTACAATAAAAACAAAATATCTAAAGTGATCCAGTCCCTTTAATTAATTACCCGGTTCCACTGGACTTGCTTAAATTCGCCAATCTAGAGGCGAGAAGGTCAAAGTTGTGTCCAGCAAAAAAACTGGCTGACCTAGCAAAAACTATATCTGGGAAAAATCTGTGTGCTCTGTACAAAGATCCAGTACAAGGTTTACAAACACACTGAATTTGGTATTTTTTGTTGGTTATATTTATGAAACACTTGTTTCCCTTCCAGGCTCCAGTGAAACACAAATTTGAAAATTTAATGCATAAGAAAAGTAGGTGATTTTTAAAAGGTCAGAGTCGCCCTTTAATATTTTAATTATAATGGCTACACAAACGGCTGCAGTCAGAAACTCACAGGAATCATAAGACGTTGGAGGGAAAATATATCACATAGACCGACAGTCAGTGGCGTCCCGAGGGGGGTAGGGGGGGGGGGTTAGCTGTCCGCACTGGGTGACACATCCAGCGGGGGTGACACCGGTGCTTCTGAAAAAAAAAGAAAATCACAGCGACCGGATGTGACGTTACGTCACATCCGGTGACTGTGTTTTCCTCCTCCGTACAGGAGGGAAGACTGCACGGAGGAGGCGTCCGTCCGGGGACACGGAGCAGCCATTCGGTAAGTGATGGGGAAGGGGGGGAGGAGGGTGGTTGAAAACGAGCACTTTAATGGCACACCATTACTGGGCTCTGACTGGCACACTGTTACTGGGCTCTGACTGGCACAATATTACTGGGCTCTGACTGGCACAATATTACTGGGCTCTGACTGGCACACTGTTACTGGGCTCTGACTGGCACAATATTACTGGTATCTGACTGGCACACTATTACTGGGCTCTGACTGGCACACTGTTACTGGGCTCTGACTGGCACACTATTACTGGGCTCTGACTGGCACACTATTACTGGGCTCTGACTGGCACACTGTTACTGGGCTCTGACTGGCACACTATTACTGAGTTCTGACTAGCACACTGTTACTGGGCTCTGACTGGCACACTGTTACTGGGCTCTGACTAGCACACTATTACTGGGCTCTGACTGGCACACTGTTACTGGTATCTGACTGGCACAATATTACTGGGCTCTGACTGGCACACTATTACTGAGTTCTGACTAGCACACTATTACTGGGTTCTGACTGGCACACTATTACTGGGCTCTGAGTGGCACACACTATTACTGGGCTCCGAGTGGCACAATATTACTGGGCTCCGAGTGGCACAATATTACTGGGCTCCGAGTGGCACAATATTACTGGGCTCCGAGTGGCACAATATTACTGGGCTCCGAGTGGCACAATATTACTGGGCTCCGAGTGGCACAATATTACTGGGCTCTGAATGGCACAATATTACTCATTCATTTATTATACCTATTGGTTTCTCCATTCATACCTGTTTATTCTAAAAGTTACTTATGATTAAGAAGTGAGACGCAAACACATACTTGAAACACATTTCCTTCCTTGACTACTGGTAGAGGTACTTCCTCAACTGGAATCTGTGCTGTGGGCTTGGCAAACAGCTACACCAATCATTATTATCAATCATGGAAACAAGTCTCCTAGTGCTTGTTTTCTCCCACGCTTAAAATCATATCGTCTAGACTAGACAAAAATTTAAAATGAGAATTTAAAAAGCAAATGCCCATCATTTCAACAAGAAAAAGCTGAGTAGTCACCCAGTACACATGGATATCTAGTTCTGTATAAACCTGTAGCATACATACTACCTTTGGCACTCAGTCTACCTACAGTGTGGCCATTGGGTCCATATAAATCGTGCATATTAATGTGTTTCAATTGCATTGATGTGGAGAGATGGAATAAGGAGTTTGTTATGGAGAGTATGAGCTTACATTCAACAGTGGGAAGGTGAAAACCCTATTTATGGGGGTAGAGAGCAATTATGAAGGGAAATAGGCAAAACGAAAAGTCAGAATTGTGCAAAATATTTTTGTGGCAGAAGCAGGATTGTGTGTGACAGTGGTGGGGTGACAATCATGGCAGCAGAGGAACTACATTGTATAAATAATACTCTTTACTGGACTGACCTTTGAGTAACAGAACACCTCTCTGATGCATGTTGCATTATTTTTTGTTTTATATATTTATTGGGAAGTAACATGTTGGGGCAGCGATAGACACACAGAGTGTCACTAGAAGCTTGTATGTTAAGGATGAGACGCACACAATACAGATCCGTGTTTGCATGGCTAAACTGGCATACACTACTCCATCTGCCAGACTACGGACTCTGGCACAACTTAGCATTCAGTTTGCAGCATTCTCAGTCCGCTACATCTCCCAGACTAATGACTCCGGCACAACCAAGCATTCAGTTTGCAACATTCTCAGTCCGCTACATCTGCCAGGTTAAAAAAGAGATTTCTCAGGGTCGGTCACAAATCCATAAGAGACAGAGTAGCTAAACACACATTCCTTCAAGGATGTGGCAATTAGGAAATTACCACTTAAACCAGGGCTTGACAAATTTAATTTTATTCTAGGAGCCAGCAAAAAATTTTAGGAGCCAGACAATCACGCAAACATACACGCAATTCATAAACACACACACACCAACCCTAGTCACATATACACCCCACACACACCAACCCACTTCACATATACACACACACACACTTCACATATACACCTCCCCCCACACCTCACATATATACCCCCCTTCACATATACAACTCCCCCCCCCACATATACATCCCTCCCCCCCTTCACATATACATCCCTCCCCCCCTTCACATATACATCCCTCCCCCCCTTCACATATACATCCCTCCCCCCCTTCACATATACATCCCTCCCCCCTTCACATATACATCCCTCCCCCCCTTCGTTACACATATATACCCCCCCTTCACATATACACCTCCCCCCCCACACTTCACATATATATCCCCCCCACACTTCACATATATACCCCCCTTCACATATACACCTCCCCCCACACTTCACACATATATACCTCCCCTTCACATATACACCTCCCCCCCCCCCACACTTCACATATATACCCCCCCTTCACATATACATCTCCCCCCCACACTTCACATATACATCCCTCCCCCCACTTCACATATACAACTCAAACATACACAAGTTTTTTTTTCCCTTCTTAACTTCTGAGTGCTGGGTGTCGTCTCTTGATCCTCATGGCTCTTTCGGCTGAACACTAGCACACGTGTTGCGCGAGGGGGCGGAGCTTGCTGTCTGTCCCCTCGCGCTGCAAAAGACGGATGGCAGCGGCAAGGGGAACATTAGGGCAACGGCACCCGGGCGCCAGGCTCCATTTCAAGGTCGCCATGGCGACCTGGCGCCCGGGGTTTGTCGAGCCCTGACTTAAACATCATGTACCCTGCACCAATTACAATAACTGTAAATTACTTTAAATACACAAAATTACAAACAAACAAAAAAAAAAAAACACATGTCCCAGTCACCCAAGGGAACGGCATTTTGACCTATAAAGCACAGATTGAAAAAGTTGCATCCCTTTTAAAACTAATGAATAATAAATGGTTTTGTTTCGTCTTTTTTTTTTTCCCCAAAGCGGAGAGGGAAACTAGGACTGCCTGCCAAAGTTCCCAGGGTTCTATGCAAAAATTGATTCTGTGAGGTTACTTAGCACACGGAATGAAAATCAGGTAAGGAAAATGAACACTGGCAACCTACATTGTGCATAGGCTCACTATAAATGTATCTTAAACCACCACACCTGGCCGTTTTAAGGATTGATTTAGAGTCACTGTGACGAAACAAGTTCCCAGGTAGTGTTCAACTCTGGAACCTTCCCCATGCTAAAACCATGGAGAAGATCACAGCATTCGAATGAGGAAACTGTGTGATCTAAGTGGCTTTCCCATTGTAAGATTTTTGGTGGCAGAAGTGGCATCACAGCATCTCAGCTCACCTGCTGAGATTTTACCCTCACTACATTCTAAAGAATTAACAGTGAGTAACGAGATAAACAAAAGCACATCAGATGAGCAGCAGTAATGTGGTCAAAAACATTTTGTTGATGGGAGTCAGAGCAGAATGATAGGAATGTCACAAACAATAAAAACAACTACTCTGCAACAATGGTGAGCAGAAGGCCATCTCGGATTGCATAACATGTTGAAGGGATAAGAACAAATAAGGTTGCAGTGAGCTTGTGATCACTAAAACGGATATAGACTTTTGATATAACTTAAGATATAACTCAAGTTCTGCTGCAAACCACATGAATGCACAGATCCATCCTGACTGAAGTTATTGGTACAGGTATCTGTATTGTAAATGTGTTTAAATCACTCCTGACAAATGGCAGGCTTTCTTCCAGGTTTGTCTTGAGAAAGCAAGTAAATAGAACATTCAAGGTCACTCAAATGAAATGTGCACAAGCGTTTTACAGACAGCGTATCTACAGGCTAGTCTGCTAGGAGTAATGTTGTGCCTGAAGTGGACCTTCAAATGGTCACAATCGACCCATTTTGAAACGGATAATTGTAGTAAGATTTATTTCCGTGTTACAAATCATCTCAAGCTGGCTCCAACAAGACAGGAACTATAATTTAGTCCAAGGGCCTGAAACTGTGGTAGGAGATGCAACAGGCTGGCTGGCCTAAAGAACTACTAGAATTAGTAGAGATGCGGATCAACACAGATCTGGCTCTTACTCCACCACAGCATAGTAGTACCCCACCACAGACTATAAAACACACAGGTCACGGGCATAACAACAAGGCTAGCGATCTATAAAAAGGCGGCAATAGTGGTGGCCTGGACCCCCTGCAACTCCGATTGTTACGCCCCTAACACAAGTGCGGAGATTCCAGGCAGGCAAACAGAACCCAACCAATGGGATGATTATATTGCATAACTTCCACGCAGAAGTGAAGGAATAAAAACACATGGTTTGTTCATAACAAGGTAACAGCAGTTCCCAAATAGGGTTTGAGGATTTGGCTGCCATTTCATGGAAAACCTTATATTCTCATGATACTTGGTAGCGAACTCATAGCCTTGCTTTCTAACCAGACGTGCTGCGCGGATTTATAGCAGCTGCAGATTTGCTCTTTATATCGTGCTGACAAATAAATACAGGATTAGTACTTTGCAGAGCTGGACTGACACCTAGTTTCCATGAGAACTACAATAATTTGTGATCCACATTGATTGAAACAGATCTGTAGGTAAATACTTTTTATGGAAAAGCAACAAGGCACAATATCACAGGCATCCAATGGGCGACTTGCCTGACAAGGTGCGGAGCAGAGGTCCCGCATGGCCGGGCCGACGTGCAGGGGTCTCGCATGGCCGCGCCAACGCGCAGGGGTCTCGCATGGCCGCGCAGGGTTCTCGCATGGTCATACTTACTGTTTAATATCAGAAATCAGAAGGCCTGTCTTGACTCCCTGGCTTGTCTAACCATAATCTCAAAAGATTGATAGATATTTTCAGCTAAGCTAGTAAAGTAACAGACCATAACAAAGGTGAACAACTACTACTCTAGAAAGGGGGTGGGGGTGAGCCTCTGAAAAATACATACAGCTAAAACAAGAGCACATCCTCATTCTAGGGGAGCAAGCAATGTTGTTTCTTGGTTTTGTGCAGCCCTAGGCAGACAGAATCCAATCCATGTGACATCATTAATGACACCTGGCAAATACCGCCTGCCACTCAGATCCAGTGCTGCTCAGCGTCTCTCTTAGCATGGAGATGTGCTTGTGTGTCTGTTTGAGGCCGAGTAGAGCGAGAGTACAGACATGCACAGTGTGCATCGCTGGAATAGGACCCGTAGGCCGCACCGCTTCTGTTCCAGCTGAAGGCCACCAGGGGCGGTGCTAGAGCTATTTTTAAAGGGTTTCTGAAGGATTCCATGTGTGAATTTTGATGCATAGAAGACCTGTGCATGGCACAGGCAATACACATCCAGTTGCACATAGGGTTGCCACCTGGCCGGTATTTTACCGGAAGGCCGGTAAAAAATTGGCATCAGGCCAATGTTAAGTCTATGGAGACAGTACCAAGGCCGGTATTTTTTTGAAGAAAAGGTGGCAACCGTAGACTTTCACAAGCGTTAATTTAGTGAATGGGTGACCCTTGAAGCAAGTTAATTATCTGCTCCATGGATTACAGCCAGCGATCCCATCCTGATGTTTTGAGGGTGATGGGAGGTGCCACTAACCCTTTCCCAGTACCCGAGTCTCAACCATAGCGCATCTTTGATATAGGTTTAAAATCTCTATTTTCCCAAAGGCCCTTGCTACAGGTCACATTGTGGTATACTCAAACTATTGGTTCCTGAGGTCCTGTATCATAGATCCCTCTACGAAATATTATGTTTAATTCAAAGATTGCATCAAATGCAGGTATTTTAAATAGAAAAGCTTTATAGAAGATGCCCTTTTGAGCAATTCTTGCTCCATATAGCTTCATCAGGGGGCTGACATGTATGAAATCTTGGCTCAGAGCTTTCTTCAGCTATAAATATATTATAAAAAGGTAAATTATTTGTATTCTTTCATTAAAGCATTTCTATGTAAAATGCCTACATTCTTTCAATTAAAACACAAGTACATTTTTGTCCAACAGTTTAAGTGTTGTGCTTTTTGTCAACACAGTGTAAAAAGAGCAGTCATTGTGAGTATAACATGTCAGACATATGGTACAAAGAGAGATTATAAAGGATTAGCTAATTAAATCTCCTGCCACAAATCTTCCCATCGTCCACACAGAGCAGGTCTGCTGCTAAACAACTTCCAATAAAAAGGAATTGGCAGCTTTATTTTGGGCCTTGTGTAGATTCCTTGCATCAAGAATCTAGACTTGTTTTAAATAATGAGCATAATTACACCAGACGATTATAAATCAGACACCAAAAATGTGCATGTTACATGTTTTGTAGCAGTTCCAGATTACACTTCTGCCATCAAAAAAAAATTCATATGCCTTTAAAAGTACCAGACCTACCAGAGGAGATTCTTCATTCAAAGTAAAACATCAGCAAATGTAATCATGGAAAATAGATATAGCATATACACTATATGGCCAAAAGTATTGGTACACGTGACCATTACACCAACAGGGATTATTATGACATTGCATTCTAAATACATGGACAATAATATGTAGTTAGTCCCCCTCATTTGCAGCTGTAACAGCTTCCACTCCAAGTTTGGAGTGCTTCTGTGGGAATTTTAGCCCATTCACCCATTAGAGCATTTGTACTGATGCTGGACGAGAAGGCTTTGTGCACAATCTCCGTTCCAGTTCATCCCAATGGTGTTCGATGGGGTGGAGGTCGGAGCTCTGTGCTGCGAGCCAGACAAGTTCTTCCACAGCAAACTTTAAGCACAGGGGCACAGCCATGTACAACAAGGCAGAAAAAAAAATAAAAAAAAAATTATATATATATATATATATATATATATATATATATATATATATCCTAAATTTTACAGATTTTTTTTTTTTTTATAATTTTCAAAATGCTTTTGTAAATTCATAGGAAAAACCCCCAATTATTCTCTCCATCCCATGTAATCATTTTATGACAAGAACCGATACACATAGAGTTGAATCCTTTCCTTGGCCTTCTCAAACAGGTTGCCGTCGTTGACCTACTTTTCATTAGAATTGTTGATGTTTAATGATGATTCCATCACAAATAAACCATTGTTAATTATCTACCAAATGAATTCCACAGCACTGAATATTTTTCCCAAGACATTTCTCTTTCTATGAAAGAGATTATGCTCAATTTGACAAACTGAATTCTCCCTTCTGGTTTCTGTTGGCATCCAAACAATATATGCAGAATGTTGGGTTTGAGCAGACATAGAATGAATGAAGTATATATTCTGCTCTAGAACTTCCACTAATTGACATATTTACAAGAAGATCCGTACACAACAACTGCCATAAAGTAAATCTCAAAAGATCAATAACAAGAAGCAACACTAGCCAGTTGGCACCTCATACTGAAGCAATTTATTCAATTCAACACAAACTCCTAACGTCAATATCTAAAATATAAAACAGTCCCTTGTAAATACAACCGATCAATATCTGTATCTTGTAATTACGCAGCTTGACAATTACAGCTGAATTCAGAGATAAAAGTACAAGTTGTCTAGATCTGATAAGCATCTTACATTGACTTGCATTAGCTTTCTTTGTTTCCCTAACACAGAACTGGCTCGGAAAAGAAAAAAAAAAAAGAAAAATCGAGATCAATCACAAAACCATGTCTGGTTACATATATACACAATGATTAAAATACTTACAGCACAGTAAATTCTTTTTGTAGCAGGATATGCAGTGTCCTTTTAACCATTGCACCATTCCCTGCAGCAATTTTTAAAAAAGTGTTGTGTATATGATTTGGATAATATTATTGGAAACGCAAATCTACCATTGTTTTTGGGAAAAAAAAAATATAATCCACAACATAAAAGTCATATAGAATGTTTTAAGTTTTTAAAGTAGAACTATAAAGCAGGTTTAGTAGTTAGCTGTTAATCCAGAGATAGAATTCATATAAAGCAATACTTAATTCAACAGCCCAGAGAACTAAACTGTGAATAGCAAGAAAAAAAAAAAAAAGTCACTCACCTTGAGGGAATCTATTGGGTTGTATGAGATGTAGGAATCCCTGGACTATGTGAAATAATAACCCGATAGGCCCTGGCTCATGATATGCATTGGTGTCATAGCTTCCAGTGGGTACATATCCAAAATCCAGGGGTGCTGGTGCAGAGTTATAAGAAACTGGTCTTTCCGAGACCGTAATTCCACAAAACAGGAGGACTAGCAAGGGCAGTCTGATAGCCATGTGTCTAGAGTGTCTAAAACGACATCAGTCCCTGACCAGCTAGAGGTACCAGTGTCTTGCTCGTCTCTGATGACGTGAAGAGGAAAAGCAGCAGATGTCTTCAGCTCAGCGTCTGATCTCCTGTATGAGAGCTCACTTGGAGGGAATTAGCCAACAGGTACTTATAGAGAGGAAAGAAACAACAACACAGTATTAGCTGAACAATAGGTTACTTCCCACAGCCTGCATTACATAAAATAGCTCACGCATATGGGAACACCGTTACAAAACAAAAACAAAGTAGTATTTAAAATTTTTTAAAAAAAGTTAAAAATAAAAATCAACAAGGTGATTTTGTTTATTATATACAGGATGTTGGTGTGCACGGCACACATTGGGAATCTGTCTCCCCTCTATCTCCATGTATTTTCATTACATGATATGAACACCATTGTCTGTTTATAAACATGCTTATGCAACTACCAGGTAGCCAGACACCAGGGCCCAAAACAGAGACCAGTCTGGGTGTAACAGTATGTATACAGGGAGGGGCATGGGGTTCATTTAGGAGTTTAAGGGAAAAAAACTTGCAATAGCCAGCCTTAAAATAAAAAATAAAAATGTTTATATATATATATATATATATATATATATATATATATATATATATATATATACACACACACACACACACACACACACATAAAAATATCTGTGGTGATTGATTAAACAGAGGTAAAAACTCTAGGGCATTAGGGCCATAAACAAAATTCAGCATCCTGGATAATCACAGACAAGTTAATTAGTACACGTCATTTTGACTGATCCACCTGTGCTTATGCAAAAATATCCCAAAACCCTAGTCTCCTTATAGCGATTACCGGTAAGTCTTGGAGTTATTTATTTAAATACATACACACACACACACAACACTTTATTTGAACAACAGTAACAATTCAGCTGAACATTTTAAAAATTTTAATTGAAATTCCTATATTTTAAAATAAATGCTACAAAACATAACACACAGATGTTAGAACCGGTTTGATGGAAAGGAATACACTTCAGCGTATTCGGTCACCCATTGAGGTTTATCAGGGGAAGAAGTTTAAATGTATGTAAAAACAATAATACAATACTTGCCTAATACTACTATTATTAGGTGATCGGTAGCCAGGAACACTATGGCAGAGACCTGATCAAGGTCTTAATTAGACCCTGTGAGTCCCTGCCAAAAGATTGCGAGACCTCCGGACGTCACCTGTGAAGACCGAACCCGGAAGTTCAGACACAGCGCGATTAGGTAAAATGTAGCCGGTGCCCGCTTTGATCACCGGCTACATTTTCCTTTTCTGACTAGGATCCCCCTGCAGTGGGATCCGAGCACAAGGGAGCCGCGATCAGCTGTTTAACGCTGGACGTTCTAACGTCTTTTAGGTTCACTAAAATTAGGTCAGCGTAGACTGTCCTAGCATCACAAAGGGGTTAATACATTCTTGCCGCAAAGTGATAACATAATAAATAATTAGCCAATATAATCACATAAAAAAAATGTGTGTAAACGTTAGGGACTTCTAGGTTGCTTTCAGCTCTTTAGAGGATAGTCACACACCTCATTCCGTGGCAGCGGACGTTTTTTTTCTCGTGATATAAACAAAGAATGTACATCTCTACCCAGAAACTAAGCGAGATAAGACACAACAAAGAAAGAATTCTTAGCGCTGTGATAAGCACCTTTGTTGTATCTATCAGTAGATTAGGGTTATTTAATTGTTTGACTATTTATTCAATATTATATTAATACAGCACCATAAAGGTGATGCTTTGTTGCTTTCAAACCCCAGCTTTCATATCAAGTTAGACAGAGGGAAGAATGGAGCAGAAAAGCAATGGCCTGTTCTTATCGATGTGAAGATTGATTTCTGAATCACGCCTCAACAACTGCAATATGCACATGTGTAATGTAGGATTGAGAGGGGCCGTCATTGCACATAATGCACACATTTACACCTTACAGTCAGTGAGGCTGCACACATTTCACAGCAGAGCAAGTCAGCTCTGGAGAACAATGTGCTAAATAATATGGCAAAGTATAATAAAGCCATGTGTGTCAGCTATACAGAAGTCAGTTGGCCTGTGAGAGCTGGGATAGACATCATAGACCGTAATGTATCATACACCGGCTCCTACACAGTGTGCTAGATGTTCTCTCCTACTAGAAGGACAGGTTGATGATTTTTAGCAAATTTACTTACAAAATCAGACCATCCTGAAATTATGAAGAAGGGGAAGAATGGAAGGATATCAAAAAATTCGGAGGTAAAAGTAAGATCTGATCGGCTTTCAGAAGCTACATTCACATGAGAGGATTTACGCACAATGCATCCATATTGACTGGTTTCAATACCTGCCGATCTCACTATATAAACATAATTCAGGAGGTGGAAATTCCATAATGTAGACTAATCTGTCAGTCTAGATCAGGATTCTTAAACCCGTCCTCAGGAGCCCCTAATGGTCCAGGATTTAGGGATTATCCAGCTGTGTTTAAATAAGAATATGTAGAACACCTGGTGTGATTCCACAACAGTTAGGGGAGGGTGAGCACTATGGGGATTGCAGTGCAGACTCCTGGTGTGCCAAATCTAGTGATGGCTAACCCAAGAATTCCAGCTTATGGCTGGCTGAGCATCACGTAAAGTGCATTTTTACACAGCAGGCGTGCCTCAGCCAATGAGAGCATTACGGGTGATACTCAGCTGGTCCCCAGCTTAGGTACTAGAAAGCTGGAGACCAAGAAAGTCTCTGCACCTGCCACAGCTCTAGATTGAGGTTGTCTGGCACACAAATTCTACCTCAAATGTGGGGCTATCCCAAGCAACCCAAGCTCCTACCCTACTATCAAAAACCGAGACAGACCAACAGTTTCCACCCCAGAAATGCATTCATATAAAGCACTTCCAAAACCTCAGTAAGGCGTTCAGTCATGGTCAGAGCACAAGAACTACTGACTTTCATATACGGAAAGCCACGATTATCATCCTGAGATACAAAAACGGACACAAAAATAACAGGTGCCATTCATGGTAACCTGCAACCCACAAATGGAGGTTCTCTCAAAACAATATTACACAGAAGAATAAGAGCCAGATTAATATGGCCACAAGCCCCATTAGATATGTACACAAGCTCCCAAACATAAATGATTAATAATGCCAAGTTCAGTTTTAACTAGTCTGTATACTTGATGGTGAAATTGCCAGCAGATATAAATATTATGCTCCATGAAGATGATCCATAGCTATCAAAACTGATATTTGCTCATCTCCACACCCCAAGTGAAGCATTATGATATGGGGCAGATAATTACACACTCTTCCTTTTACCACTATGCCTTCAGCGTAGAATTGGCTTTTAGGAAAACGTGTAGACCTTTTTTGTTTAAACTGAAGGAACACTCCTGGTAGCAAACTTGGTGTATTTGTTACTGTTTAACCTGCACATTGTTCAAGGGTTTTCTCTTCTTCTTTACATACAAATAAATGCAGGCACTACTTAGAAACCCCTTGCAAAGTTTTCTGCTCTATGCCCCAGCTTGACAAACATATGCAGCCTTTAGGTGCCATCCTGGTTATTTCTAGGATGCCAGGGAAATAAAGCTTTGATCAATCAAAAAAAAAAAGTTAGGACCCTGGCTCCTGGGATTTTTCAAGCCCTGCTCTAAACCTCCCTCTGCTTTTGCTTACTTGGAAGATGATCAGCACAAATGTACTGTGTAATCAGCTCATGAACACATGCAACCTCAAGGAAGCAAGGCTTAAACAAACATGCCCTTCTGCAGGGTAAACCCAACGTGTATCTCGATACGGGGGTGTCTCACAGCAGGTTTGGAGGCTGGCGTATTGGACTCATCAGAATGGGGTCTGCTGTGTGCGTGGTTTTCGCTCTGCTTGCGTATAGAGAGTGTACCTCGTTTTTGATTGGGATCCAGAAGTGGACCTAGTTAAGTGCCCAGAACCCAGAAGTTCGGGCACAGCGCGATTTAGCAAAATGTAGCCAGTGCTCGCTTTGAGCACCGGCTACATTTTCCCTGTCAGACTGAGGCCACTCAAAGTGTCCTCATCTGACAGGTGGGATCCCGCCGTATGTGCCTGCAGCGGGATCTGAAAACAGCTCATCGCGGGGAGCCGCGATGAGCTGTTTAGTACAGGACGTACTATGCCGTCCTAACGACTTTAAGGCACTTAAAGTCAGGACGGCATAGTACATCCTAACGTCGGGAAGGGGTTAAGCAAGTTTTGCTCTTGGATATGGGACTGTTCTTAATATTTGTTCCCCGATTTATTTCTGTGTAATATAGATCATATTTTTTTTTATCTATACCCGTGAATATATCTGCGACATCCTATCTGGACATTTTGATAACCTTTGTACCTAGTGATCCATCAATTATTGGGTGATTTCACTTGTATGTGTTTTTGTAGAATTTGTGGGACACAGTGCACTCTTTGTATTTGCATGTTCTCTGTTTGATTGTATGAGGTGAAGGGAACCCATAAGTTTGAAGCAGCTGACATTTTTATATAATTGTTGTGCTTTTTTGTTTATATAGTCTGTTAAATGTTTACAGAGGGCAAAACATCTACAGAAGTTTTAATTGTATTTTTTACAAAATTGCTAAAATGTTTTAGAAATGCTAAAATAAATAATTATTTACACTAACGTAGGGGACCCGATAATGAAAATAACATGAATGTATTATTCACGTATAATACAAGTTAAAAGTACATCAATCACTTCTGGTATAACCTGCAAGGTGTGAATGCTGAACATTATAAAAAAAAAAAAAAAAAAGTATATTATTTCTAGGTCATCAGAATTCCACACACATTAAGAGTAAAAAATATATAAAAATAGTATAACATTTGTAAATACACAGTCTCCCATCACCTTCTGGCACATCGTGCAAAATTGGACTATAATTAATTTGCAAATAGGGCAAAAAGAAAATGCATTTAGAAGGGACGGTCAACATAAACATTGCTTATACTGTGAATCTAGAGGGGGAAAAATGCTGAAAAATTAAAAGTAATACGTTTTAAATGCCTTTGGTGCTTTTACACTACCTTGCTAATTTGCACATCAAGCCGCAAGGTGATGTCATAAGCAGGAGACAGACACTTGAGAAAAATTTAGTTTTTCATCTAGTAAATTGTTGATTATCTACTAGAGAAAAGAAAATTATGCAACTATGCAAGTCCATTTCTAACCTCCTGAGGGCTAATTGACATATCAAAGTTAGAATCACATAGTAGCCACCAAGATATTTCTTTTCATTTCCTTTGATAAAATCAGCAGCAATAGTTTTGCACTTGACTGGCTTTAATAAATAAGCCTCTGTGTTTGTCTTCCTTTCAGTATTAACCCTTAGACTTCTATAGCCTATACAGGTTGCTGGCCTTTAAGAAAACTACCTGTGAGCAAGAAGAGGGGGGGAAGCGAGGTTAAACAAGGGTTCATTGAACAAATGAGCTATTGATTGTGTGTTTCCACTATATGGTTTGACTCTGGTCAGGATACATGGTGCTGGATTCTCAGTTACATTTCTCAATCAATGTCAGACCTCCCCTACAGCTCCCTTGGTATGCGAGCTGGACTCCTCGCTGGACTAAATGGGAGCCAAATAAGGCGTGAAATGGTGTTAACCCTTGCAGGGCCAGAATGGACTGCAGCAAACTGTTTGGTAAGTCAAGGGTTTCATTTTGTTTGCAGATACCCGCTTCGGTTTCACGTGCCCAAATCGAACTCGATCCCTGCTTAAGCACAGGTATCATTTGGAACATTTCAAGGAAGCGAGTCCTGCAGTGCAACATCGACCGACCTCGTAATCAATAAACTAGACATGTGGCGTTTGGCACACAGGGTACATGCAGCTGTGGTACTAGATTGGAGCATTTATGTGCTGCTACTCCTATTATGCTCAGCATGGTTCTGACTCCGTTTTTTTGTTTTTTTTAGCACCATGTGAGTTATAGGTTCTAGTGGTGTGATGATGCTCCATCCTTCCATAACATCCACATCGCATGCAGCAAAAAGAAAAAGACTTGAGTATTTAAAGGGACATTATGCAGACAGTGAAATGACAGACTTACCTGCAGACCCAGACATCGAGGCAATTCATTTACTGTTTGTATCACATTTAGGTGTTCCTGTCCAGGGAAGATGTTAAAAACTCAAGAGATGATCCCTAAAAGGGTTAATGACTTTCCAAAAACTGGGCTTAGCAATCATTTGGTGCATCTCACCTCCCAGCAGCCTGTCTCTCCTGCAGTGAGAGTGTATCTACTGCATCCTCATTGAGCACCCAGGGGAAGGAAGAGTCACACTCCTGCAGACCAATGATAGCACTGCTCCATGTGAGAAGCACACATACCAGCTCTGAATTATTCATTACCTGCTTCTCAGGGGCTCCACATCTACAGCTCATCCAAACCTCAGATAGAAAGCTCTCAGCTTGTGATAGGAGGGTATTTTCATCTCACTTTCTTATGCATGAACATTTTAAGGGCGAAGTCAGCCTGAATCAAAATCACAACCCTGGGAAGGGACTTTGGGATCACAGAGGACCTTTTACCAAGGGCACAGAGTGTACACACCCAAAGGGACCTGTTGCTGTGTTTGGCAAGAAATCAATTGACAGGAGGAGCTATAAATGGAGGAAAAAAGCATTTTTTTCTCTTTGCATTTGCATACTTGGATCTAGTATACACTAGCTGGTAGTTTATACATTAGATCAGATTTTTCTCCAACATGCCCAGCCCTTTAAAAACTGCTATTAAAGTGTAATACATTTCTTATTGTTGCTTCAGCAACTGTTCTGGCTGTCGTGTCCCAACCCCCCCACCTCCTTCATGTCTGAACCATGAAACTCTACCTACCTAAAACCAAATCCTACAACTCCCTCGTCCAGTTTTGTTAGGGAACTGAAATATATTGTAAAGTTTGTAAAAAGTCCAAATTTTACAAATGATTTGTCTTTGGCACCTAATAAAATACTCTGAAATGAAGATTTACCTTTTTATTGGTAAAATAAAGCTTTGTTTGTAACAGTTTCTATGAATATGACTAAATGTCTACAAATGAACAAATTAAATCACTTAAAGTGCTCGCCAGTGCAGACTTTACAAAATGAATGATACATTGGGGGTAAGTTGCTGGTGAGATAACTCACGATCCTTGGTGAGCTCAGCTGGCCATGGGTAATGCATAGTTACTTCTCTGAAATTTATATATGTTATCAATGCATTATACATGGTCACCTCTGTTCTACTTGCAGTAGGAAATCACCAGGTTTGTCCATGCACAATGTTAAGAGACTGAGATTAATTGTTCATCTCACCTCCAATTTAAAAGGACGGAATAACCTCACCATAGTTTTTAATTTGAATGCAGGGAATATAACATACATCCTGTTGGCAAAGTTGCAAGCTATTGCCTAAATTAGGAAAAAAATGTGTTTTTACTTGTGTTCTCCTGTTTATGACATCACCTGAGTCTTGGTAGGAATATTAACTGGTTTTCAATGGGAATTGCATAATTTGCTTATAAAGCCCCAGGTGATGTCATAAGCAGGAGACTCCACAGACACATTTAAAACACATTGTTCTAGTAATTTAGGCATTTGCTTGCTTGCATTTTTTCCAACACAATGTATCTTCATCAGCCAAGTTGTATCCACACAGGGGTGTAAAAAAGATAAGAGATATTCTGGTAACACTTTGGATGGGGCCGGCTTATATGCTATCTACTGCAAAAACTCTTCCTGGACCGAAGGTGGTGCAGATACTGCATACAAACAGTAAAAATCACCAAGTAACAAGGGTGTAAGTCAGGGGTGGCAAACTAAGGCACTCCATAGGCAGCTTCGAGCATTGCTTTGGACAATGACTTATTGTGGGAATAACTTGTTATGGATGAATAGAAGGCATTTTATTTAGAAGCATTTGTGCAGTATATGAGCAGTTTTGTATTATATTAACTTATAAGTTCCTAAATGTTGGATAAAAACGTTTGTATGACATCCAAAGTAATATATTTTATACTGGAAGTTAAAAAGGTTTTGAAACCTTTTAAGCATGTAGATACTATACTAGTTATGGTATTCACAATTCATATTTGAGAATTATCAATATATTACTGATTCTGCAGAGTTTTAAATAGAAATGTATAGGTGCTTGGGATAACCCAACATTGAATACTGTAGGGTATATATCATGGCAGTGTGTGAGACATAACCTTGTGTACATACTGGGTGGATATATTGACGTACCCCAGCACCCAGACTGCTTTCACATGACTTAACCCAGCACCCAGATTGCCCTCACAAGGCTTGACCCAGCACTCAGATTTCTCTCACAAGAGTGAGATAAGTGTGTGTGTGTGTTTGTATGAGTATGAGTGTCTGTGTATAAGTTTGTGTGTGCGAGTGAGTATAAGTGTGTGCGAGTATGAGTATAAGTGTGTGTGTGTGTGTGTGTATGAGTAGAAGTGTCTGAATGAGTATAAGTGTGTGTGTGTGAGTATGAGTGTGTGTGAGTATAAATGTGTGCGCATGAGTATAAATGTGTGCGCATGAGTATAAGTGTGTATGTGTATGAACGTGTGTGTGTGTGTATGAGTATAAGCGTTTGTGAGTATGCGGTGTTGGCACTTTGTGGTCTGCAAATTTGTGTCGGTCAAAAATTGGGCACTCGGGACCAAAAACGTTCGCCACCACTGGTATAGAGTATTTACCCAGTAAACCTCAATCAGGCATTTCACCATTGGCAAACTTGGTGCTAATGTATGGCCAGAATTCCCTGACTTGACTCTCATGATGCGCTGGTGAGTATCACAGACGACCTGAATATCCAGGGAGTGGTAATGCTTCCTGTTTCCATACAATTCGTCCCTGTGACGGGTTTCTCAGCCCTACATGAATGCAGACTATGGCACCAAGAACTTTCAGCACACACTTTCTGCGTATTTGCAACCATTTTCTTGTCCATGTACCTATTTCACATATCCCCCTTGTTATTCCAGATGTGATGGTCTGTATAGTACATGGGTACTCCTTCACTTTCATTGTGGTTACACATTGGTTCATCAAATTACCGATTCAGACCTGGAATAATGTACATTAAGTGGCCATATTTCAGGGATTTGTTTGGTTCGGCTATTATGCGTGACTCGAATCCAATCCAAAACACAGCGGTCTATGTTGGATAGAGAACCCGTACATTGAAAGAGAGAGGATATCCCTGCCTTGGTGTTGTATTACTTAACTTTTATTACAATAGATTCAAACTGAAAAGTGTCACAACAAGCGCTCCTGTAGTGACAATATAATATTCTAATAGAGCCAAGTGTGGTTGTGGTTATTATGATAGGAGTGTGCGTACCTTTAAATTCGAAACACAGTGTAGTGATGTGAGATGCAGTTACCTATTAACCTCCTAATAGGTCTGTCCCACTGCTTAGTAATGTGCACACTGAGTGGGAAAGGTCATTATATATACAGGTCTGTGTACTTTGTTAGAGGGACACTATTTCCTAATTTGAGTTCTGTTTGATAACTGATGTAACCTGGTGAAAGGGCGGCTGTAAGGTACATTTTGTATATCACACTGAGGGGTACAGGTCTTACACAGGTGGCATTGATTCAAATGACCAACTGCTATATTGGGAGCGATAACCCAAAAAAAAAAAAAAAAAAAATTATAACAGTGAGGGCTCAGTGTATGGAATAGGAGAATTGTGTTCATTGCTCCAACTAGTGAACAAACATGTCCTAAATTAAGACACTTTCAACTATTAAACAGAACTCAAATTAGGAAATAGTTTCTGTCCAGCAAAGCACACAGACCTGTATATATCATTATGACCATTCCCACTCAGTGTGCACATTACCAAGCAGTGGGGTATTAGGAGGTTAATCAGTAACCCCATCTGAAATCTCCCCTCATAGCACTGCGTTTCTAATATAGAGGTAAGAACATATATATCATCCCCACATTTTACCTCTCCCATCCCAATACTGCCTTAACCCCTCCCCACTGCCTAACTTTGTTGGCTCAGGAGATGCGTTTCCTGGTGGGAGGCAAACGTTAGTTACCAATTAAAAAGGAATAATGATATGACTGTGGTAGTAGCTGCTAACAGACAGAAAGAAAAGCCCAGTCATGATAATTCAAACTAAAATGAAACTTATCAGGAAGTGATAATTAAATGCAAGAGTACCTGTCTGTAAGCAAAATTATATGGAGCGAGTATTGGCTGGCCATGATTAAAATGTGTACCCTAAATGTTTGAGCATTTAAACGTAATGTATAATATTTGAGTCATGTTATAGGTCAGTGATCACATTTATTTTTTGGGAAGTTGCACAGCCTATTTTCCTAATAATGTTTGTTTTACCATCTCTTTCCTTTCACCACGTGGGGTGAAAGGTGAAAAGAGAGTAATGGTAAAACATTATTATGATAATACCCTGTGCAATTCGCTAAAGTCTAAACCATAATGTGACCAGAGACCTATAACAAAATCCACATAGATATAGTCAGTGTCAGAGGAGTTAACTCCTGGATGGCTAGACAGATATAGGCAGTATCAGAGGAGTTAACCCCTTGGGTGGCTAGACAGATCTAGGCAGTGTCAGAGGAGTTCACCCCTTGGGTGGCTATACAGAACTAGGCAGTGTCAGAGGAATTAGCCCCTTGGGTGGCTAGACAGATCTAGGCAGTGTCAGGAGTTAACCCCTTTTTTCCATTACACACACAGTCTGTCACTCACACATACGCAGACACACACTCTCTCTCTCACTCACACTGCCACACACCCACATACACTCTCTCTCTCACTGACACACACAGACACACACTCAGGCCCCCACTCCCACTGACACACACACACTGTTAGTTTTGACCTTACCTGGTGCAGGCATCTCTTGCTTTGAGCTCTGTGTGAAGGAGGGACTGAGACAATCACAAGAGTCTTCTGAACTCTCAGCCAATAAGGAGAGTTGAGAGGTCTCATCTTATCGGCTGAGACCTCCTTCTATCAGAGCTCTTAATCCGGGACTTTGCATTGTCCCAGACTGAAGCTTCCCCCGACACAGGAAAGAAAAAAGCAGCAGGGTGCCACCTGGGCAAAGGGTGGTGACCATCTGTAAGTGGGGATTCGAGCTCAAGTTGTGTTTTTTGGGATACCATAACAATTCTTTGATCATATGGCTCAGTAATCCTCCTTGTTTCTTCGGTAACAGTAATGTGGAGGCTGCAGTTTTTGGGTGCTTATTGTACCATATATAAAACGCACTGAAAACTGATTGGAAATGTTTTAGAATAGCCATAGGGATATTTATTGGTAACGTTCGAAATAAGTTCATCAGTGTTGGTAATGCAGACATCTTTGTTGCAGCAATGCGTCCCAGCCATGGTATATCCAACTTAGTCCATGTTTGCAAATCAAGCTGCATTGATGACCATATTTTATGTTAGTTGTGATGTAGCAGGGTCAAGTCGGATTTTGCAATTCTATTTACTAAATATGTGAGGAATACTTTCCTCTAATGAAATCTATAGTGTGTGTTGGGGGGTGTTTGTCAAGGAGTGTGGGAGGTTAATTGGTAATGCTTGGGTTCTCACACTCTCTAATTATAACCTCTTTGTGACGTTAGGAAGCTCTATGCCATCCTAATTTAAAGAGCCCAAAAGACGATAGGATGGCATAGAACCTCCTTAACAGCTCATCACAGCCCCCCGTGATGAGCTGTGCCTGCAGCGGGATTCCATCAGATGAGGCCACTTTGAGTAGCCTCAGTCTGACAAGAAAAATTCTAGCAGACAGTCAAAGTGAGTGCCGGCTACATTTTGCTAAAATGTGGCGTCATGTGGACATTTGCCAAGACCCTGATCGGTTCTCTGCCACTGTGTCCTCCTGTGTCTTTTAGGACCAAAGCACCATACGTCATCATCAAGGGTTTAATATTGTAGTGATGTGAAACGTGTTGGGTTTGTATTTAACATTCAGAACCTACACGTTAAGCATGTCACTTGCTTCCTGTGTTTTATTTATCCCTAATTTACGCTGTTTGACTTCTGGCGTCATGAAGCAATTCTCTCACTCCCTTTTTTGGTAGATTGGCTAAAGCTTAATTGGGATTTTTGTTTTTCCTTCATCTGGATCAATAAAAAAAAGATAGATAATTCGTTTAGTGGCTGGAGACTTTCCCACTGCTTCTGCATGGTGGATTGCGTGAGAGAGATGCCACGTCTGCCCATTGCTAGATGATGGCATCCCTTTACTATAATATGAAGTGACAGACTGCAGCAATCAGATAAGTTGGAAATAATCTTTTAATGGATGATTGTTGCAGATCACCACAATTCAAAGTTTAGCGAATAGACTCTATTGTAATTAGGATTGTGTTCATGCGACAGCTGGAAGCCACTGGGTAGTTACTTCTCAGGGATGGACAGTGGGACAGGGTAATCTATTATTTGGGCTGCAAATAGTGTGCAATGTGAGATGAGGGCACATTTACTGGTAGAGCAGATAAGCTTTGAAGTATGTTTTCAATCTATGGTGCTCACAGCCCGGAGAGAATGTAACAGATAATTTGGCTGGCACATCAAAGTCGAGGATTACACAGACAGGAATGCCTCGCTGACCCAGAGCTGACAATGATGTGTGTAGTCTATATGGATGACATTTAATCAAATCAGTGTTAGATGTGACAATGTTATTAATATAGTGAGCGAAGATGCCACAAAAATGATGCGTCGAGGTTTGGAGTTAAATGGACACTAATACTTCCATGGCATAAATGGCGTGTACAGACTAACGAATGAATAATCTGTTACATTACAGCACTATTTCAAATTTATGTATTTTATTAAAGGATTTAGTTTGACACAAGTGAGTTCTTTAAATATGATTTTTCACTAATGTTACGCAGATTAATTTGTTAATGCCTGTTTTGTGCATAGAAAAGTAGATTTTATTTGTTTATTGACTATGCAAAATCTAAATGTTTATGTAATTATGTGAAACTCCTCCTGTGTCACCTTTTCGCCCCATGCATAAGCAAAGTTATCAAAAGCTCATTGCAACTGACGGCAAAAAATCAAATTCGATTTAATTGAAAGATTGCATCAAGTTTAGGCAATTTAAGTAGAAATTTAGTGCAGGCAATTTAAGTAGCTTATTGGTTGCACTTTGCTTACATAGAACTATCAGGGGGCAGACATGTTGTCTAGATCATGTCTAAATCTGATCCATCTGACCCAAGATGTCTGCCCCTATAGACCAATACAGCGACAGATCGTTCATGCTCACGTGTGCCTAATCCTGTGTCATGTATCCTGCCCACAAAGCCTTTTAACTGGAGAAAACAATAGGTGGATAGCTGGAATATTCATGTGGCCTGGGGAGCTGCTCCAAATGGGACACCTGTCTGATACCAAAAGCCAGTTATGAAGTCATTTTGTAGACCAGTAACTATTTATGTAAATGATGTCTGTGCCATCTTGCTGGCAAGCAGAGTAGTGAGATTAGAGTCCATATTGTTTCTGGAGATCCTGAAAACATTCCACCACAGCTTTGAGAATGGATGACAAGGCCCTTTGTTTCACAAATTTATATCGGTTACAAAAGGGTTTTGAAAACCAGCCAATGGTAGATCTGAGACAGCGAGGCTTCTTTAAACTTTTTTTTATGAGTGTGGTAATGATTTCCAGCACGCATTAATGGCTGTATCGGCAGGAATTCATCCATGAATGCATGTTAGGTGATGTAACTCTGACTGCTGCTCCATTTGTCCGTTTGATAGTTTTATTTGAAAATATTTTAAACAAAGATTTACTTTTTACTATACCCCGAGGATGGTGTGAACTTATTTTTGAAGTTCCGGGTGTGTGGCATATTTTCATAGAAGGAGTTAACGAGTTGTTTTCTTCCATTGCGTTTCCCCCTTCCCCCCCCACACAAGTAGACACAGGCCCAGTGCATATATAGCGCTATCACCCAATTTATGCACCACTGCTTGGTGCTATTAGTGTGTCTGACAGTTTTACAAATATGTACTGATTTGGCAATAAAGTTCAATTAAAACATAATGGTTTCTGTGAGGGACCTGGTTATATATTGGCAAATGGAAGACAAGGTGCAGAATATATATAATTAATGGCCACTAAATATTACTTACATTCTACAATCTGTTCCCAAAGATCCACAAGTCCAGGTGTAATTCATTATAATAGCTCTTTATATTAGGTAAGGAATCTTTGTGAGGAAGACACACATCTACAGCCCTAGATAATATAATCAAATATATAAAATATGTATTGGAACAACTGAATAATTTTCAGTTGATACCTGTGTATTCTTGGGCTACACTGGGTGTAAACTCATTCTTCCACTCCTCATGCCTTTATTTCCATTGCGTATGACTAGCTTTGACGATGGGTCTGTTGCTCTCTGTGGTTCTTGTAGGACATTGTGGGAGACTTGGAGACTTGGTCTGTTACCGCATGGGGAGCTATTGCTGCCCCTCTTTTTAGGGTAGGGACCCTTTGTTCCTTGCATATACACGAGGCAGGGCCGTCTTTAACGCGGGGCAAACGGGGCAGCTGCCCTGGGCCCAGTTACTCCTGGGGGGCCCCAAGGCAGCTGTCCCGTGGGCCCCCAGCCCCTGCTTGCCACGTTCACAGCGCATTGCGCTTGAGAACGTTTTTTTTTTCCGGCAAGCCGCATCCGCTGGATGCGACGACCGGGGGGAAAAAAAAAAAAAAACTGACGCCGGAAGTGACGTTGCGTATAACAGGCATCTGACTGGCACAATATTCCTGGTATCTGACTGGCACAATATTCCTGGTATCTGACTGGCACAATATTACAGGCATCTGACTGGCACAGTATTACTGGTATATGACTGGCACAATATTACTGGTATCTGACTGGCACAATATTACAGGCATCTGACTGGCACACTATTCCTGGTATCTGACTGGCACAATATTACTGGGTTCTGACTGGCACACTATTACAGGCATCTGACTGGCACACTATTACAGGCATCTGACTGGCACACTATTACTGGGCTCTGACTGGCACAATATTACGGGGCTCTGACTGGCACAATATTCCTGGTATCTGACTGGCACACTATTCCTGGGCTCTGACTGGCACAATATTCCTGGGCTCTGACTGGCACAATATTCCTGGTATCTGATTGACACAATATTCCTGGGCTCTGACTGGCACAATATTACAGGCATCTGACTGGCACAATATTACTGGGCTCTGAATGGTACAATATTACTGGGCTCTGAATGGCACAGTATTACTGGGCTCTGAATGGCACAGTATTACTGGGCTCTGACTGGCACAATAATACTGGGCTCTGACTGGCACAATAATACTGCGCTCTGAATGGCACAATATTACTGGCATCTGAATGGCACAATATTACAGGCATCTGACTGGCACAATATTACAGGCATCTGACTGGCACAATATTACTGGCATCTGAAAGGCACAATATTACAGGCATCTGACTGGCACAATATTCCTGGTATCTGAATGGTACAATATTACTGGGCTCTGAATGGCACAATATTACTGGGCTCTGACTGGCACAGTATTACTAGGCTCTGAATGGCACAATATTACTGGCATCTGACAACATTGCGATGGAAGGCGGGATTGCATGCAGGGTCCAGGGGGCCCAAGCAAATGCTTGCCCAGGGTCCAATCACTATTAAAGACGGCCCTGACACGAGGAGATGAAACTTCCCAGGAACCGTCAAGTTCTTTCTCCTCCCCTCATTAAAAATTATTTATATTCAATATTGCTCAGCTGCAAAGGATGACAATTGTCTGTTTGGTCCTGTAACGTGGAAGGAAATAAATACTGGTCTGGACCCTCAATGTGATATATATTGTCCGCCAGAAACAAGGAACACTTAACCTGAAACCGAAACAGAGGTATTTACCCTGACAACCAAAGGGTTGAGCCCCAGAAAACAACAGCCAATAATTTGCGTGTCACCGCAAGGAACAAGGATAAAAGGAATCAACTAGTGGTGACACCAGAGCTTCAGGGAGAACGTGACAGAGAATTGCAGTCTTCCAAAATTAATGGAGTGCAAGAACTGGAGGGATACAAAACAAGATGGATTCTGGATCCGAGCAGATTCAGTACACCATGGGTCCGAGAAGATTCAGTACACCATGGGTCCGAGCAGATTCAGTACACCATGGGTCCGAGCAGATTCAGTACACCATTGGTCCGGGCTGATTCAGTACACCATGGGTCCGGGCTGATTCAGTACACCGTGGGTCCGGGCTGATTCGGTACACCATGGGTCCGGGCTGATTCGGTACACCATGGGTCCGGGCTGATTCGGTACACCATGTGTCGGGATGATTCGGTACACCATGGGTCCGGGCTGATTCAGTCCACCATGGGTCGGGGATGATTCAGTACACCATGGGTCCGGGTAGATTCAGTACACCATGGGTCCGGGATGATTCAGTACACCATGGGTCGGGGATGATTCAGTACACCATGGGTCCAGGCTGATTCAGTACACCATGGATCCAGGCTGATTCAGTACACCATGGGTCTGGGATGATTCAGTACATCGTGCATCCAGGCTGATTCCGTACACCATGGGTCCAGGCTGATTCCGTACACCATGGGTCCAGGCTGATTCAGTACACCATGGGTCCAGGATGATTCAGTACACCATGGGTCCGAGCTGAATTTAGTTTATTACTTAGATGAAGAGACAATGTCTATGAAGAGAAAAACCAGAATACACATCTCACCCTTATAAAGTTGCCACAGAACCTCATCTACCACCTCATCATTGAACAGCATGATGTAACCCAACAAAGAAGAAGCAGCACCCTCAAGAAGAGCTGTTTGTGGGAGTGGGGATGTGTAGACTTGGAAACTTGGTCTGTTACCGCATGGGGAGCTATGCAGGATGCTATGGGGATGTAAGCTATGGGGATGTAAGCAGTTTTTACTCTTTGGCTGTGTGAAAGGTTTATGTTCACGAGAATGACGATTATGAGAGAAATTTAGGTCATTATTAATACTGTGTAAACATCAATGAAGATTACCAGGCAGAAGTCACTACAATCAGTTTTAGCATTACAAAATGAAATCATGGATCTTCTAAACCAGTGCATCTCAACCTGTCTAACCTCAGGGCCCATATTTGTCCTTAGCCATTAAGTCGCGACCAAAACATTTATTCCACAAATCAGTTTGTACAGTATTCAACAATGTATACATGCACTGTTCAAAATATGAAACAAATTAAAAAACAGGGCTTCTTTGCTAAATGAATAGTGCAGTAGTCACAGTGCAAGCGTAATTAAAGTACTGTTGAGCTTAAAAATCCAATAAACTAAAAAGCCATTGGAACATACGAGACTAATTAGAACTAATGGGAAAGCTGCCTCCATCTGGGGTGATGATGAACAAAGCAACTCTGAGGACATGTTCAATGTCCGTTCTGTTCTAATATTTTGTCTTCCGCTGGACAAGAGCTGAGAAGTCACTCTCGCAAAGACAGGTACATTAAAAAACATCTGCGGTATCAAGCCCAAACTTCACTTGACCCACCTCAGACAAATTGTTACATTGTATCCCCAAAGTAAACCTTTAAGCCTTGGCTGTTTCTTTATCCTGGAGGGGTTACTGGAAGAGATATCAGCGGATATAGTGAAGCAACTCCATTCATTCCGTGGTGGGATTCAGATCTTCAGATGGTGAATGCAGCGTGCATCGCTACGCAATCATTCCTCCTCCCAATCACATGTCCATGAGCCACTCCACACCAGCTCGCAACCAGGACCCACCAGGTGAGAAACACTGCTCTAAACTGCCTTACATGTATGACGTTAAATGCCAGCTATGAAAGTTACTATGATTTTACTATAATTTGTTAGGTTTCAGTTAATGACTGCTGGAAACCTTAAAATTATTAACTAGGTATTTTATTCCCCTGTACATTTCCTGACATTTACTGTACAATGTAAGAGCAATGACAACAAAACACATTACGTGTCAGAAATCCCACACATCATAGTTTTAACCTGCCTGTGGTGTTTAGAGGTAGTATGTGTACTGTAATGTATAAGTTACAATGGCTTTAAATATTGTATCTACATATCATACTAACTTTATCTTGTGCAGAAGGAATTACATTACATTTTTCTGTAACGACAACACAGTTTCAAACCAGCCAAAATAATACAATAGGTTATTTATAAAAGCCAGTTGTGGGGCAACGTTCCAAAAATGGAGTAATCAGCAGAGACATTCCATTGGCTCTCATGGTGATTGAACTTTGCTCCACAATTGCATGCCCCCAAACTGTCCTGCACCCATTGTGTGCATGTACAGTCTGATTAATCAACAGTGAAGCACACGCACTTATGGATGAACAACTTTAATGGACACGACTCTCTGTTGGATTAAGTCGTATCGATCTGAACACTCCTTCACAGTGACACTGTGCAACATCCTCACCCATTCCGCTCTGTTGGTGTTTCACAAGGGTCACTCTTTGGCCCTCTGTGTTTTCCATGCGCACCTCCTCTCTACGATCAACACTTTAGGTTTCAATATCACCTATATGCAGATGACCCTTCAGATCTACATCTCCTCCCCTGACTCCGCTCCTCCTGTCATGTCACGTTGGGGACCATCAGACAACCATCTCTACCTGGATGTCTGATCAGTAACGAAAGGTAATCTCTCTAAAACGGAGCTGATCATCTTTCCTCCCTCAAGCTCCGTCCATGACTTCACCATTACAATTGTACCCATTGCCCATGCCCAATGTCTTTGTTTTTAACTTGGCTCTCTCCTTCGTCCACAATGTTCAGTACCAGACCAAATCTTGTTGTTTGTACCTAAGGAACATTGGGCGCATTCGTCCGTTCCAGGGAAGAGGCTGCAAAGCCCTCCACTGACTTCCCATCTGCTCTAGAATAAAACTAAAAAAATTGAATAGAATAAAACTAAAAAAATTGATTTTTAATCTACAAAGCCCTCCACTCTGCCCCCCCCACCTACATTGCCTCCCTCATTAACCAATACTACCCTGTACAACTGCTACATTCCTCAAATGGACTCAGACTTTTCAATAACCTCCTCCCACTTCCACCTGCAAGACTTTAGCAGCGCTGCCCCTTTTCCTGGAACTCATTTCACAGCACATCCAGCTCTCTACCTCATTCTCAACTTCCAAAAAGTTCCTCAAAACTCAACTCTTTAAGGAAGCGTACTATTCATCCTACTAGAACACCCATTAATTAACCTTTAGCCAAACCCACCTAGCTCTCACTATCCCCAAATTCTGATAGGAAGTTTACAATTCATTAAACGAGAACACACATTAATTAACCTCTGGCCAAACACACCCAGCTACAACTGTTCCAAATACTGTTATTCCAACTACTCTCCCCTTTTACCTCTTCATTCACCTTATGTGTCTCGTGTCCCTCACTCCCTCTAGATTGCAAGCTTGTGAGCAGGGTTCTATATCCTACATTGTATCGGTCTGTCCCTGGTCGTCTAACATAATAGTTGCCCTTTTATGCTCTGTATCCAGCTTTGCGGAAATTGTTAGCGCTATATAAATAAATGTAATTTAAAACATCATGACAAACGACCCACGGTGAGACCGCACACTCTTGCATCCCAATTTGCCCATGCAATAAGCAAATAAGTATTCAATTGACCTTTGCAAATAATACCCAATGAATTTGAGCCGCTCTCTGTATTTTTCCATTGTCCTCTCCCATATTTGTTGTTTTGGCAGCATTGTTCTTCAACCAAACGTACTTACATCATGTTTATTTTCACTTATTCATTCAGCTAGAATTGATTGTTTCAGATTCTGTGGCTGGTCAAGGTGTAAGGATACAGAGACCCAGCAATGAAGAAGTTCAGTTCACTCTGCAGAAACACCTTTTCTTTTCAGTTAGGATGCTGGTGACACCTGAGCTGTGGGCTGCACAGTTTTCTTGGAAGTGGAGAGTACTGATTAAGCAGGATGCTTTCCAAGAAAAGAAAAACAATCTGTAGTCTGTTTTCTGGGATGTGCAGTGATTGAATATCTGCAAAGTCAGAAGCCCTCTTTAATACATGTTCAGGTTTGTATCTCAGTCTCTACTTTATTTGTGTAGGTGAAGTTTGACCAAATGTCTGTTTCGAGCTCTCCTAGTAACCACATAGGCTCCATATAGTCAGGTGCATACCTCCCAAGTGTCCCTATGTAGCAGAACAGTCCCTACTTTGCATCCAAATCCCCTTGTCCCTTTTTTCCTCTAGTGTCCGTCTTTTATGGGAGAATGTTTAGTGTGTATATCACATAGCTCCAGAGCAATAAAACTCCCAATAAAGGTAGTAGCTCCCATAGCTACACTTTCAGCCACTCCCACAAAATTAAAGTGTCCCTCTTTGGAGATTTGAAATGGGTTTTTTTGCAAATTAATAATTAGGAGTCTTATTATATGGAGAGAAGGAAGGCATTGTGGAAGCTGGTAAATAAGATAGTAATGCCCCATGGAATAAAATAAATGTACTGTTAGGACAAACCAGCTTTGGCATATTAATGGGGCTATGCATAACACAAAAAACCTCTCTAAATTTCACCATAATTGGGATGCCAGTAGATGGGGCCTCAGAAGGGGCAAGTCAATAATGTTGCGAATGTGGATCTTTTCGCCATCTGGCAGGGTATAAATAGAACCTGCAGATGACGTATGGGACACTTATCAGGCACCACAGAATTAAAGTGAAGGTAAGGTCGATGACAACACACCTGGTTGAGCCTCAGGCAGTATGTCACCAAGGACACTTTCTACCAAACACCTAGCAAGTCGCCCGGCCAGGATACACAGCACATCAGGAACTCGGAATGGCAGAAGAGAAGTCAGGATACAGGCAGAATCTTGGAGCGGAGAAATACTGATGGTCAGGTCACAGGCAGGAGTCAGGACGGGCAGCAGACAAGGAAGATTCAGGTACAGCCGTGTCATACACAGAATAGGAACTGATGGATCAGGCAGAATAAACAGGTCAGAAGCTGGGTGAGAGGAGAACGGCAGGCAAGAATAGTTAGCAACAAAACCGGGTCAGCAGAATACCAAAAATAATATGAACAGGACCCAGAACGGTCAAGAAGGAATTGTTTCCCCTTTTGAAAGCAGAATTCGAAATTACTTAAATAAAGGGTTTTATTTGCCTCTTTTGGATCAACAGTGGTGAACAAGGATTAGGAAGATGCTTGAACTTGATGGACGCAAGTCTGTTTTCAACCTAAACTACTATATGTAACATGGTACTATCAGAGGCAAAGGCAGCCTGTGGAGTGGGGGTTTAACTATCCCTCCATGGATAAAACGTACCCCAAGAGTGATTGTAGAAGGAGGGTTAAAGTTATCCAAAGAAAAAGGACTGGGATGAGCAGCAAATACCGGCCACAACGTTATTAAATCTATATTCATTACAAAATAATGTCCACGAAAAAACCCTTGCAGCTCATATAAGAACAGGTACCAACTCTTGTTTAAAAACAGCAAGGAAAAAGCACAAACGCAAAATGGTATAGCCACTATGGTAAATATATAAATACAAGTCATAACATCTGTGTAAAAAATGTATAAAATGCTAATCTATTAAATTTGTGTATAAAATCAACAATTCGCCATATACACAGACTAAAAATCTGCTCTCTGCGGATGTGCGTTTATCCCTTTGTTTATTAAATATTCAACTAAATGTGTGATATTTATTTGCTTGATTATCATGCCAGTTACTGCAAATGGAAATCTCTGGGATTATAACAATCAGTAAAATGCATTGGGAAGAGAAAAAAAACAAAAAACTAATCACATCAGCTAAACATAACTAATGGTATCTGCATTATCTAAACAAAACAATCCACCCATGTTTTTACAGACAACAAATGTAGTTTGATTAGCATGTTAGCACAACTCTCATGTATTATAGCACATAGTGTTTATATTATATTATAAGATAGTTAAATGTCAGAATGTGTCCTTTGCATGCGCATAGACATTTAAAGGTTGGCTCAGGTAGCCAATCGGATCATCTCCTTACATTTGGGTTACTCAAGAAGAACCCCCGAAGTGATCTCGAATTGGCATGAAAATCGGTCAGACTAGCTGATTTTTGTGCTGACATTTCAAGTTTGGTTGCCGAAATGGTAGCCTCAGTTCTCCCCACAGACTTTCATGGGGAAGCCTTCAGAATATTCTGGGGGTAGACCAATCTTCCAGTATTCAGGATAATTGCGTTTTGCTTCCCAATTTAAACTATTATAAAGCAAATATATGACACAGGTGCCACAAGGTGGCACTCAGCATGTGCCTAAAGTATCACCATCAACAGTGTTTATGTGACTGTGTGTGCATATTAGAAGTTAAACAATACTATCCTTTAATGTGAGTCTACTCAGGGCCGGCCTTAGGTGTTGAGGCGCCTTGTGCGGGACCATCCATCCACCCCCCGCGCACAAACCCCCCCCCCCTCCCATTAATCACAGGCAGTGGTAAGGTACAGTTAACAGATAAAACATATTTTAAAAAAAATAAACAAAAAAAACCTGTTGCTATTTACTTCCTCCGCCCCCCATTATTACCCCTATATCCCTGGTCATTGCACTCACAGGTGTAGATAGTTGGGAACTAAAATTCCCATTATGCTCAGCCAGGTGTATACCATGACTAGGCATCATGGGAGTTGTATTCCACAACTAACACCTGCCACACCATCTGCTGTTAACTAAATTTCCCATAAGGCTTAGTCAGACATAATGTTTCCATGATGCTGGCTGAGCATCATGGGAAGTGCAGTCAGCAGTAGCTAAGGCTGAAGATTATAGCTGTGAACTACAATTACCATGATGCTTAGCCAACCATGGGAGTTGTAGTTCACAGTAGCAGAGATTTTTTTTTTTTAACTAAAAAAAAAATTGCTGGTGTTAGCCTCCCTCCCAGTATCCTACCTTTCTGGCCTGGGGGGAGACTTCAGTCCCTGGTGGTCTGTGGGGCACCCTCCTGGCCATCAGTGCTGCTCCCTCATGCAGGCTCTTCACGGTCAGGGCTGGGGACGGGGATATGGGGTTATATACCCTGCTCCCTTCTGATTGGCCCTGTAATGATTGACAGCAGTAGGTCTCTCCCTCTTGCTGCTTCTCACAGGGCAGTGCAGCTCCCAGTTACTCAGGGGCTGCACGATATAGTGATGGTGCCGAGCAGGTCACTGCTCCGGAGCCCCCTGGGTGTCCTAAGGCCAGCCCTGAGTCTACTCATCAAAGACAGAAATGCAGGGAATTGAGACAGGAATTTTGGCTACATTTGCCCAAAGTTTGAAATTCCCACCACTAGTATCTGTAATTCTCTGTTTATTGGATGCACCTTATAGTTTCCATCAATTTGCCCACTACTGACTCCTCCCTACCACATTATCAAATTTTCAGTCTTCTAGAACTATTCCAAGAATGTATGTATGTCTATGTAAAATATTAAAGGGTATGCAGGCTCTTCACATTCGGTTTATAGACTTTTGGTTTATAGAATAGCAATAGCATTACATGTATTGCATAAACCGAAAGTCCATAAACCGAATGTCTTTTGGTTTATAGACTTTCGGTTTATGGAATACATGTAATGCTACTGGCTTTCTATAAACCGAAATAGAGTCCCCATTCATAAGAAATTCTATATGTAAAGACATTCGGTTTATAGAATAGCAATAGCATAACATGTATTCCATAAACCGAAAGTTAATAAAACCAAAAGACATTCGGTTTATGGAATACATGTAATGCTATTGCTATTCTATAAAACAAAATAGAGTCCCCATTCATACGAATAGGTCAATTGACCTATTCGTATGAATGGGGACTCTATTTCGGTTTATAGAATAGCAATAGCCAGGGGCGTAGCGTGGGGGGTGCAGGGGGGGCCGGCCGCACCGGGCGCAATATCTGGGGGGGCGCAGCCACAACCGCGCGATACTTCCTGTCAGCCGCCGGATGTGAGTGGCAAATGACGGCGTGACGTCACATCCGGCGGCTGCGCGGCGGAGGCTCTTCTGAAACTGCATCGCGGCCTTTCTTCCCTGAGCTGTTGGAAGTGGAATTTGTAAAGGTAAGAATAAAGGGGCTTGGGGGACCTATTGTATTATGTATTGAGGAGGGGGTCATTAATGTATTGGAGAGGGGGAGGGGGGTCATTAATGTATGGGGGAGGGGGGTCATTAATGTATGGGGGAGGGGGGTCATTAATGTATGGGGGAGGGAGGTCATTAATGTATGGGGGAGGGGAGGGGGGTTCATTAATGTATGGGGAGGGGGGTCATTAATGTATGGGGAGGGGAGGGGGGTTCATTAATGTATGGGGGAGGGGGGTTTATTAAATGTATGGGGGAGGGGGGTTCATTTAATGTATGGGGGAGGGGAGGGGGGGTCATTTAATGTATGGGGGAGGGGAGGGTCAGTAATGTATGGGGAGGGGGGGAAGTAATGTATGGGGAGGGGGGGAAGTAATGTATGGGGGAGGGAGGTAAGTAATGTATGGGGGAGGGGGGCAGTAATGTATTGGGGATGGGGGGGCAGTAATGTATTGGGGACGGGGGGCAGTAATGTATTGGGGAAGGGAAGAAGGGGGGCAGTAATGTATTGGGGAAGGGAAGAAGGGAGGCAGTAATGTATTGGGGAAGGGAAGAAGGGGGGCAGTAATGTATTGGGGAAGGGAAGAAGGGGGGCAGTAATGTATTGGGGAAGGGAAGAAGGGGGGCAGTAATGTATTGGGGAAGGGAAGAAGGGGGGCAGTAATGTATTAGGGGATGGGGGTCAACTGTGTATTAGGGGAGGGAGGGGTCAGCCGTGTATTAGGGGGAGGGGGGTCAGCAGTGTATTAGGGGAAGAGGGGGGGGATGGGAAAGATCTGACTTGGGAATTTGAGATGAGGCAATGATTATATTTTTTACATTTGTGGCCTAATGAATAATCCATATATATGTGTGTATGTAGAAGGAAATGTAAATAGGTGGGGCTACAGGGGTGAGGGAATTATATTTGTAATATATTTATTAGGAACTGTGGAGGGAAGGGGGTTGGATGAGAGCATTAAATATCATAGCATTAAATATTATATTTATGGGGTAGGAACTGTATTATATATTTTTGGTTTAGTGCAGGGGTAGGTAACCTTTGACACTCCCTTTGTTTTTTGACTACATCTCCATTAAGGCTTGCAAAGCATCATGGGAGGTGTAGTCCACAACATCTGGAGTGGCAAAGGATGTCTACTCCTGGTTTAAAGCATAGGTGTATAACCATTTGGCTTCCCCAGGCCAAAATAACCCCTTAAACTCTTAAAGGATCACTATAGTGTCAGGAAAACAAAGTGGTTTTCCTGACACTTTAGTACCCTGAGGGTGCCCACACCCTCAGGGTCCCACTCCCGTGGTGCTGAAGGGGTTAAATTCCCTTCAGTTACTTACCTTAATCCAGCGCCAGGCTCCCTCGGTGCTGGTGACCTGTCTGACGTCAGCTCCCCGTCCGACGTCACTGGAGCTGAATGCGCATGGCTGCGCGCGCATTCAAAGTGTCCATAGGAAAGCATTTCTCAATGCTTTCCTATGGACACTGCGCGATGGAGGCGAAATGTGCCTCCAGGCTCCAGCGTCGCAGATGCGCCTCTAGTGTCTGTCCGGAAGACGTGCCTTCCGGACAGACGTGCCTTAACCGCAAATGTAAACGTAGCAGTTTCTCTGAAACTGCTATGTTTACATGTGAAGGGTTAAAACCTGCTGAAAATGTGGAGAATGTGTGTAATGCATGTTCGCACTCAATAAAGTGTTGGAAAATAAACTTGTATTTAGATGCATTTTACTTTAATTACATAAGTATTTTCATAACAAACAATACATGTGCTTGGGGGGTAAGGGTTTCTTTAACTAATCTAGTAGAAGAGACTCGAGTGCTAAAATCCACGGGTTAGGGGGCGCAAATTACTTGCCTTGCCCCGGGTGCTGACAACCCACGCTACGCCACTGGCAATAGCATTACATGTATTACATCTGAGAATCAAATAGACAATTCAAATACTGTGCTTACAGCGCACTTTGAAAAATTCTAATAGTTTTGGGTGGTAAATAGTACATTTGCGTCTTGCGGTGCACTTCATATCTGAGAGTCAAATAGAACAGTCCAATACTGTGCTTACAGCGCACTTTGAAAAATTCTGGCTACCGCCTCCTCCTCCTGTGCGGCTTCCACCTACACCGCCACGGTCACCGCCTCCTCAACCAATTCTGTTGATCCTCCTGGCAGCCATGCTTTAGATTTAGATTTATGTTCTTCCAAAACTAAAATCAAAGATTCCATCTAGTGCTATTTTATGGCTCAGCTGTATTTTTAATCTGTATGTATTTTATGTTATTTGAAGTTATTTCCCTATCCATATTTGTTTGCAGGGCACTTCTCCTACTCTTACCCCCATTTTACTTCCTCTTGCAGCCCTCTAGCCCTTTCCAGGACTTTTTTAGAGGCATTTTAGTGCCCAAATGTTCGTGTCCCCAATGGGGTTCAGGTTCGGGGTCAAGTTCGAACCCGAACCCAAACTTTTTTCCGAAGTTCGGCCAAACCCGAACATCCAGGTGTCCGCTCAACTCTATTCAGAAGCCTTTCTTCACATAGAGCTCAGTGTAAGCCGCAGCCAGCCAGCCAGCCAGCACCAGGTAAGAAACCCCTACTGTGTGTGACACACACACACACACAAAATCACATACACAGAGATTCACATTTGTACATTCACATACAGTATATATTATTTATTTTATATAACCTATATGTAAAGCTTTGGGAACCTTTCAAACATTTCCTAATATTATAAATAGTATGGAATTTGTGCCTGTGACTAAATGTGCATATTAAAAGCAGTGTGTGTGTGTGTGTGTGTGTGTGTGTGTGTGTCATCAGTGACATAATGTGACCCTGAATGGCAGAAATAAAATGTGGTAACCCTTTTGCAAATGCCTAGTCAGAGAAATAGATATATTTTAAATGTGTCTGTGGTGTCTTCTGTTTATGACATCACCTTGGCTTGACATGCAAATTAAACTTTTCCAATTGAAAATTAGTTGATTGGCATATCAAGCCACAGGTTGTCATTTGCAGGAGACTCCACAAACACTTTTAAAACATATTTTCTTAAATCTTTTATGCATTTTCATGTAATTCAGCGAACACAATGCACAGATCCTTTTTCATCTTTTTTTATTATTTGCAATGCTTCAGTTGAGAAAAAGTCCCTGTAATCTATGCATTTGCATGCAATTCTGCTAACACATTGTAGAATGAATATAGAGCCTATATACATACACAGTACAAATAATGTCTAGTTTCCAGAGCTCCTTTAAGAGGAAATACAACCTAGTGATCTAATAATCATTATGCTATATGAACTGTACCTATATCTTCTTGTAGATCCCGCACTACATGGATCTATAGTATTGCAAAAGGTTTTCTTCCCACATCAATTGTTCCATTAAAGTAATGACATGTTTCCTTTAGTTTGACCACACGTGACCTTGCTCTGTATAAGGCACCATTATGGTGCAATTTACTGGTACAGACCAACAGCTGTGCTTTATTACCATTCAATCTTTTCCTGGAAAAACAGTGTCAGGTTGGGCAGTAGGAAACTAACCATGAACAATGAGCGGAGGAGTCATTCAGAGTTTTACAACTGGCTTCGAACTTTCCAAAGTCAAATGGACTTTTCAGGTTTTACTGGCAATATATAGTTTGTACTTGGGAATATTAAGGGGTATAAACAAATGATATATACATTGTGTTGGAAAGCTTGCAAGCAAACACCCAAATCAGGAGAAAATATGGTACTTCTACCGTTATCTGGAGCCATTTGAATTGAAGTTATTCACTCTGAATTAAAATGTGAGAGGCAGTCAGCTGACAGGAAGGAGACCAATCAGCACACAGTACTGCAGTCAGCAGCCAATCAGGTTAAAGTACAGTTTCCCCTTCCTACTAAATCTTGCAAAGGAAAGGAACACTGTATTTACTATTCTTCCTACCCACATTCTACTGAGAGAGAGGTCATGTCGTTCTTGCAAAAGAAAGGAATACAGGCAGCTAGGTAATGTGTCAGAGAAACCATGAAATGATGCTCTACTTTGCTTCGTGTATTTCCTGGAATTTAAGAAAATTTACTTGTCGAAAGAAACTCAACATCCACCATGGAAATTGGTTTACCGATAGTCATCTACCGTTGGTGACAGACGTTTGCTTCTTCTATTGCTGGGCCAAGGAATTGACATCGATTAAGTTGTGCAAAGAGGAATTGGGCATGAACAAAAACACAACCGTCAATTGGAACAACTACACGCGAGAACTCTGAGCAGAGTACGTCAATCGACAGCCAAACCAGAAGATCAGAGACAAAGGATTAATTGTCGAAATAGACGAGAGCTTGATCACCAAAAGTAAGAACAACGCCTGTCGAGTGTTTCCTCAGAGGACTCGGTCAGGAGACGCACAAGTGCTTTTTGGTAAATGTGGATGATCACAGTCAGATAGTTGGCATGCCTTCAAGATGGAAGAACTGGAAAAGGACGGATTGAAACATTTCATAGTCACTTCATCGATACAATTTCCTCGATCCTCAAACTGATGTCCACACTCAGAGAGTCGAGCGAATGTGGGGATCCGCTAAATGGTGGAATAAATGACACAGAGGAAGAACGCAGCACCAGTTGAAACCGTATTTGGCCGAATTCATTTGGAGATTGGAAGTCGGAGACGACAACGTATTCAAGTCACTTTTGGATGAAATTAAAATTTTCTGGTCTCCGGAATCTGAATTCTATATTATATTTTCGATGCAATTAAAATAAACTTTGAGTCAATTAAAATAATTTTTAGTCCGGAATCTAAATTATAAAAATATTTTTTTAAAATGAAGTGGCATCTAAATTATAAAACAATAAAATAAAAAAAAATGAAATGGCTCCAAATAACAGGAAAGTACTGAAAATGTTTTAAAGGTGTATGTGATGCCTCCAACTTATGACATCACCTGTTGCATATGCAAATTATGTGTTTTGGGAAATATGTAATTTGCATATCAAGCAACAGGTTATGTCGAGTGCCAGACTGGGAATAAAAACCAGCCTTAGAAATAACTGTATACCAACCCCATAGCATAATGTCATTGTTTTCTTGTTCATAAATGGGAAAACCAATACATTTTAAAGCACATTTAAAGAGTGCTATCTCTCTCTCCTTGCCCCAGCACCAATGACACATACCGGCTCGCAAATTGCACGCACAAAACTTGTTCCAGCACCCAGGACTTACACCAGCACTTAGATTGAACTCAAAGGGTTACTCCCAGCACCCAGGATTTACCCTTGCCTTTAGATGGACACTCAGGTGTCGTAACAGAACTATAACATCAATAGTGTTGTCAATATGAGGGTCCCCTGCTCTTTTTATTTCCATGGAACACGGCAATACACCCATTTATTACACTCTGCCTCTCACTCACACACACACACAGTTGCTCACTCGCATACTTACACTATTTTATTCAGTCACACACTTATACTTAATTTATATAAAATAAACTTGCCCCAGCACCCATATTGTGCTCATATTATTTCCCCCAGCACAAGATTGAATGCACAGGACTTACCCGACAGTCCAGCTGCAGCTTCTTAGACTGGACCTTGTACACTCCGCCCAGACTAACTAGATCAGGCCAGCCAAAAAACAAAACAAAACACATGGGGACACTTTGGGTGATCTCAAAGCGGCCGCAGCCAGCACTATGAATTGGCGAACTAGCCATTCGCCTAAAGTGCCACATCCTTAAAGCAGCCCCAGGGCAGGCGGCCTACCAGGAATTTTCCCGGTTTGTGATTTTCTACAAACTTGAAAGAGCTGGTACAAATTTAATGAAGAGATTTATTGCAGAACACAAGCTTGCATTATTTTACGGGAAAGTGTACTTATCTTCCTTGCTTTCAATTACATCCTGAGCGTGTGAGAATAAACTGCACAGCCGAAATCTCATTCATACCAACTCGTCATCACATTATCATTGGCACCAAACACCGGTTATCAAACCGGGAATTTACGATCCTCTCTAAAATGAATGTAATAATGTAACTGAATCGTGTATTCATTATGTGCTTCAGGTCATTGTGATAGGAAACGCTTGTTCTTGAACACAAAGCAGCATTATAAGTCTTTCAATGGAGTCTTCAGGTTTTTTTTCCATATTTTAATCCCTAAGTAGATTTTGTTTTTCATAACAGCTTGTTGACATTAATCACTAGTCACAGGATATGGTCTCAAGAGGGACAACTTGAAAAACACAAATTTGCCATATGAAAAAGGTTCACCTAAGGCTTACGTTTTATCATGGTCTAATATGCCGAAACAAAACAACTTACCTATAAATGAACCTACTCCATCACAGACATTGTGTAGAACTCTTTGGAGACTGACTCCGCCCCGTCTTACTGCACTGTAATTATCCCTAACCATTCATGTTCAGACACTTCAGTTCCATATTTGGAATGAGTAACAATTGGTCATTCTAGTTTAAAACTACTGATTGACATGCCCAAAAGACAACTAGGACTGATCACTCGACTGGCTCATTGAAAGATGGCACAGTCAGTCTGTCTGGGGGTACTGACAAGCTGCTAGTGTCAAAGATGGCAAAGGAAGGCTGTTTGTGGGCTTAATATGGCACGGCAGTGGCGTAGCGTGGGTTGTCAGCACCCGGGGCAAGGCAAGTAATTTGCGCCCCCTTTACCCGTGGATTTTAGCACTCGAGTCTCTTCTACTAGATTAGTTAAAGAAACCCTTACCCCCCAAGCACATGTATTGTTTGTTATGAAAATACTTATGTAATTAAAGTAAAATGCATCTAAATACAAGTTTATTTTCCAACACTTTATTGAGTGCGAACATGCATTAGAGGCGAATCTGCGACGCTGGAGCCTGGAGGCACATTTCGCCTCCATCGCGCAGAGTGTCCATAGGAAAGCATTGAGAAATGCTTTCCTATGGACACTTTGAATGCGCGCGCAGCCATGCGCATTCAGCTCCAGTGACGTCGGACGGGGAGCTGACGTCAGACAGGGAGGAGAGGTCACCAGCACCGAGGGAGCCTGGCGCTGGATTAAGGTAAGTAACTGAAGGGAATTTAACCCCTTCAGCGCCACGGGAGTGGGACCCTGAGGGTGTGGGCACCCTCAGGGTACTAAAGTGTCAGGAAAACCGCTTTGTTTTCCTGACACTATAGTGATCCTTTAAGAGTTTAAGGGGTTATTTTGGCCTGGGGAAGCCAAATGGTTATACACCTATGCTTTAAACCAGGAGTAGACATCCTTTGCCACTCCAGATGTTGTGGACTACACCTCCCATGATGCTTTGCAAGCCTTAATGGAGATGTAGTCAAAAAACAAAGGGAGTGTCAAAGGTTACCTACCCCTGCACTAAACCAAAAATATATAATACAGTTCCTACCCCATAAATATAATATTTAATGCTATGATATTTAATGCTCTCATCCAACCCCCTTCCCTCCACAGTTCCTAATAAATATATTACAAATATAATTCCCTCACCCCTGTAGCCCCACCTATTTACATTTCCTTCTACATACACACATATATATAGATTATTCATTAGGCCACAAATGTAAAAAATATAATCATTGCCTCATCTCAAATTCCCAAGTCAGATCTTTCCCATCCCCCCCTCTTCCCCTAATACACTGCTGACCCCCCTCCCCCTAATACACTGCTGACCCCTCCCTCCCCTAATACACAGTTGACCCCCATCCCCTAATACATTACTGCCCCCCTTCTTCCCTTCCCCAATACATTACTGCCTCCCTTCTTCCCTTCCCCAATACATTACTGCCTCCCTTCTTCCCTTCCCCAATACATTACTGCCTCCCTTCTTCCCTTCCCCAATACATTACTGCCTCCCTTCTTCCCTTCCCCAATACATTACTGTCCCCCTTCTTCCCTTCCCCAATACATTACTGCACCCCGTTCCCAATACATTACTGCCCCCCTCCCCCATACATTACTGACCCTCCCCTCCCCCATACATTAAATGACCCCCCTCCCCTCCCCATACATTAAATGACCCCCTCCCCTCCCCCATACATTAAATGACCCCCTCCCCTCCCCCATACATTAAATGAACCCCCCTCCCCCATACATTTAATAAACCCCCCTCCCCTCCCCCATACATTAATGAACCCCCCTCCCCTCCCCCATACATTAATGACCCCCCTCCCCTCCCCCATACATTAATGACCCCCCTCCCCCATACATTAATGACCCCCCCCTCCCCCTCTCCAATACATTAATGACCCCCTCCTCAATACATAATACAATAGGTCCCCCAAGCCCCTTTATTCTTACCTTTACAAATTCCACTTCCAACAGCTCAGGGAAGAAAGGCCGCGATGCAGTTTCAGAAGAGCCTCCGCCGCGCAGCCGCCGGATGTGACGTCACGCCGTCATTTGCCGCTCACATCCGGCGGCTGACAGGAAGTATCGCGCGGTTGTGGCTGCGGCCACGCGGCCGCATACGGATAGTGCACCCCCCCAGATATTGCGCCCCCCCAGATATTGCGCCCGGTGCGGCCGGCCCCCCCTGCACCCCCCACGCTACGCCCCTGTGGCACGGACAGGATGTTTGGTGGCAAAGATGGCACAGGCAGTCTGTTTGGGGATACTGACAAGCTGCTAGTGTCAAAGATGGTAAAGGAAGGCTGTTTGGGGGCTTAATATGGCACGGACAGGATGTTTGGTGGCAAAGACAGGCTGTTTGGAGGCAAAGCTGGCACTGTGGAAAGTGAGGGTGTATGGTGGTGGCCTGTTGCATGGTGAAGTTGTGAGAGGGTTATTGGGGCAATTTTTGCACCGGGACCCATGGTTTCTAGTTAAGCCCATATATGTGTGTGTATGTGGGGAGGAATGATGCAGCATTTTAATTTTAGACCCGGATTTGGACATCATCATCAAAGGATTTTGGCATCATGTGAACAGAAGTTCAAACATTCTAATTTTAATTCAAGTTCTCGTGATGCCACACCAGCAAAAGGCTAGCATGATAGGAATGGTAGTCTAGTGCAGCAGTAAATATTGATGGGAGTCTATGTCTTTGCCTAGGCTAGCCAAAGCCATTGCACAAGCCCTGGTCGGATAGCTCAATGTCTGTGCATATAAACCTCCTTTCAGACTGCCCCGCACTTTCGGTAGGAGTTGGAGCATCGGGTATTGCTCAGTGGGCGGCTTGCTGAAAGCCCTATGTTTAGATGTGTTCCATCTATAAACTGTATTTTTCAAATGTGCTTTAAATAGGCAATTTCCCTATTTTGAAAAATAAGTAAAAAATGGTTGCAATGCTATGGGGCTGGTATGATGATGCCAACAGTCCCATCTTTGTGTGTCCCATCAAACTAAGCAGAACACCGCCCCCACACATGCTCAACATGAGGTGGCCGGTGTTAGTCTCGCAACACAGCCACGGAATGTGGCAGCACTAGTGTGCCTATACGCGCTTCACGTTCTGGTTAGTAGTTCTGTAGCTGGATGATAATGATGATGATCAGGTGTTGTGGCTGTAAAGACTCCGATTGTCAGTGTGAATCAGTTAAGATCCCTCTTTGCTTTCCTATGCCACATTTAGAGCAAAGCATGTCAAGTATTGTGCATGTGGCTGAAGTGGTCATTTCTATAGCTGTGCATTGGAAGCTGTAGAATAAAGTGAGGTTACAGTACATCAAATAGAAACGCTGTTCAGTGGTTATGAAAGATTAAAAAAAAAACTTTATTTTTTGTTTTACAAGATGTTCTTATAAAGCCTTTTTACACAATATGATTTACAACAGAATTAAAATGATTATTCCTGTTTTTTTTTTTTTTATTCCGGCAAGGAGCAGATCACCAAAATATTTTCTAACTGCACCACAATATTACTTTACAAAAATCAGGTTTTGGCCAATAGAATGATTGTTTGTGAGGTCGGTGTCACCTCTCTCAAAAACATAAGCCACACATTTTTAGATTTGCGCTATATGAAACAAACTTACTTAAATATTCAGTTGCCAAAAGGATGAGCAATGTATTTGAACGGTTTCACTTTCAAGAAATGCATATTTGTAAAAGTCTAGGATTTCAATTAAAGGGACGCTGTCTCCTAATCATTATTTGTACTATGAATGTTGAAAATGAAAAAAAAAAAAAAAAAGTTCTGTATAATGTGCAATCAGATCAGCAAATGCAAAGAGGAAGAAAAACAAACAAAACAACCCAACCATTTGTGTCTGTGGTCCCTCCTGCTTATGACATCACTTTGCAATTTAACATGCAAATTATATATATTTTCCTTTGAAAATCTGTAATTTGCATATCAAGCCACAAAGTGATGTCATAAACAGACAGCACGGATACATTTAAAACATTTCCTCTTAATCTATGTGTTAGGGGCTAACCAAACTCAAACTGGGTCTTACCCTTTACATTCACAGTATAAACAATGTTTATTTGGAGCACATTTTGGACTATACAAACATAAAGGAGCACAATAATCTTTTTAAAGGAAAAAGTACCAAAAATCATTTAGAGAAACACATTGGGAGCCAAAAACTAAACACTGCAATGAACATTTCAACTCGCGATACATACATGATTAAGGCCCAAATCTGGTGAGCTTCTCCTGTTAGAACAGGGTTTAGCTCTGCATAATGCATTATTCAATTAGTGCAAGTTCTTCAAGGATTGAACAATACATCATATGAATGGTCAACAGAGTTCTTCTAGCAGGAGAAACTCACCAGGTTTGGCCCTGCTCATCAGACAGTGGTCAGTGAGTGGAAATAGTCAGCTTGGCTGTTCCTTAATAGTTTTCTTAAAGTCCTCTTTTTCGGATTGAGCGTTTTACAACCAAGAAGGTAAATGTCGAAGTCAAATTAATACAGTCAGCAAAAACAGCCTTAAATATACAGATCTCATATTTAAGAATTATGTGCAAAATAACTGGCTGGTAAAAATCTATCGCTGGCATTGTGATGCATGCTTCATCGGGAATACCCCCAAATATATCAAATATTTGCAGTTACTGAAGGTCTACAGCTGTTATACCCGACGTAACAGAAATTCTGTGACAATATATAGGTATATAGACACTATAGTTCAAAAGCATGACAGGAAATGATGAATTTAGAACAGGAAGACCAGTTAACCATTTTCATTTGGTTATACTTATCTTCTTCAGAATGATTTACCTAAAACCAGCAAAGTGAAGTCTTTTTGGGAAGACAGAAATCCCAATTTAAAGGGACAGTAACAATACACACCAAAATTCTTCTAGTTGACAAAAGTCCAATCCCAGGATTTTTCTAGTAAGTACAGCTAGGAATTACATGGTCATTTCAGTCTGCACCAATCTCATGTCTGCAAACTGTAAAAACCAGGCTAGAAAGCACTCAAAAGTAGTATGCCTCAAGACTTTTTATATTACACTATACCATGAGAAATAAAAGCCTATTTTACTTGTGAGATTTCACCACTAGGAATGCTTTAAAAATCGGGTAAAGAAAAAATGCTCAGAGATGAATGTAAATATTTTTGGGATGTTTCTGTCCCTTTAAATAGCTTATCTAATATTTGAATTCTTTGCTGTAAGCATTCTCAAGTGTCACTACGACATGTCGCCCCCCCCCCCCCCCCCCACAAAAAAAAAAAAAAGGCTGAGGCTGGTCAGGTACGGAACAGCCTTTCAGCTGTTACACTACAACTCCCATCACCCTCAACTTCTTGAGCCACGTTATGTGATTAGAGTATTCCCAAGTTGCTGCGTGTGTAAAGCTGCACACTATCGTACCAGTAATGATTTTTAATAGTTAGTTGCACGCCTTAGTCGTTTTAAGATGTTTTCACTGCAAATTCAAATATACTTCATAACATACTTCAAATATTCCAATATTACTGCTAAATGTGTTGAATGAGTAAACAGTATGGGCAAGCCAAACAATATCAAGTGCGAGGAAACCCCCTGTATCCGAATGATATCAACAACCCAAACTGCCCAGCATACAGCAATGAAGAGTGGCACGCAGGTTTGGGTGATACAATGTAAAGAGGTAAATGGTTCCATTAGCGAGGAGGATTATAATAAAAGTATGGCACACTGAATGGTGTTCCTCACAAGCACAAACCCACAGTAAATCCTAGTGCGCTAGATTGGTATGGCAGATAAGATCCAACGCGCCCATCTCTCCAATATGCTATGGGCATTTCAGGATGGCTTTCAGAATACCAGTGAATAGTTCATTTTTGTGTGATGCTCGTCTATCACATGCCTTACTGGGTGCATTTACCCACAGTAACATTACTTTTTTTTTTTTTCTTCTTTTTTTTTTTTTTTCATCCATCAGACAATTATTGTTTCTTAGGTTCGTTTTGATTGAAAGTTCAATCAATCTATTTTTAATTGCATCCTTTGGCCATTTTATTTATTACCAAATTGTTATTTCCATAATTATTATCAATATTCTGCCTTATTGGTCTTCTTTTCTTTTTTTTTTTTTTTTTCTCTCTTTTAATATTTAATCTTTTTCTTTATTATTATGTGATAAACATCACAGTAACATTACTTTAATAAGTTAGCATTTCTCCACTTGGAGTGGGCAGGAGTATTCATCTTCCAGGGGTCCTAATCAAATAACACACACCAACAAACATGCAGGAAGCTCTGCTCTGTGGTTGACTACTACACCAAAACATTCATGGTGGGGCTCGATTACAAAGTCAAAGGCAGTCTGTGGCAAGTCTATCTCTGGGAATTACAACCTATAGTAACTGGACCATGATGTAGGTTATAGGGTCTATAAAGAGAGAATGGCAGGGGAAAAAAAATCTCCAATGCAGCTGAATTGGAGAATCTTTTTTTAGCAGACCTTTGAGTTTTTGGTCGATTATAGTTTACAGCCGCTGCAGTGCCATAAGAGGAGTAGACTTTTAGGCTATTTTTTTTTTTTTTGCAACAATGAAAGAACTACTGAATCAACCATCCTCTCACCGACACGGTTATGTATAAATATCAATTGGTTTAAAAGTGGTCCAGTCATGGAAAACCAATGGCATATTCTTAGGATTGATGATTAGATTATGAAAGAGGATCACTGTTAGAGCTTTGCCACATAAATGAGTTAGCCGTGGGGGAGATTGTAGACAGTCTATTTTCCGCAATGAATTGTGAATGACTGAAAAAGGAGTCCTCTTCGCATGCAGTACAATATGTGACAGCAATATTACATGTATTACTTCTTTTTGAACTAATCTGCAGCTCACCACACATGTATATCTCAACATAAAATATTATGGTGACCCGTGTCTGTGAGGACATAGTCTGGCCCGCTCACAAGACGTCACCATTAACGTGATGCTACATCAACATGTTGCCTTATAATAATTCAGGAGTGAAGATGGTAGAATAGTACTTTTATGAGGTCAGTTCCCCTGTGGATAGACTTTTTAGATCTCCGACAGACAGATGAAGTCTGTGGCAAGATGTTCTATATTTAATTGTAGCAAGCTACTCTAGTATGACACTTTGTAAAGGGTTAGCCAGTCCCTCATCAGTTTAAATATCCTGTATACTACATTTAAGGCATGTGATCACGGTCTAGGCAGAATTCCTGTATTACGATAAATAATCAATTTGAGGTCCTTAGAGACGTTTGTTTTGATGTTGTCCATATTGTGATAACATCTTATCGGATCCAGCATTCTTTGTAAATCCTCCAATAAAAAATACATATATATGTATATATTTTAACTTGCAGCTCTGCAAAGCAGTTTCTTCCACTTCAATTGAATTCATTTCAATAAAAAGCAACAATGCAGCTCAGCCAAGCTCGCAAGCCTAATCAACTGCATTTGGGAAAGGATTGGTAATCCCATCTCCTTTAAAATGCACTAGGAAGGACTTCTTTAAACTTCTGAGCCATTTACCTTGGAAGGACGTTAACTTTGTTTGTAGAAATAACTTAAAACAAAAAAAGAAAAAAAAAAAAAGAAAAGAAAAAAATAAATAAGCGTCAGATCCAGCAACCACTTCCTGACATCCTTCACAGAATCATCCGGAAAGTACAATAGTCTGAAAACAGATTAGTCTATCCTGTTTCCACAGATGGTAAACCTGTCTATATCAAGCAAATCCTTGTTAGTGGATTTCTGTTTCTGTTCAGAATTATCCTGTGTAATGTCTTTTTCTTCTCCGTCAGGTGTGGTCAGGAACTGGTCAGAGTTACTTTCCACTAGAAGTGGCGTTGTACTCGCTTGCCGCAGTGGCTGGCTGATAACTGAAGTGCGGGCTGTCTCGTCTGTAGGTATTCCTGAAACACAAGTTAAAAAAAAAGACCATTTCATTTGAGGAGAGTTCTCAATTTGTTATTTATTTAAAGAGATAGCCCTCCCCTTTACTTGTTCTAAAAAGATAGGCCGCTATTCCTTACAAAGCAAAGTTTCTGGCCTAAATACAATCTTTTATAGTGTATGCTGTAACTTTTTTTTCTGAAGGTGGACATTACCAACAGGAAGTAAGGTGTGCACAAGAATCCGGGACTGTCAAAAAACAAACAAAACAAAACACACAAAAAAAACCCCAAACACATACACAGAAGAGAAATTGGAAATGTTTCTAGATATAATGCTGCTGCCAGGAGTCCCAGAATCTTTGAGAAATTAATGTCTTATCGGGTAATGTCAGCCCCTGCCATGGAACATGGATTATATTACTCTAGCACTATGTAACATAGAATGTAAATGCTAAATGAAACACAATTAACAATACGTAGTTAAAAAAAGAAATCAAAGGGGAACTAGTCCTTTATATGGAAAACCATTTCTGATGCCTTTGGACTTCAGAGTGTCTGTTCAAAGGACAGCAACAGGCATGATTTGAAGACTATCCCTATGTCACAGTCAAATAAGATAGTCAATTATCTCCTAAAAAGGCATATGAAGTACCTTTACTGTTGCAACAGTCCTCTGTGTCTCTGTAATCCCTCCTTAATGGATGTCACAGAGAAATGATTTTCAATTTAAAACTAAGGAGAACTATAAATTGTGTTAAAATAAAAATAAGTGCATCTCACAAATATTAGAAGCATGTACAACACACAGTAATAAGCTAGGTGGAACTGCCCCTATAAAAAGGGGGTTACAGAAAGGTTTTAACCTTTTAGTTGCAGTTTCACCATTTATGAATTATACTTCTGTACCAGAAAGTACACTGCTTGTTTAAATGCTTCCTCATACTGTGTCCTTCAAGTAATGGATTGTCACATCTGTCTACTGTGATTCCGGAAAGATCTCCAGACATGAAACGCATCAGTGGGATTTTGCAGTCATCGATGGAGGGAACATTGAAAGATGTACCTTGACTTGTTTTTGATTTGCTTTGGGTTTTCTTCGGTGTCTTCCCAGGTGTATTTGTGGAAGGAGGCTGGAACAACTTCTCTTCCATTTTTGCGTCCTTCACATACTGACAAGATTTCCCCAGTAAAACTATACTGTTAAGGACCTTTAAAGTGATCAGCCTGCAACCAAGAAGCAAATAAAGTTCAGATAGCTTAATTATTTTATAAAAAGAGGAATTCATTGGTTTATTTTAAATCAAACCAAAAGCCGACTCAGAACATTACATACACAAATAATCTGTTTAACACAGGTTGGTTCATGGACCCACTAGAAGTATCTTAGGCGAGTGGGAGACTGTCGCTCTCTGTGTGCGTGAGAGTGGGAGACTGTCGCTCTCTGTGTGCGTGAGAGACTGTCGCTCTCTGTGTGCGTGAGAGTGGGAGACTGTCGCACCATACAACAATGTCCATTAACCTTTGTAATGTCGTTTACTGGCGCATCAGTCAGTGTCAGCAGTGTGATTGTTGTGCATATGGGAGGCGTGTTCAGTGCTGATATACCAATTCTTGCTGCACCCCTGTGACATGGCAGCCTGGAAGTCCATCTTAGACTCCCATGTAAACTATTGAACAATGTGCCCTAGAGCATCATTCAAAACCCTTTAAAATCAGACAGAAATGGGCTTCTCTAGGCAGGGCCGGCCTTAAGTGTTCCGGCGCCCTGTGCGGGCTTCCCCTCTGGCGCCCCCCCCTCTATGTTTGTGTCTCTCTCCCTTCCCATGTTTGTCCCTTTCCTCTTCCTTGCCATGTCTGTCTCTCTCTCCCTCTCCCCCCGTCCCCTGTTCTGTCTCTCTCTCTCTCTCCCCCAGTTCTGTCTCTACCCCCTGCCCCTTTTCTGTCTGTCTCTCTCTCCCCCCTCCCCTGTTCTGTCTCTCCCCCCTCCCCCTGTTCTCTCTCTCTAGCCCTGTTCTCTCTCTCCCCCCTCCCCCTGTTCTCTCTCTCCTCCCTCCCCTTGTTCTCTCTCTCCCCCCTAACCCCTGTTCTGTCTCTCCCCCCTAACCCCTGTTCTGTCTCTCCCCCCTAACCCCTGTTCTGTCTCTCCCCCCTAACCCCTGTTCTGTCTCTCCCCCCTAACCCCTGTTCTGTCTCTCCCCCCTAACCCCTGTTCTGTCTCTCTCCCCCCCTCCCTTACCTTTGCCTGCAAAGGTGGATCCAGGGAGGGGGCGGAGCTAACCGGCACAGCGGTGTAGCTCCGCCCCCAGCCCGGGAAGCAGAGCAGAGTCTGCATTACGGGGAGCCATGGGCAGCAAGACAAAGTGCTGCTCGGCTCCCCATGCTTAATGCAGGCTCCCCAGGCTGGTGAGGGGGGATCTTTTGATCTCCCCCAGCCAGTGCCTCCTCCGGCTTTTTTTTTTTTCTACCGGCCGGGCGGGCGCCCCCTGGGGTGTTGCGCCCTGTGCGCTCGCACAGGTCGCACACCCCTAAGGCCGGCCCTGTCTCTAGGTTTAAAAAAAAAAAAAAGTTGTTGACGGGAGTTTAGTAATTATCTCTGTAGGAAACCCATTCCTACCAAAAAAAAAACAATCCCCCCCCCAGGAATAGTAATGATGGACATAGTGCTGAATTACATCAGCCTGCTGGTCTTTTACTTGTTCCCAACAAAATCCAACAGATTAATATTCACGTAACCTTGTTCTGCCAGCATGAGTCAGAGAGATGGTTAATCCTGTCTGCATAGATTATAGTTAAACAGCAGTCTCCTGGGTTGTGAAATCACTCCACAGTTAAACTCTAATTAGAATCATGTTTTACCTCTGGTCAGTATTATCCAAATATGAGGGAGGGCAACAAAATGAAGGTTTATTTTTGTGAGAAGACCATGCTGCTTCCTTACAATGCTGCTGTTCATACAAATGACCATCTTTATAGATTAACATCCAATAACCAGTAGAATCCAGGAAAGGCTAGCTCTCTGGGAAAGAGATGTTCTGTTGTAAAACACATGCGATTTCATATAGAAAAGCTCTAGCCTCTGAAAAAATAAACTTTAAATATCTGCTGTAGGAATATAAAGACAAAGGAACAGATCTGTTCTTGGCTTTCCCCCTTTCCTAAAAATGTAAAACCACAGGATGACTGCAAATGTTTTTTTGTGTAAAACCAAGTGCATTTGAAAAGTACTAAACACATTACTAAATCCAGAAAATAAGCTAGACGGAACTGGCCCTTTAACATGTGTTTTGTTTAAAACAATGTAGGGAACAGATATCAAACTGGACGTATTTTTATTAAGTGCTTTTTAATATATTTTATAATCATGTTCTAGTTTATATCAACTGACAGGCAGACTCCTTTTTAACTTTAAGCACACTAAAACTAAAACTATTAAATTATTTAAGTCTAAATTATAAATAAAACATCATCTGTGGATTTGCATTACTTGTGCAACTCTTGCTACAAAAATAAGATCATAAGCCATTTTTATGGCTTTCAATCTGCACATGTGCCTGAACACATTTCAATATGTCTGGGGATGTATGGGCTGACCCATGTTCTAAATTCATTTTCAAAGAGACTTTTATTTACAGCAAGTAGTTGGATAATATTGGACTATATAGACTACATTAGAAGAATAGTGATACAGATATACGAGGTAGAAAGGCCTATTCACAAGCTTACAACAAAGAGGATTTCAAGTTTATTGTGAGACTGAAAAACGTGGAAGTGAGCCCTGCTTGATAGGAGTTTTACTCGAGAGCACTATTGGTAATCATTGTTACAACAGTAAGGATAATTTTGTTAAAGGAGCAGGCTGAATACCATAGAGGGCCATCAGTTTGAGAACACTGAAATGTACATACAAATATCTTTTTTTTTTCTTCTAAACACTTTCCAAATTTAACTCAAGCAAGGAACATATGCAAATATCGTAATAAGCCAACTAAACCTAATCTAAAGTAACCCCTAACCCAAATAAATACTAACCCCTTATACTAAGCCATAATGCTAACCCGAACCCCAATACAAACTCCTAATTCCAAGCCCGAATACCAACACCGAACCCCAATACTAAATCCAAATACTAAGCCCTAATATTAACACCAAACGTCAACACAAACTAATATTAAGCCGTAATAGTAACGCCAATCCTAACCCCTAATAACCTGAATCCCAATACTAATATTTTATGCGATCCCACCATGAACTGTCCCATCCCCCATTTAAAACTCATCCCAACAGACAGACATTAGAAAGCTAAGAAAATCTAAATCTGCCAGACTGTCAGCAAGCCTGCTGTGTTACGCTCATACAGATATTGCTGTAATTCTTCCAAGAAACAGGAAAAACACATTCCACTTATATAACTGAGAATTTAGTTAGACGATGTTTAAGTTTATGCTAAGTCAATACAGTATAAAGAAAGCCCAATATGTTCTAATACGTTGCTGTTGCTACTCCATTATTTTTGCGTTGTCTGTTTACATCAAGTGGTACTGCACAATTGACAGAATGTTTAAATCAGTGATTGTACCATACCCCATGCTGCACACTGCAATTTTATACAGTTACACCATATATGTGTTGTTACTTTTTTTTACCTGAGTAAAATCTCCAGTCTGGATGTTTCTGTGCCGCTATTCATTAAGAAGATTAAAGATATATTTTTGACTGTAATAATACAGCAGTGCGTTCCCTGTATACAGACGTAAGCGATGGTTCTTTTCCTTTTTCTCCACATGTACTCCTTGATTTTTTTTTTATATAATTTTGAATGGTATTTCTGCAAGCACCGCTCCGCAGATATCCCACGCTCTCACCGCTCTGCAGATATCCCCCGCTCTCACCGCGCCGCAGATATCCCCCGCTCTCACCACGCCGCAGATATCCCCCGCGCCGCAGATATCCCCCGCTCTCACCGCGCCGCAGATATCCCCCGCTCTCACCGCGCCGCAGATATCCCCCGCTCTCATTGCTCCGCAGATATCCCACGCTCTCACCGCTCCGCAGATATCCCACGCTCTCACCGCTCCGCAGATATCCCACGCTCTCACCGCTCCGCAGATATCCCACGCTCTCACCGCTCCGCAGATATCCCCCGCTCTCACCGCTCCGCAGATATCCCCCGCTCTCACCGCTCCGCAGATATCCCCCGCTCTCACCGCTCCGCAGATATCCCCCGCTCCGCAGATATCCCACGCTCTCACCGCTCCGCAGATATCCCCCGCTCCGCAGATATCCCACGCTCTCACCGCTCCGCAGATATCCCACGCTCTCACCGCTCCGCAGATATCCCACGCTCTCACCGCTCCGCAGATATCCCACGCTCTCACCGCTCCGCAGATATCCCACGCTCTCACCGCTCCGCAGATATCCCACGCTCTCACCGCTCCGCAGATATCCCACGCTCTCACCGCTCCGCAGATATCCCACGCTCTCACCGCTCCGCAGATATCCCACGCTCTCACCGCTCCGCAGATATCCCACACTCTCACTGTTCCACAGATATAGATATCCCATTCTCTCACTGTTCCGCAGATATAGATATCCCATTCTCTCATTGTTCCGCAGATATCCCATCCGCTCACCGTTCCACAGATATAGATATCCCATACTCTCACTGTTCCACAGATATAGATATCCCATACTCTCACTGTTCCACAGATATAGATATCCCATACTCTCACTGTTCCACAGATATAGATATCCCATACTCTCACTGTTCCACAGATATAGATATCCCATACTCTCACTGTTCCACAGATATAGATATCCCATACTCTCACTGTTCCACAGATATAGATATCCCATACTCTCACTGGTCCACAGATATAGATATCCCATACTCTCACTGGTCCACAGATATAGATATCCCATACTCTCACTGGTCCACAGATATAGATATCCCATACTCTCACTGGTCCACAGATATCCCATACTCTCACTGGTCCACAGATATCCCATACTCTCACTGGTCCACAGATATCCCATACTCTCACTGGTCCACAGATATCCCATACTCTCACTGGTCCACAGATATCCCATACTCTCACTGGTCCACAGATATCCCATACTCTCACTGGTCCACAGATATCCCATACTCTCACTGGTCCACAGATATCCCATACTCTCACTGGTCCACAGATATCCCATACTCTCACTGGTCCACAGATATCCCATACTCTCACTGGTCCACAGATATCCCATACTCTCACTGGTCCACAGATATCCCATACTCTCACTGGTCCACAGATATCCCATACTCTCACTGTTCCACAGATATCCCATACTCTCACTGTTCCACAGATAGACATCCCATACTCTCACTGTTCCACAGATATCCCATACTCTCACTGTTCCACAGATATAGATATCCCATTCTCTCACTGTTCCGCAGATATAGATATCCCATTCTCTCATTGTTCCGCAGATATCCCATCCGCTCACCGTTCCGCAGATATCCCATCCGCTCACCGTTCCGCAGATATCCCATCCGCTCACCGTTCCGCAGATATCCCATCCGCTCACCGTTCCGCAGATATCCCATCCGCTCACCGTTCCGCAGATATCCCATCCGCTCACCGTTCCGCAGATATCCCATCCGCTCACCGTTCCGCAGATATCCCATCCGCTCACCGTTCCGCAGATATCCCATCCGCTCACCGTTCCGCAGATATCCCATCCGCTCACCGTTCCGCAGATATCCCATCCGCTCACCGTTCCGCAGATATCCCACCCGCTCACCGTTCCGCAGATATCCCATCCGCTCACCGTTCCGCAGATATCCCATCGTGTTTGAAATAGTAGAATAGTAGAAATCATTTTATGAAGCTGCAGCTTAATTTTATCCAGGCAGCCCTCCGCTCCCTCATTAATACTGCCTCTTGAACAACGCACCATGCAAAGTTTTGCACTTTAACCTTTACAATGGCAAAGACAAGTTGTCTGCTGTTTAATGGAGCAGCATTCAGCATCAGCTGTGTGATTGGTCACTGAGAATTTAGACAGACAAAGATGTTTATGCCACAACCAATACAGTCCAAATAAACCTAAAAATATTCTAACAGAGCACCGGGTAACTTTCTTCACCTATCCTAGAAAGGACATTCCAGACATCAAATGTTAATGCATCTATCAGTGTTTAACCTGCACATTATCCAGAGTTTGGTATTTTTACAGATGTATGCAGAGAATACTTGTATGTATTTCCAAGTTTCCTGTGCTAGTCATCATTAAGCTTTTCCAAGGTTTCATTTGACTGTTTTGACAGCTCTGCTTTGTGTCTATCAACATTGTTGTTCTCTGTGACATCTAAATGTTTCAATATCCACAAGTTCAACTGGAGGTAGATTTACATTTGAAATAATGATCATTTTTTTTTTTTTTTTTTTTTTTTTTTACACAATACATTGTATCATTCTTCAAGCAAACTTTTTTTAGTGCCTGTCATTTGACATAAGTGCTTAAAAGATGCTCTTCCACATAGAAGTACTTAAAAATGTACAAAAAACATCAGTCTGTAGTACTCTTGAATATGTGTCAAATGTTCTTATTTTCACCCAGGATAGCATATCTTGTCACTCAAGCTCCCTCAGCCCGTATGCGCTGCCATGCCTGACATCACCACAAGCACAGCTCAGAGCAGGAGCCAGCCGTCCCCTCTCCTTTAACACACAAGGCCGCCACTGCAGCGCTTCTTGTGGGGATCTCATGTAAGAAGCGCAGAGGAGCTCTGCACTCTTATGAACACTGCTGCCACCCCCCCCCCGTGTGTCAACATTAGCTCACATGGACATTAAGGTAGGCTCATGGAATAAATGGAGACATTACTACTTCCAATCTGGAAACTTACCCAAAATAGAAGAGGACAACACATGTGTAGGCCAACACTCCTTGTACCTTTATTGAACTGGTTACCACCCTTATCAGCTAGTAATAAAAAGAAACCACATTACAGCAAACTTCCAACATGAAAGGCCATCCAATACACAATCTAAAGCATGTGGATTTATCTTTTATGCCTGCTTTAGAATCACTTCATTAATCCCAGCAAAATAAAATATTTACCGATTAACATTAACACTGTAAAGTACATTACTTTGTTTTTCGGTTGCTGCAATACTTATTCTTTCAAGACCTAAGGGTCTATTCACTAAAATGTGAGCTGAACAGGTCATGTGACCAATTTAGCTATACATTGTGCAGGGATGAACCTGGTGGGTATGCTTATTGGGGGAAACTCAACAGGTGTACAGCAAAACCGTGTGATGTCTGGCTTCATGCTTCACCATCCTGCATGCACAGTGATTCCCCAGTGCCCACATTGAGAGAAATCCCTGGGAATACTCAACAAAGAGAGAACTGCAGGGAAATGTGACAGGAATTTCAAACTTAGTTTGACAACTCTACTACATTGGCCTAAAAGTTTGAAAACTCATTTCAATTCCCTGCAACTCTCTCTATTGAGTAGACCCTATAATCTGCATCATGGTCCAGTTACTATAGAGATAGACTTGCCACAGACTGCGTTTAACATCACTACTGTTTTGGGGCTCCCTGCATGTTAGTTGGTGTGTGTTATTTGACTAAGACCCCTGGAAGATGAATACTCCTGCCCACTCCAAGTGGAGAAATGTTAACTTATTGAAGTAATGTTACTGCTGAGGTTTTGGAATTACATATCCCATGAAGCTCAGCGAGTCTTAGGATCTTTCAATGTAATACACTAACATCTGTTCATATTGACTTCTATACTGCAGGTTTACAAAGCTGTGTAATAATTAAACTGTAATGAATCTGCCAGTACACATATTACATTCATAATACTGTTTCTACCTGTTCAATGTACTCACTTAACATGTAACATTAACACAGACTCTATATCCAGTCAGTATCAAAGGAGTTTTATATAAGAAAAGCTAAGAGCCAAGGTTTGGCCTGTAAAATGTTTACACATGTGATTTTGCTTACCAGCACAGCTAGAGGGAGAGGAATAAAGCCCATTCGCCTGGAAACAGAGTCACTATAATCAGTATACGCCTAAAAAGAAATCTATAATCAGTTGGCAATATATTTATATATATATAGGTTAATAAAATGTATTTAAAATGCCTGCAAACATTTACACGTACATGAAGCACACACACAAGGTTCAAGGGCCAATAGATTCACCAGCTATTAAAAATAATAATAATAAAAAAAAAGTTAAAAAGTAAAAAAGAAAAAAAAAGTAAAAAAAAAAAAAAAGCACACCTCAGAACGGATCAGCATTTCACCTCTTCATGACTATTAATTCCCTCACTGGGTCATGCTGGTGATTAGTGGGAGAGACAGAGGGTGAAGAATGTGAGCTGCACTGTACCCAACACCTCTGCAAGTGATCAGTCTATAAATAATATCCTTCCCCCAGCCTATTCATGGCACCATACACTGTATTTCAGGTCATTTGATGGGGATCTACCAAGCACAAAGCTTTGTAAGAAAAGGAAAATGCATGTTGGATATATATAAAAAAAATATCTTAAAACAGGGCTAATACTGTAAGCTTCTGAAGGGAAGGGAGACGGTTACTTATACACTGACAGGCTTTTGAAGTATTTTGGAGGCTTACATTTTTCTGACGACTGCTTACAAGTTCAAAGGCAAGACTGGCTCTGTATTCACTATATACCTTCAGGGAATACAAAGGAAAAATATATTAAATGATAATCACCAGCTCTCATATTCACTCCAACTATAAGAGCCATTCCTGATAAATTACACAGTGTTATTAAAATGCACAGTGTTATTAAAATACTTGCAGGGCCTACTTGTCTGTTAACAAGCTGTAAAAAGCTATTTTCATTTGAATACATACATCTTACAGGGTGTTACAGCAAGGTCTGTCCTACAAAACATTTCTAGTACCGAAAATCGCATTTATAAGCATTATATGATCTGGTTAGACTCCTAGTAACTAAAATGGTCAGTTAGCACAGTAAATGCATCAACAGTCACTACATACGCTACCGGTCTCCTAGCACGCTACTTGTGTGTAGATTTGTTTAGTACAGATGTAAACCTTTTATTTGAAAGTGAAAGGTTAACATTAAAGACACTGCAAAGATACAGCCCCAATCTGCTGTAAAGTGCCTAAATGTTTACCGACTCTCTATTCCCTATATAGTCTGGGCTATCGTGATAGATTGTATTAAAAGGTTGAATATCCCTTATCCAAAATGCTTGGGACCAGAAGTATTTGGAATAACTGGTCATTCCAGATAACCATATAAATCAAATCCTTATTACTGTGCTGTAGCTGTAATGTGAGGCATGGTTGGGAACCTGCCGTTGGTGCGTCAGGCCTGCACACAAGCCATTGTATTACCCTTTGTGGGCATGGGGTAATCTGAGCATGCATGAACATATTGCTGCATAAAGAGGCTTGTCGCTGAATAAACTGTTGTGTGCTTACAAGTGGGTGTGGAATGTGCAACTTTCCTGTTTAACTAACCATTGTGGATAACGGATGTTTAAATAAAGGATACTCAACCTGTATCCTTAAAGACTAGCCTAGGTCAGTAGTAAGTGTACAGAACTCCAACCTCCGTTATGTGATTACTTCAAATAAAACCACAGCAATCCCCCAGCCTCAGGAGAATTATACTGTGAGAATTTATAGTTTGCAGTGGAGAGTTCAAGTCTCTATATTTCATCGCTTTCTTATTCTTGGTAAACCACACATCACATATTAATATAAATAAGATGAGGAGCCTTAACAGACTATTGGCTTTTGTGGACTTTTTTTTTCCCCAACCTGCAATAAAATCTTAAGTGGTTTCGATTTGCCATCAAATTAGACCTCATCATTAAATCACCCTACTGTTAAGATCTTTCTACTGAATACCACTCTCACCATTCTCTGCTCCAAGCTTTACATAGCCAGAAAACAGAGTATACGTGAAGTGTACAAAACAAACAGGATCACATTAGGGAAAACAAAAAAAAAACCTCAGTGTTTTTAAATTGTGAATAATGAAACAAACAAAAAACAAAACAAAAAAAATCACACGCGCGCACATACATTTAAACATACACGTGTGTTCAAAAAGCACTTTACAACATAATTCAAGATGAGATGCAAATATCTTCAAAGAACTTTGATAGTGTCTAGAAAACAAAAAAAAGCAACAGGATAGTGTAGCATGTAATTATAGAAGACGTACACTACAGTTCAAAGGTTTAGGGTCACTTGGAAATGTATTTGAAAGAGCAAATTTTGTTCATTAAAATAACATCAAATGGATCAGAAATACAATGTAGATATTGTTATTGTTGTAAATGACTATTGTACCTGGAAACAGATGATTTTTAATGGAATATCTACATAGGCGAACAGAGGCCCATTATAGGCAACTATTACTCCAGTGTCCCAATAGCACGTTGTTAGCTAAAGAACAAGTAAATCAGTGCTTCTTTAAATCTAGTATCTGGAGCATCAGCATTTATAGGTTCAAGTACAGGCTTAGAATGGCCAGATGACCTAGGACAGTTCTTTGCGCAATTAGAACACTGAACTGTCAGTGGTGAAAGGCAACGCGGACATCTCATTGCAGCAGTGTAAGCGACGATCATTCAGCGATAACCCCCCCTAAAAGTTACCCAAAACCCTAATACTAATCCCCCGAACTCAAACACTAATACCCCCTAATACTAACCCCCAAGCCCTAGAACCCCAATACTAACACTAAACCCCCAAACCTGAAGTACAATCTATGTGAGGGAAATAAAAAAAATTAAAAACCCCACAAAATTACTACAGCAAACCGTGCCAAAGATTGGTGGTAAAATGACAGCATGAAAAGTATCTAAATACCCCAAGCTGATTACCCTGGACGGTGTCATTTTGTGGAAAAAAATTTGGAAATATCAATGTACTTGCACTTATTGACTTATAACTTCCAAAATAAGTACACACACAAACAAACAAAAAAAACCCTCAAAACATGGGGACAAATATCTGAATCCATGTTTACAGGTTTTTCATTAGCGGTTATAGACAAGTAAACGATTGTAAAAGTTGGAAAAATGTGTGTGGTGTTAAAGTTCATCATATTACATTTTTTTGTACTAAATCAGTGGTTCCCAAGTCCTCCAAACAGTGCAAGATTTTGGGATTACCCAGTTGTATCTAAGGTGTGGAAAAAAAAAAAAAGAACCTTCGTCACAACTGAGTAATCCCTAAATACTGGTTTGGGAACAAGTATACTAAATTATAGGATATAATACAAATAATGGTATCTAAAGAAAGCCTTTCTTATCCTTAAACAAACGATATATAATGAGAGAAAGAGGAAAGTTACAGCTAAACACAAACACTGCACAATTGTTAAAAAAGGCATTGTCCAGCACAGCAAAAAAAAAATGTTAAAACAGAATGGTCATGAAGGGGTTAAGTACTTTGAAGATATCACATTGTGGATTATGTTGAGTAGTGCTATTTGAACACATAGGTTTTTGAGTGTATACATAAGCTATACATATTCTGGACACTATTTACAGGACCCTTTACTGTTCTTTGTGTATATGGAACTCCCTTCCGCGAAGCATCCAGCTCTCTCCCTCCTTTTCAAACTTTAAAAAGTCCCTCAAAACTCATCTCTTTAAAGAGGCTTACTACCCATCCCCCTAGAATACCAGTCACTTTACCTCTAGTTAATCCCACCTAGCATCTTCAATCCCTTATGTGTCTTATGGACCCCATTCCCTCTAGATTGCAAGCTTGCGAGCAGGGTTCTCTACCTCATGTACCAGTCTGTTCTAGTTTGTCTAACTTAGTATGTAGTTCCCTTCTATGCTCTGTACCTAGCGCTACGTAAATTATTGGCGATGTATAAATAAATGGTAATGGTATGTTATGTAATAATATATGTAGTCTGTATAATAATGTGCACTCTGATTTTGCACCGACACCCCCCAAACATACTGATTTCTGATGCTCACTGCCCTTGTACAAACTAAAATTCATGCAGGTTCTCCATTTAACAGATTGAAAACAAGGCTTCATCCAATAGTGAACTTAAGACTTGAAAATGTTACCCCATAATAAATCTAACTGTGAATATGTTCAAATTAAAATCACACATGGCTACAAAAATTGCTAAAAGGTGTAACACATAATATGTGGTGTGAGGGAAAAAAACAAAACATTAAATAGAACAGGCCCTGTGCAAAAACATCTGCAGAAAAGCTGAATTGCAGTAATGTAGGGCAAGTCCACATAACCTATCACAAGGGAGTTGGCTTTGCTAACTCCATCCATTAACCTGGATTTCAGAAAAGATATGAGCTAAGCAGTGCAGAGCTATACATTCTTTACATTACGCGACTTAATTAAAAGAAACAAAGCCTTGTGACCCAGCAGGGGCTGATCAAGGCATGGTACAGAGGGAGTAAAATGAGTCATCATTTGCTTGTTTATTTCTCTTGGGTAGCTCTATACTACAATGCTAATTACAATGTTATTTGGAAGGGGTAATTGTTGCCCCAGCTGAAAGTGTCAGGGAACAAACCCAATAACCAGCCAGGGATATGAAGTACAACTTTTAGCCGATTACCCAATATGACCTGCAGCTCCCATGATGCACTGCTATCTTATCTATAAAGTCAAATTTCCTTCAAATAATAAGACTATATTTTTGAAAGTCTTTACAATCTATTTAACAGACATTTGCAGGTAAGAATTTATTTTGAAGAGCACAGACGCTCCATCCCTGGGAACCAGCATGGCAATCTTAAACTTTGCAAATCGATCTACTAACACGTTGTTTAATGCAATGACGCCCAACATTAAAAACATGTTAAAACAGAATCTAAAATAAGAGTTCATAAAAAATAGTGCAATAGTATGAACCAGAGAATACGGCAGGGAGTGTTCTTAGGCATAAAAGAACACATTGCAACTTGTAGTATTCCAAGCAGTGTCCTATCCGAGCAGCTCAGGAAATCACAGTAATTGCTTTAGGAGTGGCGAGGTGAAGACGTTTATACGTACATCGGCAGTGATGTCATTAAATTTGGTTATGAAAGCGTGCTTTACAACATCCACCGCAATCTCAGAGGCAATAACCATACAAACATCAGGAAACAGCACCCACAGGTGATCTACAGTCAATAAAAAGAAAAAAATCTCCATTAATACACAGCTCAAAGCAGAATGTGAATTTCATGAATTTAGTAATGAACATATCAAGCCATAACCCCACATTCCTGGGTCTGTCTGCATTGTATTGTTTAAAAGAAGCAGATGTTAAATTATCGAAGCAGAAGGCCTCATTTGACACTTTTCATGAGTTGCACGTTGTATGGCAGCCATTAATGGAACGAATTCGGGAAGAAATCACCTGGATTCCAAGAAAACTGCTCCATATTCCTCAGACACACTATGAGCAGGAGAACATAATTGGTGAAGCGTTCCTTTATATCTGAAAGAAAAGAAAGGCTGTCACAATAATGTGAGTTATTCGGTAGCAAAAAATATTGTACTCCATTATAAAAAAAGAAAAAAAAAAGAAAACCAAACAAGACTTAAATTTCAGAAAATAAATATACTCTTAAAGCAAAATAAAGTTCAGACTTGTAGGATCATGTGGCAGGGTCACATGTCCCATGGCCTGTAAGAGTAGAGTGATACGTACCACTGTTTGACATCTGGAAGAGATTATTCTTCTCAAACTTCTTGAACACGCTTCCTTTGATTTCAACAAACTGTGAATTGAAATAATCAAAGCTAAATCATAAAAACTAAATATCCCCGTTTCTTCAAAAGGCAAATGTTAACTATATAGGTGTATATACATTAACTAGACTTCCACGTGTGCATATATCACTGCACAGAGAATTACAATATACATCACTAAAATAATGACAACATTATGTCATATAGAAAGTAGACCAATAAGACTGCTGATAATCAAGCAGCACACATAAAAGTAAGGGTGTAACTATGTATATTAATGGCAGATTTAAGCTGCATTTCAGGGAGAAAGAAAAAAGCATCCCATAAATAAATGTTACATTTCCAATTCCATTGTCAGTTCATTGCAGTTTAGTGAATAGACATCGATGTGTATAATCGGTTGATGTGTGAAAATATACTGATATAGATATAAAAATATATCAAATGTAATCCAGATAATACATTTGAAAATCTATAATGGCAGTCCTGTCTGGAAGAAATTCAGTGGCTTGCTCCCACCTCTTTACAGGTTGAGTATCCCTTATTAAAAATCTGTTATCCAAAAATATCCGTTATCCAAAAATGTTTTCAGATTCTGACACAAGGTGCAAATTCCACACATACCTGTCAGAAGGCAAGAGCACAACAGTTTATTCAGTGTCCAGCCCCTTTAAGCTGTGATAGTGCTTTATCTACTCTATACAGTATTTGCATTGATATTACTGTATTTCATGAGTGCTGAGAGGCTTTAATATATCTTATTGGTTAAAATAATCTGTTTTGCAAAATACTTCTGTTCCCAAGCATTTTGGATAAGGCATACTCAACCTCCATGCATAAGTAACTGCTATGCAGGTGACTGGTATAATTTGCACACTTACGTTGTTGGACATCATGATGGTAAGAAGAGACTTGTTGTGTGAATTAAATGCCACATTCAGAGTTGTTGCCTGGACCAGTATAAGGATGGCATGGAGAACTGCAGGCAAGGAAATTAAGGAAAACTGTCCTTCAAAATTCACATTCTCGGGAAAACACAGGGACAATCCTTTCACGCAACACAATATTTACCGCACACTAGATTATGTAACATTACTGATTTGTTAAATTACCCTTGTATTTGCTTTGTACAGATGCAAACATAGTTACTTAAACTATACCCTTTTACTTGCCCCTGCTAGGGATTCTATTAAAATTACTCAATTTGAGGAGGACAGGAAGTGACTATATGAAACAAAACTTTATATCCTCAGTGTCTATATAATCGGGTACTGCCGCACCTGCAGTAAACATGCAGAGTAATCACTAGGGAGGGCTTGAGTCAAATATTAAAAATGTGATTTATGCAGAATACCTGCATCAAATCACACAGGGATAAAAGCCTGTGCACTATACAAGTAGTGATTTTCATCTTGCACAAAAGTGAGTTTGGGGACTAGACTGTCCCTTTAATGTTACATCTGAATTGCACTGCTGACAATTGTGTTGTTCCCATTGATTCTGCTTTTGTTTCGCGCATCATACACAATTGCATGCCAGGCAATTCGGAAGTCACATTCAGCCCCTTGGTTTATTTGTGTCAGTGACACAACTGAGCCAATGGGTCAGGAATGAAAGTAGAAGGGGCTGGGGACACTATGAATCAAATAAACTTTAAAGTTTAAATCCCCCCCCCCCCCGTCAAAAAATAATCAATTTAATTAGGTTAATTATTGACTCCGTTTTGAAAAATATAATTTTATATATATATTATCAAATATTTAATGGGATTATATGACCAAAAGTCTTGCAACAAAAATCATTGGTGGGACAGGGGCAGTCAGATGTTTGACTTTGGATAAGGGGGTGTAAGAGGATATTGCTACACTATCAAAGCTCTGCAGATGCCAAGAGCTCCGGGAGCCTGATGTGAGCAGGGGTATCTCAGTTCACTGGCACTTGCACTTATTGGCTCAATGTATGAGGATCCTGTTTAGTATGGAAGGATACAGACATACAGGACCGCCATGAAGAAATGAGGGATAACACCAAGATGGGCACGTTTCCTTTCTTTGGGTTCGGTCGCTGTCCAATACAGTGCATCCAAAATGTCTTGCCCAAAGGATGAAAAGAGGCGATCTGCAACCTAAAAATACAACACAAAACTCCCCTATTAAAAATCAAGGAAATTGTATCTGTGAGGACAGATTTGTCTTTTCTTAACAAAAGGACTGTGAAAAAGCATGCAAATACCACGTATTACTATATTCAAAGTCAACATAAGAACCTTTTATGCACAAGTCTTCGTATAGATAAATTTACATTAAACATAATTGGAGGAAAGCAGGTTAGATGTATAAATAACTAGTTTCTGACAAAGAGGTAAGCGACACAATGTGTATAGTACATGAAGTCTTTAAACACTGCATTGTGTTTTGTTAAACAAGATGATTTAACAGTTATTTAATAACATTTCAACAAACTACAAAGAAATCAACTTCAATGCTTAATAATTCTGCCGCGAATATAAATACTTTACACATTACTAAGCAGTATCACAGAAGAATGGAAAGTGCTTACCTCCAGCATATTGTAGATTATATAGAGCTTGATGACGGACTGGCCTCTTATCAGGTGGTACATCATGGAGTAATCAACATAATGCATCATGAAGTAACAGATTATCATGATCACCCCCTTCAAAACATCACATACTTGAGCTGGCTGGAGCACACGGCCGTTACTGTGAATAAAGATATCAGATGGGATTTCAGAATGGATTGCTAGAGAATACCTGCAAACATTACTATTGATTGCCATGCAATCCTAGGGTTCTATGTGGTTTTTAATGGTTTGGCCTACAGTTGAAGGCAAGAAGGGCCTGTGATGCTGGGGTGGTGAGAGGGGGCTGTGATGTGTGGTGAAAGGGGGCTGTGATGTGTGGTGGGAGCAGTGTTGGTATAGGAGGTCAAGGTAGGGAATGGGGAAGATAATTTAGTAGGAGACACAGATGGGAAGGAAGTAAAATGCAGCATACACCTGAACAGGGAACCATGAACAGACAGCCCTGTCCAGCCCTGGAGTAGCAGAGGACAGCCCAATGCATCACCTTTCACTCTGAAGAGTTAACCCAGCACTGCAGCCTCTGTCCTACCCAGGGAAATGGCAGTGTTGTGTAATCTGCTCAGACATATTTTGGATGCACTGATTTGTAGTCAAGGCGACCTCAGGGTGAAGGACTGCGAGCCATTTAATCTCTCCCATGATTAATGCTTTGTGCAGTGCTGCATCCTGGTCACTTACAACTTAACATGTCAAGTTATCTTCGTATTAAAACTATTGCACGTTTTATACATGTTTAAATGCATCTGATGGAAGTTCATTTCAGAGGATGTAGTAACAGCAGAATTGTATAATTTGACAGGGCAGTTAAGTTACTATTGACATTGTTTAATGCTCTATGCATTGGAGTTATCTAATTCACCATCACATTCACTCACAACATTAAAGAGACAGGAAGAAGGAAGTGCTCATGCCATTGTACAGAGCACTGGTGAGACCTCACTTGGAGTATTGTACGCAGTACTGGAGACCGTATCTCCAGAAGGATATTGATACTTTGGAGAGAGTTCAGAGAAGGGCTACTAAACTGGTTCATGGGTTGAAGGATAAAACTTACCAGGAAAGGTTAAAGCATCTTAACATGTATAGCTTGGAGGAAAGACGTAACAGGGGGGATATGATAGAAACATTTAAATACATAAAGGGAATCAACACAGTAAAGGAAGAGAGTATATTTAAAAGAAGAAAAACTACCACAACTAGAGGACATAGTCTTAAATTAGAGGGGCAACGATATAAAAGTAATATCAGGAAGTATTACTTTACTGAGAGGGTAGTGGATGTATGGAATAGCCTGCCAGCAGAAGTGGTAGAGGTAAACACAGTCAAGGATTTTAAGCACGCGTGGGATAGACACAAGGCTATCCTAGCTATAAGACCGGGAACGGGAATAAAAGTACTCACAAAAAATTGGGCAGACTAGATGGACCGAATGGTTCTTATCTGCCGACACATTCTATGTTTCTAGGCTACCTATTTAAAGCAAAATGAGGCACGGGAGGTGACACAGTTAGGGGTTCTATGGAGGTATATTAAAGAGGTATATAATTCTCTGTAAAATCTTTTAAACCAGTGCTTAACTAATATTAGTAATGTTTAGGAGCCAGTCTGGTTATTTTTTAGGAGCAATGGAAAGGGTTCTTCCGTAAGCTTCTTGCCCCTGGAGTTTGTTAAGCGCTTTTTTAAAGAAGACAACTTCCTTGTGATTAAGAAAGCTTTGGAAAGGTAATCCCAGCTGCTTCTTACAATGTTTAACTGCCTGGTGTAAACACAAACTATTCCACGTACGCATGTCAAATTAAAATCAAATAATAGAGTTCAAATGATCTATTGATAACTGCAATAGGTTTACAAAGCAGAAAACTGGGTTTTTATCTGCCATCAAGAGCCTCAATTTAAAATACGCACACCAATTGATAGGAAGCATAGTCACAAGCTTTATATGTATCCATGGCACACTGTGTGTGGTGCAGTAATATATTTGATTTATATCCAAATACTCAATGTTTCCAATGGAGATATGGCAGGAACACATGAAACTGTAACAATGAAAGAGCACCACCTAGTGTCACCTCTCAGTAATGATTGTAGTTTGTTTTTCATGAACTTCTGCACCACTATCCATTTCCATTTCTTTATAGAGTCAACAAAGCAAACAGCACTTGTTATATAGAGGATGAAAGGGAATTACAGACTATGTTAGGAGCTTTATTCAAGAAAGTGAAGTTCTCTAACATATGGCAAAAGTAAAAAAAAAAAAAAAAAAAAATTCTCCCTGGGGTGATATCAATAGCTAAAAACACACAATGAGATAGGACCATAGATGTGAAACAATATACAGGAGAAAAAAAACACTAGGCCAAAAACCACCTGTACAATGCAATGAGATATAGTGACTTCACACACCGCAATATTGAAAAAATACACAATTAAAATATACAAACAGTAAGATGGATCAGTGGTATAGACCAGATGACATACAAGAGTACAAAACCCAAATGTTTTAGCTAAATTGGCCTTCTACAACGATGTATTTATATCTGTTCTACAGGAAGGCTAATTTAGCTGGAACATTGGGGTTTTGAGCTCTTATTTGTCCTCTGGTCTCACCCACTTTAAGTCTATTCTGATTTATTTATATAACTGGATACATATTGTTTATTTGCTTTTTCTGTTTGTGTATTTATTTGCAAGTGGAGTCTATACCACTAATGCCATCTTATTTTGTATTTTTTATTACTGAGGTGTGCAGTCACTATGTCTCTATTTTCTTTGACATCAATAGCCATCAGGAATTAACAGCTCCGTACCTTGCAAGCACGGAGTCTGTCACAACTTAAACAAAATTGTATCTGCTCTAAAGCACTGAGCAGTGCTGGCCTCATGCGAAAGTGAAGGGTTTGGCTGAACGTTGGCACGTGATGCATGGAGAATGGCTGGCTAAGCATTATATGAAATGTATCTCACAACCAAATGAATGTCAATGGATAACCATCCCTACTTATTCAAGACTTTAAAGAGGGAGTAATGATATAGCTCTATATACAGGTTGAGTGTCCCTTATCCAAAAGGATCAGGATTATTTTGGGGGGGATTTTACTACAAGCGGCAAATTCCATGCACCTGTCAGAATGCAAGCGCAACAGTTTATTCAGTGTCCAGCCCCCTTAAGCTGTGATATAGCCTTTCCATGCACGCTCAGATTCCCACATACCCACAAAGGGTAATACAATGGCACGTGTACAGGCCTGACGCACCAACTGCAGGATCCCAACGATGCCTCAAATCACAGCAAATGTGATTTATTTGCTCTGTACAGCATTTCCATTGATAATATTGTACTTCATGAGTGCGGTGAGGCTTTCATACATCTTATTTGTGAAAATGATCAGTTATTTGAAATGACCCATTGTGCAAAATGTTTCTGGTCCCAAGCATTTTGGATAAGGGATTTTATTCAGAAGATCTCACTGATTTGGGCTGGTCCAGGAGACTGGCAAATCTAGCAGACCAATAGAGACATAGGAAAGGGAACTAACAGCACATATATAATTAAAATATATATATATATATATATATATATATATATATATATATATATATATAATAAAATAAAGAATGTAAAAACTCTTATCTCTCTAATCCAATATTATTATTATAGAGCAGGATACTGCTCTCTTAATCAGCACAATAGGATGGGGTCACTAAACTGGGTGCAGCGTATATAGACAGGTATATAGACAAACAGCGGTAACAGCAGAGGTTGATAGCCCAAAAAGGGAAGTATCAGTCGAAGACAGACCACAACCCATTTTGAAGAATCCAGGAAACAAACCTCATCCTTGGGTTCTACTCAATAAAATGGTGATATCTTCTAAACTAAACAGGGCAGAACCATTATTAAACGTTAAAATGTTTACATTAATAAATTAAATTACAACTCAACTACTGGAGGCTTGTAAACGAATGTATCGGAAAGATAAAAAAAGAGCTTGGAACCCGGCTACACTGTGACAACCTGCTAATATTCAATGTCTACAGGGTTGGTGATTTTATTAGATTGAATACAAATGCTGCTATATTCCCAGTAATAAAACCTCACCTGATAATACCACAACAGGGTTTGTTCACTAAACAGTGAACTGCAATAATAATCAGGCCTTAACAGAGGGCTGGACACATGTAAAACTTCCTAATATTACAGTTCAGCTGTTCTTGTCTGATGTTCTGTTCCTTACATAGTGTCAATGGGTAATTAGCAAGATAACACACTGTACAAAACCCCCCATCCACAGCATCCGCCAAGGACATAGGTGGAATACAGAGCTTCTTTTAATATCAAAGTGGGAGTAAAGTCTAAGCACTAAAACTAATGATATATATCTTGTATATTGTGTCTTTCAGTGACTCTCGCTGGCTAAGAATAATAAGCAGTAGAAGAATGAAAGTAATAGGATATATAATTCCCATATATTGATCCGTCGGCATCAGACAGAAGAACCTGCTCACAGAGATGCACGTGCAAGTACTTTCCTATGTCTATACAACACTTGGAACGAGTGTTAAAAGTAATAGTGAAGCATAGTTCAATATTGACACAACGGTGTGTAAATAGTAAGAGCTCCCTCCACTTACATTCTGACTCTTCCTCAAGTGTGAATAACACAATGGAAAAAGAAGAAGAAACTGATGCAGAAATATATAGAACCATCTGTGTGCAGACACAGACACTGAAAGACATTTTCAAGGGGAAACACTTGACCCTCGTTACGAGTGTTTGTATGTATGCATATAATATTAATATAGAAACATAGAATGTGTTGGCAGATAAGAACCATATACATACACACAGATTCTCCAAACACAGTAGAGCTCCGATGTGATTGGACACACACAAATACATACATCCACTGTACTCCATGGGTTTGGTTTCAAGTACTTTTCTATGCCAATAGGAATTGGGTTCTGCTGGCAGATCACATCCACATAGAGAAAAGGAAGTTAATGTCCTGATGCCCATACTACTGTAGACATTATACCTTGTAAACAAATCATAGCTATCAGCTAATTTATCATTAGTATTAAAAGGATGGCATTCATTTTTAAATTAGGGTTAATTAAAAAAAAAAAAAAAAAAAAATTCAACCATGAGAAGAGTCTAATCCAGAAATGTTGAGATAAAGAGTCAAAAATGTATTACTACATTAGCATTTTAAAGCTTGTGAGAGCCAATAAAGGTTTTCTTTTAGCATTATTCTTAGTGTGTTTCTTAAATAACAAAATAGATAAGTGATTTTTTTAAACTTACCTTAATCCGCAACAAGGTAATGTAATGAACTTTACAACAGCCAAGAGAACCCGGAGGGGGAGTAGGGTGAATACATATAAGAAAGCATCCAGACACAGGAAAAAGCCAAAGATCATCAGCTGTGGAAAATACAAAGAAAAACCACAAACATTCAGTGCACTTTACCCAAAGCCAGCATAGTGTTCATGTACAGCACGCAACAGGGGTAAAGGTTCCACCTAGCCAATACCAATTTACAGCTCCCTTGTAGTTTTATATTGAACATCATTTCACAGGGCCCTCTATATTAAGAGGCATTTAATAACCAGGGCTTGGAGACGGGCTAGGACACTTTATATGTGGTATTTAGGAGACCGGAAGAGTGGCGTATAAGCCAGATGGATTTCTATTTACGTGATGCAGCACTGTAGATTAACTGCCCCTTTAAACATAATAAGGTAAGTGCAGACCTGGGGAAAGTTACGCTTTAGTCTTGGACAGTGAGCAAAATAATAATAAAAATGGACACTGTCCGTTCACCTCAGAATTTATTAAGAACAGTATTAAATTCCACATTTAAAGACGTTAATTGAAAGCAAATTCCATCACTTAATTTCCCCAAGAAATCATTTGTCATCAGTGCACTTTTAATGAGGATGATTATAAATCAACATGGCTGTTGCTCGATCATATAAATCTCTTGCTGTTAGATATACAGACAGACTGGCCCACCCTGCACCTTTTATGAACCGATCCCTGTGATTCGGCATGTTATCCATTTGAGTGCACTGATAAACTCTTTGGAAATTAAAGGCTTAGAAGTCTAGTAAAAGGGCCCATCATTTTAATCCCCAGGAATCCACCTGGAACTGGAAAGTAATATCATTTACTGCTGTACACTGCCGGTATTTGTCTCACTGGAACATGGTCATTAACCCAGGGCTCGACAAACCCCGGGCGCCAGGTCGCCATGGCGACCTGGAAATGGAGCCTGGCGCCCGGGTGCCGTTCCCCTTGCCGCTGCCATCCGTCTTTTGCAGCGCGAGGGGACAGACAGCAAGCTCCGCCCCCTCGCGCTACACGTGTGTATGAGTGTTCAGCCGAAAGAGCCTTGAGGATCGGCTGCGGCACGAATGTAACCCCTCCCCAGCAATGAGGTAAGGCAGCAGGGAGGGGAAACATTCGTGCCCCAGCCGATCTTCATGGCTCTTTCGGCTAAGTGCTGGGTTGTCAACCCAGCACTCAGAAGTTAAGAAGGGAAAAAAAAAAACTTGTGTATGTTTGAGTTGTATATGTGAAGTGGGGGGGAGGGATGTATATGTGAAGGGGGGGTATATATGTGAAGTGTGGGGGGGAGGTGTATATGTGAAGGGGAGGTATATATGTGTGAAGTGTGGTGGCAGGTGTATATGTGAAGGGGGGGAGGGATGTATATGTGAAGGGGGGGTATATATGTGAAGTGTGGGGGGAGGTGTATATGTGAAGGGGAGGTATATATGTGTGAAGTGTGGGGGCAGGTGTATATGTGAAGGGGGGGAGGGATGTATATGTGAAGGGGGGTATATATGTGAAGTGTGGGGGGAGGTGTATATGTGAAGGGGGGGTATATATGTGTGAAGTGTGGGGGGAGGTGTATATGTGAAGGGGGGAGGTGTATATGTGAAGGGGGGGTATATATGTGAGGTGTAGGGGGAGGTGTATATGTGAAGTGTGTGTGTGTATTTGTGAAGTGGGTTGGTGTGTGGGGTTTGTATATGTGACGTGGGTTGGTGTGTGTGGGCTGTATATGTGACGTGGGTTGGTGTGTGTGGGGTGTATATGTGACGTGGGTTGGTGTGTGTGGGGTGTATATGTGACGTGGGTTGGTGTGTGTGGGGTGTATATGTGACGTGGGTTGGTGTGTGTGTTTATGAATTGCGTGTATGTTTGCGTGATTGTCTGGCTCCTAAAAAATTTTGCTGGCTCCTAGAATAAAATAAATTTGTCAAGCCCTGCATTAACCCATTATTTATAATTGGTGTATAGGGCGTGTTTGCCCACAATGCAGTGTAAAGGAACCAGATACAGTACGCCCTCTTCAATCTGGCAATGATCCTTGTATGTTAAAGAAACACAACCTGAAGAAAAATCCATTAAGGTGGTGGGATGGAACATGGTCTAAACAATTCAGTCTTGAGGTTATACTTCAAGTACATGTACTGGTTGGTGACCCTTTAAAGCATTTGTCAGTACATGTAGGTATGAAACCTTGCAAAGTCATGTCAGCATTTGATAGGTCATGATATTGATGACCCATCTGAGGTCATCAATATCATTAATTTGGGTAATAACATCAAGCAATCCTAACAGTGCGTGCTAAAAGCGCTGACTCTCACATGGAGAAAGGTCCTGAGCAGGTCCCGCGAGAGCAAATCTGAGGGGCCGGGGCACGTCCCGCGAGAGCAAGTGTGAGGGGCCGGGGCACGTCCCGCGAGAGCAAATCTGAGGGGCCGGGGCATGTCCCGCGAGAGCAAATCTGAGGGGCCGGGGCACGTCCCGCGAGAGCAAATCTGAGGGGCCGGGGCACGTCCCGCGAGAGCAAATCTGAGGGGCCGGGGCATGTCCCGCGAGAGCAAATCTGAGGGGCCGGGGCATGTCCCGTGAGAGCAAATCTGAGGGGCCGGGGCAAGTCCCGCGAGAACAAAATAAATAAATAAAAACAAGAAACGTTTTTTCACAAATAATGTTTATTATTTGTCAACAGCACCTGTGACTGACAAGCAAGGAGGAAAATATATCTTATAATTTTTTTTTTTTTAAAAAGCACTGTTCTTTGAGCTCATATCCACAGGGCAGTTTAATGCCATGATTTGTAACAACTCCTGGCTAGAATACCGCTTTCTGAAATTACAGTTCAAATGTCATGACCACTTTCAGTACATCAGCTTGCCGACAGCTCAAATACTTGGCCAACAACTGCTGCAGGGATTTAATAGGGCACTGCGCATTAACACTTAAAAAAGTCCCATGAAACTAGAATGTGAAGACCGTTTATAGCTTTCATTTCAGAGACATCAGCTTGTGGATCTTATCCAGCTTTTATCTACGTACAAAGATCCAGCAAAAGAAGAACCACTAGAGCAGCAACAGGAAACCTGCTTACTGTCAGCTGTTACTAGGAAGCAAAATAGTTTACCTTTGTATTTAAAAAAAAGAGGAGACCCTGACCAGCACTGTATTTAGCACTTGCCTAGTCTGTCTGGGGAGGCGGCTAAAAATTTCACTCCTTTAAAAAAAAAAAAAAAATCTGCCCAGAACGGGGTGATTGACGATCGGGCGGGAAAGATTTTATTAATGAAAATATAGTATTAAAAGAAAGTTCTACTTTTTCTTAAAAAAATAGAACAGCTTGCCAGTGCCATATCTGCCACCCAATCACCCTCCGATACTGCCAGATGTTTAAAGCAGGTCTGCTTTGTCAGAACACCGGAAGGTCACGTGACCCTGGTGTTCAGAATAAGAAGACCAGGGGAAAGTGTCGGGCCGTATTGGCAGTTTTGGAAAATGTCTATTAACAGCGAGTAGAGCCCAGACATCTTTTAGACATCAGGAAAACATTTATTTTCTGGCTGGCACCCCCCTACCGTCTGGAACCCAAGCAGAACACCCTCCCATCCCCCTTGAGTACACCGATGCATGCTGATAAAGATATCTGGGTAGCAAGTTTAAAATGTGCATTGGGCTAAAAGTTCAATCATCATACCATTATTTAATAGAACAAGATAAAGGCTTCTTAGGTTATCTGACAACATTCCATTACCATTTATTTATAGAACACCAAGAATTTCCGTAGCGCTAGGTACAGAGTATAAAGGGGAATACATACGAAGATAGACTGATACATGTTTAAGAATATCACTACTAACCTTCTCCAGCTCTTTGGGTATTCGCAAGCAGGTGTACACACGCTCCCTTCTCTCTTTGTATTTTGCTTCATTGTGCTCGAGAAAATAACCTCTCGTTAATTCGGCACTGACAAACCTAAGCAATGACAAATCTGGGTGACAAAAAAAAAATATTAATTCAAGTTAAATCATCAACACATGTAAAGACTGCCTTCCATTTGACAGGTGTGATTAAAATAAATATATATTATGTACACACACACACAGACAAAACAGGTAGACATGGGTTTTTTTTTTAGAATCGTCCTTCATTCTACGAGGTTCTGGAGCATTTAATCTTCAGTGCCTTTTTTATTTTCTAGTTTGAATAATTCTGATTCCTTGTATAGAGCAACATTTACATGGTGTATGGTACAAAGCTTAAAAAGGAGTTGCAGGCTAAATTAGAAGACCAAAGACAGGCAGACAGACACATGAGGAACAGTCCTGCTCACAAGCTTACAATCTAGAGCTGGCACTGGAGAAAAACACACCCAGATCTAGGGGAAGCCAAGAGGAAAACGGTAAATCCCCTCAATGGAGAAAACGTCCCGGGCTCCTGTAGCTAGCAGAGTAAGGTGAGGAGAATTAGCTGGCCACTATGAACTTATAAGGTGCTTCAGCCGATGGAAAATCGCCAATATTGCAGATATGACAATAGGATAATCCAAAAGGGAAAAATAAATAAATAAAACACTGGCACTCCATTTCATATGTTGAATATGAGTGATTTAATCATGAGCATAATCATTTCTTCACCAAACATATTCTTAATATTTTTTTATTCTATTTTTCTATTTTCACTGAACTTTATTGGGTTATTTTCAGTTTTTTTTTCCCACTGTGTTATAAAGCACATTATTTTCACAACCTTGACTTAGAACACGCCTTTAATTGACCTTTTTATTTATTGGTTCATGTGTTTTATTACCCAGTCTGTCCACTGTTTCTTTGCACTTATGATTAAGAGTCAGTAGACTTGAAACGATTCAAGCGTTTGTCTGATTTTCTGTTGTATTGTTGCTCATGATTAAATCACTCACATCCTATTGAAGCCAATCCGTACTTGCACCACTATAGAATCCACAAACGGCTGGTCATACTAGACATATTCAACTACAGCTCCTCTGATGCGGATACTGACATTTCTACATTTCTCAGATGGTTCTTTAAATTCAAGAACAACGGTACTGCAACTGTTTAACATCCAAGCACAATACCAATGAGAAGTGAGATGGTTCTGTCCTTACAGAGGTTTCGGCTCCAAGCGATGTTCCCCTAAAGCACTAAAAATGTTAATATAAATGGATGTCAGTACCATTAATGATTCAATAAATCTTTGCAATTCTACTTGGGATTCTAAAAACTGGTTTATTATATTTCTTACCAGTCCTGGAAGGGCAATAAAAAAGGAAACATTCAGAATGTATTCAATGCAGCAAAATGACAAGCTTTCTAGGTCACTGATAAAATGGACTGACCTCTTAGCTCTATCTATTAAATTATTCACAGGCTTCATTAATGGGCTACAAATCTACTCATATTTTATTACAGACAATACCATCTCGTAACACTTTAAGTGACTTGATAGGCATGTTTGGGTTTTTCACACAGTAGGTCACCCATGACCCATGGAGGCTGGCATGGATTACAAGAGAAGACAAAAAAAAAAAAAAGATAAAATAAGCTGAATATTTATTAACAGGGTGTGATAACTCCTACGAGTACCAAAGTCAAGCAGCCGACAAACTATGCAAATCCCGTAGGATGCTACTGGAAGATTCTTGAGGCTCAATGGTGATAAGCACCCAAGGCCTAGAAGCCCATGTTTCCAACTTTGGCCCTCTAGTTTCCCGAATTCTCCACTAGCTTTCCATAATGTATGAGTATTATGATGGCAGTAGCCCACAATCACCTGGGGACACCTAGGCCTTAAAGAATGCCTTAAACAAAAAAAAACAAAAAAACAGTTCTGTACATGTTGCTAGACACATTTTGTTTTGTAAAACAAGGCAGACATCTTTAGGCCTTGCTGCACTGTGGGCATGCATATGCCCAGCATTCAAAGATGGCCTTACCGTTGTCCAAGGGTACTTAGCATGCTACATACACACCAAGTACTGTGGCATGCAGATGTCACAGTTTGAGGACTGGCGGATGTGTGCATATCCATTTCTTCTCCACGTTGGAAACTAACATATTTAGGATGACCGATTAATTGTAAAGTCAACTCAGGAGTTTCAGTAATTCATTAGCACTATATATTTTTACACAAAAAACAACCTCTTGGTACTTAGTTTTCACCATTTTAGAGATTTAGTGGGTTTGTGGAAAAGCCACAATTAAATATCTCCCAGTTCTGAAAATGCACTGATTTCTTGCAGATCAGGTTAAAGGGACTGTATCACCTAAACATTGCTTATACTGCGAATGCAGAGAATTAAAACCTGATTGAAAATGATCATATTTCCTAGCAAAATATAAATTAGGAGAAAAATGTGTATTAAATGTGTTATGACATCAGCTGTGGCCTGATATGCAAATGCCCTGGCTTTCAATAGAAAATGTAAAATGTGCATATTAAGCCACATGAAATGTCAAACAGGTGACACCAGACTCATTTAAAGGGACACTACCACTTACATGAGATGTAACTAGATTACCTATGCATCTAAAACAAACACATATATAAGATATATGCCACTGTTTTTTTCTCTCTTCCGTTTCAATTAATTGCATCTAAAAGTAAAAATAAAATTAGGTGTCCATCTCCAGCATCCATTTTGAGAATTTTACCCAACATTCTCCAAAATTTTCCAGCAAGTCTCACTTTACAACTGTGGCCAAAGCCTGTATGATGATGTCATAAGATACAACCCTGTTATCTTACTGACTGTATCACCAGTAAGCAGGACTAGGTGGCTGTGTAGAAACTTTTTTTTTTACCTGCCTCCCAAGACAAAGGATAATAACCCTGTCCGCTTGTGATGAAATAGTTACATTACCCTCCCATTCAATGCAAGTCTATGATCAGAACTCTGACGTATGGATTTTTTCTGTGTCTCAAGCCCCAAAGTGAGATACTAATGCTGTAAAGTGACTGGGGGGGGGGGGGGTTTGTAGCACCCAAAAACACTATTCACAAAATGGCGGCACCCAGTAATACTTATTTAGTAAAATATTTCATAAAATAAACTCACTTAACAAAAAAAAAAAAAGAAGACATATCTGAAATCAACAATGCAAAATAAAAAAAATATAATCCCTTTTCAGTTTTTGGTGGGCGTGTCCCTTTAAAAAAAAATAATTTTTCTCCTTATTTAGGCATTTACTTGAAGTTTTGTTGACACAATGTATAGATCGTTTTCAATCTTTTTTTTAAAACTCTCTTCATGAACCATAAAAAATTTTTTAGGGGATAGAGCCACTTTAAAGTCTGTTTGCATTATACGGTTTCCCAACAGACTTTCCTTTTACTTGAAACAGGGTACCGTTACATGAAAAGAGGCATTGCACGGTTTATTGAGAAAGTAGCGAAACTCCATTATTGTAAAATGTTTTATTAAACCTAGATCCATATGTAACTTTCCTCTCCAAACTACAGGCAGTTATCAAAGCTTTACATTTATACATGGTCGGTTGTATAAGTGAGCTTGATTAGGCTTTCTATATAAAATCAGACTGTAAGCTTTTGCTAGGAGTGCTTTACATTTTTCAATAAACATGATTTGTAGGGAATTACGCCTTCCTTTCCCGTTTATGTTTTTGTGGACATGTAAGTATGTTTAGTACATACATACTAGTCATTTAATATGTAAAGAAAATCACATAGGTTTATTACCTGTACTAAACCTAAAAATGTTATTTCTTTGTGGACAACATGAAGATGCAAACCAAAAACTATAAATCAAAATGCATTAATCCACACACTATGCTAGAAATATACCTGCATTGTGTCAATCATAATGTATTCTATTTAACCCATTGCTGACATGAGGACGTTCCATACTATCATGCACTTTTTGTACACTGGGGTGATGGCATGGAACATGAGCTGCAGGAGCCATATCGGAAGGCACCATGTCCATCAAACATATCGCTGCCCTGGAGCCGGTGTTCTGACAAAAAACTTGAGTGAATTCTACTGCACAGTCGCAATAGAATTCACTCATCGCGCACCACAGCGCATGCGCACAAAGTTACAGCTGTCATTCAGCCGTAACTTTGTCAGAAGAGCGCATGCGCGAGGGACACACACGCCCCCTTCGGATCAGCTGCAGGGACAGGTAAAGTATAAAAGCATTACTTATTATTGTCACTTATTAGCGTAGCACTCAATGTATAGTTGCTAAAACTGTCAGTGACATGCTACGCTAGTAAGTGGAAGTCACACACGGGGGACAGAGGGGTACATACGGGAGCCTAAGGAGGTGATCACAACTCCCATCAAGATGAGGCAGAACCACCCGTGTGTCCCCCTCTGTCCACTTACTAGCGTAGCATGTCACTGACAGAAGTTTTAGCAACTATACATTGATTGCTACGTTAATAAGTGACAATAATCAGTAATATGCTTATACTTTAACTGTCACCGCAGCTGACCCGAAGGGGGCGTGAGGTGGTGTGTATCCCTCACGCATGTGCTCTTCTGGCAAAGTTACGGCTGAATGACAGCTGTAACTTTGTGCGCATGCGCTGTGGTGCACGATGAGTGAATTGCGCCTGTGCAGTAGAATTCACTCGAGTTTTTTGTCTGAACACCGGCACAAGTGACAGAAATGATCAATCACTTCCATCGTTCTTTACTGTTGCTAGACTGCCACTAGAGGCAGTCACAAACATACAGCAGGTCACTGTAGGAGAAAAAGTTTAGAAAAAAACAGTACTTTCAGTTATTGCTCTATAACCAATGGGTATTTCTAAACCCAGGACAAATATAAGACTATTTAAGAGGTTTTTTTTTATTTTTTATTTGTGTTTGTAAATGTGAAAAAAAATGTTTATCATGTCAAAATTAAGAAAAAGTGTTTTTGATTTTTACATTTTTATAATTTATAGTAAATGTGATATGATAAAAATAGTGGTATCTAAAATAAGCCCTGTTTATGGTATTAATAAAAGTATATTATATGTGTGGTACAGCAAATGAGAAAGGGGAAAATTACAGCTAAACATCGCAGAAGTGTAAAAACAGCCTGTGTCCTAAACTGTACAACAGTCCAAAAAACAGATTAGGTTGCCTTTTTCATGCCTTGAGGACACCCTCAAGGGATTAAAAGGCATGAAAAAGACCACCTAAAAAAGGTATGCAGCATCAATGTCAATCCAATGCTACCATAGAGTGCGCACACGTCACACTTAAAAAGGAGCAGCAATGTTTTCTACATTAAAAGAAGGTATAGATGTATAAACATCTACACCATTTGTTACCCAGAGTCAAATATAGCAGGATTCATTATTTAGATCAGACATTCACACACAAAACCCCTAGAAAATGACTTTCTTAACTGTCTGTTCCAAATACAAGTTACGCATTGTGGGAAATGTATTAATAGTGATATCTGCATAAAAGGAAATGTTACATTTTAGCAGATTAGTTTGCTTGGAAACAACTGGAAATTTGCGGTCTAATTTTTGGCCAAGCAGTTTAAATCATCTTGGAGGGAAAAAAATGTCAGAAAAGCTTTTAACGAGAGGTAATGCTACTTGGGAAGAGGCGGAGGGGGGGGCTCCCAAGTAGCATTACCTCTCGTTAAAAGCTTTTCTGACATTTTTTCCCCTCCAAGATGATTATATTTGGCTTAGCAGTATGGGAGGAGACATCAAGAGTAGGGGCAAATGGCTGGTACACATAGGCACAGAAGGAGACTAAGAAAGGGGCTTTTGGCAGGCTGCACATGAATAGCTAAACATTATGCAAAAAGTCAACAGCAAATGAGAGAAATATACCGTAATCTGTGACTACAGTTACTGTAAAGCTTGCATTTTAAAAGACATAAAAAGAGGGGGGGGAGCAGAGTAGCAGATACATATTGCACTGTAAAAGGACCTCTAACTTTATACAGATAGTAGCGATACTAATAACACTAGAAAAGGTTTGAACTATTTTGCCAAATGCGGAAGGAACGGGGTTGGCAGTCTTGTCACACTGACCTCGGGCTGCAGCTGGAAGAGTGAGGAACCAATACGGCTACAATATCAGAGATGTTCAGCTGTATGAAAGTCATGTCCGTTCGGACTGTTAGATTTCAACTATACTCCGCTAACTGATGGTTGTTTTAATCTGAAGACCATTGCCTACCTCTGGACTAATGTTACAGGATAATTGTAGGCAGAAGATAACATGCCTACTGACCCGCAAACTGTACATTTATTTTAGACTTTAAAGGAACACTAGTTCCTAAACAATGTTTATAATGCAAATGCCTAGGACAACTTGAGGCAAAAGATAAACTTGTTTAGTTGCATCAGAGCAGCCCCATCAAAGGCAGCCATGTTGTTTAGAATCTTGTGTCAGATTTTGACCTAAATATCGGCCCCTGAGTTATATAGATGACTCAGTAAGGTACTTTATTTTCATTAAAGCATTTTTAAAACTTGATGCCATCTTTCAATTAAACAGGGGTTACCTTTTGCCTACAGTTGTCCTTTAAAAGGGACCCTGCATTTGCATTGTGACGAATGTTTGGAGGACAGCATCCCTTTGAAGTCTACAAAATGACATGCATACAGTGCTGGTTTACGGGTCAGTAGGTAGTCATGGCTGCAGTGGAAGAGTCACATGTTTTATATAGAAGAAGAACAATGGAAAGGAATCCAAGGGAAATGTGAATAACCCCTGTGCATGCCTAGAATGAAAAAAAAACTCCTACGAACATTAAAAAGGTGAACGACCCAGTTGAAACGCAGCCAGAAAAGCACAGATAAAACAATGATCTTCGAATGGCTTCATTACGATATGTGTTTTGAAAATGGTTTCATTTCCCGAGAAGACAGAATTATTTTAGTACCAGACATTAACTACCTGGCCACTCCTTTAAGTCAATATTAAGGAAAGTGATTAAATGAATGGCCATTCCTTCACCTTGAAATCTATGCCCCCACCTTCCACATCTTATAATTGGCACACTAGTGTGCAATCAAACAACAAAATAATGACACAAGGCCAAGGCTTTAAACATGGGGAGGCAGATTAAATCACGTTGCCTTCTTTGATTGCTTAATAAAGACATTTATGAATCTATCCTTTCCGTGGCTCCTGAATAGGTCGGTTTGTATAGGTCCCAGGCACCTACTAAATGTTTTCAAGCCCTGCTTTAGAGCTTAATTCTTACTAAAGTCAAATTATTAGCTACTGTAACATGGTAGAAAAACATATTTCCTGATGTCTGTAATATAGGATGAAGCATGTGAATCCCCAGAACTATTTTAAACTTTATCTGAAAATATCAAATCTGAATAAAGGACACAAAGTTAAGCAATAACCGAAACAACACCCCCCCCCCCCCCCCCCTAGAATATTCTGCATTAGTTTTTGGATTTGGTACATTCAGACAATAGTACAGACAAATAACTTTCTAACAGGATCAGAGGACTTTAATCTAGCTTGTTTGCATGCTCCAGATCCCACAATTTCCAGCTGTCTGTTGTTGACAGTACAAAAATATTAAAGTGCTTTAAACAGGAAGGATGAGCAATAATACATTGCTCCTCGGTCAGCAAGTCTGATCCATCACCACTGTAAACTGTAAACGACAAATATCATGATGCACACTCAGCCAAATAGAGTATCATAGGGAAGGTGCTATGCAACAGCTGTACATCTACAGGTTAGACCCTACCAGCTTTACTAACTTTCACAACAACAAAACTGCAGCTCCAGACAGCTGTCAGGTGCAGGTGATGTCACCCCCCTCCCTGCGGGGACAGAAGCCCACTGCAGACCCCTCTCACACCACTGACGGCTACGCTTTAGCACCTGTTGTGGACTGCAGGTCACACCACAGCATATGCAGTAAACGTGGATGGCTGAGCATGGCAAGAGCTGGAGTCCGCTGGGGTGCCAAAGCTTAGCGATCACCGCACTAAGCACAACACCCTCTGCTCATCCTGAAAGGGTTAACGCAAACTGTCTGAGCCTGAGTGCTTACCTGACAGGTTCCCGTTCTTCACCTCAGGCCGACTCCCATCACTCCTCTCATAGAAGCCGAGGGTCTCCGCAGGCCCTGTTGTGGTCGCTGCTTTCCTCCTGCCATCCTCCTCTTTATCTTCCCCGCTTACAGCCGCCGCCGCATCCGCCATCCCCAGCCAGGGCGGCCACCAGCACCGAGCGCGTTTCAACACACAGAAAACGTCATAACACAGCGACCAGCGCTGCTTCAACTGTGTTTTCTAAACGAGGAAAGAGAGAGAGAGGAGAGATGACTGCGCTTACGAAAAGGGCGGGGCTTGAGACTTTACGTCGCCATCTTGTGTAAGGGCAGAAAGACTTATGCTTCTCCGTCAGAACGCTTGCAGTGGGCTGACCATATTTTATTTCTGCCATTCAGGGACATATTGTATGTTACAAATACATTATTAAACAACCTTGGGAACCATAGAAATTACAGCTTTGCCTTTAATTATTTATACTAAACAAACAGTCACACGGGAGCAGTTTCAGATAATTAACCTGTCTATTAGCAGATAGGAGCAGTTTCAGAGAAGAGAATTAACCCCTCTATTAGGTGACAGCCAGGAGATGTTTCAGAGAATTAACCCCTCTAGTAGCTGACAGGAGCAGTTTAAGAAAAGAAAATTAACCCCTCTATTAGCTGACAGGAGATGTTTCAGAGAATTAACCTATTAGCAGACAGCAGCAGTTTCACAGAAGAGAATTAACCCCTCTATTGGCTGACAGGAGCTGTTTCAGAGAATTAACTCCTCTCTTAGCTGACAGAAGAAGTTTCAGAGAAAGAACCTCTCTGCTGACACACAGGATAATTTTCCAAGAATTAACCCCTCTATCAGCTGACAGGAGCAGTCTCAGAGAATGAACCCCTTTATCAACAGACAGGAGCAGTTTTAGAGAATGAACCCCTCTATTAGCAGACATTTGTAGGAGTGTATCATAGAACTCCACAGCAAAAAAACTCAGAATAAATACAAATCCAGAATAGTATGTATATTAGCACATATTGAGGCGGATCATCCAACTTCTATTTTTTTTTCCAGATGGTAAAGTCAACAGTGAGATAGCTGCTAGTCTTAAAATACTCTGCAGGGGAACACCACTGAAGAAAAATGTGCAAAGAAAAATGTAAAACTATATAGACAGCGCTACTACATGAATGAAATGATACTATTAAAAATGTAATTAAATAAATCCCCCAGACAATAAGTAATTAGCAAATATATATTGTAATAAACATAAAAAGGGGATTTCAAACTTAAGACCAAAGTAGCTGACTTGGATAATCTTTTGTGTTAGCTCAGTTGGAAGCAAATACATAAATCAAGGCGAAAACGTATTTAAATGTGTAGTGTCTCCTGTTAATAATGTCACCTTGTGACTTGGTAAACAAATGACACATATCCCCAGCGCTGTATTTAGTGCGAGGCAAACAAGGCGGCACTTGCCTTAATTGCCCCTGGAGGGGGACACAAAATGCAAAAAAAAAAGCTTCTCTTTTAAGAAAGAAAAAAACTTGCTTGCCGGCAGATCTCCCCTCACCACCGCTCAGGGCCAGCCTTAGGGGTGTGCGACCTGTGCGAGCGCACAGGGCGCAACACCCCAGGGGGCGCCCGCCCGGCATAAAGAAAAAAAAAAAAGTAAAAAAAAAAAAAAAGAAGCCGGTAGAGGCACTGGGTGGGGGAGATCAAAGGATCCCCCCTCACCAGCCCTCTACTCGGCATGCTCTGCTTGGTCCGGGGAGGGGGCGGAGCTAACCGGCTGAGAGGTGTAGCTCCGCCCCCACCCCGGGAAGCAGAGCAGCATCTGCTTCACTGGGAGCCCCGGGCAGCATGAGATAGTGCTGCTCGGCTCCCCATGCCTGCTCCTCGGGAGCCGAGCAGCACAAAGTCTTGCTGGCCGGGGCTCCCCGTAATGCAGACTCTGCTCTGCTTCCCGGGGCGGGGGCGGAGCTACACCGCTGTGCCGTTTAGCTCCGCCCCCTCCCTGTAGCCACCTTTTCAGGCAAAGGTAAGGGGGGGGGGGAGAGAGACAGAACAGGGGTTAGGGGGGAGAGAGACAGACAGAACAGGGGGAGGGGAGAGAGAGACAGACAGAACAGGGGTTAGGGGGAGAGAGAGAACGGGGAGGGGGGAGAGAGAGAACAGGGCTAGAGAGAGAGAACAGGAGGAGGGGGAGAGAGAGAACAGGGGGAGGGGGGAGAGACAGAACAGGGGAGGGGTGGGAGAGAGACAGACAGAAAAGGGGCAGGGGGTAGAGACAGAACTGGGGGAGAGAGAGAGACAGAACAGGGGACGGGGAGGAGAGAAACAGAACAGGGGACTGGGGAGAGAGACAGAACAGGGGACGGGTGGGAGAGACAGAACAGGGGACGGGGGGAGAGAGACAGAACAGGGGACGGGGGGGAGAGAGACAGAACAGGGGACGGGGGGAGAGAGACAGAATAGGGGATGGGGGAAAGAGACAGAACAGAGGGAGAGAGAGAGAGACAGACATGGCAAGGAAGAGGAAAGGGACAAACATGGGAAGGGAGAGAGACACAAACATAGGGGGGTGAAAGAGACGGGGGGCGCCACGGGGGAAGCCCGCACAGGGCGCCGGAACACTTAAGGCCGGCCCTGCCACCGCTCTGCCTGCAAGCAGACTCCACGGCAAGCTGAACAGGGCACGCTGTTCGGCTCCATGTGCATTATGACGGGGGAAAATGCAAAAAAACAAGTCGTGGGTGGGTAGGATGTGTGGAAGATGAAATTTCCCTGGAAGCCATTTTGTATCTTGGAAGCCATTTTGTCCTACTGACTCCATTTTGTATGCCTTCTTCCATGTTTGTCCTTTGTGATACCCAAAGAGAGTGAGAGGTTTATGTGGAAATTGAGGGGGACGTACAAGTGAGTTCTGCTTCTAGTGTTGGGATATTTCACAGGAAACCAGGCTTGCTCAACTATGTCTGAGAAGTACAGGATGTAGCCAGGGTACAACCGCAATGATCAGGTGGTCTTTCTAGATTATTCCAGTAAGTTAAACAATGTGGTTTTATTAAGATGATACGTGGCACTGCGACAAATTATAACCAATCATATGCTTCTATTAGCAGTGCATTATGAAATTATGCTGTTCTGTTTTACTATAAAGATGTGTGTTGAGAAGGGTGCGGCAGGGCAGTCTGTGCAGACGCCACCCTACGTACGTTTGTATTAAACTTCATTGCTTATTCAACTCAGAATCTGGGCCTGGTCTCATTTCTTTGACTCTTCATTCCTGAAGTACCCAGGGAAAAAGTGACCATTCACAATGGGTAGGATGGGGTGCCCAAATTTTGCCAGGAGCAGCACAAAACCACACATATACCCCTGCATATCCCAGTGTAGGCAGTTAATTTTCACATAAAGCCACAGATGATGCCATAAACAGAAGACACTAGCTGACAATTTTATAGTTCAGTTATACTTGAAACTCTGCTATTTTGGCCTTAATTTTGCCCTGTCAATTCCCTGAAATTCCCTCTGTCATGAATAAAGTTGTTTTTTTTAATCACACGTTATTCCAAAAAGAATAATATGCGATAAACGCAGTGCCCCGAATGTGCGTAGAAGCACTACTTCAGAGCTAAGGAAACAAAACGCTGATATCCCCCACTCACAATGAGTTAACAATAGGGACCAGGGGAGAAACAGCCACCTTTGGTCCCTTGCATCCCCCCTCTGCCAATTATATTTAGTGTCCAGGAGCTGCCAAATGGCCCTGGCCCTTCCATACAAATCATGGGGATGCCGTGTATTACCTGTCCTGATCAGAATGACCATGTTATTCTTTAGATTACATACAAACTGAAATGAAAATGTAGATTTTTTTTATTTTTTATAAATTGAGGGATTACATGCTGTTTATATAAGATGATAATACTTTTAAATAACTGTAACCCTCAAAGAGGAAAACCACTTCCTGGAACAAAATATCACCATCTTGAATCGTGGCAGATGCAGCGGATGGAGATGGGACACTTCATCATGGCTGCATCCGCGCAGCCTCTTCACCGTCGTCACTTCACCACACGACAGCTCGTCACGGGAGATTTCATCGTGGGACATTTCATCGCTAGAGATAAGTTTTAATGTGTTCTAGTTAGAAGATAGAGTTTTAGAATTAGAATTTTAGTATTGGGGTTTTGGGTGGTTAGAATGAGGGTTTAGGGGGTTAGAATTCGTTTTTAGGGTTCGGGGTTAATTTTAGTATTAGGGTTTAGATGGTTAATTTTAGTATTAGGGTTCGGGGGTTAGTATTATGGTTTAGGGGGTTAGTATTAGGGTTTAGGGCGTTAGTATTATTGTTCGGGGGTTAGTATTAGGGTTTAGGGGGTTAGTATTAGGGTTCGGGGGTTAGTATTAGGGTTTTGGGGGTTACTCATAGGGTTCGGGGGTTAATTTTAGTATTGGGGTTTGGGGGGGCACTTTGGGGGCGAATCATTTATTAGGGGGGGTATTTTCTTTTTACTTGTACATTTGTAAGAGCTGACAGTACAGCGCTGAACTGTCAGCTCTTACATAGCTGCAGCCGCAAAGAAACGTCCGCGTTATTCTTCATTGCTGACAGTTCATTGTTCTAACTGCCGCGCTGAACTGTCAGCGATGAAGCCGCGGCGATGAAGTGTCCTAGACCCGCAGCAGATATCTTATTTATTAGCTTGCTTGGTTGGGCTTTTAACTCCCCTTTAAGTCTGATGAACATACTGTTTTGTAACGGTTGATGTACTTTTGTTACATTAATAAAAACACTGTGGGCTTTATTTATGAAAGAAGGAACTGCATAGAATTACAAACTTAAACCTAAACATCGCTTATACTGTGAGTGTAGAAAAAAAAAAAATCTATACATCGTGTTAGCAGAATTGCAAGCAAATAGATAGAATAAGAGAAATATAAGTTTTAAATATGTGTGGTGTATCCTGCTTAAGACAGTGGCTTAATATGCAAATAACACATTTCCCATAGAAAATTGTTTGAATATCAATCCACATTCTATGCTGTCCTGATTTTAGTTTACCTAAAAGACGCTAGGACAGCATAGAACATCCTGTGTATAACAGCTCATCGCGGCTCTCCTGCAGGGACTTGCAGCAGGATCCTACCTGTCAGATGAGGCCACTTTGAGTCTGACAGGAAAAATGTAAATTTTACTTAATCGTGCTGTGCCCAAACTTCCAGGTTCGGGCACGCCTCCATGATATCACGCACTGTCTGGAGGTATCGCAATCTTTTTGCAGGGACCCACATTGTCTATTAAGACCCTGATCGGGTCTCTGTCATAGTGTTCCTGCTACAGATCACCTTGTGATCAGTGTCCAGGAACAAAACTTGACATTTTGGTACTTGCATCATCTGGGACACAACCACCATACGTCACGAAGGGGTTAAACTTATTTAATTTATCTATAAGTTAGTCATTTATGTTTTCTTACTTTTTTTGTTCCAGTTAAAATACAGTTTGCAACTTTGTGCAAAAAATTATTTTTGCAAACATTATATTTTTAGGGGGTGTTTTGACATTTTAAAAATCAGGAGAAGTGGGGAAGAAACTATAAGCCCCATCCCAGGTGCCAAATACTCTATTTCTCTGTTTCTATAAAGAGTTGCCACCCATTGTATTGTCTTAAGGTCAAGGTTAAAGAGGGATTAATACCTTTAATCTGTCAGAAGGCCACTGAACAATACTCTTGTTGATTTATGCTCGTACAAATCAGTGATAGCTCTAGACAGAGCACTGCTCCGCTAGATATTTTGGAGTAACCAGTAGTATGTACTCCCGTAGATATGTAATCATTTTGATAAAAATACATTTTTTATCTTTATAATTTATAAAAGTCAATTCTGGGGCAATACTACAAAAGTGGAGCAGTTGCCATGGAAAAGAGGGGAGCCAAGTGACAAGGGTGTCGGATGGAAATGAGTGCTTTATACATCATAATAAAAATACATCTTTTTGTAGCAACTGTTCAAAATGATTCGCTTTGTAAAGGTTACAGCGTTTATTGTGTCTCTCACCTCCATTTACTCCTGGCAACAGGTAAAAGTATATAGACCTTTATTGATTTTTCTGCATTGTGTTTGATGAACAACTGGTAACAGAGCCTGCTAACGAAATCTGCTAATCATTTATAAGAAGTGCTTGTGATCACAAAAGATTATAAGTCAAGATTACCATGCAGCTGCAGCACATAATGCTATGTGTATCCATGACAAAACTAGACTTTAAAGGCACAGTGTGTGCATTACTCTGCATGTAGAGAATTAACATTTTTCTAAAATGATCTGTTCATTGTGTTAAGCAAAACTGCAAACAATTGCCTACATTAGGAGAAATATGTGTTTGAAATGAGTCTGTAGAGTCTCCTGCTTATGACATCACTTGTGGCTTGATATGCAAATGAACTGGTTTCAAAAGGAAATGTGTAATTTGCATATCAAACCACAGATGACGTCACAAATAGGAGACTCCACAAACACATTTAAAACGTCTCCTAACTTGGGTACTTGATTGCTTTTCTGCTAACACAATGGAGCGATCATTTTCAATCAATATTTAGTCTCTGCATTCACAGTATCAGCAATGTGAAGGGGATACAGTCCCTTTAAAACTAGTTGTGAGACAGGCCAAAGTCAACAACATTCAGCACAGATCACGATTATTCCGCATGTCAGAGATAAGAAAGACGCAATCAGAACAGGATATATAAAATGATTTGGGGAGCGCGATTGGACATCATGTTCAGAGAGGCAAAAGGTCAAACGTTAGTAACAATTATAACGGTTAACCTACAGACGGACATTGGTCCCATGGGTTTCCTTTTGTCAGTTGAAATGTACTGTATTTCAATTTTAAAAATAAAATAATGAAACTGGCAACGTAGAGTCAATGCGGACAGAGTTAAAAGCTGTTACACAGTGTTAAGTTAACTTGCTAGGGAGATGGGAGGGAACTGGTCTGAGAAGGCTGTTACAGAGTGTTAAGTTAACTTGCTAGGGAGATGGGAGGGAACAGGTCTGAGAAGGCTGTTACAGAGTGTTAAGTTAACTTGCTAGGGAGATGGGAGGTAAAACACTTACTTGACAGTACCAGGCGAATCAGATGGAAGAGTGTCAGTTTCCTCTGCGGTTTGCAGGGCATTCTAGGCCTTTAGGAGAGGGACAGAGAGACTGTCTCAACCAAACCAGCTGCAGGCAGTGCTGTATTTACCGCGAGGCATCCTAGGCGGATGCCTATGGCGGCAAATTTTGGGGGGCGGCAGCGCCCCCCAGCACTGGAAAAAGAAAAAATTAAAAAAAAAAAATCCGGCCCTTTAAATAAAAAATAAAAAACCCCCACCGCGCTTGCAGGCAGAGACGGAGGTGAGAGGGGAACGGAAGATCCCCCCTCACCATCGCTCTGCCTGCCAGGCTGCACGGGGAGCCGAACAGGCAGCACAGAGAAACCTCCGTGCTGCCTGTCCGGCTCCCCGTGCAGTGTGCCGACACGGAAGTGCCGACAGTCACGTGACGGGACGTCATACGCGCGCCCGGTCACGTGACCTGTCGGCACAATCGCCGGGAAGCCGAACAGGCAGCATGGAGGGGCCATGCTGCCTGCCACTAAGCACCAAAGAAAGGTAAGTGCTGATGGGAGACAGTGTGTGTGTGTGTGTGTGATGGGAGTCAGAGTGTGTGTGATGGGAGACAGTGTGTGTGACTGAGTGTGATGGGAGTCAGAGTGTGTGTGATGGGAGACAGTGTGTGTGGCTGAGTGTGATGGGAGTCAGAGTGTGTGTGATGGGAGACAGTGTGTGTGACTGAGTGTGATGGGAGTCAGAGTGTGTGTGATGGGAGACTGTGTGTGACTGAGTGTGATGGAAGTCAGAGTGTGTGTGATAGGAGACAGTGTGTGTGACTGAGTGTGATGGGAGTCAGAGTGTGTGTGATGGGAGACAGTGTGTGTGACTGAGTGTGATGGGAGACAGTGTGTGTGACTGAGTGTGATGGGAGTCAGAGTGTGTGTGATGGGAGACTGTGTGTGACTGAGTGTGATGGGAGTCAGAGTGTGTGTGATGGGAGACTGTGTGTGACTGAGTGTGATGGGAGTCAGAGTGTGTGTGATGGGAGACAGTGTGTGTGACTGAGTGTGATGGGAGACAGTGTGTGTGACTGAGTGTGATGGAAGTCAGAGTGTGTGTGATGGGAGACAGTGTGTGACTGAGTGTGATGGGAGTCAGAGTGTGTGTGATGGGAGACTGTGTGTGACTGAGTGTGATGGGAGTCAGAGTGTGTGTGATGGGAGACTGTGTGTGACTGAGTGTGATGGAAGTCAGAGTGTGTGTGATAGGAGACAGTGTGTGTGACTGAGTGTGATGGGAGTCAGAGTGTGTGTGATGGGAGACAGTGTGTGTGACTGAGTGTGATGGGAGTCAGAGTGTGTGTGATAGGAGACAGTGTGTGTGACTGAGTGTGATGGGAGTCAGAGTGTGTGTGATGGGAGACAGTGTGTGTGACTGAGTGTGATGGGAGTCAGAGTGTGCGTGATGGGAGTAGGAGTGTGTGACTGAGTGTGATGGGAGTAGGAGTGTGTGTGATGGGAGACTGTGTGTGACTGAGTGTGATGGGAGTCAGAGTGTGTGATGGGAGACTGTGTGTGACTGAGTGTGATGGGAGTCAGAGTGTGTGTGATGGGAGACTGTGTGTGACTGAGTGTGATGGAAGTCAGAGTGTGTGTGATGGGAGACTGTGTGTGACTGAGTGTGATGGAAGTCAGAGTGTGTGTGATAGGAGACAGTGTGTGTGACTGAGTGTGATGGGAGTCAGAATGTGTGTGATGGGAGACAGTGTGTGTGACTGAGTGTGATGGGAGTCAGAGTGTGCGTGATGGGAGTAGGAGTGTGTGACTGAGTGTGATGGGAGTATGAGCTTGATGTGAGTCTGAATGATGGGGCATGTCTTAGGTGTGTAACGTGGGTGTGCAGCTTGGGTAGGGGGGTGCCCGGATTTTGTCTGCCTAGGGCAGCACAAAATCAAGATACACCACTGGCTGCAGGTAGAGTCAGGGGATGGCAGGGTTTTGGCAGAGATTCAGGTGACAAAAACTGTAATGGATTTTAGTCATAGTTTTAGTCCTATTAACTTGAAAACATGCAGTTGATTAAAACTGTGACAAAAAAGTTTAGTCGACAAAATTAACACTATGCTTACTGTGCCTCACGAATTCCAGATAAGTTCATCATGTTTAACACAATCACACGGTGGTAGGATTGATTCCAGGCAGGGACAATCCTCTCTTCCATTTTCCCAAGCTTGAGAAAATGATTACTTTTATATTGGGTAATGGAAACCTGCTTGAAAGTAAGACTAATCTCATTGCACGTTTCCTTGTAGAATACTCTATTATTTAATATTAAAACAATTTGTACATTTTGCAGTGCTGTACATTTTTGTTTTAACCAACCTCAGAAAGATGAAGACCTCTCAGGCTCCCCCATATGACAGTCAGGGTCTCTCCCTCTATTGTGAGGGATAGTCACAAATTGCTCCTTACTCATAGGATTGAAGCCAAAACAGTGCATACAATTCTGTGTGCCCCCGTGCCTAACCCTTAAGTGCAGTGCACAATAAGGGCCACTATGGAGCCGTTGTGCTCAGGACCCCTTCCCTTGTGGGTTGGGAACCCCTCGCTACCTGCCCACCCTAACGGATGGGTCGGGTCTTCAGGTCCTCCTTGCCTCACGGTGCAGGGAACCGCTTTGATCTTCCATCCCCAGGGCCTTCAGCTGCCACCATCCGGACACCTGGGGTTGAACTGGCCTTCCTCCGGGGAGGAACGGCCCACCATAAGGCCCAAAAGTGGCCATCACCTACTGAGCCCTCCCAAGGCAAGGAGTTGCCCCACTGTGGCCTTCCAGTGACAAAAAAAAACATAAAAAGCAAAAACACACGTGAGCAAAAACAAAAGAATCATGTGCTCCACACAGTGCAGTGATAAAAAGTGTACAGTCAAAAATAAATGATGATAAAAATTGGCCATCCCACCAGCCAAAAGGCCAGGGCAAGTGGAAAAAATAAAAACAAGTGAAGATAAAAACATGTGCCTAGTGAATCACATCAAGTGCACGGCCCCTTCGTGTGCTTGAGTGAACACCACACAGGGGAGTGTTACCCTGTGGTGCAATGTTAAAATTGGGCTTCCCCACCTGCTGGCCCTCTGGCCAGATCAGTACTCCTGTTGCCACCAGAGATTGATTCTTGACACTTGATCTTAGCCAAATGGCCGAGATTGCGCCTTACTCATGTTTTACCTACTTTTTTCCCCACTGCACTTGTTTAGTACATGACCCCCTATGTGTGGGATTGAGCCTGCAATCTGGGGCAATGGTAGCCATCATTGGGAGAGGATTGCTTTGTCTTCTTTTTTCTTTTTATAATGGTGGGGTAAAGGTGATGGAAAAAAAATTCAGTGACTAGCAGTGGCATTATCAAACACAAATCCACACATACCAAACAAGTCAGAAGGCCTGCTTTTCCCATAGAAATCACACATTCACAGTGCTTCCACCACTGGGATTCTGGGTAATCGCTGGGATTCTGTGTAGGCATATTAGTCCATGGCAGAGGCGTCACTAGGGTTGATGTCACTCCGTGCGGTAACTCATGGTGTCACCCCCCTGGATTTCCTCCAATACATTGCCAAACAGATTCCTTAGTAATGCCAGTCAGATGGCCCATTAAATATGCCACATCCAGGAGCCAAACAATTTATGTCACACACAGGAGCCCATTAACTATGCCACATACAGGAGCCCCATAACTATGCCACACACAGGAGCCCCATACCTATGCCACACACAGGAACCCCATAACTATGCCACACACAGGAGCCCCATAACTATGACACACACCTGTACCCCATAAATTATGCCACACCAGTGCCCCATTTATTTATGCCTCACCTTGGAGCCCAATTAATTATGCCACACACACACACACACACACACACACACACACACACACACACACACACACACACACAGGAGCCCATTAATTATGCCACACACAGACGCCCCTTAATTATGCCACACACAAGCGCCCCATAATTATGCCACACAAAAGAGCCCCTTAATTATGCCACTCATGGGGCCCAATAAATATGCCACACATGGGACCCCCATTAATTATGCGAAACACAGGAGCCCTACAAGGTGACCATTGTACAATTCGAAAACAATACATATCTATAAACACAAACATCTCTCTATAACTAGTTAAATTTATATTTATTTGAATTTTTTTTATATTATATTCAAGTATTTTCATATGAAATGAAAATGTTATTGAAAAATTGCATTGCTATTTTTTTTATTCCCTTTTTATCTGCGCCCACATTGCACCTAAAGGACTTAACCCAGCACTATACAGTACCCACAGAACTTGTCATTTCCCTATATTGCACCCACAGCACTTGGCTTGCACTCATAATGCACCTACATGATTTGGTATGGCACAGTGTCACTTTGCCCCACAGAATTAGCCAGCTTTACTTTCCTCATAGTCCATGATTTTTTGCCCCACAGACCATGCCACAGATTCACAATTAAAATAGACCAGTTTTCCCATTTATATGCCAGTGTTTGCCCATAAATATGGCACAGCCAATTTGCCCAATAATATGGCAGTATTATTTTGCCATTAAAAAGCCACAGCCAATTTGCCCAATACCAGTAATATGCCATTTAATATGCCATTTTGTTGCCATTAAATATGCCAGTATTTTGTCACTCAATATGCCAGTATTATTTTGCCATTCAATATGCCAGTATTTAACCCCTCAATATTCCAGAATTTTGCCATTCTATATATTCCAGCATTTAACCCTTCAATATGGCAGAATTTTGGCATTCAGTATTCCAGCATTTAACCCCTCAATATGCCAGATTTTTGGCATTCAATTTGCCAGTGTTATTTTGCCACTCAATATGCCAGCATTTAACCCCTCAATATTCCAGAATTTTGCCATTCAAAATGCCAATATTATTTTGCCACTCAATATGCCAGTATTTAACCCCTCATTATGCCAGAATTTTGCCATTCAATATTCCAGCATTTAATCCCTCAATATGACAGAATTTTGCCATTCAATATTCCAGCATTTAACCCTCAATATGCCAGAATTTTGCCATTCAATATGCCAGCATTTAACTCCTCAATATGCCAGTATTATTTTGTCACTGAACATGCCAGTATTATTTTTCCACTCAATATGCCAGCATTTAACCCCTCAAAATGCCAGTATTATTTTGCCACTCAATATGCCAGTATTATTTTGCCACTTAATATGCCAGTATTATTTTGCCACTCAATATGGCAGCATTTAACCCCTCAATATGCCAGTATTATTTTGCCATTCAATATGCCAGTATTTAACCCCTTAATATGCCAGAACTTTGCCATTCAATATTCCAGTATTTAACCCCTCAGTATGCCAGAATTTTGCCATTCAATATTCCAGCATTTAATCCCTCAATATGACAGAATTTTGCCATTGAATATTCCAGCATTTAACCCTCAATATGCCAGAATTTTGCCATTCAATATGCCAGCATTTAACCCCTCAATATGCCAGCATTTAAGTCCTCAATATACCAGTATTATTTTGCCATTCAATATTCCAGTATTTAACCCATAAATATGCCCGAATTTTGCCATTCAATATCCCAGCATTTAACCCCTCAATATGCCAGAATTTTGCCATTCAATATTCCAGCATTTAACCCCTAAATATGCCAGAATTTTGCCATTCAATATCCCAGCATTTAACCCTTCAATATGCCAGTACTTTACCCCTCAATATGCCAGAATTTTGCCATTCAATATGTCAGTAGTATTTTGTAACTCCATATGTCAGTATTTAACTGAACTTTGCCATTCAATATCCCAGCATTTAACCCTTCAATATGCCAGTACTTTACCCCTCAATATGCCAGAATTTTGCCATTCAATATGCCAGTAGTATTTTGTAACTCCATATGTCAGTATTTAACCCCTCAATATGCCAGAATTTTACCATTCAATATGCCAGTAGTATTTAACCCCTCCATATGCCAGTATTTAACCCCTCAATATGTCAGCATTTAGCCACTCAGTATGCCATAATTTTGTCACTCAGTATGCCATCATTTTGCCACTCAGTATACCATAATTTTGTCACTCAGAATGCCATAATTTTGTCACTCAGTATGCCATAATTTTGCCACTCAGTATGCCAGTATTTGCTCGTTTTATACCACCCTCCTCCCTCCTTCCCCAGTACTTAACTTACTCGTTGCTCTGTCTCCAGGACTTCTCCTCCATGCAGTCTTCCCTCCTGCACGGAGGAGGGAAACACAGCCACCGGATGTGACATTACTTCACATCCGGTCGCATTTATTTATTTATTTTCCTGGCAGCCGCATCCAGAAAAAAAAAAAAGTTCAGCAGCACAATGCGCTGCCGTGGGATGCCAGCAGCATGGTTGTCACCCCCGTTGGTGGTGTCACCCGCTGCGGTCCGCACCCCACACACCCCCCTTGGGACGCCACTGGTCCATGGACCCCTTGGAGGTAGAGGGAAAAGGTGATCATTGTTGAGTGAATATGTGATTTCTGTGTGAAAAGCAGGCCTTTTGTTTTCTTGTGTGTCTGTGCTTGATAATGGGTTTGCTATATTAATTAATTAAATAAAAAAATGGTTCTGGAACATTCCTGTTACTTAAGAGAAATTACTCTATAAATATATTGTTAAATAACCAGCAAGGTGGAAATGAAGTCTCATTTGTAGAATATTTTATTACTTTTTAATTTAGTACCATCTTCAGCTGGAGAAACACTTTAACCATACAGGTTGACTCCACTAGGTGGCACTATTGTTTAAAAGAATGAATAACCTGCAAAACCTAAAAGCAAATAAGCAATCCACTTTACTCTGCTGGGAAAAACACATGAAATTGAAAGACCACTCCAAGTTCACCCTCCCTGCCAAATAGAATTCTAAATGTTCATTAGAGCTTGAAATAAAATAGGCATTTATAATTTTATTTGTATTTTATTAAGGTGCCCCCTCCACTGTACTCTCCTTGTACCTGCAACAATGGACATCCCCAGCATCTCATGAGAGCCTGAGCTGGGATGTCACATATGTGTGATGTCAGAATTGCACCCATGCATATTTGGCGCCTCTATGGAGATGGATAGGGACCCATGCATCTATATATATTTGCACTGAAGTGTGGATCACACCTGTGGCTGTGTGGGTGCATACCTCCCAAGTGTCCCTATTTTGCACCCAAAAAAGAGGGACAATAGGGCATGAAACAAGGACCGGGGTACTTGTTTCCTCCTCTATTGTCCATCTTTTCTGGGACCTCAGAATTTTTGGTTGGTATAACTGTATCACAGGACTCAAGAGCAATAAAAGTCTCAGTTAAAAGTGTTTAAACTGCAGGAAATGTGTTTTTATATTCATTAGTCTGAATAAAAATAATTTATTCTTATTCTAAATGATTTTCCAAATGACATAAATAGTTACCAATTGGCCATAAAGTCACTGAAAATGTTCTGGTAATGCCCTGCCCATAGCCTCACTTGGTGATTAGAAATTTTGGGAGATCCATGAGTCTGATGTCACCATCATGCATGTCCAGGGATTCACTCATTATCTTCTCTGGTGGAATCACTCAGCAGGTCAGAACCTGTGCAAAAAGATGGAACATGGGCTTTATATTGCATCCTTCAATAAGTAGCAGCTATGCATAGTGGCACATATGCAGCATGCTTCACTATTTGCAGAACTTGATGTTTGCAGCCCAGAGTGGCCATCTAAAGTGGGCCATATGATTTCCCTTCATGAAGCAGAATGCTACTCTATACAGTGCTCTATAAGAACATCAGTTATTTTTCTATGATGGCTATACACTAAAAGGTGAGTTGCATGTGAGTTGAGGAGAGATGAACATTTCATCTCACCAATTTACTTATACATTGTGCAGGGACAAACCTGGTGAGCTTGATTAGCTGGGGAAACTCACCATGTTTGTCGCAATGTATAGTTAAATCTCACCTGCAACTCACTTCATCTCACCTGCAACTCACCTTTTAGTGAATAGCCCCATATGTGTTAGCAACTACATTGTGGGGCTTGTAATATCTGCCACATGTCTGTTCGTTTTTCCTTCCCCATACAGTTTCCATTGTTTTCCAGATTTTATACCTTGATTAGCATTGCTGTTTGCAGACTGAAACTGTTCACAATTCCATTGGATATCCATAGAATAAAAATACTTAAGGACTAATCAGTAAAAATGAACCGCAAGTGAATTGCTAAGATCAGGCATTAATACCGGAGTTAAAGTGATCTTCCAACTTGTCTATCTTTTCTGTTTTGCTAGTAAAGAGGGAATTAACCTTCCTTAAGTACTTTTATTCAGAGGATGACATGTCTGATAAAAAACACATCTTGCCAATGCTGTCATGGTTCTGTTCACAACTCCACCTCCGGGGGAGCGAAGATGTTAATATCTCCCGCTATTGACTGTGTGGAACATGACTGACCTTGACTTCAGTTTTGTAAATATCCCAAGACTAACATTTCCTACAAATGCTAACCTAGTATATTCTGGAGCCAAGTCGTCCCTGTAATCCCTGTATGTATTTATCTATTGAATTTGTATTTTCCTAATTTCTCCACTAGGTGTAGCTAATACGCTGCTTTTAATATCTATTACGTGACAGTACAGTATTAAACACTATTGTTTATTTTTCTTCAGGTTCAAGGCCGTAACAATGTAGCATGTTTGTAATAAAAATTTCTATTTACATTTTTTAAAAAGTAGTAAAGAATTTCACATCTCGTAACATTACAAAACACTTTATTACCACATAATGACTTTTATAAGTTTATCTTTCTTAATATAATAAATGCCAAAAACATTTTTTAATTATAGGTAGTCAATTTGATGGCAATATAGGACTCACAGCGGACTAATGTGTCCGAAAACAAAACTTTGTCTTATGTAGGGGGGCAATTTTGTCTTATATAGAGGGGCAATAGGGGTTCTTTCTATTACCCCTTATGTATAGGGGTAATAGGAACAAACAGTGCATTGGTAATCAGACTGGGAAGCTGCCAAAATGTTAGTTTCGGCTGAAACTAATTGACGCATTAGTTTTTAACTAAATTCTGATGAATTTTGTGCCAAAATGTGGGCAGCCGAAATCCTTCGGTCCCATAGAAGACTGAGACTTATTTTTGGGCCATTTAGGGAGGACCTGAGGGTGGCCCAACTCACATCTAGTGTTTTTTCTTTCTTCCCCCTCCTCCCTCCGCTATGCAGCAATAAATGTTGATACTTTATGGCCCACTTCAAGTCTCAGGATTTAGCTCTTGGAACGATGTGATGTTAACCCTGTTCTACTACTCTGGCCACTGGCCAGCATTGTCTACCTTTTGGATATTGTGTGGGCTGAGAGGCTTTCGCCACGGGTATCACGGAATCAGGGTAAACTAACCTATGGGGATTTAATTAAACCCATGGAGATAATAATTATTAATTATTATCAGAGATCTATTTCTTCACTATAGCTGAAGACTTCCCGAAATGGCCTGAAATTAAATAAAATAAAAAATGTTTGTGTAAAAATCAATAAAACATATAATAAAATATAATACAAAATAATACTTAAATAAAAATAAATAAATATAAAAAAAACACATTTAAACAAATGAATCAGAATATTTTAGAAATTATTATATTAATGTTATATATATTATAGTAAGGGATATAATATAATAAAGAAAATTGTAAATCAACAATACAAATACATTTTTCATTGCCATGGAAATAGCTTTACCTGCCATAAATGGTGCAATTACCACATCAATGAACACATCATCTTATATAAAATGCACATATTACCTACTTGGTAACCCCAATACAAGTTAGGGAATGGCCATGTATGCAGATATAAATTTATCATCATATAACATTTTATACACTACCGTGACAGCTCTTCAGGTATGACAATGCCGGTGATGTCATACCAGCTATAGGTTGGTATTACATCACGGTAATTGCTCAACATCAACAGCTGTTAGGTTATATGTACCCTCCTGCAGAGATGCAATGTGTAATGGTGCATTGCCAAGCACCATGGACATGAAACAGCATGAAATTAGGGCCCTGTTGTCCTGTTCTAATAACATGTCAAAAAGTATGTTTTGTTTGGAGAAACAAAGTTTGGAGAGATGTATTATACATGTATGATTTAAATGTGTATATGGACTTGTTTTTTCTATATACATATTTTTTTAAATAATTTTCCTCCCCTAAATCTATACTTTTTAAATTGTATTTTTTACATTTTTTTTTATTTTATTAAACAGAGATTTTTAATGTTTATAAAATATTTTTATAAAATAGAGAAAGTTTGCTGTATTTATATTATTATGAACATTGCATTCAAACATTGTGTAAGTATGCGCAGAACTTATAAAATAAAATTATATTAAAATGATGTCAATTGTTATAGAGATAAGAATATAATACCGACTTTTCCCTATTTTTATAAATTGCGATTCCTTATATTTGGCTTGTAATCGATATATGCCAAAAGACGGAGGAAGCCAAATCCATCTTCGTATAACTCTTCCTATAACCACTTCATCATAGACTACCATCATCAGATAGTGTGCCGGAACCATCGAGTCAGACCGTAAGTGATGTCAGAACGAAACCCGGTAGACAGTGTCCTTCAATTAATTTTTTTCTGCCTATATATATGGCCTCAAATCCCACGAATGCTGCCATGGTCTGAGGAATCCGATAGGTGCCAACATCGCTGCATCCACATGCTGCAGACAGAGCATGCAAAGTGCAGCCCGGCAGTATGTAGAATGGATATACACACAGAGACAATCCAATTAATTAATCATGGTCGGTCCTATCTCCACCCTGATTAATTGATTGGATTATGTCTGTGCGTATATCCACCCTACATACTGCCAGGCTGCACTTTGCATGATCTTTCTGCAGCATGTGGAACAAATATGTGTCCCTGGGAACATGGCCAATGTTGGCAACTATGGAATCCCATTGGGTGAAACAGTAAACGGACAGCATTTTGCAGGCGCGAGACCACTTTTTCACTCCTAAGTGTAAGGTATTTGCCACATAAAATCTTGTATTATGTGTTATTTATACACTGCATATTTTCTCATCATTTGGAGGTAAGACCAGACCCAGAGAGAGGAACCAGGAAGCCATTTTATTTGCTCATAAAATGTAAAGGAAAATGTGATTGCAAAATTTGTTCAGTACCATACACTCCCCTTCTATACAAACATACTATACCATTGTCGTCTTGTATGTCTTTTAGTTGTTGTTTATATGTGCCCAAGACGGTAAAGAACATAACCCTGGAAAACCATCAGCGCATACACTTTCTTTTGAACTTTAGTGCACTGTCACTTTGTGTTTTTTTTTTTTTTTACAATCTATACATTGTGTTAGTAGAGTTATAGGGAAATGCATAACGTCTGTTGGCGTCTCCTGTTTATGACATCATCAATGGTTTGATATGCAAATAAACTGTTATCAATGTGATATATGTAATATGAATACTGTGCCACAGGGTGATGTCCTAAATTGTCACCACAGAAAAATTTAAAACATATTTTTCACTTAATCTATCCATTTCTGCTGACACAATAGAAAGAACATTTTCCAGCATTTTTCATTCGTTACATTGAAATGCCTCCCGACTGCTCCACTTTGCACTGGACAGACCCGATTTTGGGAGTATGTCCCGCCAAGCTCGATCTCTGTCCCGCTTTCTATGGTCAATGTATAACTACACAGACATGGTAGCACTGACACTCAACCTACCAAGCTCCGCGCCCTGGTTTACCAATACGACCAGCAGTTGGAGGTATGTATTCACAATGATATGGTGAAAGGGCCCCTTTAGCTCAAAAAGAATTTACATAACTTGGTGGTTCAGTCTTGGGTACTTTTAAGTGTTACAGCAAATCATTTTATGTTCACATGATTTGCTTAAGCTTTTTCACCACTGTACACACTGTGGATTCCACAAAAAAAATGGCACCTAACTCGTTTCTTAAGACCCTTCTATAGAATTGACATGATAAAGTAAATCAGTAGACAACCTTTCGGCACTCCAGATGTTGTGGACTACATCTCCCATAATGCTCTTACAGCCGTAATGCTGGTAAAAGCATTAAGTCCGAAAAATCTGGAGTGCCAAAGTTGTCCTACCCCTGAAGCAGACTATTGAAAAAAAAAGCAGCAAAATCCATTTCGGCAATTTCACTGGGGATTAATTCTTATGCTACAAAAAGAAAAAGTGGCGGCCATTTTTACACCTTCGGAGTTTCTCGAGCTTGGCATGTACAATGAGAAGCAAATGCAATTACTGCTCACTTACTAATACGCCTCCGTAATTGAACACCTTTTAGGTTTGAAAAGAAGTTGTTACTTTGACTTCATTCACAGTTTGATACCCAATAAAGGAACATTTTAGCTTTTCCCTTTTCAAATGTAAACTTCCTTTTTTTCGCCCCTAGAGCATATTTAAAAAGAATGACGGCTTATTTGTACTGCATCAGCATATGCCGAGTCTCTCTAGATGCAAAGAATTCTTTGTCTCCCACAAGAGATTCCTTTCAAATATATATTATCTGTACCTTTCATTTCAATACACCTTACAGTCTACGCAGTTTTCATTCAGAACATGGAAGTTCTAATTGGCGTCACTAACAACGTATAAAACTCCGAGCAGTCTTATGATACTTCAGGTTAGATACAAAGCCAATTCATAATTTCACTATTAGATAGCAATTGTGAATAATCATATTGCGAGCGAAAATTGACTGTCGAACATAAAAAGGCTAAATTAGCTTGATTATTAGAATTGTGAAGCTGTTTCTTACATCAAGAAGTTATGGGTGAATTGTAGTCATCTGTCCCAACTTTTAACAAGTTATAAACTTAAGAAACTCTATATAAAAGAAAAGAAATTCTATACATTTTACTATGTGCATCTAATAATTGAATACATATAGCGTATTTGCTTGATTATAAGATGATCCCGCAAACGTGGGATCTTAAAGGGACTGTCTGATGCCCACAATGCATCTTCCAAATGTTCATGTGCATTAATGTGCACTGCTTACATTTTAAAATACTTACAGCTAGATGAAAATTTGAAATTACGGCAGTTTGCAAGAAACCGGGACTGCCCACACTAGCTGAGTAAAAGTCAATTTCCTTTTTTTTATTTTTTTATACAAAAAGAAAAAGGTGTACCCAGCGCTGTAATCTCAGCTATAGCTGCATTGAGGCAGTGTGTCCCTAAACCACACACAAAACAACATATACAAATTCAAAAAGACATAAAGTGCGCTTAAAGCAAACTGTGGAACACAATTGTATATATAACACCTTTTAGGTTATGATAGTGAAATATTTACTCTTGTGTGAGATCAGGAGGAAGCTTTTTCCCCCTAGAGGAAATGCACTCACAGACTTATGAAGGAATAGTTGCACTTCAAATTAAAGTTGGTGTCAATGGGATCCTGATGTTAGCAATCTTCTATTGGCTTTTTGGCTCAAAAGACACAATGACAGACATCCGGAATTAGTATATAAGTAACAGTTATATTTAATAAATAAATTATATGCTTACATGGAGGTTCTCTAGCAAACGAAGTGGGCGCCACACGGCCACAGAGGATATCCTTCCAGCAGATATAAATAAATAAAATACTTAAGTAGGTAAAAACAAATTGTATAGTAAAACAAATACAGTACAAGTAGCAGGGTAAGTCCAGTACACAACGCGTTTCGCCCTTTGTGGGCTTTGACTAGGCGTCTGGACTCCCTGCTTCAGAATGGCGCTTTTATCGTTGGTGTCTGGACATCTCTTCCGCATTCGTCATCCGCTCGCGAGATTTCGGCTTAGACGTTTTCGTTTTTACTTTCGTTTTGTTGCGTGTGCCATTCTGCTCATGTATATCCATGATGGGAAGCAGAGGGGAAAAAAACAATTGTTTTACCCTAGACACAATGTATTTAAATATTGCACACCAATATTTGCATAGTAGAAATTAAGTATATAGTATGCAGATGGAAAAAGGGGGGGGGGGAATTTATATTATTATAAGAAATATTTTAATAAAAAACGGGGATACATATTTGAAAAAGGGGCGCTATTCCATGCTTTAAAAAAGGGGACGTTTTTGCATGGGTAAATCATGTTTTTTTGCTATAACCCGTTGTTATATCCAGTACCTTTTCTACATCAAGGTTCCACCTCCTTACTTCTTTGTATTGGCAAAGTGTGGAGCTCCTCCAAATGGTGAGTCACCTATTTATCTTATGGACTTTGAGTCACAGAATCGTGTCTGCTCCAGTGGCATAGGCCAAGTGAGGATTCCTTGACATCCAAAGGGGCTGAACTATTAAAGCTAAATTGACAAATGAACTGTGCAAATCAGGCATTGATAATGGACTTGGAAATATTCGCCACCTCACTGAATGGGACTGTCTAGTGCCCAAAATGCATCTTGAAAAATATTAATGCATCTTGCATTGCTTAAAATATATAATACTCACAGCTTGATGAAATTGTGTAATGACAGCAGTTTGCAAGAAACCAGAATAGCTGAGTAAGAGCAAGGTCACTCAGAGTCCATACACAATGTATTCAATTCGAGGAGCACAGGAAGTGACTGTATGAAACAAAACTTTATTTCCTATATAATCAGTGCAGCTGCACCTGCAGTAAACATGCAGAGTAATCTCTGAGGAGGGCTCCAGTCAAATAAAATACCAGTTGGGTGGCTACCCTAATGGCTGATCTTGACAGTTCACTTTGAGCCGCTACAGAGTTGTTGGGAGCATGATGTTACCCTGCTCAGAGCCACGGAATTAGAGTAGTGTTATATCCCTAATCCAACACAACTGAGTAGTTCTAAACCCTTGATGAGCAGCCTTGAAGACTGTTTTGGATACCACTGACTAAGTCCTTGTTTTCTGCAGCTGATCTAAAATAAGGCAAATAAAAAACTACCTGATTACAACAATTTTTAATTATTCTTTCAATGGATACAAATTCCAAAAGACAATGAGATTTCTCCTTGGATTAACAATCACTAAATAAATATTAATGCCTATACTACGCATAAATACATAGTAACATAGTGATTTAGGTTAAAAAATGACACAAGTCCATCAAGTTCAACCCTTCTACTTATCATTCCAGCTTTTGATCCAAAAGAAGGCAAAAACCCCTTAAGGAAGCTATTTCGAATTTTGCCTCCTATGGGGATAAATTCTTACTTGACTCCAAAGGGCAATCAGATTTCTCCTTGGATCAATAAGCTCTATTATTAATGCTTATTCTATTATTAATAGCCCTGTATGTTCTGATTTTCTAAAAAAACATCCAGACCATTTTTAAATGCATCTATTGTGGTTGATAGCACTACCTCTCTTGGCAGTGAGTTCCATAACTGTATTGTCCTTACCGTAAAGAATCTCTTCCTTTGCTGTCTATGAAATATTTGCTCTTCCAGTCTCAGGGGGTGACCTCTTGTTCTTTGTACATTTCTGTTAATGAACAGGTCACTGGAGAGCTCTTTATATTGACCTTGCACATATTTATATAATGTTATCATATACCCTCTGAGACGCCTTTTTTCTAAATATATAAATGCAATTTTTTAAGTCTCTCTGCATTACTAAGATCCTCCAATCCCCTTATTAATTTTGTAGCTCGTCTTTGCACTTTTTCTAGTTCCTTAATATCCTTTTTAAGGACTGGTGCCCAGAACTGTACTGCATGTTCAAGGTGAGGTCTTACCATTGATTTGTAAAGAGGCAAGATGATATTCTTCTCCCGTGATTCTATACCACGTTTTATACATGCCAATATCTTATTGGCCTTTGCAGCTGCTGACTGGCATTGGGCACTGTTGCCAAGTCTGTCATCTACAATTATGCCTAAATCCTTTTCATTAGTAGTTTTTCCCATGGAAATACCATTTAAAGTATATGTTGCTTTGTTAATATTTTTCCGATAATGCATACCTCTACGTTTGTCTATATTGAACCTCATTTACCACTTAATTGCCCAGTCCCCCACTCTGTCCAAATCTTCCTGTAAAGAAAAAACATCAAAATTAGCCTTTATTGCCTTACCTAATTTAGTGTCATCAGCAAAAACTGAGACATGAATCTCAGCCATGTGGGAGATCATTAATAAACAAATTAAAAAGAAGAGGGCCGGAAACAGACCCATGAGGTACTCCCCTCAATATTCTAGTCCAATTTGAGGATTTTCCATTTACAACAACCCTCTGCATTTTATCTTTTGTCCAATTTTCAATCCAAAAAAAAAATTGCCCCCAAACCTATTTTACTCTTTTGTGTGGAACTGTATCAAATGCTTTAGCAAAGTCCAACTAGATCACATCCACACCTAGATCTATATTTTTACTGACTTCTTCATAGAATGTTATGAAGTTTGTTTGACAAGACTTGTCTTTCACAAGACCTGTCTTTCACAAAAAATAGCCCTCTATTTTCTGCTTCTTTAAAAAAAAAAAAAAATACTATCCAGGCCCTTTTTAAAGGCATCTAATGTGTTTGCTAGCACCACCTCTTTTGGCAGTGAATTTTATGCCTTTTTTGTTGTCCTTATCGTAAAAAATCCCTAAATCTCCTTTCTTCAAGTCTTAGTGGGTGACCTCTTGTCTAGTGTTGAGCGAACCCGAACCGCACTGTTCGGGTTCTTACCGAACATTACGGTTTTTGGACCCCGGACCCGAACACGGACATTTCACTGTATGTTCGGGTTGGAGTTCGGGGTTCGGCGATTTAATGGCGCGTTTTGAAAGGCTGCAGGGCAGCCAATCAGAAAGCCCATAGCATTACATACATATACATTGTATGTAATGCTATGGGCTTTCTATAAACCGAAAGTCTATAAACCGAATCTCTTTCTGTTTATAGACTTTCGTTTTATAGAATGCATGTAATGCTATGGGCTTTCTATAAACGGAAAGTCTATAAACCGATCTCTTTCGGTTTATAGACTTTCGGATTATAGAAAGCCCATAGCATTACATGCATTCTATAAAACGAAAGTATGTTCAGTGGCAATGTTACGTAATGTTACGTTTGGCCAGTAGATGGCACTGTTATAATACGAATGGTTACATTCGTGTAACCTGAATGTTTAAATGTATCTTTCAAAGTTACTTAATTATAGACGAAAGTCTAAACCGAATCAATTTCGGTTTATAGACTTTCGAATTCTAGAAAGCCCATAGCGTTACATGCATTCTATAAAACTAAAGTCTATGAACCGAAAGAAATTCGGTTTATAGACTTTCGGTTTATAGAAAGCCCTTAGCATTACATACATATACATTGTATGTAATGCTATGGGCTTTCTATAAACCGAAAGTCTATAAACTGAATCTCTTTCGGTTTATAGACTTTCGTTTTATAGAATGCATGTAATGCTATGGGCTTTCTATAAACGGAAAGTCTATAAACCGAATCTCTTTCGGTTTATAGACTTTCGGATTATAGAAAGCCCATAGCATTACATGCATTCTATAAAACGAAAGTACGTTCAATGGCAATGTTACATAATGTTACGTTTGGCCAGTAGATGGCACTGTTATAATACGAATGGTTACATTCAATTGACCTATTCGTATGAATGGGGACTCTATTTCGGTTTATAGAATAGCAATAACATTACATGTATTACATAAACCGAAAGTCTATAAACCGACTCTCTTTCGGTTTATAGACTTTCGGTTTATGGAATGCATGTAATGCTATGAACGAATGAACGAATGGTTAATAAATGAAAATCATTCGTCCATTTGTGCTATTGGCTTTCTATAAACCGAAATAGAGTCGGTTTATAGAATACCAATAGCAATACATGCATTCCATAAACCGAAAGTCGTTCATTATGTTGGTTTATGGAATGTATGTAATGCTATTGGTTTTCTATAAACCGACTCTATTTCGGTTTATAGAATGCCAATAGCACGAATGGACGAATGATTTTTGTTTATTAACCATTCGTTCATTCGGCTTTTGTTAGTTTAGCATTTTCGTTATTCGTTTTTCGGACGAATGGACGAAATGCTATTTTCGGACGAAAATGCATTCGTCCGAAAACGAATGCACATGTCTACTATATATAATCTGGAGTCACTGCACATCACATGAGCTATTCTTAGTGTAGGGAGAGGATGCTGCAGCTGTGAGGGACAGATAAAAAAAAATTCTGGTGTTGAATCTGCAAACTACAGCGATTATTCAAACTACAGCGATTATTCAAATTACAGTGATTATTTTAGTGGGTGCTATACTACATATTTGTACCCTACCCTGAGCCCAGTGCCACGGAGAGTGCAGTGCACTTGCAACTGCATGTGTGCCAGGCACATGACTTTAATCCTGTTCTGTTAGCTCAGTGGGCAACATCTAGGCATTTTTAAATACTGCAATTTGTTGGTGTTAAATATTACATTTGCATCCTGCACTTCATATCTGAGAGTCAAATAGAACTGTCAAATACTGTGCTTACAGCGCACTTTGAAAAATTCTAATAGTTTTGGGTGGTAAATAGTACATTTGCGTCTTGCGGTGCACTTCATATCTGAGAGTCAAATAGAACCGTCAAATGCTGTGCTTACAGCGCACTTTGAAAAATTCGAATAGTTTTGGGTGGTAAATAGTACATTTGCGTCTTGCGGTGCACTTCATATCTGAGAGTCAAATAGAACAGTCCAATACTGTGCTTGCAGCGCACTTTGAAAAATTCTAATTGTTTTGGGTGGTAAATAGTACATTTGCGTCTTGCGGTGCACTTCATATCTGAGAGTCAAATAGAACAGTCCCATAATGTGCTTACAGCGCACTTTGAAAAATTCTGGCTACCTCCTCCTCCTCCTCCTCCAGCGCCGCTTCCACCTTCTACTTTAATATAAACTGAAAGAGAATACCCTGCACTCCAACCCTCTCTCAAATGGATAATTCTGTTGATCCTCCTGGCAGCCAAGCTTTAGATTTATTTTCTTCCAAAGCTAAAATCAAAGATTCCATCTAGTGCTATTTTATGGCTCAGCTGTATTTGTAATTTGTATGTATTTTATGTTATTTTAAGTTATTTCCCTATCCACATTTGCTTGCAGGGCACTTGTCATACTCTTACCCACATTTTACTTCATTTTGCAGCCCACTAGGCCTTTCCAGGACTTTTTTAGAGGCATTTTAGTGGCTAAAAGTTCGTGTCCCCATTGACTTCAATGGGGTTCGGGGTCAAGTTCGAGCACGGACACGGACATTTTTTCGAAGTTCGGCCGATCCTGTCGAACCCGAACATCCAGGTGTCCACTCAACTCTACTCTTGTCTTTTGTACTGTTCTGTTAATGAACAGGTCTTTAGCATTGTGGGGAAAGAGATGAAAAGGGTATCTCTACATAGGATATTTAAGGAAAGTTTCCTAGAGCCTTAAAAAAGAAATAATGAACCACAGCCAAATCCTAAAGTCTTAGATTTATTTTTCACATGGAACAATTTTAAAAAAAATATTTCATTTATTTTCTTTGTTTGAAAAATATATACAGGAAATTCAGATGCAAGCTAATCTGCTATTTTGTGTGTTTGGAATTTTGGCAAATGGTATGTTCTATATGTCTAAAAACATGTTTTATAAGTAATCCTTATTTGAATACCCCTTTAGTATACATACACTATTAAAATTAATTTAATCAATAAAAAGCATGTTTTTATTCTTAGCTACTTGTCCTGTATGCATGACTGCATTTATCTATGACCGTTTGTATTTGTGACAATGTATGTGAATATGTGTACATGTGACAGGATGAGTGTATTTGTGACTGTGTGTATGTGACACTGTATGTGTGACTGTGTGTATATTTGAAAATGAGAGTGTATGTATGATTGTGTGTGTATGTGTGACTGTTTTTGTATGTGATACTGTATGTGTGACTGTGAATATGTGTACATGTGACAGTGTGAATATATGTATGAAATTGTGAGGAGGGGGGCACATATTGCCAGTCTGATTTCTTATTTTTTTGCTCTGTCCTGCCAGTTCCATTTTCAGTCTAACTATATAGAGTAGGAGGTTAAACTGTATCAATATCTGTCTAACTGTATGTAGATAGATGGTATGCTGCACTATATTCTATATCAGACTAACTATATACTGATGGGAGTTGTATTGCTATTTATATCTGATATATTCCTTACCAAGTATATTTCTGCTCCATGTCTGTCTGATACTGATGGGAGCTCTGCCACCTTCCATGCCTGGCTAGTCTGGCTATATACTGATGGGAACAAAATGTACCTTGTATAGTGAGTTCCATTGCACATGATGAGAAAAAAAAAGACTTTATTTTTAGTCAGATCCCCAAGTTCCTATTCTATAGCTTTTGTGGAGGAACATGGACTGCACTTGGACTCAGGAAGACCAATGTCTTGGGCTAGACCTGGTTTTCCCATCACTTAATGTCAGTGCTCGGAGTCCAAAGAATCCTAACTCGAATCAGCTTCCAAAGGGAGTGGATTCCTTGGATCCCAAGCGTTGTGCTATAAAGGGTTTCACCTGTACTTTCTTTTAATTTAATATGGCTTTATTAAACTTTGTAGGACCTTTCAGATTGCTAGGTAAGGAAGCAGAGGAATCGGAGAAGTGGAGACCATCCTTGGTTTGTCAAAGGAGAAAATATTTTTTTTAAAAATGTAAGGGCAATGGTAAATACTATAAATTAAAAAGGAAACAAAATATTTGCACATTTTATTGGCACACCAATTGGCAAAGCATACATGAAATACACTTGTTCATAACACATTGACTTATACTGTGTGCTCGAAATGATCATATGAAAATGGAAGAAAATTTAGACCTATAAAGTTCCACATAAATACACTGCAATAATAATAATAATAAAAAAAAATGCAAGAGGGATTTACAAAATATTTATACAAGAAATATACTATGAAATATAGCAACACCGCCAACTGAGATACAATAAAAACACAAGTCGGAATTTTTTTTTTTAATAAACTGCCCACAAAATCAATGGTTACATGGCTTTGATATACCAGAATGAAAAAAAGAATCCAAAAGAATCGGGTATATTTTTTTTTTGTGGAAAATATTACATCTCCCAATGTTCCTTTAGCTATGAAAATGTTCAATGCACAATGCAGTACATTGTAATGATCCAAACAAACAAGAAATCATAAAATAAGATATAAAAGAAAAAAAAAAAATCTGCATTCATTTGTTATATAGGAAACCAAACAACAACAACAAAAAAGATATAAAAAGTTTCAACAGCTGGAATTTTACAAAGTTATAAATGAAGTTGAAGCTCCATTTGTTAAAGCACAAATGATTTTAGTATTACAAAAAAATCCACACTTACAAACTATTGTAAGTTAATACTGTCTCAAGCAGCTCCTATAAGCACTTAGAGCTATAGAACAGAATCACATGTTACAGATTTATTTATCATTCATAGAAATAGAGGATTCTTTGCAGGTTGTGATACCTTATATAACAGGAGGATCAATTATTCGACTGGGGAGAAAATGAAAAATATATATATATATATTTTTTAAAGATTTTATTTTGTTAATTGGATTTGCAAATTAATCTGCCAACGGACCATATAATACAAAATAAAAAAAAAAGTAATTAAATGTCCAGATAAGTGCGCCTGCAATTTTAAAATGAAGATAAAGAAATAATAAGGGGGTTTGGTTAAAATATTTGTTAACAGTGCAGGATTAGGGTGCAAGTCTTCATCCTAATAATTAACAAGCCAAAAATAGCATTCTCCACAAATTGTATTTTTATGTAGGGGAATCTCTTAAAGGAACATATGTGATTTTATTCCTAAAAGACAGTAGATCTTTATTTCTTTGATTACAGTAAATGGTGGTATTTTTGTTGGTTTATGTAACGTGGAAGTGTAAACTCCATTGCGCTCAGACACAGAAGGATATATCATTTAATATTCCGTGGGACACAGCCCCTCTCTAAGAGCATAGGGAGCTACGTATAAAGTTGTAAAAGTGGAGAAATCAGCAGAAAATTCCATTTATTGAGACTGTGATTGTTCCACTTTTACAAGTTGACCCAGAACTGTCCTTTATACCTAAACATCATATGGTGCACACTTGTAATAATCATGACATTTTTAGGAATATAGTCGCCAGTGAGTTTACTATATTTAAATAAGCACTCTGTGATGGCATCTATACACACCATGTCATGGATGCTAATATAACTTGACTTCTTAAGTTAAAGGGACCGTATCACCTAAACTTTTTCTTATACTGAGCATGTAGAGAATAAAACAATATTGAAAATTATTTATATTTTGTGATAGTAGAAAATTCCTGAAATAGGAGAAAAAAAATGTGTTTTAAATGTGTCTGTGGAGTCTCATGTTTATGACATCACCTGTGGCTTGAGATGCAAATTACACCTTTCCCATTGAAAACCTGACCATTTGCATTGCAAGCCACAGATGATGTCATAAGCAGGAGACTCCACAGGCACCCTTAAAACACATTATTCGCCCAATTTAGGCACTTGTCTGCCATTTTGCTAACACGTTATATAAATCACACAATGTGTAGATCATTTTCAATAATTTGTATTCCCTACATTCACAGTATAAGCAATTTATTAGTGATACAGTCCATTTAAAGTTCTGGTTGTTTTTTTCAGTATGTTTACCCCACATTTATATCCTGGGGGTATTTATAAATGTCATTCAAATGTTCTTTGCATTGGAATTGAAAAAACAGATTGTATTTTCCATCCCCTATAGTGATGCCAGTTTATTGTTCTTATCTGCTTCGGTGTGCTTTGGGCACATTAAATAAAGACAATAAAATAATACATTATAAATTCTACGCACTAATTCATTTTTTCGATGTTTATGTTCCTTTAAGTTACCGAAACAAACTATCATCATGGGCAAACCTTTAAACGATCCAAGAGCCATGCTGGTTTTCTCTGAATATGTAAGTATTTAGAAAGGTGTAGTGAAAATGTAATCAAAACATCAGTTTTAAAGAGTTTCTTGAAAATTCATTCCTCAAATTCGGTGGAATTTCAGGCGACAATTTGTACTTATATAAAAATATTTCTGGGGTACAAAAAAGCTAGATAAATACTACTATTAATGAGTAATATAGTAACCGATAGTAACATATTTTGTTTTTGTTTGTTTGTTTGATACTATTTCCTATTTAGGCAATATGAAACTCTTGACAATAGTCTGTTTACTAATATTCTTCTACATTATGACCTGTGTATTCAGTATAGCATTGGATATATTCATATACAAGTCTTTTATTGATACGTACAAGGTAACTGAGCAGGCACTTTAGATAGAGGCCTTGTCTTATTCATGCCCCACTGTATAGCTGAATAGATCAGATCAGGATGTCATTTCTATAGTTTAAATAGCATCTTTTGTGAGACATTATATTAGATATTTTAAACTTACTTACATTTTATTGGAATTAATATGGTGCATGAATTAACAACTTCTGTTCCAGGCCTTCTGTTTAAAGATTAACCCTCTCCTAAAATTTCTTAGGCTCATTAAAATATCTATTAAGTTGTGAGTAATTAGTAAGGGATTATTTTATCTCTGCAAAAGACACATAAATAAACAACCTCTCCATCTTCTAGTTTTATTTTTTTCTGCTCATCCGTCCCCACCGTTATTTTTCCTGGCTTTTTAAAGCTACTATGCCTAATCAGAGTGTAGTATAATGGAACAATTAAGGAAACGCCTTTGGGAAGGTAACTTGTTCTATGTAACACATGATCTCACAGAAGTAAGGCAATGAGTAAGTTAGAACGTTTGTAAGCTCTGTTGGGAAATAAAATAGGGTTTAAAAGTGACAAGCCCCCGTTACCATGTTGAATCAGATACAAGCCTCCATAAGATATGGATTACCCACACTTTTCTAAACCTTCTCACCACTGAATAAGATCAATGCATATTGTACAGATATATCATAATTATTTAATGTATCACAAGGGACAAAGAAACCTATTGAAACCAATAAGAAGACTTTGAGTCATTGCACTCCTATTGATGATTATTCTTAATTTATAAGCTATTAAGAAACAGGTACTTGTGCAAAAAGTTCTTGGTTGTAATAATTATACCATGCGGTATAATTACAGCGCAGGAAACAATGCAATGAATTGTAAATGTAACTCGTTCTACACAACAGTGAGTTCTCCGATGGCGACTCGATCTATTGGGACGCTTGCTGTGTTGTGTTTTCAGGTTTGGTCTCTGGATTAGTTGGAGCTTTGTTGTTCCACGGGCTATTGTTTCCCATAGCTGGTGAATTGTTGAAATCCTCTTCATCATCCATGCCATTAGCTGCATCATATTGAGTGTTTTCTAGTCTAGTGATTAGCCTTTCGTCTTCATCTCCAAACTCTCCTCCCATCAAAGTTGGTTCTCCTACCACCATCACATCCTGTGAACAGCACAGACCATTATTATGTGGGGACCTTGAGGAAAGACAAAAAAACTATCGATGACTGAATGTGTGCATTAAGAGTAGCCTTGCACTGGCTAACACAGTGTTTATTCTTTAACATAACAGGGTTCAGATATGTAGAATACACATTTGTTATTGGATTAAAAGGGTTATATCCAGCTGAGAGCGCTGCACACCTCACACGGAGCACCCGCGCTTTGTATTTCTGAGGGTTTGCGTGCTCCGAGCAGAGAGCACACAAACCCCAGAAATACATCCAAAAGACGCCACTGCGCTGAATTTGGCAACAGAGTCACTTACTCTGTTGCCAGTTCAACAAGCACGAAAAGTATACAAATTTTCCTATACTTTTCGTGTTAGTTGAATTGTTAACAGAGTGAGTGACTCTGTTGGCGAATTCAGCGCAGCGTCGTCTTTTGGATGTAATGACGTCTCTCGGGTATTTCCGGGGGTTTGTGTGCTGGCTGTTGTGTGCTGGTTGAAATACACGAGAGCTCGGGCTGGCAGCACGCCTGTCACTCAGGGGCACGATACACCCCTGGCTTAAACCCACACCCCATCTCAATTCAGTTTATTTTTGTCAAAATTAATAATTATTGAGACAATTGAGTTAAATACCTTGCAGGCATCACTCATTTAATTAAACTGGATAAGGGTCTGTCTGTCATATACTCTCCTGTTGTTAACTAACATCAAGCCTTACATACAATTTTTAGTTGTAATTATCAATTAATATGGAATGCAATTTTCAAGCTGATGTTTCTATTTCCAAAACAAATTAATTATCAAATAAAAACATATCTGACTGCGCGCATGCCTCTCTCTGAGAAACCTGGGCGATGTGAGGGATATTATACCACAGTGTTTTTCATTGGACCCATCTATCTTTTGTTTCAGGATACACTGTGTCAATTGAACCATGCATATTCAGTTCAGTTTTTGCTTCAGAATGAACACTTTTGTGTTTTTGTTAGTTTTTCCCTACTTAAACCAATAGAAGTGTGAATCAGTTTAAAATTGAAAATGTAATCTTCAGCCTTTTCTTTAATGTCCATGGCACAGATGATACACCCTCTTCTTTGGCCCATACAGGTTGAGTATCCCTTATCTGAAGATCCAAAATCTGAAAATAATTTTTGGGATATGGGTCAGTTCGTATAAGGGATACTCTCCTTCCTGGCGGCACATTTGTGAAGCTATTTTGCTACACCCTCCCGGGTGCTGTACATTTGGAGCCAGCGCTCATGGGAAATGTAGTTCTCAGCAGCACCAATGATGACACCAACCCATAATAGCTACAGTATATGCTAGGGTAGATGTGGCACATAACTGCTGAGGCAGCTTTCTTGGGGAAGGCAAAACAATTTTTCTTTTGTTTTTCCAGGTAAACATTCAATTTTACCAACAATATACATACCTCCCAACATTTACCCCCAGTGAATGGTGGCGCTCGTGGGCAGAGCTTAGTAGTTGAGTGTCAGCACAACCAGTGGTATTGTCAGTCATCCTGACAGCTCTACTCACCTGCTGTCAGGACGGTGGAATCCTGCTGTGCCGCCGAACTCTACTACTGTCCCGAAAAGCAGAACAGAGGAAGAACTCGGCGGGACAGCAGGGCAGACCCCCCCAAAATTGGGATGGTCCCAAACAAAGCATCATTTTTTAATGACAGAAACTAAATTAGTGATCTATTGGCCTGCTTCACTCTAAACAAAGGTCTTTATTCTCTAGTAAGCCAGTCGGATCTATTCACAAAACGTGAGACGAACATTTTATATCCCTAACCTGACTACACATTGTGCAGGGATCCGCCTGGTGCATTTTGCAAGATGAAGTTGTAAAGATGTATCTATTCATTATGCAGAGCCATTAGATCTCTTCTAGCTAAAGGTGCTCACCAGCTTGGGCCTATATATTAACTAATATAGTTAAGTCAGTGAAATGTTCATCTCAGCTCACCAGCACCTCAGGTTTAAAGAGTAGCCCCCCAATGATTCAGATGTCTTGACATCACAATGAAGGCTATTCACTAAAAGGTGAGCTGAACATTTCATCTCACTAGTTAAGCTATACATTGTGAAGGGACAAACCTGCAACTCCCCTTGAAGAGGCAAATAAAGAAGAATACCTCACAAATGTCGAGGTGAAGCAATGTTCATGTAAACTGCCATTTTTAAACATAATTTAAATAAATTGCATTGTTCTGAATGACTATCTTAGATTGGTGTGTATAGAGCAGGTAAAAATAGTGGTGAAAAATCAATTCTGTGGCAGAGTTCCAAACAAAGAGCAGCAGGAGTATTGAGTTTCCACGGTGATTACTTCATACTGTGTACACAACAAAATTACCGTATTTTTGGGCAATTTCAGATGTTGTATGTAATTTTTTTTGCCTCTGTAGGTTAACTAATATAGTGATTTAAAATGGTGAAAAAGTGTATTGTCATCCAAAACCAGTCAGTAGGCCATGATAATTTCACTGCTGTCTGAATAACTTAACAATAGTTATTTCTTTTTATAAAACACACCTAATAGGGAATGTTTTATAAACAGTAGGACCCTGAAATCAGGGAATTATCATGGAATATTGACTGGTTTGGTATAACAGGCCATTGGCTCTGCCTCGGCCCATTACTTACCAAACCGTTCCGTATTCCACGATAATTCCGTCTCACTCGTGTCTTATCTCCTATGCATTTTTTTGTGGTGACGAACTGTAAATGAGAAATAAGTAGGATTTGTTAAGAAAAAATATACAGCAAACGAGAAATGGCAATTACAGTACTTGCAGAAAACAACATATATAACATTAAACAGCATAGAATAGACTCAGAATAAATAAAATTACCCCTTCTTATCTAAATGCCACATTTGTACCACAACAGAATTGTGCAAGGTACTTTAGCTAGTGTTGATTATAATGTATTCGCTATATATCTTACATACATTGTTAAAGGAAAATGAAACATTGTTTAACCCTGGCTTCCTTGAAGGAAGCCAGGGTTAAAAAATACATGTCCCGGTAGAATTAACGCGACTTTTATCTTAATAGATACACGCGAGTTTACTAACAGCGAGAGACCCTCGTTTTTGCATGAGATCAGCAAGGGGGACCAAGGTCCCCCCTGCTGATCTCATACAAAAACGAGGGTCTCTATCTGCGCTAGCAGAGAGAGCCAGCCTCCGACCAGACGGCTGCCTGGTTCCTATGGAAGCATGGCAGATTTCGGTCAGAGGATAAACTGGTGTGTACTATACAAAAGTACATGCCAGTTCATCCTCATACTAGTGACAACTAAAATTTCACTTGTGCTATTATATTATATCTATTATATTATATTGTGCTATTATATTAGAAGCAAAGGTGAAAAAAAATAGTGTTTAAAAGGACTCAACCTAAACATTGCTTATAGTGTGAATGTAGCAAATAAAATACAATGAAAAACATTCAAAGTATAAACAATGTTTAGGTGACCCTTTAAGAAGATTTATAAATATGAATAAATATGATAAATAGTCACATTTTATGGGAAACCTCTTAAATTATAATGTATTTATTTGCATAGTAGGAGTAGCAGGGGATATCCTAGTTATGGAGCTTTTAAAATTAATTCAATTTTATATTGTGACTGCATTTTCAAATAAGAAATTTTTTTTTTTTTTTTAAATTCACTTTTCTATTTTATTTGCATCTGTCATAATGGTTCTATCTTGTGCTGCTAATTATTTTATACAAATGTCCAGGTAAAGAAAATAAAAAAAAAAATGTATAAACTTTTTTTTAATTCTCATATTTACCTTCCAGCACAGTCTAAATTATTTTTCACGTTTTTTTCAGCATAACAGAAGTTATGGAAATGACTATAAGGCCAGAGAAGGTTCAGGGACCCACAGCACCTTCCTTTTGTTCCCTCAATGTTTTACCTTCTTTGCTGCTTATCATATACTCACATCGTAGAGGACACCTCTGTTTCCACGTTGGCTGATCTGCAAGCTTCAGCTGTTCAATGGACCATTTCATTTATTTTTATCATTTATTTAGGGATCAGGGGCATTGGGAGGGATATTTTATGGAAAAAATGGAAATGGTGCCAGGAGGGGTTAATATTTATTTATTTTAGGGGCCAGGGGGCATATTACTGGCAACATGCTTGGTCACAGTTACAATTTTTTGGTAGGGGTAAGGGGCATTGGGGAAGCCACTTTTTTTCAGCTTTACCCCTTTAGTGCTATTGGGAGCCCTGTTTGTGTTCCCTACCGCACTGAATGGGTTAATGTGCATTTATCAGCTGTGCTAAGCATTTGAAACATTTTAGCCTTTTTTCTCAGGCGGTAAGCTAATGGAAATAAATGAGTGCTTTGTTTGCCCATTAACATTTACCTGTCCTCATTGAATCACTGATTGTGCCGTAATTACCCCCAAACGTCCAAATTTGCTCGGGACAGTCCTATAGACCTGACATCATCATCCCGATTCTCTGGGACCACATAGGAGAACGAAACCTGCGCATGCACACACAGTCATATTGCCATGGATGAGTGAATGTGCTACTGCATACATAGAGTGGCGCTAACACTCTGCCTTCCAAGCCATGTCCCCTACCATCCTGCGTCGATGACGGGGCATGTGAGAAGCAATGGAGGTGTCTGTAGTAGGATTATAGGGGTACAGAGAGTATCGTTGTACTTACATTTAAGGTGATTTGAAAAACTGCGCTGAATTATCAGATCACTTTAATCTTACTTTAAGAAACTAACACATAGCAGTATGTTTGTAGGTGTTCAGTCCCTAGGGCAGTAGGGAAATGCTATAGAATGGGACCTACAGGAACTTGACTTGACAGGTTGAGGTTAGCGGCTGGTATTTTCTTCTTGCTGTACGCGCTGTTTGCATTGTTTCCAGCGCTGCTGTTTGAGGTGCTGCTGGTGGAGTTTTTTCTTTTCCTCCGTTTTGTGGTGGTCTGTCTTGTGGGTTCAGCTGGTGAAAACAAAGGACAGACAAGGTTATTAGACCTCTTACCGTTATTTCCGTGAAGAATCTCTTTGTCAGGTCGTAGAATTTTGTTGGCCACGTCAAATGAAGTAATATTATTAATATCTGACATCTCAAATGGCTGGATCCTTTATATGCTCCTTTTATTGGCTTTGTGTTGTTTTTAGTGTTGTTTATAGTTTTTACTTGGGATAAACATTTCCTCTTAAGAAGACCAATCTGTCCTCTTTCCTACATCTTTTCTAGGCGCTCAGCAAGGTTAAGGGTCACATCATAGTGCTTTCCAGGGATTAGCCCTTTATCTTTACACTGCGGTTGATGTACATGTATATTTGGGGGCGTCATTTGTGTTATGAGGTCAAAAGCCACCATCCCTGTACACCCATGATAGCATTCAGCTATCAATACAGTGAAGGAGTTTAAGCACGCGTGGGATAGGCACAAGGCTATCCTAGATATAAGATAGGGCCAGGGACTAATAAAAGTATTTAGAAAATTGGGCAGACTAGATGGACCGAATGGTTCTTAATTGGTGACATATTCTATGTTCTATGGTCTGTGTAATTTGTGAGTCCCACCAGAGCATTTGCAGTGTACTCGTGTATTCCGAAAAACGTGTAAATGTTAGGTAATAGTAACTGAAGGATATTGCAGGTGTTATGTCCTTTGCTTCTATATCACATAAACTGTGAAACTCATGAAAATGAACAAAAAAAACAAACACGTACCTGGGGGAGCAACCATTCGCTGCCATTTTTGAAATAGGCAGGTCTTCAGACAGTCACGAGGGCTTAAGTTATATGTTTTATGTCTTGACATTAATTCTTGCATTGGCTCCAGAATAACACACAACTAGAACAAATGACAAAATACATGTACTTAAAAAAAAAAGCAAAGATCAACACAATGACTTGCTTTACATCTTGAAAATATAAACGACAATACTTGCAAAGGAATAATGTATAAAGAAATAAACCTCTACAAGTGAGACTGACATCTGGGACAGACTGGCCTGAAACCCCCCCCATCATCTCTTAGTAGATCCAGATGAAAGGAGGACATTTTCATTTTTATTTCCCTGTTAAATATTTAATAGTAACTAGAATACGGTAATAGTGTGTACTCATTGGAATTGCCATGAGAAGAAGCATTGATAGAAATGGTAATGTAATAGATGAAGACACATCAGTTGATGTTGAATTAATGTTGCAGCAACATAGTTAGTGTAAACACAAGCTATATATGTTTTCATCTCCCATGTGATTACACGTATGCCATACCTGTCTACACTACACACTTAACGGATGCTCTTAAGGACCGCGTGCTACAGGCACCCAAACCATGCGCACCCAAACCATGCTAATATTAATAATATCATAGGTGGGACTTTGAAATTGTATATTTATCTAACATCTCACCAAAAACATATACAATCTACAAAATTGCGCTAAGCAACAGTAAATTAGTATTAAAAACTACACCTTTTGCACTGAGAAGACCAGTAACGTCCCAAGATGTTAACATAATCTGTACCATATGGAACTCATGTACTGCTTATTTTCCATCAGCAGCGGATACTTAGTGAGTAGGATATTCAAGGATCTTTTCAATCTATTCAATAAACAGTGGACTGTGGTGAACCAAGAAGGCACAGTGCTGTATTTAGTGTGAGGCAAACAAGGCACGTGCCACAAAATTCCAAATTGGGGGAGCCAGAGAGACACCACCTCTGTGCTGCCTGTTCGGCTACACGTGCGATTTGACGGGGTGCTGACACGTGCCAGGTCATGTCACCCATCTGTACTCGCTGGGCAGGGAGCTGAACTGCCACTGGCCACCAGGGACTATGGTAAGTCCTGGGGTAAGGGGGGATGGGGGCTTTTAATGGGGGTGATGGAGGCATGTAATGGCGTGATAAAGGCATATAATGGGATGATGGGGGCATTTAATGGAGGGTCATGTAATGTAAGTGAGCAGCATGGGTAGGGGTTTCTCCAAATTTTGTCTACCTAGGGCAGCACAAAACCAAGATACACCACTGGCAAGGCGATTGCAAAAATACAGCATCAATATTTGAGTTCGAAAGATACTCAAGTTGAAGAATTTGGCTATTTTGGTCAATCTGGTTCTATTTCCTTGGTATCTCACTGCTTACTGAATAGACTTCTCTATGGTCGAATATGGTATTCAAGGCCACACCCAAAGACATCATGAGCAGTTTTCAAACTGATAGGTAACAGGAAAATAATAATCATACAGTGTAACAATGAGCCCTCCTAATAACATGGCAATACTGTTCATTTGATTTTGCATTTTCTTTGTATCATTACCTTTTGAGGCCCATAAAAAAATAGCTTAGCAAACAAAATCATCATAATCAAACAGTCACCCTGGGAGTTTAACTCATCAGCTGTTACACACACACTGACCCAAATCTCACAATATATGTCATTTAATTGTAATAACTCTTGATGGATCGAGTATCGCTATGTTGTTCAGTGCAGCATGATCTTTAAATGTATTTTGTTCTCACTGTTTCCTTTCAAATAAAAATTAAATCCATAAATAAATATAAATTCCACTTCCTTAAACCACTTTAATTGGACACACTCAAGACTTACTGTCCTTTACAAGTCCAGTCTAGGTGTGCTGTCCCAAGCTTTCATGTTCATGAACATTGACAAATAAAGATTAATGAAAAAATGTATTGAAAACCCAGAAGACATTCTGTACTCCTCTAGTGATAAACAAATGTATTGAAGCTATTTTATATGCTTTATTTTATTTTCAAACTGTGATTCCAAGAAAAGCGCTCACTGCTCTTGCACCAGCATTGTTAGGAAATATGTCTCTTTATTCCTTTATGAATTATTTTGTGTTTGGGGAGTTTGGCCGCAGAGGATAAACCATAAGCCAATTCATATGAATGATTGAATATATCACTGTGCGAGAGATGTTTACTGCATGTATTTTTTAGATTCGTGATTACCTGGAAAACTGCAACTGCCACTAACTCATCTCTATCTATTGAGTCACCTCCCTATTTACCCACCCAAAAATATATCTATCCATGTACCCCGATCTACGTACCCATCAAATTCCCACTTGTGGAAATCCATCCATCTCCCCCAATCCATACATCCATCTACCCCGACCCACTCACCTATCCATACATCTACCCTAATCCATTTATCCATCTACCCCAATCCATACATCCATCTACCCCAACCCACTCACCTATCCATACATCTACCCTAATCCATATATCCATCTACCCCAATCCATACATCCATCTACCCCAACCCACTCACCTTTCCATACATCTACCCTAATCCATATATCCATCTACCCCAATGCATACATCCATCTACCCCAACCCACTCACCTATCCATACATCTAACCTAATCCATATATCCATCTACCCCAATCCATACATCCATCTACCCCAACCCACTCACCTATCCATACATCTACCCTAATCCATATATCCATCTACCCCAATCCTTACATCCATCTACCCCAACCCACTCACCTATCCATACATCTACCCTAATCCATATATCCATCTACCCCAATCCATCGTCCTAACCATACATCTAACCCTAATCCACAGATCCATCTACCTCAAACCATACACCCATCTATCCTAACCCACCCACCTGTCCATAAATCTATTCCAAACCATCCATACATCTACCACCACCCACCAACCTATCCATTCATCTATCCCGTTATCAATCCCACTCTCATCTGTCCTAATCCATCCATCTAGCTCAGTCTATATAACCATCTACATTACCCACCCATCCACACATCTATCCAAACCATCCATCCATCTACCCCAACCCACCAATTTATCACACATCCCAGTTCATCTATCCATCTACCCCAATCGATAATCCTATATCAGTGCATCATTCTACCCCAATTCAACCCACCAATCTATCCATTCATCTAACATAATCCATCTATCTACCCTAATCCATACATCTTTCCATACACATGGAAATGACACCACCAATGGTGGCAGTCACTCATGAACCAATGTGTAATGCTAACTCCAGACAAATGCCAAGCGTTAGCTCTTTATGCACAGGATCCGCACTTCTGAGCAGCGACAGTGTAACGCACGTATTAAAAAAATTCAGCTGCTAAAAAAGACTAGAAAACGACGTCTGCTAAACAGGTATAATTAGCCATGGAGACTTTATTTTATAAGCAGGCCGGTATAAAACAAACAAACAAACAAACATTGGCTAGAGGCCAATGTTAAGTCTGTAGAGGCAATAGAATTCCTTGTATTTATTTATTTTGAAGAAAGGTTGGCAATAGTTACCGTCAGGAATGGAGGCTAAAATAATAATCTATTATTTCCACAAACACTTTCTTCCCAGAGAAGGCTAACAGCACTTTTACACATGTTTTTGAGCCTAGACATTGTGTCAGCTGCTCAGTGGCGGATCCAGTGGGGGGGGGGGGGGGGGGCAATTGACCCCCCCCCCCAGAAGTGCCGTGTTCTCTCCCACCTGATGCACACTGCTGGCTCACTTGGCAGGGAGACGCAGGAAGCAAGGGCTCAGTGTGTGTAAACAGGTAAGAGAGAACACGGGGAAGGAGAGAAAACTGGGAGGGCAGGGGGACAGAGGAGAGAACACTGGGGATGGGAGGGGGGACAGAGGAGAGAACACTGGGGAGGGGGGAAGGAGAGAACACTGGGGAGGGAGGAGGAGAGAACATGGGGAGACAATGGGGGACAGAGAAGAGAACACGGGGAGACAATGGGGGACAGAGGAGAGAACACAGAGAAAAGAAGTGGGGACAGGGGAGAGAAGGGGTGGCAAGGGAGAGAAGGGGGGGGGGGCAGAGGAGAGACCACAGGGGAGAGAAGGGGGGACAGAGGACAGAACATAGGAGGGACAGAGGAGAGAACATAGGGGAGAGAACAGGGGGGGAGATAGAGGAGAGAACCGGGAAAGAGAGGAGAGAAGGGGGGGGGGGGGTCGAGAGGCGAGAACACTGAAGGGAGAAGAGAGAACAAAGATTGGGAGAGGAGAGAATACAGACGGTGGAGAGGAGGAAAAGAGACAGCTATGGGGAAGAGGATAGTGACAACCATGGGGAAGAGGAGAGACATACATGCGTAGAGGGACAAAGACACAGTCATAGGAGGTAGAGGAGCGAGACATGCATGGGAAGGGAGAGGAGAGACAGACATGGCAAAGAGAATAAAGAGTGATATTGGAAGGGTTTAGGAGTAAGACAGACATGGGAAGGCAGAGGAGAGACAGACAGACATGGGAAGGCAGAGGAGAGACAGACAGACATGGGAAGCAATGGGAGAGAGACAGACATGGGAAAAAATAGGATACAAAGACAGACATGGGAAGGAGGACGAGAGAAACAGGCGAACATGAGAAGGGAGAGGAGAGAGACAGGCGGACATGGGAAGGGAGAGGAGAGAGACAGGCAGACATGGGAAGGAGGACGAGAGAGACAGAAGGACATGGGGGAGAGGAAAAGACAGATGGAATGTGCCCCTCCCTCCCCCGAGTTTAGACCGGATCTGGATCCGCCCCTGCAGCTGCTAATGGATGTTATCATTACACATCATAATGGTAATCATTTTATCGAACTGTAAAGGATGAACAACTGAGCTGTCCATGCAGGAAAGTACCACTACAAACCAGACAAGCTCTTCAGTAGGTGCATTAACTAACTGAGCCATTTCACCAGCATAAAATGGCAAGTAAACCATTATTAGAAATATTTCTAAAAGTGACACAAATGATGATCAAACAAATGATGACCCAAACCTATTTTACACATGACATTTCAGCTACCTGCCCATTTGCAGCTTTTGCTCTATGAATGAGAGCATTAGGAGATGAAACATAGGTTATTAATAATACTCATACAATGTAAAAATAAAACAATAGTTTAAATGGATCTAAAAATAAGCTGGGAGTAGCTCACAAGGATTTCACAAGGAACATCTCTGCATCTCCCCCCACACTGCAGCTTCATCCCACGTGCCTGCACTTCATGCGTATGCTTCTCACAGCAGCCTGCAGACATTTGCAGTTATCTGACCCTAGCTAGCTTATACGGTGCACTACATTGCTACAGAATAATCTTTCGCTACTGAAGGATTGAGTAACGGTCAGCAGCTTAATAAACAATCTGCTTAGCTCAGAAAAAAACCTGTTGTAATATTCTGGTACTAGAGCCCTCCATAAAAGAGCCTATATCTATTGCTTTTATTAATACAATGTGGATTTAAACAATCTTGCTAAGAGTAAACAGACTACTGCAGGAATATATATTGAAACCCAAGTTATGCAAATAATTAGTAAAAAATAAACCACACCAATTAGCAACTGGCAGGCCCCCGCAAGTGATTCAACACCATAACTGAATATATTAAATTAGCCTGGAGACATGGCAGGATATACAAAACAAACCAGTGCGGAACTAGTTCACAATCATGTATTATGACCATGGAGGCCTAGCCCCCTTGGCCATATCTCGAAAAAAAATTGTATTGTATTGTATTGGTTTGTGGCTTGTACCATGTTATTAGGCTAATTTAGACAACATAAGGAAACTAGGAATAGAAGAAAAGATCCGGAAGAATAGAAGAAAAGATCCCCATAAGGAGCAGCCCTGGGAGTAGTTAGCCTCCTAGCAGGGAAAAAGATTATCTCTTGCAGTAACCCAGAGTTTATACAAATAATGATGTTACAAGATAATACACTTTCGGCTACTTTGGAAGGACCCGGCTTCATCATAGAAGTCCCGGCGGTCGTGCCGGGCTGCAGGGGAGGATGTCTGCGCTCATCACGCAGACATCCACCGGCTGTTAGCGAGGGGGATCCAGGTCCCCTGCAGCCCTGCGGTTTGAGGTCAGATTATAAGACAACCTTGAATATAAGCATTTGCTCTGAAAAAAACCTCATCTTATATTCGAGCAAATACAGTATATTTGATAATTAAATGAATTAATTAGTTGTGTGCCCTATTTTTTCCCTTGCTTTTTTCTTCTGTAATCTGATCACAGAGAATGATTGGATTTGTATCTTTTTAAAGGGACACTACCACTTACATAAGGTGTAACTAGATAACCTGGTCATTTAAAACAAACACATATATAAGTCATAAGTCACTGTTTTTATTTATATATATATGATTGAATTAATTACATAGAAAAATAAAATTAGATGTTTATCTCCATTTTGTGAATATTTTCCATGGTGCAACATTGTCCAAATTCTTCCAGCCAATTTCACTTTACATCTGTGGCTAAAGGCTGCATGATGATGTCATAAGATACTCCCCTGCTCTCTTAGTAGCTTCTGTGTATCATAGTGGGCAGGACTAAGCGGCTGTGTACATCTTTTTTTTTTTTATCTGCCTTCGAACACAAAGAGAGGAGATTAATCTGATCAGACAGGATCATAACTCTGCCCCCTTGTTTTGTAATAGTTACATTAAACTCCCATTCAGTGCAAGTCTATGGTGGGATCAGGGGTGTCACTAGGGTTGGTGTCACCCGGTGCGGAAACTCATGGTGACACCCCCCTGGATTTCCTCCAATACAATGCCAAACAGGTTCCTCAGTAATGCCAGTTAGAGCCCAGGAATATTGTGCCATTCAGAGCCCAGTAATATTGTGCCATTCAGATACCAGTAATATTTTTCCATTCAGATACCAGGAATATTGTGCCACTCAGAGCCTAGTAATATTGTGCCACTCAGAGCCCAGTAATAAAAAACAGACATCTGATATGCTCTGAAAAAGTCCCCTTGTCTTATAATCGAGGTCGTCTTATAATCTGACCTCAAATCGAGGTAATCGATCAGTAATATTGTGCCAGTCAGATACCAGGAATATTGTGCCATTCAGAGCCCAGTAATAAAAAACAGACATCTGATATCAACAATACAAAATAAAAAAAATGAAACCTTTTAATTTTTTGGTGGCAGTGTCCCTTTAAATGAGAGTAATGAGTGTAGTAATACTGTACTAATGTAGAGATCCTCACCAATTCTACCATACAGCCCAATAGTTACAAGTGACACACAGTAAGTAAAATAAATAAAACAAATTGTAATAAATATCCATTTCTGTGCACATAACTCACTATTTGTGATTGATGATGTAAATTGGCACTGTTCAAAAGCAAGTATAGCAATACACACAAAGAATAGATTCAATAAAAATGGCCATGTTTAATATAAGTTGTGTTATAGCAGTGAAATAATTATTCTGGCTTCAAGCCAACATTACACTTGTTACCAGTAGATGGCACTATGTATTCATACAAGGCTTAGAATGATACTGCAATAAATTGTTCTTGTGTGTAAAGCAACTGTGGTATTTCAAACAGAAAAACATTGTCTTCAAGGGCTGGAATTAATTATAAGAAATGGAAAAATCTTGGTAAAAACTGAGAAAAAAAAACTAATTTCACCACCATGCAAAATACAATGATTAAAAAAAAGGATTAACAGGCATACTGATTCTGTTAGTGTCTACCACATAATACAGTACTTGGGAAGCTAAGCTCACAGCACTGGGAGAATGGCCCATAATGCACAGCTTGATAGATTAGCACTCAAAATAAACCAAATATATTTCCAAAAAAAACATTAAAATTCTTTATTTCTAAAGGAACCTGGATTACAAAATAGTTACTCACACTGTTCCGTGTATTGATTTGTATATAGAACGGACAGAGCTAAAACTTCCTCTGGGGGCCCAGTCTTGAAATTTGGGATAGATCACATAGCTCGGCAGTAATAGCCCACATATGCAAATGCCCTGTCAGTTCAGCTCCAATGGAAGCCTCCCAACAGGGAGGCCTTAAAGGGACAGTTCCACCTAGCTTATTATCTGTATGTTGTGCACGTTTATACATAGGCAGAACACACTTATTTTTCATTTAAATGAATGTACATTTCTCCTGTAGTTTTACACAGGGGACGCTAAATTCAGTGACATACAGCAGGGAGGACTTGGAGAGACAGGTAGCAACAGCAATAAATCAAAATATTTCTGCTAAGAAATATATATATATATATATTTTTTTTCTTTATGTTATCTGAACTGGAAGGTGGGGCTGCTCCTTTAAATGCGTTTTGCATTGAACTCTTCACCAAGATCGGTTTTTATCTCCCAAGCTTTACCTGATAAGGTCTTGGGAGCTGCTTTGCTGACCCATTTTACTGTGAGTCCTGCTATGATGGGGGACTCGAGATCCATGGACTCATGATATTAGTCTGGTGCCATCGGAGCACCATGTTATAATGGGATTAACTTGTATTTGTATATATTTACTATATTTATTGTGCTTTGTGTATTTGCTTATTGTGTTTTAATAATTTTACCTCAATAAAAGAAAACAAGAAACACACACAACTTTAAAATGAATAAGGATAAATCACAATTCCTTACATGTGTGCTCTCTATCTGCCATCTCTTCTCTTCTCGGTTGGGTGATTTGCAAGCTGTGATAGTAGCAAGATTGTTGCACAAGTGGCCAAATTCATCAGGTAAAATTCACTCTACAGCATGACTGTTCAAGTAGCAATTTGCAGGATGTAAGTGCTCCCATTTTTAAACGCTATATCAATAGGGTTGCCACCTGGCCGGTAATTTACCGGCAGGCCGGTAAAAAAATTGGCATTATGCTATGTTAAGTCTATGGAGACAGTAACAAGGCCGGTATTTTTCTAAAGAAAAGGTGGCAACCCTATATATCACTGTTCCTCTTTGAGCATTCGGAATTAAAAACATAAAATACATAAATAGGTCAACTTTGGGGGAAATCCACAGGATTTCTCTTGTCTGCAGAGGCGTCGCTAGGGGTTGGCTACTGGGGCTATAGCCCCGAGTCCCCCCTTCATAGCCCCGAATGGAGACTCTAGGGCTAAAGTATTCTTTAGCCCCGAGACTCCAGGGCTATAAATATAAAAAAAAAAAAAAATCCCCCGGTGAGCTTTCCTCTGTCTGGGACATAGTCCCAGAATCGGAGGATTAACCTCACGCGGGGGTGAGGGCCGATCGGGAGGAGAGGCTGCTATAGGGAGCTCGCTCCCTAGCCTCTCCTCCTGGCCATAGAGATCACAGCGCGACGGGTGCAAGCTCCGCCCCCGTCGCGCTGTGTCAGCTGCTTGCCGGATGTCAGGTGGACGGACATCCGGCAGAAGGTCCTGGATGACGGACCAAGTGTAAGGTAAGTAAAAAAAAAAAAGTGTGACTGTGTATGGGTGTCTAGGTGTGTGTGTGTGTGTGTGTGTGTGTGTCAGGGTGTCTAGGTGTGTGTGGGTATTACTGGGTTCTGAGTGGCACAATATTCTTGGGCTATGATTGGCACAATATTACTGGGTTCTGAGTGGCACAATATTCTTGGGCTATGATTGGCACAATATTACTGGGTTCTGAGTAGCACAATATTCTTGGGCTATGATTGGCACAATATTACTGGGTTCTGAGTGGCACAATATTCTTGGGCTATGATTGGCACAATATTACTGGGTTCTGAGTGGCACAATATTCTTGGTCTATGATTGGCACAATATTCTTGGGTTATGATTGGCACAATATTCTTGGGTTATGATTGGCACAATATTACTGGGTTCTGAGTGGCACAATATTACTGGGCTATGATTGGCACAATATTACTGGGTTCTGAGTGGCACAATATTTTTGGGCTATGATTGGCACAATATTCTTGGGCTATGATTGGCACAATATTACTGGGTTCTGATTGGCACAATATTACCGGGCTATGATTGGCACAATATTACTGGGTTCTGAGTGGCACAATATTCTTGGGCTATGATTGGCACAATATTCTTGGGCTATGATTGGCACAATATTCTTGGGCTATGATTGGCACAATATTACTGGGTTCTGAGTGGCACAATATTACTGGGCTATGATTGGCACAATATCACTGGGTTCTGAGTGGCACAATAGTCTTGGGCTATGATTGGCACAATATTACTGGGTTCTGATTGGCACAATATTACTGGGCTATGATTGGCACAATATTACTGGGTTCTGAGTGGCAAGATATTCTTGGGCTATGATTGGCACAATATTACTGGGTTCTGAGTGGCACAATATTCTTGGGCTATGATTGGCACAATATTACTGGGTTCTGAGTGGCACAATATTCTTGGGCTATGATTGGCACAATATTATTTTTTTCTGAGTGGCACAATATTACTGGGCTATGATTGGCACAATATTACTGGGTTCTGAGTGGCACAATATTCTTGGGCTATGATTGGCACAATATTCTTGGGCTATGATTGGCACAATATTCTTGGGCTATGATTGGCACAATATTACTGGGTTCTGAGTGGCACAATATTACTGGGCTATGATTGGCACAATATTACTGGGTTCTGAGTGGCAAGATATTCTTGGGCTATGATTGGCACAATATTACTGGGTTCTGAGTGGCACAATATTACTGGGTTCTGAGTGGCACAATATTTTTGGGCTATGATTGGCACAATATTCTTGGGCTATGATTGCCACAATATTACTGGGTTCTGATTGGCACAATATTACTGGGCTATGATTGGCACAATATTACTGGGTTCTGAGTGGCACAATATTCTTGGGCTATGATTGGCACAATATTCTTGGGCTATGATTGGCACAATATTCTTGGGCTATGATTGGCACAATATTCTTGGGCTATGATTGGCACAATATTACTGGGTTCTGAGTGGCACAATATTCTTGGGCTATGATTGGCACAATATTACTGGGTTCTGAGTGGCACAATATTCTTGGGCTATGATTGGCACAATATTACTGGGTTCTGAGTGGCACAATATTCTTGGGCTATGATTGGCACAATATTCTTGGGTTCTGAGTGGCACAATATTCTTGGGCTATGATTGGCACAATATTCTTGGGCTATGAGTGGCACAATATTCTTGGGCTATGATTGGCACAATATTACTGGGTTCTGAGTGGCACAATATTCTTGGGCTATGATTGGCACAATATTACTGGGCTATGATTGGCACAATATTACTGGTATCTGAAAGGCACAATATTACTGGTATCTGACTGGCACAATATTACTGGGTTCTGAGTGGCACAATATTACTGGGTTCTGAGTGGCACAATATTCTTGGGCTATGATTGGCACAATATTACTGGGCTATGATTGGCACAATATTACTGGTATCTGAAAGGCACAATATTACTGGTATCTGACTGGCACAATATTACTGGGTTCTGAGTGGCACAATATTCCTGGTATCTATAATTGTACAATTTTCAAACACTGAAAAATTTGTGGGTGTTTTCTTACATTTTTATTATGGGGGGGGGTGGGGTGCAACACTCAGGGTCCGCCCCGGGTGCCAAATGCTCTAGGTACGCCCCTGTGTGTGACCGAGCTCATCTGGGCTCTAGCCCCAGATCATCCGAAGACCTAGCAACGCCCCTGCTTGTCTGACCCTCCCCCGAACTGATTTTGTGCCGAAATCAGCCATGTTGGGTAGCCATTTAGCAAATTCCTCCATAGTTCGGCTTTCCGCCCCGAGTTCAGGCCAGATTGCGGGATATCAAGTAGACCCTTATTTGTCTTCAAATCTGTGTACACACTTAAAGTGCAGTGATGAGGTAAACTGGTGTGAGTAATGTTTTGGAGCAAAAATATCCAGCTTGTAAAGCTAATTTGTAAAATGCTCAGATTGAGTAATCTGTTTATTATGAATGTGATGAATGTGACAAAAGAAACACCTGTCTGAAGGAACAAACAACACTGTCCATCAAAGAGACATATTCGTAAGACAATGACAACCGAGCACAAAATGGTTTCAACTACATTCTAGCGGGAGCCGATTCTCTCAGGTAAAAGATATCAGACTATAATCTACCGCTGCCTTGCATTATGTCATACCTCACAGTCAGAAAATGTCAGAAGCACCACTATAAACGGAAAAAAGAACAAACAAAATAACCACCAATATTTTCCCCCTTATTAGGTATATTAAGCAAAGTGGAAGATTTTAAGTGGCTGGAAATTTTGCCAATGCATTTGTTTAATCATACTGTAGCGTTACAAAGTTTGATATAGGATTGTGTTTCAGTAAGCACCTAATTGTGCTTGTCTGTTTTAATTGGGCAATTGCTGAGGAATAACTTAGACACTTGATATCCTGCCCAGATTATGCAGTGTCGTAGTAATTCATGTTGTAAATCAAATAACTTTAACACATGCATAGTAGTGTGTCACACACAGTAAAGCATGCTCAATATTCAATAGTGTCGATGTTTTTTCTGAGCAGAAAGAGTAAAGAATGGCTTTTTAACCATTGAAAAATGTTTGGTTATTTTAAATTAAAAACAGTTTAAATCAACTTTATTTGAACAAATCTATATATTTCTAAGGCTAATGAGGATATGTGTGGTTATGTGTCCGAGTGCACATTGCTCTCAGATCGGCCTGTGGGCCGCATATTGGACGCCCCTGCCATGGAAGATCCAAAAAATGAAATCACATCCTATGTCACATATGTTCATTCTCATTATTTAAAAATGCCTCTGTGCGGCTGGAGGAACCAGTATCTTCATAGAACCACAACTAACAGTATCTATTTAGTAGGTTGATATTAGCTACTTTAGAAAACAACCATATCAATATAATATGTATTATTTGCAGGACTAAGTTGCATCCTAAGGTACACTAGCATGAAATCATTTTATTCTCGTATTTCATCTTACGTACTGTCTAAATTATTGTTTTGTTACTTGTTATGTTGTGCTCCTTTTGAGCTATTCTCTTTTTACTGAGTTGTTGTAAATTAGTTAAGAGTTGAGTAAAGTGTTATTAACTGTATATATTTTTTCACATTTGGTTACATTTAAAGGTACTATCCTGCTATTTTATCATAGTGTACCTTTATGTAAAAACTTTTGTTAAAGTAATAAAAAAAAATACTTTCTATGAAGGACGCAGCCTGGGCATATGAAGGCATAGCTCCTTTTAATGATTTTACTTTTCGACATTCGACGGGTTCATAAGAAGCGCCAAGTTTTCTTTGTTTGCCTTTATGAACCAGATTGTGATGACAGCAAGGTTGGATAACCTTATTACTACATATCCCATGATGCTCAGTTAGCCTAAAGACTGAATAAACAGCATGGAGTGGGCAGATAAATGGCAAAAGAGATCCAATATAGACAAATGTAAAATTATGCATTTGGGGTAAAATAATAAAAAATGAAACATATAGTTTAAATGGTGTTTCCTTGGGGAAAACTACTAATATAAAAATAGTAATTATAGACAATAGACTTAGCAGTAGTGCACAGTGTCAGCTGGCAGCTGCAAAGGCCAATAAGATATTAACATGTGTTAAAACGGGTTTTGACTCACGGGAGCAAGATATTTATCTGGTAAGACACCACCTTGAATATGCAGTTCAACTCTGGGCACTTTGTCTAAAAAAAGACATTATGGAACTAAATGAAGTTCAGAGGAGGGGTACAAAACTAAAAAGGGGAATGGAAAGTTTTAGTATTGGAGAAAGTCTAGAACAGTTACATTTGTACATGCTAGAGAAACAGCATAAATATATACAAAGGCCAATACAAAGGGCTTTCTAAAGAACTGTTCATTAAGGACAAAAGTTCACCTCCTAAGCAGTGGTGTATCTTGGTTTTGTGCTGCCCTAGGCAGACAAATTTTGGGCACCCCCCCTACCCACGATGCTCCCCCACGACATGACCCATAACCCACGTTGCACACCAAGGACATGCCCCATCACCCCATTTGCATGCCTCTATCACCCCATTAAATACACATTGCCAATATTATTTGCCCATAATATTCCCCAGCTAATTTGCCCAATAATATGCCAGTATCATTTGCCATTATTATGCAACAGCCAATTTGCCCAATAATGTGCAAGTATTATTTGCCATTAATAAGTCACAGCCAATTTCCCCAATAATATGCCAGTATTTGCCATTTAATCAGCCCCTGCCAATTTGCCCAATATTATGCCAGTATAATTTGCCATTAATATTCCCCAGCCAATTTGCCCAATAATATGCCAGTGTTATTCTGCCATTTACCGGTAATATGCCCCAGCCAATTTGCCCAATATTAAGCCAGTATTATTTGCCATTTAATATGCCCCTGCCAATTTGCCCAATAATATGTTAGTGTTATTTGTCATTAATAAGCCCAAGCCAATTTGCCCAATAATATGCCAGTGTTATTTACCTTTTAATATGCCCCTGCTAATTTGCCCAATAATATGCCAGTGTTATTTGCCATGTTATATCCCGCAGCCAATTTGCCCAATATGCCAGTGTTATTTGCCATTTAATATGCCCCTGACAATTTGCCCAACAATATGCCAGTGTTATTTGCCATTTAATATGCCCCTGCTAATTTGCCCAATAATATGCCAGTGTTATTTGCCATTTTATATCCCACAGCCAATTTGCCCAATAATATGCCAGTGTTATTTGTCATTTAATATGCCCCTGCCAATTTGCCCAATAATATGCCAGTGTTATTTGCCATTTAATGTGCCCAGCTAATTTGCCCAATAATATGCCAGTGTTATTTGCCATTTTATATCCCACAGCCAATTTGCCCAATAATATGCCAGTGTTATTTGTCATTTAATATGCCCCTGCCAATTTGCCAAATAATATGCCAGTGTTATTTGCCATTTAATGTGCCCAGCTAATTTGCCCAATAATATGCCAGTGTTATTTGCCATTTAATGTGCCCAGCTAATTTGCCCAATAATATGCCAGTGTTATTTGCCATTTCATGTGCCCCTGCTAATTTGCCCAATAATATGCCAGTGTTAGTTGCCATTTAATGTGCCCAGCCAATTTGCCCAATAATATGCCAGTGTTATTTGCCATTTAATGTGCCCCTGCTAATTTTCCCAATAATATGCCTGTGTTTTGCCATTTAATGTGCCCAGCTAATTTTCCCAATAATATGCCAGTGTTATTTGCCATTTAATGTGCCCAGCTAATTTGCCCAATATGCCAGTGTTATTTGCCATTTAATAAGCCCCTGCTAATTTGGCCAAATCCCCCCATCTACCCAGCACTTACTTTTCCCTGGTGGCTAGTGGCAGGCAGCATGGAGTCCTCCATGCTGCCTCTTCGGATCCCCGGCGGTTGTGCCGACAGGAAGTGCCGACAGTCACGTGATGGGCGCTGACGTCATACGCGAGCCTGTCACGTGACTGTCGGCACTTCCCTGTCACACTGCACGGGGAGCCGATCAGGCAGCACGGAGGTTTCTCTGTGCTGCCTGTTCGGCTCCCCGTGCAGCCTGCACCTCCCCTCTCACCTCCGTCTCTGCCTGCAAGCGCGGTCTTTTTTTTTTTTATAGTGCTGGGGGGCGCTGCTGCCCCCCAAAATTTGCCGCCCTAGGCATCCGCCTAGGATGCCTCGCGGGAAACACATAACTACTCCTAAGACTGGAAGAAAGGAGATTTAGTCTACAACAGCAGAAGGGATTTTTTACATTAAGGACAATAAAGGAATGGAATTCACTGCCTGAAGAGGTACTGCTAGCAAGTACAAAAGATGCCTTTCAAAGCGGCCTGGATAGTTTTTTAATGAGTCAGAACAAAGAGGGTAAGTATGTTAGTATATGCAGTAATATTTATTTAATGCTTGTTAATCCATGGAGAAATCTGATTGCCATTTAGGGTCAAGGAGGATTTTTTTTCTCCATTGAAAGCAGAATTCAAAATTGTTGGAATAAGGTTTTTTTTGTCTTCTTTTACATCAACAGCGGTAAACAAGGATTAGGAAAATGATTGAACTTGAAGGACACAAGTCTTTTATGAACCTAAACTACCATGTAACTATTAAAATTAAGTTCGCAAACATCCGGAGTGCTAAGGTTAGCCATCACTGGCATAAACCAAAATTTGTTTTCAAAAGGTTAGAAGTAACACAGCAATCTGTGTTATACTAGACTTGGGGGTGCTTTATTTTCTGCCCTGGTTCAATTGACTAAATCCCATAAAAATAGTAGTGACACAGGATCTCTAATCATATTTATTTTATACATCTTAACTTTATCAAAGCTTTTGATCCCATTAGAGCAGAGCAGAGCCGAGCCAGCTGTCAATGAATTTAATACAATCTTATTTATCATAGTACGACATACCTTGATACAATAAATCCACGGATGAAATTCTCTCCTATAACCAGAACAAAACAGACTTATAAATAACCGTCTTCATGGTCCCGATTCTTTCGTGCTACGGGTGATCGTATTCAGCTTCTCCCATTTAATACTGAATAAACTCAAAGAAAGCTTAGTTTAATGACCCAAAAGCAGATAAACAGAATACAGCACCAGTGTATAAAGATGCCAGTGTCTGTAACTCTCCCTGTTTTTGGAAAATGTTTTTTGGAGAAATCACAGATCAACCTGGACAGAATATTTTGAAACTGAAGGTGATGTTTTTCCTGGGCGAAGGGGTGAGGAATTATACTTTTCCAGTTTTCCCGCCTGCTGCATCTTAAATTCAAAAATGCACTCTAACAGATTTAACAAAATTAATTTCCCTCATGCTGCACGTACTGTATAACAGAAAGAAATGGGGGTAAAGTGAACCAGCTACTAAATGCCGATTTAAAATATCAATTCTGATTTAATTTGGTCAATTCTATTACTTTGCTTTCTCAATAGCGAGCAAGTGTGTTACTTATTTTATTGTTGTGTTTGTGCTTAAAGTTAAAGAGGGGAGAATCATTTATTTGTGGCTCTTCCTGTGCAGAGCTACAGGTTAAGGCATGCAATGCATGATGGGGCAGGTACATGGCTCCAACAAGGTAATAGTGCAAGATAAGTAACAACAAACAAATACACTCTATTCCATAAAACTGACCAGCACTAAGGTTTACCATTGCTCAGATGAGGTTGTTGTGGAAATAATGCCCAAAACCTGCCTATTTATCAAAAGTACCTTATTTGCTCGAATATAAGACTTATTATAAGACGACCCCCAAAACTTTGGATATTCTTTTAAGGAAAAAAAAATAAAAACCTGAATATAAGACTACCTTATAGGAAAAATGTTTTACTTGTATATATTCACATGTAAATTGCTATTTAATATTTTATAAAAATTATGATATAAAAAATTGCATTTCTTGTTTTTATTTCCTTTAATTTGCTCATCTGCCCCCAGACGTAGCCAATGCATCGCCCCCAGAGCCATCTGTCACCCAGACATAGCCATTGCATCATCCCCACAGCCATCTGCCAACCTAGCCAATGCTGCCCCTAACCCCAGACTTAACCAGTGCTGCCTCCCCCACCATAGCCAGCCTTAACCAATGCTATCTCCCCCGACTTAGCCAATGCTGCCTCCCCGTCCCAATGCTGCCTCCCCGTCCCAATACTGCCTCCCCCTCCTTCAGACTTTCTTAATGCTGACTCCCTCCCCCTCCTCCAACTTATCCAATGCTGTTTCACCCCTCCCTCCCCCAGACTTATATACAGGCTGTTTCCCCCTACCTCCCCCAGACTTATCCAATGCTATTTCCCACTCCCTCCCCAGACTTATCCAATGCTGTTTCCCCCCTCCCCACAGACTTAACCAGTGCTGTTTCCCGCTCCCTCCCCAGACTTATCAAATGCTTCCCACCCCCGTCCCCAGACTTATCCAATGCTGTTTGGCAGGCAGATTACTAATTAAAATGACACCAGTGCCTCTACATGAACAGGTTTAGTCATTTTATTTACCATGGGTAAAAGTCACAAAAGGGCTTCAGGTTTGAAGACTCATTTATACCTTAAGACTTGCTTCCATTTTAGTTGACATCAGTATTTAAGCATAAATATTGTGTTAAATTAAACTTGTTTTATTACCTCATTGGAATGGGATGTTATAAAGATTGTGCAGCTTAGTATTGAGCCATGTGTTAGCTTTCCCAGATCCCTTCTGTTCCCAAACAAGCAGTTTTGAACCTTGACGGCTGAACACCTGTTCACTCCTTTGTAAGGTAAAAATACTTTAATGGTGTTGTATAGGTTCCATCAAGGAGTGTTAGCAATATGCTGAATAGTAAATTAATACATAATAAATTCACATTACTTTAGTTTCCTAATAAAGTTTCTGTTCCAATTTTAAAGTTTAGACTTCCATCCTTCCATTGAACATGCTGTTCACCAGCAACCTGCCAACAAAATGGCTCATTAAAATGATGTGTTGGTTCATTACAGGTGATCCGAGTCCATGGATGAATGCTGTCTGATCGGACTAGCTGCTTTATAAAAACCTCCTGAATCAGCACAAAAAAAAGCAGTATGGGCTAGTTGTATAATTAGCCAGCCTGCATCCAATCGGACATGTCTCACGTCCTAATAGCCTCATTCATGGCTGAACTCCAGTGATCAAAAACAAATCCAAAATAATTGGCATGCGGAAGTAGTCATATTAACGCATTCATTAATAATGAAGTGAGCGACCACCGGTTAGGCAAAATCCTAACATATTTAAGGTGCTAAATGCCACCCTGTGATTATTCTTAGTAGTATGTTTCAGGGCCACATGGGTATATGTACTTTCAGAATGTTATGGATTAAAACAACATTCACATTGATATTCTACTGGTAAAACATGTCACAGAGAGGCTCTATTGATTAACATGAAGCTGAAACCTCCGGCAAGCTAAGTAAGAATAATGAAAATGAAAATATGAGAGCAATTAAATATTGTATCTAGAAGGATATATTTTGGACAGCTTTGCGAGTGTCCATTATACTCCCTCAAGCAAAAGGCCAAATTCCACCTGCCTCTGAACCCAACATCTACCAACACTGTCTGTTGCTGAAGAAACTCTGCCATATTGACAGTGGCCTAGAGATCTCCCCCTTTCATTCTGGTACTGGATAATGATGCTGACCCAAACCTTAAGTGGGCCCTATAAAAGGGTAATTTCCTGCTGCTGCCAAATGCTCCAGATTTTAAATGTTGTTTATTCCTCGATGTGACTATATACTTGCTCTAATATATCAATGGTCCAGTTGAGAAGGATATGATTAGATTTATAAAACTTCTAAAATGTTACATTTATGTAGCGGAGCTGCAATATTAAATCCCAATATCTCCGCTGGTAAAAGAAGGTAATCCAAATAAAGCGCTGGAAAGTAAGGCAATATCCCAAATCCCCCAGTAACCGGACGAAACACAGTTCTGGGAGTCAACTGCTTAGTTTATTCACAGTTTCAGCATTTATGCAATTCCCCATGCAAGGGGTTTACTTAATCCCCTTACAGGGGCTATACAATAGTAGATTACATGGGAAGTGCAAATACAGGACATTTCTCCCACCATGCACTGCTGTACAGGAGGGGCCCTCACACTAGATAATCCTGTTAAGTGGATTATCCCTCAATACAGCAGAACCTGGTTTTAACATAAGAATATATATTAACATGAATACATTTTTACACCAGGGTAACACAGCTATTTCAGACAACCTTTAAATATTCTGCAATAAGTGGCTAGGTTTGCCACAATGCTCCCCCAGAACCAAGCCGGCATACACAGTCTGATCCCAACGGATCGGCTAGGGGATGTCCGGAGGAGTACTCACAGATCACTTCTCAAGGTCAGTCTGTCTAGATAACCCGTCGGCGTTACCGTTTTGCTTTCCTGGGCGGTAATGAATAGTAAAGTCAAAAGGCTGCAGCGCCAAACTCCAGCGCAGCAGCCTGGCATTGTCCCCTGCCACACGGTTCAGCCACACCAACGGGTTGTGATCTGTGAGTAGGGAAAAAGGTTGTCCATATAAATAAGGCTGCAACTTGTTGAGGGCCCACACCAAGGCCAGGTATTCTTTCTCAATGGTGGCGTAGCTCACTTCACGGGGTAATAACTTTCGGCTTAAGTAAGCTACGGGATGTTCTCCGCCATCTGCTCCAACTTGGCTCAGCACTGCTCCCAATTCAAACATTGAAGCGTCTGAGCCTCAGAGTGCGTTGCTGGAGCCGTGGTGCGAGCCTGTTGCCTTGTGGTTACTGGGTGGGCCTCTTGGAGTGGAGCTTGAGGAATAAAGGCGGAAGTCATTCGACCCAGGTCGTTCCCCAATACGACATCTGCTGGCAGTTTCTGCATCAGGCCCACCTCTACCATGCCCTCCCCAACACCCCAATTCAAATGTACTTTGGCAGTGGGTAATCTGTATACCGCTCCCCCTGCTGCTCGCACTGCTACAGATCCGCCGGTGTGTGCGGAGCCTGGAACCAAATGAGGATCTACCAGAGTCAGAGTGGCTCCCGAATCCCGGAGCCCTTGGACCTCTTTCCCTTCCAGAGTTACTAGCTGGCGATGGTGTTGCCTGTTGTCTGTGGCTTGTACCGACATCACATCGTGTAGTATCCCCAGGAGCTCTTCGGTCTGATTAAAAAGTATCTCCTGTGTTGCTGGCTCCGCTTGGTAGTGGTGGGCAGCTGTTCTTGGTGCTGGGTTCTGCCGTACCTGGCTCCATACTTGGCGGCTCCGGTTCTGGGTACACTCTCTCGCCATGTGGCCCCATTGTTTGCACGTATGGCACTGGATATTCGCTCTGCCATTATATCTGGATGGTGGAGTGTGCCCCCCAGGGGTTGGCCGGAATGGGGTCACTGTAGGTGCAGAAGTGGTAGCTGTGTGAGGTTGAGCGGTGGGTCGAGGGTACCCTCGGTTGAGGTTACCGTGATGCCTCCTGGCGTCATAGTGCTGGTCAGCTAGTATTGCATCTTCTGTTAGGGTGAGGGGTTTTCTATCTCTCACCCTCTCAAATCTTTCACTTCCAGGGTTACTAGCTGGCCATGGGGTTGCCTGTTGTCTGTATTGCTGGGCGGCTGCTCTTGGTGCTGGGTTCTGCCGTACCTGGCTCCATGCTTGGCGGCTCCGGTTCTGGGTACACTCTCTTGCCATGTGGCCCCATTGTTTGCACGTATGGCACTGGATATTTGCTCTGCCATTATATCTGGATGGTGGAGTGTGCCCCCCCGGGGTTGGCCGGAAGGAGGTCGCTGTAGGTGCAGTAGGGGTAGCTGTGTGAGGTTGAGCCGTGGGTCGAGGGTACCATCGGTTGAGGTTACCGTGATGCCTCCTGGCGTCATAGTGCTGGTCGGCTAGTCGTGCAGCTTCTGTTAGGGTGAGGGGTTTTCTATCTCTCACCCATTCCTGTGCCTCTGGGGACAGGCCATTGAAAAACTGTTCTAACAGCAGCAATTGCCGTAATTCCTCCATGGTGGTTGCTTGACTGGCTTGTATCCACCCCTGGGAGGCTTGGTCCAGTTTATGGGCCCACTCTGCGTGGGAATCTTTCTCTGGTTTGCGCAACCCTCGAAACTTGCGCCGGTATGCCTCTGGGGTAATGGCATATCTTTCCAGTATAGCCTGTTTCACCCGGGCATAATCTTTGCTGTCTTCCCTGGGTACAGCCCGATAGGCTTCTGCTGCCCGACCTGACAGTTTGCCCGCCAGTAAAGGTACCCACACTGCCTGCTCCAAATCATGCAAGTCACATAGCCTCTCAAAGTCTTGTAGATACCCATCAATCTCGTCTTTCTCTTCACAGAACATTTTAAACGCATGGTATGGGATCTTAGGCTTTACCTGGCTGATGACTGAAGCAGTAATAGACTCTGCTCTGGGAGGAGCATCCTGCGGTCCGTGTGCCATCACATACTCCTGCACATCCGCCATCAGTACTGTCAGTATTTCCAGGGGTACTGGCTGGGGTAAAAATTCCATCCTGGTCCTCATTTCCTTTTGGAAGGGGGTTTCCTCCATGGCTGGTGGGGGTGTAACGCTGCGAGCTCTGTCTCCCTCCATCAATTCAGCAATCAGCACAGCTTTTGGCTTATTGCTGGCTATCTTACCCCTGGCTTCCAGTAGTTCCTTTACCGTCTGCTGTTTCAATGCAGTAAAGTCTGTCTCCATTCACCTCTGTGTTCGGTTCTTTGTTGCATCCGAATTGCCATTCACTTTCCTGTTCGGTAGTTTCAATTACACGAACACCGCTTTTCGGCTGTAAGGTTGGATCCCGCCGCTGCCACCAATTGTAGCGGAGCTGCAATATTAAATCCCAATATCTCCGCTGGTAAAAGAAGGTAATCCAAATAAAGCGCTGGAAAGTAAGGCAATATCCCAAATCCCCCAGTAACCGGACGAAACACAGTTCTGGGAGTCAACTGCTTAGTTTATTCACAGTTTCAGCATTTATGCAATTCCCCATGCAAGGGGTTTACTTAATCCCCTTACAGGGGCTATACAATAGTAGATTACATGGGAAGTGCAAATACAGGACATTTCTCCCACCATGCACTGCTGTACAGGAGGGGCCCTCACACTAGATAATCCTGTTAAGTGGATTATCCCTCAATACAGCAGAACCTGGTTTTAACATAAGAATATATATTAACATGAATACATTTTTACACCAGGGTAACACAGCTATTTCAGACAACCTTTAAATATTCTGCAATAAGTGGCTAGGTTTGCCACAATTTATATTGGCAAGTACATGCACATTCCATGACAAAGGTATGGAGTATTAACGCACCCTCACCCCAAGAAAAGACACGGACAACAAACTGGATATGAAGGTCACAGTATTTATTGAGAAATATTGCAACAAAGATTTTATATTTATATCAGTAACTTAGAAAACTTTAACGCATACTAAAAACGTATCAAAACCATTCCACACGTATAACATGTATACCCATGTACACCCATGTACAAAACACCATCTTGTTAAGTACAGGCATGTATATGTCAATAAGCGGTAGCATATCTAGGATTGGGTACCTGAGGATCAGATGTAGGCGTTGATGCCCCTGCATGGTAGCCGCCTGATATTTACTCCCCAAGGACCAGCCCATGGGGAGCCCGTGCAGCTAGCTACCAGAGCTACTGCCTCCCGGGTTGGCCAGACCCAAGACAGCCAACCCCCTGCACTGACGCCAGATCTCGGGTACTCCCTGCTAACACGGCACCTGACATAGACATAGACAAAACAAAGAGGGATGGGTGGGAGGGAGGGAACTGATTTATTTTATTGTAGAAAGAGGCTGGGCAAAACATCTGCCAGGGTTTATAAAGGTTTTGCCCAGCCTCCAAAGGGGCAGGAACGGTCGCCCATGAAGGGCAATTACTGGCCGAGGGCCTCTGACTGACAGGCTTGTGATGAGGCTGCATCACCAACCTGTTTCATATATTTTCATATTACAGGCCATTTCTAGTCTAAAAGGGCTAACTATAATAATAAACTGTATAACCAGGAGAAGTACATCCTGGGGAAGTTACTATTAGTCAATGGTACTCATTTTAGGTACCCCAGATGGATGAAGAACTGAGTCAACCCTGCCAGGAATATAACCTGCAAACCATAGGCAGTACAGAGTCTATCGATGGTGCATTAGCCCGCTTGAGCTACCTCAACTATGAGAAAATCACTTGGAAAAACATGTTGTTTTACCTCTTATTAACCCCTTAACGACAGATGACGTGCCAGGCACGTCACGGCAAAATGAGGACTTGCCGACATGTGACGTGCCTGGCACGTCATGGACTAAATCGAGCAAAGAAAGCGATCTAGAGTCGCTTTCTTTGCTCTTTCAGTGTTGGCACAAAGCCTCTAGGTAGAGGCTTTGTGCCACACTGTTCAAATGTGCAGGGGCGCCGTACGATCACCCCACGAGGTGATCGTATCCGCCATATTAAATATGGCGGCGCCGCCTGCACAAACGATCTTAGGAAGCGAACAGCGTTCGCTTCCTAAGATCAAAAGGTGTTGCTGAAATGCATGGCCGTGTAGGCATTCAGCAACACCTTCAAATCGTTGGTGTGATCTTCGTGGCCGCTCCGATGAGCGGCCACATCCTCACGATGGAAGGGCAGCGCTGCTGTAAAGATGGCGCTGCCCTTCTGCTGGAGCCGGCAACGGAAGTGACGTAATGTCACTTCCGTTGCATCAGAGGGGGGGGGCTTCACTCGGTAGACCCTATCAGGGTGCCGATTAGAATGGCAAGTGCTCAGATGAGCACTTGCCATTCGTTGTCAAAGGCAATATTTACAAATATTGCCTTTGACAGTGTTAGATCTGCCTCCCTCTCCTCACTTGCGTTCTGGTGAGGGAGAGAGACAGATCAGTATTGTTATAGTTAGTTATATTAGTGATTTTCTATATTCTAATAAATTGTGAGACCCAAAGGCTTTTTTCAAAGCCATTCCCTGTGTTTAACCCCTTCCCTGCTTTTTGATCACTGTGTAAAATAGTGATCTTGCACACCAGCACATTTTTGCTCTCTGTGCAGTTTTTTTTAGAGGTTAATATTTTTTTACTGTATTTATTACAGTGCTATTAACCTCTTCTTTGCCGTAGATCATTGCTTTTCATTGATCCGGCTTGCAGCAGTACTTTTTTGCTGTCTGTATATTTTTTTTTTGAAACCCGCTAGGGGCAATTGAACCCGCTAGGGGGCCACGTAAAGTAAAATTTTAATACATTTATATTATTATGTCTGAGCGCATGTACAGCGCTGAGGAGGCTTATGCCATCCTCGCCTCAGATTCTGAGGCCACTGACACAGGGTCAGATTTTGACCCTGGTCAGTTTACCGATACATCTTCTAGTGATGTATCAGTGGCTGCTGGGCCCCCTGCCACAAGGAGTCGTGAGACTCCGGATGGCAGTGCTGCTGAGGAGTGGATAGTGCCTAATCGCTATAGGCCAACTATCCCTCCTTTTACCCCAGTTCCTGGCATCAGTACTGATGTTACAGGATTTACTCCCCTCCAGTTTGTCCAAATTTTTCTGGGGGATGATATACTGGGGGAGATTGTCTCCCAGTCTAATCTATATGCCCAGCAGTTCCACGCTGCTCACCCAACTTCATTTTTGGGAAGGCAGCAATGGGTCCCCATTGACGTGCCAGAATTTCTAAAATTCTGGGCACTAACAATGTTGATGGGTATTATAAAGAAACCCTCCATTCGCTCCTACTGGAGCACAAGCCCCATCTGCAGTACCCCCATTTACGCCCAGTCTATGGGCAGGCAGCGGTATGAAATGCTTCTTCATTTCATGCATTTCAATGATAATAGCCTGTGTCACCCTAGAGAGCACCCCCAGTTTGACAGGCTATTTAAATTCCGCCCCCTGATTACCCACCTCTCTGCCAGGTTTGCAGAGGCTTATACTAAAAGGGATATATGCGTGGATGAATCTCTGATGAAGTACAAGGGAAGGTTGAGATTCAAGCAATATATCCCTTCCAAGCGCTCCAGATATGGAGTGAAGGTGTATAAGCTCTGCGAGAGCGAGAGTGGGTACACTCAGGCCTTCCGGGTATATGAGGGAAAAGATAGCCATCTTGACCCTCCAGGCTGCCCAGAACATCTGGGAGCAAGTACCAAGATTGTGTGGGACCTTCTCCTACCCCTTATGAACAAGGGGTACCACTTGTATGTTGATAATTTTTATACAAGTGTACCACTGTTCAAGTTGCTTTATTGTTTTGAAACAGTGGCTTGCGGTACTATTCGTTCTAACCGCAAAGGGTTCCCACAGCAATTGGTACGTACCCGGCTACAAAGGGGGGAGACCTCAGCTCTGCGCCAAGAAGAGCTCTTGGCATTAAAATTCAGGGATAAAAAGGATGTGTGCATGCTCAGCACCATCCATGATGAGAGGACTGTGCAGGTTGCAGTCCGTGGCAGAGCTGAGGTCATCCAAAAGCCAGTGTGCATCAGGGCCTATAATAGGTATATGGGTGGAGTTGATCTGTCAGATCAACTCCTACAGCCCTATCTTATTATGAGGAAGACGAAGGCATGGTATAAGAAGGTCGCAATTTACCTGCTACAAGTTGCGACCTACAATGCGTTTGTGTTGCACAAAACAGCAAACCCCGGAATTAAGCTGTCATTTTTACAGTTTCAGCTTCAGATAATTTCGGGGATCTTATACCAAGATGCACCTGGTCCCCGGGCGGTGATTGGGGGAAACAGACTTGGGGCTACCCATTTTATTTTTAAAATTCCCCCAACTGACAAGAAGCAGAACCCCCAGAAAAGATGCAGAGTCTGTTATAGCAGGGGACAAAGAACGGATACAACCTTTTATTGTCCTGACTGCACTGGGAAGCCAGGACTCTGCATCGGTACCTGCTTCAAAGTGTACCACACAGTTGCCCATTTTTAATTTTTTTTAGTCCTTTATTTTTCTGCCTTTTATATTTTTAAGTTTTACTGCTCCAGATTTTTAGTTTTTATGTGTACTGCTCTAGAGTTTCAAATTTTATAAACACTCTCAATTTCAATCCAAATTACCACATCTTACAACTGACTGAACCTTCCCAAAAATCCTGGCAAACCTATGCATGGGGGGCATGGATGTACTCAGGAGGCCTGGCAGAAAACAAACTGGGGTGTTTTCTTGAAGTAACTTAACAACAGGCTCTCCTAAATCACAGTCAAAATGCAATGTATGTGTAAAATATTTTTTTGAAAAAAGACCACCAAACACTTCCAACAACTAATTTTGCAAACATGGTTGCATCAAAGACATCAAAACACCCCTTATGCAATACCTTGGGGTGTCAACATTTCAAATATATACAGCTTTCTGAAAATCAAACTAAATTGGGGTATGCAATGGGCCCCAAACTAAAGATAGGCCTATCAGAACATATACGCTCAATTTAAAACCAAATGACCAAGTTCAATAATTGTGACTGAACCTTCCTAAAAATCCGGCAAACCTATGCATGGGGGGCATGGGTGTACTCAGGAGGCCTGGCAGAAAACAAACTGGGGTGTTTTCTTGAAGTAACTTAGAACAGGCTCTCCTAAATCACAGTCAAAATGCAATGTATGTGTAAAATATTTTTTTGAAAAAAGACCACCAAACACTTCCAACAACTGATTTTGCAAACATGGTTGCATCAAAGACATCAAAACACCCCATATGCAATACCTTGGGGTGTCAACATTTCAAATATATACAGCTATCTGAAAATCAAACTAAATTGGGGTATGCAATTGGCCCCAAACTAAAGATAGCCCTATCGGAACATATACGCTCAATTTCAAACCAAATTACCAAGTTCAATAATTTTGACTGAACCTTCCCAAAAATGCTGGCAAACCTATGCATGGGTGGTATCCCTGAACTCAGGAGATGTTGTAAAACACAAATTTGGGTATTGTTTGGCAGTGACATATACCAAAATCTCAGAATACATGCCTGAAATACTGTGTGTGTGGAATAACAACACAAAAATAAATACTACCCAAAAGATTGACAAAGGCTGGTGGTAGAATTAGTGTATGGAAAGTGTAAAAATACCACCATTTGAAATACCCTAGGGCGTCTAATGTTCAGAAATATATGGTTTGATGGGGTAAAATACACAGGCTGGCTTCAAAAATGTCCCAAATAGGACAAGTCAAAAATCCAATTTGGAAAACCAGAATGGACAAATTCCAAATGTGACTTTTAAACCCCCAAACAAGGTGACAAACCTATGCATGGGTAGTATCCCTCTACTCAGGAGATGTAGCTGAACATACATTGAGGTGTTGTTTGGCAGTGACACATACCAAAATCTGAGAATTCATGGCTGAAGTACAATGTGTGTGAAAAAAAACAAAATTACTATCCAAAAGATTGACAAAGGCTGGTGGTAGAATTGGTGCATAGAAAGGGTTAAAATACCACCATTTGAAATACCCTAGGGTGTCTAGTTTTCAAAAATATATGGTTTGATGGGGTAAAAATATACAGGCTGGCTACAGAAATGTCCCAAATGGGACATGGGTGCAGGTTGTCTGCAAGTCAAAATTCCAAGTTGGAAAACCAAAAAGTGCACCTCTCAACTGTGGCCTTTTAGCCCCCCAACAACATGACAAACCTATACATGGGTGGTATCCCTGTACTCGGGAGATGTTGCTGAATACACATTGGAGTGTTTTTTGGCCGTGACCCATAGCAGGAGCTTTGAATTTATATCTGAAATACAATGTATGTGAAAAAAAACACACAAAAAAGTACTACCAAAAAGTTTGACAAAGGCTGGTGGAACAATTAGTGCATGGAAAGTGTTAAAATACCACCATTTGAAATACCCTAGGGTGTCTAGTTTTCAAAAATATATGGTTTGATGGGGTAAAAATATACAGGCTGGCTTCAGAAATGTCCCAAATGGGACATGGGTGCAGGTTGTCTGCAAGTCAAAATTCCAAGTTGGAAAACCAAAAAGTGCACCTCTCAACTGTGGCCTTTTAGCCCCCCAACAACATGACAAACCTATACATGGGTGGTATCCCTGTACTCGGGAGATGTTGCTGAATACACATTGGAGTGTTTTTTGGCCGTGACCCATAGCAGGAGCTGTGAATTTATATCTGAAATACAATGTATGTGAAAAAAAATTACTACCAAAAAGTTTGACAAAGGCTGGTGGTACAATTAGTGCATGGAAAGTGTTAAAATACCACCATTTGAAATACCCTAGGGTGTCTAGTTTTCAAAAATATATGGTTTGATGGGGTAAAAATATACAGGCTGGCTTCAGAAATGTCCCAAATGGGACATGGGTGCAGGTTGTCTGCAAGTCAAAATTCCAAGTTGGAAAACCAAAAAGTGCACCTCTCAACTGTGGCCTTTTAGCCCCCCAAAAACATGACAAACCTATACATGGGTGGTATCCCTGTACTCGGGAGATGTTGCTGAATACACATTGGAGTGTTTTTTGGCCGTGACCCATAGCAGGAGCTGTGAATTTATATCTGAAATACAATGTATGTGAAAAAAAATTACTACCAAAAAGTTTGACAAAGGCTGGTGGTACAATTAGTGCATGGAAAGTGTTAAAATACCACCATTTGAAATACCCTAGGGTGTCTAGTTTTCAAAAATATATGGTTTGATGGGGTAAAAATATACAGGCTGGCTACAGAAATGTCCCAAATGGGACATGGGTGCAGGTTGTCTGCAAGTCAAAATTCCAAGTTGGAAAACCAAAAAGTGCACCTCTCAACTGTGGTCTTTTAGCCCCCCAACAACATGACAAACCTATACATGGGTGGTATCCCTGTACTCGGGAGATGTTGCTGAATACACATTGGAGGGTTTTTTGGCCGTGACCCATAGCAGGAGCTTTGAATTTATATCTGAAATACAATGTATGTGAAAAAAAAGTACTACCAAAAAGTTTGACAAAGGCTGGTGGTACAATTAGTGCATGGAAAGTGTTAAAATACCACCATTTGAAATACCCTAGGGTGTCTAGTTTTCAAAAATATATGGTTTGATGGGGTAAAAATATACAGGCTGGCTACAGAAATGTCCCAAATGGGACATGGGTGCAGGTTGTCTGCAAGTCAAAATTCCAAGTTGGAAAACCAAAAAGTGCACCTCTCAACTGTGGCCTTTTAGCCCCCCAACAACATGACAAACCTATACATGGGTGGTATCCCTGTACTCGGGAGATGTTGCTGAATACACATTGGAGTGTTTTTTGGCCGTGACCCATAGCAGGAGCTGTGAATTTATATCTGAAATACAATGTATGTGAAAAAAAAGTACTACCAAAATGTTTGACAAAGGCTGGTGGTACAATTAGTGCATGGAAAGTGTTAAAATACCACCATTTGAAATACCCTAGGGTGTCTAGTTTTCAAAAATATATGGTTTGATGGGGTAAAAATATACAGGCTGGCTACAGAAATGTCCCAAATGGGACATGGGTGCAGGTTGTCTGCAAGTCAAAATTCCAAGTTGGAAAACCAAAAAGTGCACCTCTCAACTGTGGCCTTTTAGCCCCCCAACAACATGACAAACCTATACATGGGTGGTATCCCTGTACTCGGGAGATGTTGCTGAATACACATTGGAGTGTTTTTTGGCCGTGACCCATAGCAGGAGCTGTGAATTTATATCTGAAATACAATGTATGTGAAAAAAAAGTACTACCAAAAAGTTTGACAAAGGCTGGTGGTACAATTAGTGCATGGAAAGTGTTAAAATACCACCATTTGAAATACCCTAGGGTGTCTAGTTTTCAAAAATATATGGTTTGATGGGGTAAAAATACACAGGCTGGCTTCAGAAATGTCCCACATGGGACATGGGTGCAGGTTGTCTGCAAGTCAAAATTCTAAGTTGGAAAACCAATATGCGCACCTCTCAAATGTGGCCTTTTAGCCCCTCAACAACATGACAAACCTATGCATGGGTGGTATCCCTGTACTCGGGAGATGTTGCTGAATACACATTGGAGTGTTTTTTGGCAGTGTCCTATAGCAGGAGCTGTGAATTTATGTCTGAAGTACAATGTGTGTGAAAAAAACCACACAAAAAAAGTACTACCAAAAAGTTTGACAAAGTCTGGTGGTAGAATTAGTGCATGGAAAGTGTTAAAATACTCCTATTTGAAATACCCTAGGGTGTCTAGTTTTCAAAAATATATGGTTTGATGGGGTAAGATACACAGGCTGGCTTCAGAAATGTCCCAAATGGGACATGGGCACAGGTTTTCTGCACATCAAAATTCCAAGTTGGAAAACCAAAAAGCGCACCTCTCAAATGTTGCCTTTTAGCCCCCCCAAAACATGGCACACCTATGCATGGGTGGTATCCCTGTACTCAGGAGAAATAGTAGAATCTATTTAGCAGGTTTTTTCATTGACATTTGTAAATGAGTCAAACATTTTTCAAATAAAAGTCAGAAACTAATTTTTTTTTGTTATTTTTCAACATATTTTATTAATTTTTTTATATAATATTATAAGATATGATCAAAATTATGGTATCTAAAGAAAGCCCTTCTTGTGCTGATAAAAACAATATATAATTTTTGTGGGTACAACAAATGACAAATGAGAAGATTACAGCTAAACACGAACAGCTCAGAAATGTTAAAATAGCCATTGTCCAGAATGAGCAAAAATGTTTCAAAGGCTCTGTCCTTAAGGGGTTAAATCTCTCACATGGTCTTCATCACTGTCCCACATTTTCTTGAATGGCAATGAATACAGAATCATGATTTCCATTTGCTTTTACGATTTTGAAAAACATGTTTATTTCACTATTTTCTCGCTTTCAAACTTCAGTTCACAAGAAGAAGGATGGGTTCAGACTGTATCTTTAGGAAACACCACGGGAAGTCTCCATTTCCCTTTTCACATCTCCCAGTACAGTGCTCCGTGTTTTCGAGCCACGTTTCCTTCCTTTGAGTAGCACAACATGTCAGCGCCTAGTCTCTACGAGCATACTGGTTATATGGAGTCAGAAAGGTTTTCTCTTCATCCATTAGAGAATGCCTATCATATAACATTAGTAACAGAGGTGTAACTTACAGATGGATGTTCCATTCTAAAAAAGTAACATGCTATTGTTCACAAAGACAATAATTTAAGAAAAATATATACTTTAATATGACTTAGACACAATCCAAATAAACAAGGATTATTAATATGTTTCACTACAATGTACAATATGTAGACAAGTAAGGAAGACTGGCGCTAAGGGGTCTGGGGAAACCACAAATATTAGTTTATTTGTTAATTTGTAGAGAAACATCCTTTCATATTATTGTATTGGCTGCTGTTCCAGTGTTTATTATATATGAATTTATTTATAATTGAATAGCCTTGCCACCACTGACAGTCTTCATAAATAAAATAAAACCTCCTTCAATAAACATTTATTGAAAAAAAAAATAGGTTTGCTAAGTTGCAGTCACATGTTTTTCTCCTACATACATTTAATTATATAAACTACATTTGTCCTGTATGGACGCTAATATGCTTATATAATATACTGGTTCCTTTTCTATTGTCTAAGTCTTACTCTATTTATCCAAGCTATGGTAAGGGGCTACATGGATGGTTTGCCAAGGTCCATTCTTTATCCATTCATCCATTGTGGAAGATACCATGCGGGTTATGTATAAATTTAATTTTGAGGAAACATTTTAAATCTCTGAGATATTTCCCTTAATATATTCTTCAATCAGAAATGCATTTATTTCTTGTAAAGTGATTACTATAGGTTTAGTACTTTTTCTTTGTTTACATTTTCAGTAACATTGCCCAGTACCATAGCAGCCCTGTATATCTGACTAGTCCAGTGAGTGTATGGATTAGTCAAATGTGTATCACTGAGAAAGGGCAAATGAGGGAGGATATAATATATTATTAGTAACAGGGGGGGGGGGTCACACAATGTAACGTGACCCAATCCCCGATGGGTCACACTCCCTTTGTGTTCAAGAATCTAGTCGGGGAATGTTATCAAGTATATACATATTCAATTCATAGAGAAATACAATATCCCTACATGTCATCAAGTGTAAAAAAGGAATATAAGGTATTTAATGGGAAATATACTCAGAACAATAGATTACAGTTTAATCTTAGACAATAAAGAGCCAAACCAATAGCCAAATATGGATTTGAGGTTTTACAACAAGTACAACCATAAGCAGACTAGATAGGCTTAGCACTTCTTATCTTATATCACATTTTATGCTGCTATGTTTGATAATATCTTCAGCAAAGGAAGACACTATTTGCTTTGGAATGGAAAAGAATGATAAGAAAATCTTGAGGTAGCAGCAGTAGCTCCAGAATGACAACATTTGAAACCACAAAATACAAAGTGCAAAGCTTTATTAAACAAACTGTAACAGACATGGAGCAAGGTCTACAGACTTGTGCGTTTGAGCTAGAAGAGCCTTTAGTTACAGGCTCTTATTTGCTTTTCAGGTAAATGTTTACAGAAAAATACTAAATATAAATAAAGGAAAAAGGTATACCTGTAGCACTAACAGGCAGCATTATAAAATACATCCTTTCTCTCTTCCCAGATATTTTTTTTGTTAAGCAAATTTTATTTATTGTTGTTTAAATAGATTTGTATTCAAATTTCCCAGAAAATATTGTAGCATATGGTAGCCTCTCAGGCAACTTCCATCACAGATGTAATAAAAAAAAATAATAAAAAAAAAAGAGATAAAGAGCTGGTATTTAATAAATGAACTGGATCAGAAGGTTTTGCACACAAAACAGTTTACAAATTAATTCACTTTTTTTTTAGTGTAGCAACAATTCTTTTATTTGCACAGTATTCATTTTCAGGATCATGCAATCCTTTTTTTTTTTTTCCGTTGCTGCTTGTGAAGCCGACGGTTAGCAGTGTTTTTCTCATAGCCAGATCTATTTTTAGACTGAATGGTAGGAAGTCTGCAGCTTTAATAAATGGAAAAGAAAGAGACAGCCATGCCGCATGGTAACGTGCCAGCCCTAGAGATAGCTTGGCATTCAGCCAAAGAACTACAGAAAAATGGAAATGAGAAACCAGACTTTACAGTCTGTTCAAAATAATAATAAAAATGTCTGACAATCATAAATCAGCTCATGTGTAAGGCATTAATTTAAAAAAAAAAAAAAATAGTTTTTACTACTGAACTGTAGCTTGCCAATTACTACTGCTAGAAACAAAACTCTGATAATATAAAACATTTCTATGATGAGAAGACCTCTTAAAGCCCAAGAATACGAAAGGCATCAAGTAAAGGTGTAAGCAAAACACTGGGGTACCAGGTCAAAGTCAAAATAACACCTGGATGAATCACTATCCCGAGCCTCACTGGTAAGGTGGCGCAGGTCTCCGTATTCCAATAGCACATATCCCCCTTACATTATACATTAGTACAGACACTTAGATATGAGGTATACGCGATTGGGATCGGTGAGTGCCTGTCCAACGGTCTGTTTTAAGGTGACCACTTGTACGTTATTGCCCGGGACAGACCTGCAATGGGAATTTATGTCCTGGGTCTTGGGCAATCTCAATCCGGGACAATGCAGAGGCCTGGATTGACAGATCAGAGTGATTGAAGTCTCAGCCAATCAGGACACACTTCTCAACTCTCATGATTGGCTGCTCCTGACTGGCCACGTCCCTCCTTCACATGGAGCTCAGTATAAGCTGCAGCAGCAGCCTGCCTGCATCCAAAATCACGTAAGAAATCCATGGGGGTATTCACAAAAAGGCGAGATTAGGTGAGATGAAATGGGTCATGTCTGGTAATAGAGAGGCCAAGTCTCTCAAACTGCTCATGTCTGGTAACAGAGGGGTCAATTCTCTAAAACTGCTCATGTCTGGTAACAGAGGGACCAATTCTCTAAAACTGCTCATGTCTGGTAACAGAGGGGTCAATTCTCTAAAACTGCTCATGTCTGGTAACAGAGGGATCAATTCTCTAAAACTGCTCATGTCTGGTAACAGAGTGGTCAATTCTCTAAAACTGCTCATGTCTGGTAACAGAGGGGTCAATTCTCTCAAACAGCTTGTGTCTGGTAATGACTGCATATATATTATAATATAAATATATTATTAAAACTGGAATCTACATGGTTCCAATGGCTTTCTAATATATAATACAATATTTTTTGTATGTGACACCGTGTGCATATGTAAATCGGTATATATTTGATATATAGCCATATCCTGGTGTACTGCATCATGGGATGGTACATATACAAAGGGCCACCAATAAGATAGGTAAGGGGATGGGGCTTAATAAATGTATCTATTTATCTTTAAAACAAAACATACTGCTAAATAATTGCATTAAAAAGAGGCACAATTGTCTTTGGTCAAGACCTAGTTATGGATTATTAGAGACCACCACTAGCACAAGCATAGCACTCTCCTGCTGAAGGGGGGGGGGGGGGGGGGGACATTGCACAAGTGCCTACTATTCCAATGTTTTTGTTTGAATGTGCAGGTATCTACATAAGAATATAAACAAACATGGGATCTATGGATGTACTACACCTGCCAGAATTAATGTGATAAACAGAGGCATTAACCCTTTCTCCAGTTCATCATGGTTTCAAGACATTATTATAAAACGCACTAAACTTTTAGAGACAAAACAATTCAATAGGTAATGCACAATCTCAGAAATGTACTGCACAGCTAATTTAATGGCACTGTAATAAAAAAAGAAACTACATTCCCGAGAACAGCAGAACACGACCGAGAGTACCACTATATTTAGTGGCAGCCTTGATGTTTTTAGCTCACTGATACCTGAATCAAACATGCAAGTCGTTCATTTCTAAAAGACGCCACGCTTGGCTTACTATATAAAGCTTGGCAGCCATCCTCAACCCCTCTTCCCCTCAACCCCTCACTGCGGCCGGCGCTTCCGTAAGGGGGGGCCCGGTAAAATCAAAAACCTACCTCCTTCCTGCTCTGTCTCCCGTGTGGCAGAATTAATTGGGCTCTGGTGTGGCATAATTTATGGGGCTTTGGTGTGGCATAATTTATGGGGCTCTTGTGTGTCAGTTATGGGGCTCCTGTGTGTGGCATAGTTAAAGGGCTCCTGCGTGTGACATAATTTGTAGGGCTCCTGTATGTGGCATATTTAATGGGCCATCTGCCTGGCATTACTTATCTGTTTGGCATGGTATTGGAGGAAATCCAGGAGGCTGACACCATGAGTTACCTCACCGGGTGACACCAACCCTAGTGACGCCTCTGCCCCCAGACCATCACATTACCACCACCATGCTTGACAGATGGCATCAAGCACTCCTCCAGCATCTTTTTATTTGGTCTGCATTTCACAAATGTTTTTCTTTGCGATCCAAACATCTCAAAACTTATATTTATCTGCAATAACACTTTTTCCCAACCTTCCTCTGTCCAGTGTCCATGTTGTTTTGCTCATATTAATCTTTTTTTTACTGGCCAGTCTGAGATATGGCTTTTTCTCTGCAACTATGCCTATAAGGTTGGCATCCGAGAGTCTCCTCTTCACTGTTGATGGTGAGAGCAGTGTTTTGCAGGTACTATTTAATTAAGCTGCCAGTGAAGGACCAGTGAGGTGTCTGTTTCTCAAACAATATGTTCTAATGTTCTTGCCCTCTTGCTCAGTTGTTAACCAGGAGACCCCACTTATTTTTCTATTCCGGTTAGAGTAGGGTTTGACAAATCCCGGGTGCCATGGCGACCAGAAATTTAGACCTAGCGCCTAAATACAAGAAATGGCTGGCTTGTCTGTCTGTTGTAACTCTCTGTCTGTCTTCTAAAACTAAATACAATTTGTCAAGCACTGGGTTAGAGACAGTGTATGCTGTTCTGTGAAGGGATTAGTACACAGCGTTGTATGTGTACGTATCTTCGGTTTCTTGGCAATTTTTGCATGGAGCAGTCTTAATTTCTCAGAACCAAGAAAAGACTTATGAGCTTCAGAGGAATGTTCTTTGTATCTGGTCATTCTGAGCTTATAATCGAACATGCAAATGCTGATACGCCAGATAATAAACTACACTAAAGAATTCCAGTTTTATTGGTTCTTTACTCAGCACAGCCGTTTTCAGCTGTGCTAACATAGTTTGAAAATGTATTCATTGTAAACGCCACTTTAAGATTCTATTCATTTTTAACATTAAATTGGGCAGAACCCATTTCCCCTTTCGTTCAAGTCTATATGTTTTGTTGAGCCCAATACGATTTATATATTTTTGTATGGACAGACTTGAGAAATAACATGGTGTTTGATGAGGACAATAATATTACATAGTTTCCATTACCGTAGCTTTATTCTTAGCATAATAGAGGCAAACTATGTACTTTATGCAATGATTTTTCATTCAACGGGGTCATGACTCCCAATTGTATAGATTTGTTAAGGATCAGCAGAGCATTTATCATACAGTTTCACACAATGAACGAGCAAAACTAAATACAATACATCTAATATCTGTAACAAAATACAATGTAAAATAAGTGTGCTTCACTGCAATAATATCATATAACTAGACTAAGATTAAAAAAACACCAAACAAAATCAAAATAACAAGACCGCCCTATCATATACATCATTTAAAGATATACCACCATCACCATTTCTGTAATAACTAAAGAGTTTGTCCAAATATATAGTATAAATACACAATTTCCACTAATAAAATTGATCAGTATGTTGGTTTGTGTATACTAAAAATCAAATATTCTCAATATAACAGGTTTCCACTTAGTCAGTATTTCTTCCATCACCAGAAATGCAGTTTGATAGCAAAGGAAACCAACAGAGGCCAAATGGTTCACAACTAGAAAACAACAGAACAATGCAAACAAATATTTAAAGAGGTTTTTTTTTTTTTTTTTTTACAACTCTACACTACTATGTTTAAATTCACCCCAAAAAACTTATAACTTCTTTCATGGATATAGGTTTTCTTCTCAAGAATTTTAACCTTACCTTCTGCTCCAATACTGCACAATGCTACTCTGACACAGACACCAACAAAACAACTGTACACCGTAATTGCCTGAAAGATTGTTAACTCTGTTACCCACAGATAAGTGGGTGCTGCTGGGAAACCGATTATCTTCGGCATACTGAGGAAACGGATAACCAGTTTCTCACTAATGAGAACTCGATAGAAACAGAATATAATTCTTATCTTGCCATTTCCAATGGTGGGACCTGCCTTGTTCCAGCACCGTTTTCAGTAGTTAGAACAGTTGTCCAACCTCACTGTAACCACTGCTTTTAAACAGCAATAATGGGATCTATTTGCTAAGCAGTGAACTGCGGGGAATAGTGAAAAATCGGGAAATACTAGCTGACTTGGAAAGACGGTCGAACGTGACCAAAATGTTGGTTTGATTTTTGCATGGTTTTTCAGTATATAAAAGGACTAAACAATTTAATATTTTTACACACACATATTTGCCTTGAGCCTCTGACATAAACATAGTTTCAGAATATTGGCCTATGAAGAGGAGTTTTTCAACAAAAAAATTATTAGATATCTTTACCCCCCCCCCCCCCCCCCTCTCATTTGCTGTATGTACACAAATGCTAAATATTTTTTTTTATTTTCAGGATAAGAAGGACTTACTTTAGATACCATCATTTTGATCATATCACATAATTTATTAAAATTATTAAAAAAATAAGGTGTAAAATTGAAAAAAAAATTACGCTTACTTAAAAAAATATTTTACTAAACTAAAAAAGCAATAAAAAAAGCTGCTAAACTCAATATTTGTCCTCAGTTTGGGAGTACCTCATGTTTTTAATTTTTTTCGCCACTTTTTTGCAAGTTACATGGCAATACGTAGCACATTGCTTTTTCCTAGCCAAGTTTTTTTTTTTAGAATTAACTATAGTGAGATTTAGCCCTCAGACAAACTTTAAAAAATAAACATACATTTTTCTTATTATAGCAAAAATTAGGGGAGTTTTAGGGGTGCTTGGGGCAGACTGTACTGTAACTTGTCTCTCACCTGCATCATGATTGCTGTGGGGCAGGAAAAACCTAAAGTCGTGAAACCAGACACTAGCTTTGACAACTGACAATATTGGTTCAATGTGATTGGCAGCAACAGCGCCCAGGTGTGACACAGGGGGCCTCTGCAGACATGGCTGGAGTGCCTCAGCCATGTCACTTATAGCCCAATCGCTGTATTCTTGCAGCCGTACCACAATCTTACCAGCAGGGCGTTCCAGGCATGTCTAATGTCTGGACATGCTTGGCACATCTTTTGTCGTCAAGAGGTTAATCAAACAGAAGGTAATGTCTGATTAGGAAATTCAAAGAGGGAAGTTAGGGTCTACTCAACATGTAGGGCATTGCAGGGGAATTTCAAACCAAACATATTGCACACTTTTGTTGTTTGGTTTTTTCATGTATGCACATTCATTCTACCTCAGATTTGGAATTTTAAGTAATATTTTTTTTTTTTCTGGGGTTATTTAAAGAAGTATATTCACCGTACGGTTGCAGCAATTTGCAATTAATGTAGTTTTATTTTTTTTAAGTGCCTTTTATTCACAATAATTTGCACACAGACTTTCAAACTTTAGGCCGAGATCTATTCCAACTCGGCTACTTTGACTTTAAGTTTGAAATTCACCTCTCAATTCCCTGAAATCCTCTCATTATTGAGTAGACCTGTACGTCTTTACCTCCTTACAGGGATCCCCTTAAAGGTAAAATAATAGTATAATGCTAGCTGCGGAGGAAACAATTGATACCTCTGTTGGATAACTGACAATCTAAGCTTTCAATACCAATATTTTTCTGAGGAAATTAAAGGTATCACTGGATTCTACTACTTTCCTATTAAAGGAGAATGAAGTATAAAGGGAGTTAAAACACCACAATGAGGCAAAAGATCAAAATTAGGAAAGTGGATTAAGCGTCAGTATTTTTGTTCAACCTGAGTATACGTTCCTAGTTAACATCAAAAACTTATTTGAGGTTTTATATATTATTGTATAAATACCATCATCTGTTGTGGCCAGATTTACCAAGCAATGATGGTGAATGGTGCTAATAATTTGGATTTCAATTTTAGAAAATTTTAAAATTAGAATTGTGGTACAAGATTAACAAAGAATTTACCTGCTAAACAAGCATTGACAAGGCACACCAATTACAAGATATAGAATACTGAAAAACAAATACAGTAAAAAGCAAATTGTGAATTCAGTGCTCAGAAAGAAAATATTGCAAATATACTGCATCTTGTAGCTTCATGTAGTGCAGTGCTTCCAGCTTGGGGAGGGAGTGGTGAGAGAATGTGATGTCTCTTGGGTGGGGCAGTTGTCCAGGTAAAATGTTGACGTGTAAGAAAAGATAGAAAAGTAACGCATAACAATCTTGATAGAGGATATATCACTAACTTGAATCAGTAATGACTAAGAGCCAATCGGGCTGAAAACGTAGAGAGGGATGTGAGACCTTGATGGGTATTTGATGGGGGCATGGTCTGAAAAAGGTTCAATCCTTGAAGTAATAATTTTATCATTAATCTGCATTGATGTACTCTTTTTACTAATTGTGAGCAACTTGGATATTATAAACAAGGGGTATCAAAGTATTGTAAATCAGTTTAATCATATCTCCTCCTAATTAAGATGCATTTATTATATATAATATAAATATGTAGTGGAAGTTTATATGTAGTAAAATATTGAGTACAAAATATTAGGAACAGCTTTGTATTGAGTGGCACCCTCTATTGGAAGTACAATCACTTTGTCGGGCATTGATTCTGTAAGGTATCAAATGGTTTTCCACGAAGCTTGACACAAGGGGGATGTTTGATAAACATGGCGCCCAGGCAGATGTGTGCATAGGAAAAACACAGACCTTTATGTGCTGAGCGGGTTTTGCCCATGTATAATGAATCTGAAGGCGCCTGATTAGTGTCCGATAACATCCGTCAAACTCTGCTCCGGTTCTTTAAAGTGTTGGAATGTAAACAAAAGTCGCGATCACCATTAAATACCAAACGTCTATGGCGCCTTTTTTTCACTTCACCCCACGCTTTACAGTGCAGGTGGTTTTTTTTGTACATAACCCCCATTTTTTTTTACAACATTTTTGCTCTATGATCCCTTCTGCAAATACCGTTTAGATGACAGTGTACCGTTAAATAGGAATATCACAGATTTAAGTACCCTTAATGTACCATTTCGGTAATTACCATATACTCGCAGCGGTGGAATTCACTTACTGATGAAGGAATCCAGACAATTGTAATAAAACAAAAGCTCCACCTGATGATATTGAGGTAAAAGTCATCATTTACAAGTTCTGATTACTCTAATCCCAGCGGATAGTTTTAAGTTTGAAATGGAAATATCCTATTGCGGGAACCTTTGGGAAAAAAAGCCTCTTTGAAATGTCACCACATTTAAAAAAAAAATCCTTAATGGTTACAGCTTTTTATTGGAATTACCTAAATGAAATCTTTAAATGTCACTGGACATTGTTTGACAAAATGACGATCTTACACTAGTAGTACATGCGTCATCTCTATTAGGGTAAGGGAATATATTACTTGGGAAGTATTTGACAGAGTTTGGGACAATGTAAAGAACAAAAAAAAAGTGCTGGAATGTGTAGCCAAGCCCAATATTAAGGTTTTCTTGGATCTTGAAACATGTTAGCTGGTCGTCCTCCATATACTGTTTACCAAAGGCCTGTTATTTATAATACAGTTTATTTTAACTATGTGACCACCATTTTTGGGGGGATTGCTTCAGCATGACAAAGCGCAAGCCATTTTCCATCTGCAATATTTTGGTTCAATAGTCAGGTAATGTATAGATCAAAGCTAATTTGTACCATTGCTATTGTGCCCTAAAAACAGATAACATGAAGAACTATTTAGCTGAGTTTGGGGAAAAATTTGAAAAGCGGTGTGCAAGCTGTGCTAGATGAAGTCAAGGTCCCCATTAGCCTTTGGAAGTGTTTAATGTCTAAACATTTTTGGCAACATAACCTTTGTGCGCTATATGCAAATAAAAATGTATGCTCCATTACAGTAGTCAATTTGACTATTAGTTTGTATAGTTATTCAGGGGAAAGGAGAAAACCCTTTAAAAAATATTTTTCTTTCTATTTCACAGGTAAAATTACCACTTTAGAAGCCTGTGCAAAGCCAATCAAAAGGCTATGTAAGCTGTGTGCCTCCCTCATAAAGGTCCATCCATCATTAAGAAGCTAAGGAGATAAGATCTGTGCCGCTCTCGGCAAAGGTGACCAGATTTGTTAACTGAGATACATGGATAATTTGGATAATTTTATTTAAATGCCAGAAAAATGTATCTTCTGAGCATGTTTTTCACAGATAGTACGGTATATTCATTTTATGTGGTGTGTGCAGTTGAGCACATCCAATATAATGTTACACAGTTCAACATAAACTGACCCATTTATTGATATATTACTTCTTCTTACATTGGTGCTCAGGTACCAGGCTGTGGCTACATATTTTTAGTCTAATGGCCTCCCATTGGCCTTTGCTTGTCAAATTTTATTTTGTTTTATTAATGCATTTATTTTGGGAAGTGAAGGGAATTATTACCTTTTGACAAAAAGACTTGATTTTTTTTTTTTTATGTCACATCATTTACTTTCATGCCTCCAAATGTTGCAGAACTACATTCTCCAGGTATCTCCTGGGTTCACCTAATTGCTGCTCATAGTGGTACGTTCTTTAGTTCTAGTTAAATAGTAGCAAATGCATAGACCAAACTTCACTTGGAACATTACCACAGCGCCCTGTAAATAAATGAAAGTAGTATTGGGCAGAGCAAAGATTTAAATTCTATGTGCACGTTGTGCAAGCTGAATAGCAAGCTAATGTATAGCTCAAATCTTCACCATGGAGCACTATATGAAAATAAAGATGTATGCTGCATTATAGTAGATTATAGTAGATCATTTATCTAAAAGCTTGTATTCTGCTTACAAGGAGGATAAGGAGAAGCACTACCTAACTAACTAACTAGGTATGAGGTTTACAAGTGATCTTCCCTGCCTGTGTGGTAAGTAACTCTTGTATTTGTATCCTCATTCCATGTACGTATATTCTGCTGGAGGTATACATCAACTAAATATCAAACAGAATGACATAGACTTCAGGACCTGAAGGCAGGAGGTCCTACTTTCCCAGATCTTCAGATGGCTAGTTATTTCTCTTCTTAATATGGAAGGTCAGGGCCGACTTAACACACAGGGCTAAAGGGGGAGGTGCCCTGGTTCCAAGTACACTGAAGAGGGCCACTGTGTCTGCTACTTAAGTAGTATAGTGGCTACTTAAGGTGGAATCTACATTTTTATTATATGTACTGATATATGTTATGTACTGTCCATATTTCTAGATGTCTTTAATTAACAAAGAATAATAATAATTTAAAGAAAATTGATTTCTCATTCTTTTATATCACATTGTCACTTGCCAGGGTGGATGACAGGACACTGGTTTACATTATTATCTCCATTACCAAATACACCCCCTTCATGATCATTCAAACCCCACCAGGTACTATAACAAAGTCACATGGGTATAATGCTGGAAGGATAGTAAGAGGTGCACTCATAGCTTCATCCAGTAAACACATTAGGGAGACGTGACAAATCTGACATTGGTTCAACATACACATATTTACCCATAGTGTTTGAGCCCTGCCAATAATAATACTAGGGTATTAGAATACTATCTTTTATAAGATAAATTAGAATTTACTTTTAAGAGATGCAACTAATGAAATACTTACAGGTGACATTGTTGCTTCATTAAATAAATGTTCCTTATCATCTAAAAATGTAACTGGTAGATTGCTTTTTGCTTTTGAAATTCTGTAAAAATGGATTTTTACTTCAACCCCTTGTATGCCAGAAGCCTCAGAGCAAGGTCCCCAGAGGGCAAAGGTAAATAAATATAAAAGTAGGTTCTTAATATGTACAAAAAAATTAAAGAAATCTGACTCTCTGCTAAGCTGTTCAAAGATCTGGGCAGCATTTCACATTGAGACACTGCTTTTTTCCTCGTCTGTCATGGGCTCAGTAAATAAACCATATGATGGAGAAGGAGAGCTAACACATTGCTACACAAGGGCGCTATTTCAATACTTGTCACAGTGAGTACATCTGTTTATTTGTTACTACATAGTATAGTGTCCTTTTAATCTGAAACATCAGAAGGTGGCTACAAAAACCCATTGTGTAGAATTGATAGTCACAGTGCTGGCTTATAGCAAATAGCTTATCCTTTGGACTTTCAAGAATAACATACTACAATTACCAGTATCAATCTTGTAAGAATGTGCCTTGGAGTCTTTAAGATAATACTAAGTTCCACAAAAGACTTTCCTGTAAGTCCTTACCTGACAGAGCAGTGAGCAAAGCACTATTTAGTATGAGCAATGAGCAAACCTCTTCAGATTCGGCTTGTAAGTCATTTGATGGAACAGCCCAACATTTTACTATTCATGAAATCCCTGCCGCCCACAGCATTTTGAATGATGGAATACATAAGGACACTCATGAGCTTAATGAATAAGGAAAATGTGCAGACACTTAACTTAGCAAGGACCGGGGCAGTGTCATCAAGGGAAGATCCCATTAACAGATACGTGCTTAAAGAACTTGGCATTATCACTTAGAAGGTTTCCCTTGATTGCCACAATCTAATTGGTCCCATTGTCACACTCTTTTTTTTATGAAGTAAAGTTTTAAAAGTCCCTGTTTGGCTTTGTGAACTTGACATTAAAATGTGTAATTTGTCCTGCTCGTTCCGTCTTGGGGAGGATTTAGGATCTAAAAACTAGTGACTGTTAATTGATTCTTCATCCAATAAGTGAAATAGTTTGTTAAGAGGAGATGATACACATGGACATTAATCATCCGCTTCTTTTATTACAGGGACCACCTCACAAGACAGACTTGTACCCAAATTCTCTAACCTTTTTCCCCTAATGCCACTTTTTGTCCTGATCTGCCTGTCTTTTTTGGAGTCAAAACGTTTCAATTCCACCTTCTACGCTGGGCAAGTTGGACTAATTGTTTTCCGTTAAATTAAAAATGAAGTTATATCGATTTCAAAGGTTGCATTACGTCTAGGCGTTTGAAATTGAACTATTTTAATGAAAGAATCAAAAGAACTTTGTTGAGCCTTTTTTGTTTGTAAAGGAATATCTGACCCAAATGGACCCAAGATTCTAAGCATCCTGTCTGTCCCCTGATAAAGCTATACGGAGCAAAGAGGTGTCAATAAGGTACATTTTTTAAAATTATATTATTTACACTTAATGCAATCTTTCAATTAAACATAACTCCTTTTTTTGCCAGCAGCTGTCCTTTAACTGTGTTTTCAGTCAGAAGTCGATACTACTTTATCCTTTGTATAATACTTAATCGACTTATAACTAGGGTCTCTAAGTGACTTTACTAACTGGCCTTCTTACTACATCTCCAGCAACTTTCTTCTGGCTCTCTGTGGTGATTAACTTATTCTGATTGACACAATATGTCTCTTTCCTATCAGTCTATATATCATTTCACTGCACTGCTTAGGAGTTCCTCCCAATCATCTGTTGTCTTGGAACCTGGATTACACAAAACTACATAAACTGGAGCATTCAACAAGGCAGGGGAAGGATTAATAGTGTTAAAATGTAAACCCTGCACATTTCCTGTGTGTTATATTGACATTCATTCACATTTGATTGAAAAAGAGCGTGCATAATAAGATAGTTGCACTGACCAAAATGAGATGTTGATGAGCACTAATTAGTACATGAAAGTGCATGTACAATGTCCCAAAAAAACCAAGAAAATGGTTAGAATTTGCAAATTTTGCTGTAGGGGAAAAATGACTTTTCACACTGCATCTAAACGCTGCCACTTCAACTATATTATTTTATTGACATTCTTTGCTCCTCTTAACACAGAAACCTAGAATGCGACAGCAGATAAGAACCATTCGGACCATCCAATCTGTCCAATTTCTGCCTAATTTAAAAAATCTTAATACTTTCATTAGTTCCTGGGCTTATCATATATTTAGGATAGTCTTCTGCTTGAAGGCTATTCCATGCATCCACTACACTCTCAGTAAAGAGTGTAGTGTATGCATTTTTAGTAAAGAGTGTAGTGGATGCATTTTTAGTAAAGAGTGTAGTGGATGCATTTTTAGTAAAGAGTGTGGTGTATGCATTTTTAGTAAAGAGTGTAGTGTATGCATTTTTAGTAAAGAGTGTAGTGTATGCATTTTTAGTAAAGAGTGTAGTGGATGCATTTTTAGTAAAGAGTGTAGTGGATGCATTTTTAGTAAAGAGTGTAGTGTATGCATTTTTAGTAAAGAGTGTAGTGTATGCATTTTTAGTAAAGAGTGTAGTGTATGCATTTTTAACACCTCTTGCCCTCTTGTTGTAGTAGTTTCTATCATATCCCCTCTGTCTCATCTTTCTTCCAAGCTATACAGGTTAAGATTCCTTTAGGTGCGGTCTCACCCGTTCTCTGTACAATGGCATGAGCACTTCCCTCTTCCTACTGCTAATACCTCTCCCTATGCAACCAAGCATCCTGCTAGCATTTCCTGCTGCTCTATTACATTGTCTTCCTACATTTAAGTCCTCTGAAATTATTACTCCTAAATCCCTTTCCTCAGATGTTGAGGTTAGGACTGTACCAAATATTCTATATTCTGCTTTTATGTTTTTACGCCCAAGATGCATAATACATAGCCAATGTTATCTGTGTTGTCAGCAAAAAGACATACCTTACCAACAAGACCTTCTGTAATATCACTAATAAAAATATTAAAGAAAATTGGTCCAAGTACAGATCCCTGAGGAACCTTGTCTACTTTGCAGAAGAATAACAATTTGAAATATACCACTGATGAAATGGGTTATTATTTTTGCCTTGCACAGTAACAGTCAAATTCATGTTATCTGTCTTATCAAACCCACACCCAACACTATAGCAATATCAAGAGGGCTGAAACCTGCCCGGATCTACAAACAAAACAACAGCCATGCTGCCATCATTCATGACATGTGTGAACATCCTCGATGATCTCTTACCCTGAGGTAGTTGAGGGTGAAGTTAGTTAGACCCATTCGAGTTATGTTTTTGGACAGTTGTTCCAGCACCTGAGGATCTTGTGCCTGCACACAGAACAATGTATATTAAGAGGAGAAAGCTGAATGGCAGTGCATGCTAGTAGCATTTGGTTCTTAAGGCAGCTTACATATTAAGCAATGTTTAAGACTCTATAGCAGTATTTAATATCAATAAAATCAATCCCAAGAATGCAAACTACCAAATCAGACCCACATCTGAACACATAATTGGTTGTAAGGTCTATGAATGTATATTGAATTCCCCGGGTCTACGGAAACTCTTCATGAATTATGGTACCCGACGATTCATATTGAGTGTATTTGATCATTCTATATGGGAGGTTCCTGTGTACTAAGGAGCCTTGTTAATGTCAAATCCACCAAAGAATCGACAAAATAGCACATTTGCCTATGTAAATATGTACGGATTTATTAATGCCAAATGCTGAATTATTTCTATGTATTTATATATATATATATATATATATATATATATATATATATATATATATATATATATCCAAAAAAGAGAGAAAGGAGGACACACACTCACAGGATTTAGCCAAGTAGAAAAAACTGTGTATAATTCCATATCTGTCATGAATATCAACGTTTCGGCTCCTCCTGGAGCCAAAACATTTTTTCTACTTTGCTAAATCCCTTGAGTGCGTGTCCTCCTTTCTCTCTTTTCTGTATTTGTATATTACTAAAACGACACTGCACCTGGGTGTATATCATCATTTGTTTTTTTGTACAGAGTTGAGTGCACAATCGTTTGGACTTTTATATATATATATATAGATAGAGAGAGAGAGAGAGAGGGAGAGGGAGAGGGAGAGGGAGAGGGAGAGGGAGAGAGAGAGACAATGTAGACAAAGCACTGAATATCTGACTTACGTGCATGGCTAAAATACTTCGAGGTACTAGTTCTCTGTATTGTCTAATGGTAAAGTGCCATGTCTTGATCCTCATGAGGTCATCAAATGTGAACTCCAAAATGAGTCTTCCTTCGGTGCACACCTGCAAGAAAAAGATGATAGTTATAGAGAACTTAGTAACATGTTACTGCACTGCTTTTAATGTGCCCAATTCTAATTCATTCAGTGATTAATCAAATATATATGAGACAAAGACACAGATGGGAACAGGGTGACACATCTTTTCTTAAAAAAAAATTTAAAAAAAAGTTGGTCAAAGATCTAACATTGACCTGAAGCAAATGTGGTTACCGGCCTGCAAATAAATGATTACATTTCCTTTATTTTCCAGCCTACTGTAATGCACAGAGTTTACTTAAATATGGATAAGCTAATTTGGTCCATATCAAGTATTTTACTGGGGTACAGTAAATCAAGATCTTGTAAAACTAAGGTTAAAAGGATGCTTTCTTATGGAGGTGGAATGCGTAGGGGAAGCATATAGTATTAAATCATCAAGTACAGACTGTTCCATGGAATATATTTATATTGTATTCTCCTTTACCTGGGCAACTTGCTGAAGCTACATAAGCTTATTTCTCTCCAAATTAGACATGTGCTGGAAAATTAAATAGATGTACAGGTTTTCCACATATTTACAGTTAATTAGTGTCAATTTATGCTTCTTAAATGCTGATAAGAGTGATCAAGTGCATAACTGGCTCAATTTAAAATTAATATTAGGAACAAGTGTAAGAGCATTTTAGCCATGAAATCTGCATTGGATCAGACAGATATGCTTAATGGGAATTCCAGATTAGCAGCATCAACTCAGTAGCATTTAGATACTAGGTAATGTTTGGAGGCTTGTGATGATGCTAATGTGTATGTCTGGAGAACAACAAATCCATATAATACTAAACGAGAAGTGTTTATTGGGCAAGCAGGAAAATGCAAACTACAGTGGCTTGACAGATAATTTTCATATAGCTAAATAACACTGAGAAATACAGTGTGAAATAGTGATTATTAAACCTTACCCTGCCCGAAGCTAAGCAGTATATTGTAAATTTAAGCATCAAATGTAGGCATTTTATATGGAAATGCTTTAATGAAAAAAAAAAAAAACACTAATACCTTATTGAGCCCTCTTTACTCCATACAGCTGTAACCGGAGGCAGACATTTTGTTTAGAATCTCTGTTCATCTGAACCAAGCTGAGTGAAGAGCTGACCCAAGATTCTAAACAACATGTCTGCCCCCTGAGAGAACTATATGAAGCAAAGATGCCTCAATAAGGCACTTAATTTGTATTTTTTTTTATTAAAGAATTTCTTTATCATCTACAGTTGATATAATCTGTCAGTTAAACACAAGTTATTTTTTTGCCACAGTTTTCCTTTAATAGCTTGAATGCAAGAGGCTACTTTTTCTGACTCGGGACAGTGGGAGTTGTACTGAGCAGCACCTGCAGTTCTACATCCACTTACAGTTGGCTGGGCATGACAAATTAGCATAAGTGCCTATGTATGAATACATTTTGCTTGCTTAACATGATAGGAGTTGTAGCCCTCAATCTGTAAGACATGAAAGTGCAGCCAAACACTTAAGAACTCATTAAATCATCTTCTATTCCTTGTACCACTTTCATAATTAATGACATTTCTCTTAATAACATAAAAAAATACAAATTACGAAAAGTCAAAGTCAAAGTCAAACATTGATCTTACAACCTTCAACAGATTTGAAAAACCACTGTATATCAACTAAAAACAGTACATTACACCCATGGAAAAAGCTTCTAAACATATAATAGCATTTATCACTTTTGCCAATCTTACGTATTAGTATATTTTTTCTTTTTTTTCTTCTGTTTATAGCATCTCACTCGTATGCCATCAATTTTCTCCTGAAATTTGCAGATAATTATTTTTCATTAGATTGCCTTTAATTTAAAATTTGGCATGTTTAAGTTTTACATGGTATCAAAGTAATCCTGACTAATTAATGACCAGATACATGTTATAACAAGCCGTTTAGTTCTGTTCCATGATTTTTGGCCTTTTGTTTACACAGTTTTTCATATGTTGTCACTTTTAGAGCACTATATATTATTGGATACAGTTGTACAGATGTAGCAACACTGTAGCTTCCTGTGCCAAGTAAAAAGATTCCCATGCACGTCAATGAAGATTGCTGATCAAAGATGTCTTAATGGACACGTCAGCACAAAACAAGTTATGATTATTTGAAATATTGCATCAATGTAAGCATTTTACATCGAAAGGCAGTGTTTCCCAAATCCAGTCCTCAAGGGACACCCACCAGTCCAGGATTTAAGGATTACCCAGTTGTGTCTGAAGAGGCCTGGGTTGGGAACCAGTGCTTTAAGGAAAGAAACATAAAGTTTCTTATAAACCTTATAGAGCCCTCCCTACTTGTATAGCTCTAATACCTGTATAATATAAAGCACTGGTTCCCAATACAGTCCTCAAAACTCACCAAACAGTCCAGGATTTCAGACTTAAATGGGTAATCCCTAAATCCTGGTCTGTTGGGTGGGCTTTGAGGACTGGGTTGGGAACCACGGTTATAAAAGAGTTTACATAAGGTCAAAAGACAACACATTTACTAATGTAATAAATGGAAAGGAAAACAATGTATATTATATGTTTATATAGGACCTGTTTCTAAGGTTGATGAATAGGGATCCTGCCTTTGGGAATTTATCCCCTTGGGGACCGGACGTTTTGAAATGTTTTTGGCATTCTGGACCATTGATTCCCAAACCATTCCTCACATACCCCAACAGTCCAGAATTTAACAATTGCCCACTTGTGTTTGTAGTTAATTCCTAAATCATTATTCCTAAAGGTTAAAACCCAATCCTATTAGATGATTCTAACTTAGTCTTATGCCAGAAGTTCCCATTCAAATAAACAAATGTTAAATCATTTTACATGCCTTCATGACAAGCACTAATGGAGAGTTATGCTTTACCTGTGCTTACCTAAAAAAATGTTATATGGTAATGAACGATCATGGAGAAATAAATACTGATGACGTAAACTGCAAGTGAACTCCAAAAATCAGGTATTGATAGCAAAATTGGAAAGATATGCAAGTTGGAGATTTTGCTACTTACCTATTAATGCCCAAATGTTAAAGTTCACTTTTAGTACATAGCCTTCCTTGTATTATGTCAGCATGGATAGGGTACATGACATTCTTCAAAGTTGGCCTTTCTTATCACTCTTGAAATACTTCCATGTAACCTAATTTCACTATTCCCAAAAATAAATACTCATTTAAGGATTTGCTTATATTGTATCTTCTTTCTAAAAGCTGGTCCCACTATTGGTTGCAGCAGAGATGGGTGTAAAACAATGATCAATACTTTCCTGAATGCAGTTTAATGAAGCAATGCAGAGTGTATAGTTACAGACATTAGAACATTTAGAGAATTCCACTAATGCTTAGAACATTTGACATAAACAATCTTGCACTCAATTTAATGATCATATCTAATTTTGCAATTTGGGATTTTTAAAGGGACCTCGACAACGTTTTTGTTACTATTATTAAATTCAGCTTTAAGTGAAGTCTAATTTATTGAGAAAATTGTTTTTAAACAACTACAATGTCACTTTTCATCCAATAAGAAATTCTGACAAATCTGAGTTATATTTATAAATTATTCATTTATTGCTATCCAAGGTTTCACATTGCCTATAAAGGACAACTGTAGCAAAACTATAAGTAATGTTTATTTTAAAGATCGCATTTAGTGTAGTTTTTAGAATGTTTTTAGAATCTTAGGACAGTTCTTCATTCACCTTGGTTCAGATGAAGGAAGATCTGACCGATCTGACCCAAGATTCTAAACAACATGTCCGCCCCCTGTTAGAGCTAAGCAGAGCAAAGAAGACTCAATAAGGTACACTATTTCTATTATTTCACCTAATCATTTCTATGCAAACTATCTACACTTGATGCAATCTTTCAAGTAAACATTCATTAATTTATTCGGCCCTTATTTATTTACAGTTGTCCTTTAACTCATCTTAACTTATTTTGTGTGTGTCCAATAGATTAATAATACTTAATACTTTCAGTCCAAAGATTCCGGCCTGAACACTTGGCTTAATCCTGGTTAAGAGTTGGTCATGAGACAGAGGTCATGAGACAGAGGTCTAATCACGAGCATGTGAACTGCAGATGAGTTGAGGTGACATGAACATTTAATTTCACCATTTTAACTATACATTGAGCAGGTACAAACATAGTGAGTGCCCCCCGCTAAGCAAACTCACCAGGTTTGTCCCTGCACAATGTATAGCTAAATTGGTCAGATTAAATGTTCATCTCACCTCATCTGAACGTATCTCACCTCAAACCCATCTTTAAGTGAATAGCCCCGAGTGTCCACAAAAGCTTCACAATTTAGTAATGAGAATTATTTTTCATGATTAAGGTGTTAAATCAATGTCAATTGGCATTACATGTCTAAACATCGCCTGCAATAGTTTTCTCTTTATGGATAAGAAACATTCCCTTCGGTACACTAAGTGTAACATATTTCAGGCTGTCTCCTGACAAAAGAGCATTATGCTTGACACATGAAGATTGTCTTCTTGTAAAACACGTTATCAATAAAGGTACCTTGCACCTGTGCCGTGCATATTTCATATGGATTTATTCACGTGTAAAGTATTTTAACACACAAGCGCAGAAAAAAAGAGTACATATGCCATGCAGAGGTACACGCTCTGTGACAAAGAACAAAGAAAACCTTTTCCTTTTGCTATTGTATTCTTGCAAGAGTTGTTGAGTCTGCCATTACATTGGTTCACCTGATTCTATAGACAAAACATGTTTACACTTAACCCCTTGACGACAAAGGACGTGCCAGGCACGTCCTGGGAGAAACTCCCTTAACGACAAAGGATGTGCCTGGCATTAAAAACTGGTTATAAAGTTAGATTAGCCTATAGGGTTAAAATTAAATAATTTTTAGCATAAGGGATGGGGTTAAAATTAAATTAAAATAAAAACATATTAAGGGATATAATAAGGATTAGAGTTGGGGTTAAATTTAGTGTTAGGGTTAAATTTTCGGTTCGAGTTGGGGTCAAAAGGTCAATATAGGAAAAAAACAAAAAACACCATTTTTGGTTTTTGCCCCATAACTCGCAAAAAAATACCGAAAAATATGGAAACATGCATATTTCTGAACTCGGGACAACATTTAGAAACTATTTAGATGGGGTCTTTTTTAATGATTTTATTTGTGTAAATTATATTTTAGGTCAAAGTTAGAAAAAGTGTTTTTTTCTTTAAATTTTTCATCATATTTTATGATTTTTTTTGTAGTAAATAAGATATGATGAACATAATGGTATCTAATGAAAGCCCTTCTTATGACGATAAAAACAACATATAATTTGTGTGGGTACTGTATGTGAGAAAAGAATAAAATTTCAGTTAAACACAAACACCCCAGAAATGTCAAAACAGCCATTGTCAACAAGGGAAAGTCAAGGTGAAAATGTCTTGTCACTAAGGGGTTAATATGCATATAGTTTGTCATGCTGCCAAAAACACATTCACCTCCACGGGCGCCTCTAATAAAGGAGAGGTCTGGGTACATGTATTTTCTGTCTTGTGGAATCTGGCTCATCCATTCAACATTTTTGCTTGTTGTTATACTCATTATATAGCAATTTACTTATTACATTTATTTACTACTTATATTTCAGTGTCTAGTTTTTATTTTTTCAAGGCTGTGAATGAGCAAGTAAATAATGAAGCTCGTTTAGTCATTTTGATGGTTATTTCGATATTGTAATTCTCATTTTAGCAATTGTTTGTAACAATTTTATATTTCACTGTGTCCGAACCATGTTTCTTATTTTCTTTCATTCTGCTTTTCACGTGGTATTCGTAAGTTAGCTGACTATGTTTGATAAATATGTATTTTGTGGTTTTGCTTTTGTTTTGCCTCTCCTTTATTGGTGTAACCCTTCACTAAAGTATATATGGAACGTGTCTACAAATGTCTCGGTATTCCCTAAAGAAGTTCATAATAAGTCGACTTGGGCATCCATTTTCTGATGAATGTGTTTTCAGACGATAATTAGCTCTTTCCTTCATTCATCTGAAATTAATATGAAGCTGAACAAATGCGCAATAAATGAAAGTCTGATTTGTCCATTCAGGTCGGCTATGGAAGCTCCGATTTTTTTAATAAGAAATTTGGGCTACTCAGAGACCACCAAAGCGAAATCAAGACATTTCATCAGCCACATTCTAAGAAATATGGCTATCCACACCGTACCATGATACACGTGGTATGATGGCAGGAGGGCCCATATAACCTAACAGTGGTTAATAGTGAACAATAACCTGTGATGTGATCCCAACATATAGCTGGCATGACATCACCGGCAATATTATGCCACAATAGCTGCTGTGGTGTATAAATAAAAGGCGCTTTGATAAATAAATGTAATAAATGTAATAAATAGTAATGTAATAAATGTAATAAATAGTAATGTAATATAATAAAATGATATAAGATAATGTATACATGTTTAAATGGCCATTCCATAACTTTAATTGGGGTAACTAAGTGGCATTTGTGGTATGTGTGTTTTATAATTATATGATGTGTTCAGTGGCAAATGATTTTCCCAAAACAAAAATAATGGCCCAGTTTCAGCCAAAAAGAATGCGTTAACAGATTAAATTCGGTTTGGACAAACCAGATTTTGTTTTCATCCGAATACATTCGTACGAACCCAAATTTCGGCAAAGCTCAAGTTTAATAGTAAGCTTGTGCTGGACCGCTTCCAAGAAAAAAAAAAACAGTTGAGGCAGGATTATGGACACTTCATCTTCGTGTATTCCATTTCCCATTTTGCTCATCTGGCTACAGAGTTGGAGTGCCTTATTCAGTAATAGCCATATTCCCTGACAATCATGGGAATCGTAGTAATGTTGGTAAATTGTCATTGAAACAGTAGCAGCTGTATAGTTGAATAGATGTGGTGATACTGATGGGTCCTTCTGCCAAATATGGTCGGAGATCTTTGTGAAGATGGGCATTTGAAAAACTCCACAAAGAACTGAATGGCATTATAATACACTGCATTGTGGCAGTTAAGGTAGTTATAGCCAGGCACTGGAAGAGAAATATATATTTTTGTTAAATAACACTATAAAAACCAGTGCATCTTTCAGATAAAAATGATGGAGATGGATTCCAGTTTTACTTGCCACAACTCTGAGAAACAATTTGGAATATGGATTAATCAGATAACTCAATTGGGTTTATTGGATCCACGGAGTATTGAGAACCAGGTGCTGTAAAAACAGATTTATAAAAACAAGCTCATTTATATTTTTTACCTTTCCCTTCTCTCCCCATGGGACCCAAGTTTTACAGAGATGGTAGCATTACTGATATGGATGAATGTCTGGCTCATTGTTATTTATATTGTATAATTTGTGAACATGTATAATGTATAATGATGTATACAACTAAAAGGGTATCCTTTAATAGAAACAAGTAACAAACACAGTATGTTTTCTTTTAAATGTGTGTCTTATACTTGAATTTGTATATTTGTTTCAATGCCTTGTCTTATTAAATAACATAATTTCAACAACAACAAAAAAAAACATCAGAAAAAAAGAACAGTAACAGCTCAGTCTGATCTCGTTCATGCCACTGAGCCATTGTACTTGTTCCGTCTGTACCAGTGAACTGTTTCATCATTTCTAGTGGAAAACTACTGGCGTTCCAGCTACTGATGGAGTCTTAGTCCACACTAAATAGAGTGCCAACCAGCTCTCTCAAACTGATATGCATAATGCAGGTGTTAACTCATAGAAGGTATTTAAATCTGTTATATGTTATGCTTTGTCACACAGACATGTACACCATATATTTTGTGCTGAACAGCTCTTGTTAACAACTGCAATATTTTTTTCCCTGTGGACTGGAAAAAATTAAGAAGAATTCTGATACTTTACCAAATGTATTCACTAATTCTTTTTTTTTATTTTTTTTATTTAACATGTCCACTGCCATGTTACATTAAAAGTGATGCAGTAATCCATCTGTCAGTGATTAAACAGGAGGCTTTTAAAAAAAAAAAAGGGTAATCTGAGAGTATTGCTGTGAGCTAAACATTGGAGAAATTCAATCCCGTACACGTCATCTGAAGAACAATGTATGGTCTTGTCTGAAAAAAAGGCTCTTTATTTAGTGTATAATTTTGATGCCAGTGAGTCAGACCATATTTATGATGTGAGTCAAAGCATGTTCTTTTTTTAGCTATTGACTGCTGCTAGAATAGGTCGAGCTGCCAATATCCTGAGTAGGGCCCAGGGCATCAGAGAAAAACCTATGTCTGTGTGACACAGCATTGTCATGCTATCACACCATTATAATATCTGTTTTTTTTAAACACACATTTGTGAACATATGAGTTGTGTTCCTTAGGCTGTGATTAATCAAAAGCATAATTTGTGTTAAAAAAAAAAAATGCCCTAAATCAGGGTTTATGTGTATTTGGCCCGCGTTGAATTGTTTTATGGCAAAATATTTATTTAGAAGCACTACAAAAGTGGTGCAAAAATAGTTTAACAAAAGAAGCAAAAAGCCAAGACACCCACGGTCCAAAATAACAAAAGACAGTAGCATGTGCAAATAGTTAATTTCAACATGTACGATCAGGGGCACTTTAAGACCCTAGTAGGCCCTGGGCCGAAGTCTTTAGCAGTGGGCCATCCTTGACTCAATGTAGAACACATTCTATGTTTCTATATTAGAGGGGCAACGATTTAAAAGTAATATCAGGAAGTATTACTTTACTGAGAGGGTAGTGGATGTATGGAATAGCCTTCCAGCAGAAGTGGTAGAGGTAAACACAGTCAAGGATTTTAAGCATGCGTGGGATAGACACAAGGCTATCCTAGCTATAAGACCAGGAACGGGGGAATAATAAAAGTACTAAAAAAAAAAAAAATTGGGCAGACTAGATGGACCGAATGGTTCTTATCTGCCGACACATTCTATGTTTCTATGTTTCTAGAACTGTATGTAAATGTAAACTTTTTAATATTATATGCAACTATTTTCATATCACATTCAAACATTTGTATGTGTAATAAAAATGTTACTGAAAAATTGCATTTCATGCTTTTATTCCCTTCATCTGCACCCACATTGCACCTAAAGGACTTAACACAATACCATACAGTATCCACAGCACTTGCCATGCACCTATATTGCACCCACAGTACTTGACTTGCACTCATAGTGCACCCACATGATTTGGCATACTACAGTGTTAATTCGCCCCACAGAACATACCACAGTGTCACTTTGCCTCACAGAACTGGCCCTGCAGACCATGCCACAGTGTCGCTTTACCCCATAGTACATGTTATATTGCCCCTAAAATGTGGCACTGTTCATCCATTAATATGCCACTGTTAGCTTGCCAATTAATATGCCACTGTTAGTATGCCCATTAATATGCCACCGTCTCTATTGTTACTGCTTTGGGGATGCAGCTTTCTGGGAATCCTTGGTTCCTTGCCATTCATGTGGATGTTACTTTGACAACCACTACCTGAGCATTGCTGCAGACCGTGTACACCCTTTGATGGAAATTATATTCCCTTAGGGCATTGGCCTCTCTTAGCAGGATAATGCGCCCTGCCACAAAACAATGGTTCAGGATTGGTTTTAGAAACCCAACGAGTTCAAGATGTTAACTTGGCCTCCAAATTCCCCAGATCTCAATCCAAATCGAGCAGCAAAGTGAAAAAGGGTGAAGTTCCAGTCTCCACCTAGGATACCATTAACTAATTGGGGCATTAAAGTGTCACAGGTAAAAACCTGTAAAAGGCACGCATGTCCCATAGCCCACACATATAAAATATAAAACACATATCAAATAGTAGAGAAATATATAAAATTACAGTAATGTAAATATACATAAGAATGAAAAGATAATAGACAGCAGCAGCATTATATACATGTATATATAACATAATATTCGAAAAAGCATGTAGGGCAGAAAAAGGGAAAGCTTTAACCTCGAAAAGGGAGAGAAACCGGAGCTGAACCATAGGCATTAGGTTGTCGACCCCTGGTATATAGCAGTTCTTCTTCACTAAAAAACTATTTAACTTAACTTTCTTCAAACAAGACTACACATGTGCTGAGCTAGTGAGAATATGTGGAGCTATGTCGCGTGGGCTGCGCTAGCTGTCAGATAGGCCACAACTGGTCCACGGACCACACATTTGAGTGCCCTGCACTAAATACCACAGACTCTCTGGATTTCTTCAGTTTTTGGCATAAGAATTTTCAATGTCCTTTTATGTTGTAGTAAAGAAAGACATTCCATGACATCATCACAATCTGACATTCAAAGATACAATGGAGTGTTTGTTAATGTTGAACAAAGCCCAGAAAAAAACATATTTAAAATGTATTACAGGATGAAGAAAACTATACCGTAAAATCTTTTCGGAGTACAAAATATTACACTACATACACATTTTTTTTATTTTTTATAATTTATATAGCGCTAGATACAAAGCATAAAGGGAACTACATACTAAGTTAGACAAACAGAGACATACTGATACATGAGGTTGAGAGTGAGCCCAGCACGCAACAGAAAAACATGTAAACATTTATTTCTAAACTCAAAACAAATATTATAATCTATTTAGAAGGTTTTTTATATTAGCATTTGTAGATGTGTAAAAATATTTTTTATGTAATTTCATGATTTTTTAAAGTAACTTACATGGATGATAAAATTAGTGGTATCTTAAGAAAGCCCTACTTATGTCGATAAAACCAATATATTACATGTGTGGGTAGAATAAATGAGAAAGAGAAAAAATACAGCTAAACACAAACACTGCAGAAGTGTTAAAACAGTCTCTGTCACTAAGTGAAAAATAGTCCAGTCACCATGGAGTTAATTAATAGGTTTCATTTTTTTTTTTTTTTTTTTAATGGTTTAAATATGACTTCCCCCTTTTTCCTTCCAGTCACAGTAGTCCTTTAACCATGATTTAGATATTTAATTACCATTTGCTTTTTAATACTGTGTACTGTACTTGTTTCCAATCCGACAAAAATATTGGCTAAGAGGCACAAGAGGATGGAAAAAGGATGGTTAGTAAAAATGACAATTATTAAGGCTCCACAGTATTAGATGGCAGCAACCAAATGAGTAAGAATTTCTCCTGACGGCTTCAGTCAGACACAGGAGTCTTAAAGAGGTAAACAGAGGTTTCACATGTGCACGCAGGTAATGTCACACGTGTATTATAAAGTAGCCAAGTGCCTATATGTGGTCATGGAGGATGTCTACACAAGACCAGTGCTTCACCCATATTTTCCAGTGGGGAAATGCTACTTACGCACAAATCTTAGTATGCCGCCGTATGGGCTGAAGCACGAAAACCCCCCAAAAGATATCAATACGAGCACAGCCTTTTATTATGATACTGTGTCTTTAAGGCGCTTGCTGCTCTTGTAAGTTGGGGTGTGTTAAGTGCTCACTGTCACTCTCCTAGTGCAATGAATGTCTGCCGTTAGGCTTAAAGAATGTCATTTTACCGATTAAATTTCAATGAAAACATACCGCAGTGAACTAACATGTGCTAAGGCACTTGTTCAGTGGTAAAGGAATTCCGGTGCCAGGGGCTTGCTAAATGGCCCCCAGGCCCTTCAGTGTAAATGGGGGCTAAGAAAACCTGCGATTGGGGGTTGGGCAAATCAGATACCTTCTGTAGGAAATTGAAATCCCTTGCTTCATTTTATGTATTCTATGGGTGCTCCATAGAGGGTGGGGGCACTTGGGCAGCCTCTGGTCCTATTATTTAACTATTTATTTTATGCTGCCCAGGGATATTTGGGCAGATCCTAGCCTCATGTATTTATTTATTGTAAGGTAGCCAGGGGCACTTGGGCAGCCCCTAGTCCCATTTATGATTTGGGCATCCCAGAGCACCATGTGTTGATAGGGGGACAGGGGTATTTTGGTATCCACTGGTCTGTGTATTAATAGGGGAGCAGCAGGGACATTTGACCAGTCCACAGGCCAGGTATTCTTTTTGAGGGGAATGGGGTCATTTCGTCAGCCTCCAGCACAGTAACTGTAAGGGAGTGAAAGGGGGCATGGGAGAGGGATGTGGCTCCACTATAAGTTTATTTTCAGTGCTTTAAGGAGCACTCTTTGTGTTCTTTACAGCACTGAAAGGATTAATGTGCAAAAGTATATTAAGTAGTGTTTTTTGGTAACAATATATCATGTTTCTGCATGTTAATGGTTACCACTGTTTGTGCTTTAATTACCACACAGTGCTGTGTCCATTTAGGTTTTACCTAACTGTGTTAGCATTGAATCACAAATTCCCATTAACTCACCCCTTAATGCAGTTTTTCAGTTAATGCCGACATTTAATCAGGACCATTATCACTAGAGAGGACCAACTTAGTGTATTTGCTCGAACATAACATTATAGGACAAACCCCCAAACTTTGGATATTAATTTAGGAAAAAAAGAAACTTATTAAATATTCCTTCACTTTTACACCATTAATAAAAAATATTACAGGTTGAGTATTCCTTATCGAAAATGCTTGGGACCACCTGATCATTTTGGATAACAGATCATTTTCACCAATAAGATCTATTAAAGGCTCTCACCACTCATACTGAATTACAGTAGTATGGATGCAAATACTGTATAGAGCAAATAAACTTTTACTGTGATGCAGGGGCGTCACTAGGGTTGGTGTCACCCAGTGTGGAAGCTCATGGTGTCACCCCCCTGGATTTCCTCCATGAGTTACCACACCGGGTGACACCAACCCTAGTGACGCCTCTGGGCCTGATGCCAATTTTTTACCGGCCTGCCGGTAAAATACCGGCCAGGTGGCAACCCTAGCCGTGAGTGACATCCAGCAACCCTATCAGATTAACATTGAAACACGGGGGCTACTGGTTTAGAGGACTAAATGGGCCATTTTATCCCTATAACTTACTTTTTACTTTCTCTTCCATTGTACCAGCTTAACAAGATATTCTGAAAAATGGTATGTACAATGATGGAATACAAAAAAGAATAAATAACAGATAAACTATATGTGTACAAGTATACAATACTGCATACCAATATATTAGGTGGGAGGTATTTTTAAAGGGTGGTCACATGTTATTTGCCAGGTTCCATCCTAAAAAAGGAATAGAATTCTTCTTGCTGCCATTGTTTAACACGGTAAAGAAAACTAAGAATACCATGTACATTAAGCTATATTTAAGAACAAATAACAGACGTTTGATGACAGGAGACCAGATAAGCCAACTGGTTTTTAGCGGTGTTTCATCCTGCAGATAGTAAAGCTCCGCAAGATAAGAATCTGTTGATGTTAAGTGTGTGTGATATATTTTTGACAATTGAAGTGTTTACAGAAACACCATTTAAAATGATCAGATTTTCATTCACGGAGGCATTTTGTTGCTTTTGGAGTAGCGAAAGATTAAACAGTGAACGTTTGGGTTAAAATGTTAAATCATTTCTGGATTAATCCGTCGAATGATATCTTGGAAAGGCTGAGTTCTATGGACCATTCCAACACCATTAGCATTGATTGAAAGAGATCATTTTATATTGTACATGCTAGTCTTTAAATAATCAATGTTACAAAATGAATGTCAAAAAATATTCTCAGAAATGATTTCAGGATTATTCCTATAGTATCCCAATTAGCAGCCTTTTCTAGAGAAAATCATTTTAGGAGAAGAGTCAGTCGTAGAAACATAGAATGTGTCGGCAGATAAGAACCATTCGGTCCATCTAGTCTGCCCAATTTTCGAAAAATACTTTTATTAGTCCCCAGTTCCCTATCTTATATCTAGGATAGGCTTGTGTCTATGCCACGCATGCTTAAACTCCTTGACTGTGTTTACCTCTACCACTTCCACTGGAAGGCTATTCCATACATCCTCTATCCCTTTATGTATTTAAATGTTTCTATAATTTCGAAGACCATGGGCAAATTAGTTTAGAAAGTCATAGCAATGAATGTATTATTGTCAGACCAGGAGCTTTAGAGATTCACCAAAAACTAGAGTTTCCCCCCCTACCCTCAAATATAAGAATAAAATAAGTCTCTCCTTTTATTGCAAAAAAAAAAAAAAAAAAAATCAATACAAATGTGAAAACTCATATTTTATATATTTTTTATTCTAAAACAAAACACTTCCCCTTAGACCCCTACGTGAAGCAACAGTCATTATCTACAAGGTTCTTTATTCTAATCCCAATTCTTAGCTTAGTAAATGCATGCATTTTCAGCACAGAGGAGTAAAAGGACAATTGCAGGCCAACAATTAAATTGTGTTTTATAGCAGGATGTTTAAATATAAATGCTTTAATGAAAGAATACAAATGAAATACATTATAGATTCCTCTTTACTCGCTATAGCTATATCGGGGCCAGATATGTTGTTTGGGTTTTAGCTTCATCTTACCTTAGAAGCAGGCAAATATAACCCACGATTCTAAACAATGCTGCCCCCAATAGGGCGGTACAGAGCAAAGAGGGTTCCATGATATATTTGTATTAAAGTATTTATATTTAAAATGCCTACACTTGATACCATCTTTCATTTAAACATATGTATGTTGTCTACATTCCCCCTTAAAGCAGTAGTGCTCAGTTTCCTATTGTCTTTGCTGAAGGCTGCAAGAGTGATTTTGGAAGCATTTGGGGGTCCCTTAGATTGGATGGCATTCTAACGAAGTGGATAAATGAAGAGTTTTGGCTATAAATAGAAGGAGGAACACTTCTGATGTGGCAATGTGTTGTCACCATCCCAAGTGGTATTTTGCCCATAAGAAACATGTCCAGATGGGACTGAATGGGACACTCAATATTACCCATTTGGAAATAAATACAAAAATCCTTTGCTATCAGTAGCATTCATTAAGCACTGAAAGCACTGTTTGTTATTTACAAGCATCAATTCATAGATAGTTCATCTATACTTTATTAACTAATTGATATTATGTCCCACAAAACACTTGCTGCTATATGAATGCAGAGTAAATTATAATATATACAAAGATATAAATGTATTGAAATCATTATTTAACCCCAGTATAGAAGCTCTTAATCTAATATATGTGTTCCTGCTTTATATTCGCTCTTCTAATAGAGGCATTAGCTGTTTGCACGTCTAATAGTGGCTATTCATTAAAGGAAAACTGTAGCAAAAATTGAAGTTCTGTTTAATTGAAAGATTGCATCAAGTGTAGGAATTTTATATAAAAATGCTTTATTGAAAGCATACAAATAAATTACCTTTTTGAGCCCTCTTTACTCCATACAGCTCTAACCGGAGGCAGACATTTTGTTTAGAATCTTTGGTCAGATGGGTCAGATCTTTGTTTATCTGAACCAGTGTGAGTGAAGATCTGACCCAAGATTCTAAACAACATGTCTGCTAGACATGTGCAAAACTAAAATTTTCGTTTCGTTTTCGTCCATTCGGACGAAAATGTTATTTATTTCGTTTAAAACGAATTTCGTTCATTACTGCATTCGTTTCAGACGAAATTCGTTCATTATTTTCGTTTCGTTAATTTTAATTCGTTTGTTTTATAGAAATACAATGTAATACTATTGGCTTTCTATAAACCGAACGAGAGCCCCATTCATAAGAAATTCTTATGAATGGGGCTCTCGTTCGGTTCATAGAAAGGCAATAGTACTACATGTTTTCTATAAGCCGAAAGTCTATAAACCGAACGACTTTCGGTTTATAGACTTTCGGCTTATAGAATACATGTAATCCTATGGCTATTCTATAAACCGAACGTTCGGTTTATAGAATAGCCATAGGATTACATGTATTACATAAGCCGAAAGTCTATAAACCGAACATTCGGTTTATAGGCTGTCGGCTTTTAACTATACGGAGACAGAGTCTCCATTCATAAAATTATGAATGGAGACTTTGTCTCCGTATAGTTAAAAGCCGACAGCCTATAAACCGAACGTAAAATTATGAATGGAGACTTTGTCTCCGTGTAGTAAAATGCCGACAGCCTATAAACCGAACGTTCGGTTTATAGGCTGTCGGCTTATGGAATACATGTATTCCTATTGCTATTCTATAAACCGAACATTCGGTTTATAGAATAGCAATAGGAATACATGTATTCCATAAGCCGAAAGTCTATAAACGGAACGTTCGGTTTATAGGCTGTCGGCTTTTAACTATACGGAGACAAAGTCTCCATTCATAATTTTATGAATGGAGACTCTGTCTCCGTATAGTTAAATGCTATTGTATTCTATAAACCGACTCTATTTCGGCTTATAGAATGCAATAGTACTACGAATGGACGAATGAACGAATGATTTTCGTTTATTAACCATTCGTTCATTCGGCTTTCGTTAGCTTAGCATTTTCGTTCTTCGTTTTTCGGACGAATGGACGAAAATGCTATTTTCGGACAAAAATGCATTCGTCCGAAAACGAATGCACATGTCTAATGTCTGCCCCCTGAGAGAACTATATGGGTTAATAAGACATTTAATTTATATTCTTCCATTAAATAATTTCTTTATAAAATCATCTACACTTGATGCAATATTTCAATAAAACATAAATACATTTTTTGCTACAGTTGTCCTCTAAAAGCTGATATGAATATTTAATCCCACCTATTTAGCTATGAGTTGTGTAGGGACAAACCTGATGATGATCCCCTGCTAATCAAACTCCCCAGGTTTGTCCCTGCACAAGGTATAGCTAAACTGGTGAGACAAAAATAGTGAATAGCCCCCTAACAGAACAAGAAGCATACACACTTTGCAGTGGAATGGATTTTTAGAATTAGCCCAAAACTTTACCCTTTGTGACCAGTGTGGAGAGTTATAGCAAAGGTGATGGTAGAATGCCCTGCCTTGGTGATAATCTACTTGTATAATAGGAACCTTTGAGACTTCTGTGAGTCTTGTATAATTGTTATTGTATGCCCCTGCAAAAACAGCTGAAATAAAATAAAGAATAAAGTATACTGTCATTCCAAATACCCACATAGGATAAAATAATAATAATCCATTAAAATGCTGCATTTTGTGTCAACTTTTAAAACCATAATTAAGGAAGGTTTAAATATTTTACTTTAACTTTTCAGACAAATTGAGAGGAGGAAGAAAAAGGAAATAAAATCCCAAATCCAAAAGGTTCTCCAATTAAAAAAAAAAAAAACATTTTGTGTTCTGCTCAATTCATGTTGCCGTACTCTGAGCTCTGACATTTTGTTGCCTTGGCAACCAAAAATCAGCTGATTAGTTGGCATGGCAACAGAAAAGATGTAATCCCGGCAGACACACTCTAATCAATGCCCCCAGCACAGATGGTCTCCGGAGGATCAACAAGAAAGAGGCTGGCAGTCATTCAGAGAATCACGTGCTAGCTCCAGACTAGACCAGGGAAAAGAAAACTAAAAGAGAACATTTCTTTACTGAACCGATAGCTCGTTAACTCTTTCCTGTCTAGATAGCTAGAGCAAGTAGAATACTCGTTAGAACAAGTAGAAAATGCTATATAAATACTGTATATGCAAGCAATTGAATATACAAACAAGCACACAGATATTAACGGAAGCATGATGATGGGGAAAAATAGGAACATGAGATAAAAGTAGTCAGAGAAACGAACAAACAAACAGTCACATAGTTTGATTGAAACGAAACAGAAGATCTTTCTTTGTGGATACAAATGTGCATTGTTAATAGAGAGAACTACAAAGTGGAACAAAATAAAAGAAGGAAAGCAAAAAGAGAATAGTAATGTGGAACAAAATAAAAGGCAGAAATAAAGTAAAAATGGAAAAGTGCAACAAAAAAATCCACCTTGGGAAAGGGTCTACTCAATAGAGACAATTGCAAGGAATTTCAAATGTTTTTAATGCAGTCGAATGGGAAATTTTTTACAACTCGGCTACTTTTTCCTAAAGTTTGAAATTCCTGTCTCAATTCCCTGCAATTCTCTCTTTATTGAGTAAACCTTAAAATGAGCTAAAAAAAATAAAATAAATAAAATTGTACCACAAACGAAAAGGTAAATTTGCCAAAATATACAAATGACTGAATCTCTCCAATGCCTGAAGGATGTGAGACAAATGAAAGCCTTTAAAGAGACAACTATTGATGGCCTTAGATAATCTATGATATTCGTTTACCCAGAAATGTTCCACCTCAAATGGCTAAAAGCTGAATGGACTCATTCTACTAATTTGAATGGATTTAGAGCATTTGAATGGCCCTATGTTACCTGCTATGTTAAGTAGAATAAAGTACAAGAACCTGTCATTAACTATGAAATACAAGTTGGCTTTAAAGCAAAACCTGCAATTTTACCTAGCTGTGTGATGTTTTGATAAACACCAGTATACATGTGAAAACATACAGAACCCTCCATTAACGTCCAGCCAGCAGTGGACTCCTGTCGAGCAACAAACACTTTGTTAAACTGGATACATTGTCCCATGTGGTGTCAAACACTCAACCAACTGTATACGTTTCAGTGGCAGTGCCCTGCCCATTTTACTCATTGTAGCAATAGCATTGCTGTGAGTACATTTACACCAGGAACAGGGGCTCCCCAATTACAGTGCAATTTTGAAAAGCATTTTGTGAAAACGACAGACACTGGATTATTACGACTTTAATTGTGATAAAAAGCTAGAAACATTGTATTTGTTCATGGTTTAAAAAAGGGTTCATTAACAAATGTCCACAAAGGACACAAAGTCATCAATTAAAAAGTGACCAAGGGAGATATTAAGTACAATTGGAGAAAAGTGTCCTACAGTAAGGGCAATAAAGAAATGAAGATATGGACTTCATTAGGTAGAGAGGTTGTGTTATTGAGTACAGTAGATACTTTATAAAAAGGCTTGTATGGAGTCTTTTTTTTTGTAAGAAAAGCAACATATGAGATACAGTAATAAAACATTTGTAGCAATAAAAACTTGTTGACCTAGAAAATAGCCAGGAAAGAGGGTTTTTTGAAAGAAAAGAGAATTTCACTTCAGTAAGTTTTTCTTAAACTTCTCTAGGATTGACATAGAAAAGAGAAAGGTGGCACTTGGCGGGAGATATCTTTTTTCCCCCCAATCTATATTGTTATGTGACTACTTTGCAATGTTTCCACTTCAGGATGACTGACCTCTGTAACATTGGGCTGAATGGAAGGGTCTGCTACTCTCCCACCTCTAGTTACTAGTTACCTAAAATAGGTTCAAGGACAAGCTGTACAAAAAGCTAACCTTCCCTCACTAACCTTCTGAATAATTATCCTATAGTGATATCTGTGTCCATCAACCATGGAATGCCATAATCAAGACTATATATTAGATACATCATACCTTAATCATACAGTTACACATGAACAGGATTCATGAAGTCAGGACCATGGCAAGAAGCAATGGGGAGGCATTAGAATGCGCAGGCCGACTACATGGTTCTTATCTGCTGACACACTCTATGACTAGAACCTTCTGCTATGTTCACTCGTCTTTGGGGATTTTTTTCAAAGAGTGAAGGTTCTCTCCAGCCATTGCTCGCTATTCCTTGTGTGATCCCAGCCATACCATTCTGACAGGGATATACATATGTCTGGAGTCGCTGAGTGAGGTTTCCTGACTATATACGTCTGAAGCACATTGGGTAGGCAGGATTAATCTGATATGCTCATGGATTGTTTCCCTCCATAATAGAAGTGAGCAGGAAAACTTGTGAGACACTCCCAAGCGGCATTATCACTGGGGGCCAGCTATCAAAACCTGTTTGGGCTTGGCTGTGCTTCTGAAGGGAAATAATTTAGCAACACACGAGCATGTGAACAGTTACCAGGGGCAGAACAGTAGGCCTGTCTTAAGGGGGTCCATGACAGACACCCTGTCCTGTATCACAGCCACAGTTAGCCATATTAGCCGAGTGGAGGGTCTACAAAGTGTTGTTTCCTTGGGGAATGTTCTGTTCAGCTAGTAATAGTAACTAAATATGTTTTATAAAAAAATGCAAAATTTCAAAAAGCAACTAGAGCGATTTTACTTCCATCTCTAATCCATATATGTGAGGTATCTACCCCATGGGTTAATTTGTCTAATAAAAGGCACCTTTTACAATGCGCTTTCATTTGCGTGTCATCAAATGGCCAGACTAGTTACGTTGCATCTTTATATGAAGGCTTGTACAGCACGCTACATGGAAGTGACACTACTTCCCTGCTTCCCAGGCTTCAAGGTGTCATTCAAAGTAGGAATATGAAGCAGCAGTTTGTCAGGCACTTTGAAGAAACAGGACATAAAGTGTCAACGCTCTGATTCATAGACTCTGAGAGGATTAGATCCCATGAGAACTGGTGACAGCAGTTTAGTTCCTTAAAGGTTACTTCATCTCAGATGGATATACAATTTAGATATGTTATCCTCTCTGGGCATGGACAACGAGTGAGTTACAGTCTTTCCACTAAATCATTGTTTGGCTGTGCTGTGAATACTGCAGGAAGTTTGCATTTCATACCCCCTTTGTAAGAGATCACAAATGCATGTTTATGCACACAGGCCTTGCTGTTACATACATTTTATATGTCTAGAAATGAAAAGGAAATGGCTAAATGATTCCAGCTTGTGTCGATGAATGTCCTGGTTTTATCAGACATGGAATCACAGAAGTACCACTGTTCCTGTGTTAATACTTAATAGCAACACCCTTTGGTTCAGACAATATATACTCTTAATACAAATTGGAATCATTATCTTGCATTAATATTAGTCATTGCCAAATAATGGTGGTTAACAGTGTGGACAACACAAAATTAATCACATTTACAGTGCAATCCATATTATATTTAACATAAAACAAACAGGGAAAATTGGTATTGACATGATAATGTGTGTGTGTGTGTGTGTGTGTAGATAAATAGAAAATAATAGTTTATAACACTGCCACACTTGATTGTGTCAAGCAAAAAAAAAATGTGACCGAAAACAATCAATAAATGTATTCAAATCCTAAGGAAGCATATTTTATGTATTAGCATATTAGCTGACTTGTGCTGCAGCTGCACTAGCATGTGTGACGCTTCATACAGCGAGTCCTGTTATTGACAAGGGTCCGCTACAGCAGATTGACTCGTTAAACAGTGAAATATGGTAGCGGAAAGGCTTGCGTCAGGAAAAACAGATAACAAAATGCCACTGTTTTATTACTTGTACCCTAAGCACCCATCCCTCTCAATTAAACTTACCAAACTATTACCTCATCCCTCCCAAACTTCTCCCCCCAGTGAATTGGGAAGCTGGGGGGCAGAGCTAGGAAGGTCGAGTGCCAGCTCTAACACACATGCATAATACTGAATACTGGCACTCTCTACCTCTGTCTCAAAAAGTGCTATTAACCTAAAAAGACCTTACATTCCATGCATATGTATGCATTTATTAAAGACATCTAATTTTTACTTTCTGGCCTGTAAAATGTATACTTCTTTTGTGGTCAGGGTAAAATCAGTTACTTAAAGGGACTGTCTAGTGCCCAAAATGCATCTTCCAATTATTAATGCATATCAATGTGCTTTCAAATTACTTTAAAATGCATGTTTTACATTTTGCATTACTTAAAATATAAAATACTTCCAGCTAGATGAAGTTGTGAAATTACAGCAGTTTGCAAGAAACCAGTACTGCCCACACTAGTGGAGTAAAAACCAATGATAATAATGTCATGTCAGTCTACCGATGTCATGAGACAATGTGTTGCACTGTGAAGAGATCCTACTGTGTACAGAGCAAGTTTATCACAGTCCACACAATGTATTCTATTCTAGAAGCCCAGGAAGTGACTAAATGAAACAACACTTTTTATCCTTAGTGTCTATATAATCAATTCTGCCACACCTGCAGTAAACATGCAGAGTAATCACTGGGGAGGGCTTGACTAAAATATTAAAAATTTGATTTATGCAGAATGCCTGCATCAAATCACACTGGAAAACAGCCTGTGCACTATACAAGCAGTAATCTTTAACATGCACCAAAGTGAGTTTGGGGACTAGACTGTCCCTTTAATCAAGGTTTTTTTCCAATGCGATCTCATCCTTGATTAACAGTTTCCTAATGGACTCACTTGCCTTCTACATTTTGCAGGGGGGCATGTAAAAGTCATCTGTTGTAGCTATGCAGCTAGTGGGGGAAAAAGCCAACAGTTGTGTACTTTGTAAGGATCCTGTGCAATGTATCCTTTAACAAGTTGTTAGGCCTAAATTTACAACTTTCTGGTCACTGAAGTCATAGTGTCTATCCTGTTAGAAGGACTATGTAATTATTTCTGGCACCACCAGGAATTCTGGGTAGGGACATCCAAATAGGGTCAACCATGATTGTCTTTCTGTCTCAGTATCCATTTTATACATGGATCCTTTGGAGCAGGTGCACACTGTTTAAGACCAGGGGTTGTCAACAACCATGGTGGATGTGACGTAACCCTCTGTCATGCTAAGGCATGATTTGGGCCTATACAGGCCTTGTATTTCCTATTCTATGATGTGTGTTCTGGAGTCCTATTGTCTAATAAGTTCCTTTGTAGACTAATTGCAAATGAACATGTTCTAGGGCACAGCAAATGGGTATTATGGCAAATCCATCCCAGGCCAACTCACACTAAGGTGTGATCTGTTTGCTGTTAATTATAGCATCCTTTACTCCAGTCCGCAAACCAGACATCGGCGCATCAACCAACCCTGGGGGATCCCAGGATACATATGTCTCTCAAAGATCAGAATCTAATGCCCACTTAATTCTAGAAATTATTGTATCTGGATACATGCTGGGATGGGGTTCATACTAATTACATATTTGAAACCAGCATGGTCTGTCCTTTTGAGGGACACCAAACAGTACTAGGAGGTGGCGGATGACATGGGAGATATGAAAATATGACAATTGGGCTAGGTGCATACATGTGATGTGTGATCTTAAACTAACCGGCTGGAACAGGGTATTAAGATGAACCTGAGGTCATAATTATGCCAAGCGCAGGGAACCTTCTATTACATATTTTGTGTTCTAATGCAAAAGTTTAGCATTTATGACCCCATTTTCAGCATGTCATAATCTGCTGAGCCACTTATGCCCATCCTCACACCGGAAGTCCAGTTGGCGTTTAGCCCCTTTTCACACCCATACTCCCACGTCACGTCTCGGCCGATAGCCCTGTATGTAACACCCTCCATCACTGGGGTTCTTGGAGAGAAATAATGGCCCGCCTCCTCCCTATAGATTATGTGCCCTGACATTGAAAAGGGGTTCTGTTTTGGGGGATTTGGGTACAGTGGGTAGGTTTGCACTTTGCATTGACTTTACTCATGCACCCAGATTGTGCCGTCTGTAATCCTGGTAATGAGCTATAATTGTGTACTTTAATATGGTTATTTAGTTAGATTCAGTTTTGTATATTAGTTTATGTGTAATGCATAATTCTGTGAGGAGACTACTCAGAAGGATTATAATGTGTCACAGAGGAGTCAGTGACAATGATTGATAGTGTACTCCAACATCCATTGTTCTGTGTTAATTGAATTTACTACTAAACAGATTATGATGTGGTTTTCTATATCTGTAGCAATGCTGGTTAATTGCTCTTTAGTTTATGTTGTGTAGTATGTTAACTTGATTATTGTCTGTATATAAGAGTCCGTTTCTGTTCCAATAAAGTTGTTATTCTTCATCCTACACTACAAGCGTTTCGGCTAGTGGTCTGGATGGCTGGAGAGATCAGGAGATCCCGGGGATAAAATTACTGGTCTCAGCCCTTATGAGAGCTGAGGGAGGGACGCAGCCGGGGGACCAGGGAGTTCCGTCACAGTGGATATTTACAGACAATTTTAGGATGTTCTATGGACCTTCAAAGACCTTGTCATGGAGATCGGTGACCTTGTTTGGACAGTGCCTATGCCTGTTCAAGACGGCTTATCAACCAAAGGCACCCTCTCACTGACAGCTGTTTCAGGCCTTAATGAGACTTGCCTTCTGTTGACTTCACCCCACCATAACCTCTTTTGTGTACGATTAAAGATAAACATGAAATACAAAAAAGAATCCATTTTAAAGTAAGGAAACAAAGTCTGTCCTGATGCAGTAAAGGTTTGTATGAAGCTTTAGCATTCCCTGTTAAAAAGAAGAAGACATTGACCGTTCCAACGAACAAAAAAGCCTTCATGTATCTGAGCTGAATGAAAAGCAATGTTATATAGCAGAGGGAAAATCAACCATCTTTGAAAAATAATAGAGAAAACAAAACAAAACAAAACTCCAAGACATTGTTAATGGACAATTGTCTGCAAAAGGGACATCTGTTTATTTGAAAGATTGCATCAAGTGCATGCATTTTAAATAGGTATGCTTTAATGAGAGAATACAAATAAAGTACCTTATTGAGCCTTCTTTGCATTGTATAGAACTATCAGGGGCAGACATTTTGGGTTAGATCTTCCTTCATCTGTCCCAAGATTCTAAACAAGTGCCCCCCTCCCCCTTCCCTGATAGAGCAATATAAGCTAAGCAAGCAAGGTTCAATAATGTACATTTCAATGTAAAATGTGTACACTTGATGGGGGATGGGACTCTTCATTGCGGCTGCTTCCGCGCAGCCGCTTCACCGCCGACTCTACACAGCAAGACAGATCGTTGCTGGAGATTTTATCGCGGGACATTTCATCGCTAAAGGTAAGTATTTTAGCTATTTTAGTTTGGTTAGAATTAGGGTTTAGGGGGTTAGGATTAGGGTTTAGGGGGTTCATTTTAGTATTAGGGCTCGGGGGTTAGTACTAGGGTTAGTGTTAGGGTTTAGGGGGTTAATTTTAGTATTAGGGCTCGGGGGTTAGTATTAGGGTTAGTATTAGGGTTTAGTGGGTTAATTTTAGTATTAGGGCTCGGGGGTAGTATTAGGGTTAGTATTAGGGTTTAGGGGGTTAATTTTAGTATTAGGGCTCGGGGGTTAGTATTAGGGTAAGTATTAGGGTTAGTATTAGGGTTTAGGGGTTAATTTTAGTATTAGGGCTCGGGGGTTAGTATTAGGGTTAGTATTAGGGTTTAGGGTGTTAATTTTAGTATTAGGGCTCGGGGGTTAGTATTAGGGTTAGTATTGGGGTTTAGTGTTTAGTGTTAGTATTGGGGTTTGGGAATAATTTATTAGGGGGGGTTATTTTATTTTTACTTGTACATTTGTAAGAGCTGACAGTTCAGCTCTTACATAGCCGCGGCCGCGATGTAACGGCCGCGTTATTCTTCATTGCTGACAGTTCAGCGTTCTAACTGCCACGCTGAACTGTCAACGATGAAGATGCGGCGCAGAAGTGTCCTAGACCCCACTTGATGCACTCTTACAATTCAAACATGTTTGCGGACGGTTGTCCTTTAAGTTTTTTCATTATTACCTTGGTGAACATGGGTTTCCCGTGCTGAGTGACCATAGTGCATTGATCACAGTCCACTGTGATGGATGAGTTGTGGTAGGCTTCTTTGGCGTGCTTGAGAATGTAATACAGGTCCGTAACACCCCCTTCAAAGACTGTGCTAAAGTATCGCGGAATTAGAGTTCTTCCAATTGCTGTGGAGAGAAATATAGATATATAGATTATGTTTAAATAATTATGTTAAAATTTATTTAAATAAGATGATCTACATTGGAAAATATATTGGTGCAGTAACAATAAAGTATGTAATAAATGTAAACAACAATAAATAAATAAAAAGATCTATTTGTTGCTAGCAGATTAAAATGTATTTGTTGAGTCTCTTGTTTATGACATCAGCTTGTGGATCCGTATGCAAATTACACATTTCCTATAAAATGTATGTGTTTTTTTGCATATTAAACCAGAAGGGGATTTTTCTCCTAATTTATGGATTTGCTTGTATTACTGCTAACACAAAGGTTTTTTGGGGGGTTATTGTATTTACAATAAATAGGTGGCAGAGTCCCTTACAGCACTATCAAAATAATTGTTATTTTGATGTGTAGATCATGTAAATGATACAATTCATGATTACAGTGATAAATTGCCCCAAACGCAATAATACCGTGCATATATTTTTCACTAGGTTGTAAAATCATATTTACAATAGAATGGATTTTATTTGAACAGAATGTGATTGAATATAAACTGCAAATTGGGATGCTCAGGGGCGGAGCTTGGGAGTTCGAGTGTAAGTGAATCCGTGCATGTCTCTCAAACTGGTAGGACTACTGTGCGCAATATTTATTCCCTGGTGTCTCGCTATCCAGCCTTGCTGGCGTGATTTTATTTTTAGAATAGGTGGATTCATTTTATTTTATTTTTGGATAGCCCCTTACCATGGGCTGAAGATGAGAACTTTAGGAATCAGGGATGGAGTGGGACATTTCAAAGGTTTTTTTAAAAAAAATGCACCCCCCCCCCTTTCCCCCCCAGCACCCAAAGGGTGGTTTTTTTTTCAGTTATTTGTAATGTTTCATCCCCCTCCTACCTAATTTTATTTAAATATATTTTATTGGACCAGACCCAGGGTGGGTAATTTCCCGGGTCCTACGGTACTTGCATTCTACAGTCTGCATGGAGCTGGTAAAAATGATATGTCCAGCAAAAAATTAAGTGACCTGGTAATCCTAACTGTACAACTTGTGGATAAAACCTGCAGATGGCTCCTTTGCAGTATATTTACATACACTGCAAGTAAAGTTACCATTTGTGAGAATGTGCTTTGCTTGTTTGAAAACACTTTAAAAGGTTGCTTTTTCCCGTCAAAGATTCCAGTTAACTGGGTGTGGTGTATGAATTATGTACACATACACATAAAAACTCTGGTCCGTCTACTTTAACAAACATTTATTCAGAAACAAAACAACAGCAACATACAAATAATAACACACAATCTAAATAACTAGAACAACAACAATAACAGCTAAACAACAATAACCCCTTAGTGACAAGACATTTTTACCTTGACTTTCCCTTGGTGACAATGGCTGTTTTGACATTTCTAGGGTGTTTGTGTTTAGCTGTAATTTTTTTCTTTCTCACATACAGTACCCACACAAATTATATGTTGTTTTTATCGTCATAAGAAGGGCTTTCATTAGATACCATTATGTTCATCATATCTTATAATTTACTACAAAACAAATCATAAAATATGATGAAAAATTTAAAAAAACCCACTTTTTCTAACTTTGACCTAAAATATAATTTACACAAATAAAATCATTAAAAAAGACCCCATCTAAATAGTTTCTGAATGTTGTCCCGAGTTCAAAAATATCCATGGTTTCCATATTTTTCGGTATTTTTTTACGAGTTATGGGGCAAAAACCAAAAAGAGTGTTTTTTGTTTTTTCCCTCTATTGACCTTTTGACCCCAACCCGAACCCAAAATTTAACCCTAACACTAAATTTAACCCCAACTCTAATCCTTATTATATCCCTTAATATTTTTTAATTTTAATTTAATTTTAACCCTATCCCTTATGCTAAAAATTATTTAATTTTAACCCTATAGGCTAATATAGCTATATAACCTGTTTATAATTAATTAAATATGTATTTTAAATATTTTCCATTGCAATGCTACTTAACTACCACTAGGGGCAGTCAAGTAGCATATTCAGAGCGACGAAAGTGAAGTTACTTTCACTTCCGAAGCTCAGACCGGCAGAGGGCTTAGCCATATTGACGGAGCAGCATGCTCCGTCAATATGGCTCCCCACGATCGCTCCGTGGGGCGATCGTGGGTGCCCCAAAATAGAAATTTCAGTGCTGGCTATTGCCTCGACATCGAGGCAATAGACCAGCACCGTTAAAGCGGTTTTCGCAATTGTTGATCGCGAAAACCGCTTGATTCACCGGGCACGTCCTTTGTCGTTAAGGGAGTTTCTCCCAGGACGTGCCTGGCACGTCCTTTGTCGCGAAGGTGATAACAGCTAAACCTTATAAGTAAAAATCATCAGATCTCACCCACATTTCACCAGGATTAAACCTAACCCGTGTCTGCTCACATCTACAGCCAGGAAAGAAGAGAGACAAGTGAGAGATAGGGGGAGTGGTGGTCTCTTCCTAACTTGTAAAGGTATTGAATTACCCAATTACCATGTCAAAGGGTAAAGCTTATTTCCCCTGTAAGAAAGGTTTACTTACATGAGCTTGGTCACATGACCAGTGGTCACTAATTTGATGACAGAAAGTGACCACACTGGGGAATCAGTAGAAGCTTCAAATTAAATTCAGAATATAGATACATTTTTATAAATGCATAACATTTTTTTGCAATTATTTAAATATACAGTGTATGAAAAAAAAAGTTAGGTAATAGAGAGGTCCATTAACTATTTTATCTGAGGTGATATGCTGGCTAAGCTAAGCCAGCCATCCAACTGTTGCTAAGCTGCAACTCCCATGAGGCCACACCTGATTCTTCTCCCCTTCAGCATCACATTAATTGCCAACATTATGCATGCTGTAGTTCAGCAACCGCTAACGGGCCCTACGCCAAGAGAACAGAAGAGATCAACAAGATAGCAGTGATTCTGCGAGCAATCTGAATTGCTTTATTAAACTAGGTACAATAGGGACAAGATTATATTGTGTTATCTTGATAGTTAAACATAGAATAAAACATTTTGCTGTGGGACTTTGCAAAGAGAGTGGATTTGAATGTTGGCACATCTGGGATCCAACAACAAACCCAAGTCATACAAATTATACAGCAGATTTCAGGAAATCAAGGGGGTTAATAAAGAAACAGAGCTCACGTGAGAATTTCCCTTACATGCTACACATCACACAGCTGCTTACCAGGCTTCTCCTCAATCATTCAAAATCTCAATACACACTCCTTTAAACCCTTCATGGCGAAAGCTGCTTGCATCCCAGAAGATGCAATCACCAAAACGCCACTTTTTGTTCCTGGGTAGACAGGGATACAATGGCAGAGACCCGATCAGCATCTTAATAGAACCTGTGGATCCCTGTCCAAAAAATCAAGAGCCATCATGACGTCATGGGGGCGTGCCCCAAACTTCCAAAATGTAGCTGGTGCTCACTTAGAGCGTTGGCTACATTTTACCTGTCAATCTGAGGCCACTCAAAGTTCCTGCAGCGTGATCCAAGTACAATCCATTGTGGGTACCCGCGATGAGCTGTTAAAAGCAGGGCATTCTATGCCGTCCTAGAGTCTTTTGGCACCAGTAAAATAGGATGGCATAGAATATACTAGCATCGGGAACGGGTTAAGGAAACCATAGACTGTGTCGGCAGATAAGAGCCATTCGGTCCATCTAGTCTACCCAATTTCTACCTAATCTAAAATAAATAATAAATAAAAAATGTTAATACTCTCATTAGTCCCTGGTCTTATGTTATATCTAGGATAGCCTTATGCCTATCCCATGCATGCTTAAACTCCTTCATTGTATCAAACTCTACCACTTCCGCTGGAAGGCTTTTCCATGCATCCACTACTCTCTCAGTAAAGTAACACTTCCTGCTCTTACTTTTTAAACCCTTTCCTTTCTAATTTAAGACTATGCATGGTAACAGGGACAGCTATTTTTATTCTTTTTTAAACCAGCCATTAACTGAAATGTTTAAGTGCAAATGTGGTTAATTTGTAAAAAGGCAACCAATTTCCTCTTCTCTGGAAACAAAACTTGACTCCTCTATATAGAGATTGGGTTACTTATAAGCTTTCGCAGATAGAGTACATCATACACCACACTAGAACTTCTTTTAATATAAACAAAGCCAGATGGGCTCCCTGGAATCAATACTATAGGCTTGAAATTGAAAGAAAAGAAAAAGTGTATTTCTTCGATGCTTGATCACCATTGATTGCCCCTTTTTTCTTTCCCATTTTTAATTCCATGATATTAGTTACAGGATAATTTAAAAAGTCTTGTTTCTGTACCAGTGCTGCTTTTGTCCATTGTACATGTGCTTTAATTGACTATTGCTATTAATTGTCATCTGCTTGACTAAGTATATGTGTTTTTTGTTTTATTATTGCATATTTGTGAATGAAAAACAAATAAATAGTATATATATTATATATATATAAATAAATATATATATAAAAACACAATATAAAAAAAGTAACTCATTTTTATTTAATTGCTAATTAATGAACCACATAAATAAAAAATTCAAGACATCCCTGTTAATATTATATCCAGACAGGAACTACATTATAAATACAGGGTGCCCCATACGTCCAAAACCATAGGATGCTTTCTCCACCTCAAACAGCGCATCATGGAGGCACTTTGAGCAGATTTCCTAATCTGATGTGTTTTTCTCCTGTGGGTGCAGACCTATGGGACACCCTGAAGAATAGATTGAGTGGTGTAATTAACGTACTAAAAGGTGAGGTGATTTGGCTTGAGAGAAGGAGTGTCACTCAAACTGACACCTCGGCACATGTGCAGTATTCAATGAAGGCGGGGGCCATGGGAAGTGCGCCTGAAATTTTACTTAAGATCTTCATCAGTCTCTGAGTGGGAAATGCACAATTTATACCCAGTATAGGATATGTTGAATAAGTGCCACACACAAATTACGTCCTAAAAGGTATCTTAAAGACCTGGTCTTCTTCGGGGGTAGGCACCATGGTGTCTATCAGTTAATTCATGGTTTATTTTAAACAGATATAATGTACACATATTATTTTTTTTTTTTGGGGGGGGGGGGCTATTTTATATGTATTTTTTATATTTATTTATTTATTTGAATGTGATTTATGTATATGTTTTTTTCTTTCTTTGGTGGGATAGTTACCTATAAAGGAAATGAACAATCCGTTGTCTTTTATTAGGAGCGCTGTCTCTTGTTATATTTTTATTTTGCTTTTGCTTGGAGTGTAGCACTGGGACTGCATTCCTAGTCCAAACATAGCGCCTCATACCAGGATAGGAGTACTCCTGTCCCCCTCTGGTATGGTTGGTATTTTACTCTGCATGGTGGTAGGTACTCAAATTATCAAAGCACAGTGTATAGGTTTTTGCCAACATGTCAGGATGCTGCGATAGTTGTTAGACATCTGCCCTATGGTTCTTCATGGCTTTTAGAACCTTAGAATTGCTTTCTACATATATTCTCATGTGTGAACTCAGGTCGGAGTTTTGGTTGGCCCTGAAATCAGTGAGTAACTTAGAGACAGAGGCGTCACTAGAGTTGGTGTCACCCGGTGCGGTAACTCATGGTGTCACCCGCCTGGATATCCTCCAATACCATGCCAGATTCCTTAATAAAGTAATGCCAGTCAGATGGCCCATTAAATATGCCACATAAAGGAGCCCCATAAATTATGGCACACGCAGGAGCCCTTTAACTATGCCGCACAGAGGAGCCCACAACTATGCCACATACAGGAGCCCCATAACTATGACACACAAGAGCCCCATAAGTTATGCCACACCAGAGCCCCATAAATTATGCCACACCAGAGCCCCATTATTTATGCCTCACCTTGGAGCCCAATTAATTATTACACACACACAGGCACCCCTTAATTATGCCACACACAAGCGCCCCATAATTATACCACACAAAAGAGCCCCTTAATTATGCCACACATGGGGCCCAATAAACATTCCACAAATAATATGCCAATTGTTTAATATTATATTTAATAAAAATGTTATTGAAAAATTGCATTCCTATTTTTTACTCCCTTCTTCTGCACCCACATTGCACCTTAAGGACTTAACACAACACTATACAGTACCCACAGAACTTGCCATGCACCTATATTGCACCCACAGCACTTGGTTTGCACTCATATTGCACCTACACGATTTGGCATACAACAGTGTCACTTTGCCCCACAGAACTAGCCAGTGTCACTTTCCTCATAATACATGTTATTTTGCCCCACAGACCATGCCACAGCATCACTTTGCCAATTAAAATATGCCATTATTTAACCCCTCAATATGCCAGGATTTAGCCATTCAATTTGCCAGGACCTCTCGGGACGCCACTGCTTAGAGGACAGCCATTGTGTTCAATTCAGAAATTACAAGTGTAGGCATTTCACATAGAAATGATTTAAAGAAAAAATACAACTAAAGTACTTTATTGAGCTCTTTTTATTTGAATAGTAGGGGGCAGACATCTCGGGTCAGATCCTTATTCAGCTGACCCAAAATACTAAACGAGATATCTGCCCACTGATCGTGCTATACAAGCAAAGAGGGCTTAATAGAGTACTTTATTAGTATTGATTCGTTAAAGCATTTCTAGTTTAAATACCTACACTGCAATTTATCAATCAAACGGACCATTATGTTTAACCCCTTAACAACCAGACCTTTTTTTTTTCATTTTGTTTTTTTGATTTGTAATTTTTCTCTTTCTCATTTAACCACACAAATTATGTATATGGATTTCTTTAGGTACCATGTGTGACTAGGCCATATTTTGGTATTACAAATGTATTAAAACCATTGGGGGATCCACGGGAGGCACCAGGACAGTTACCCCCAACCACTTAGGGAAAGTAAGTCTGAATCGGGATGTAACACGCAATGCCATACAGAGGCAGGCAAACGGGGTTCACTGCACCTAAGCGCCAGTGACAGAGCGGTGTTGAGTAGACTGTTTACCGTTGTTGCAGTAAATTAGCTTTTTGTTTGTTCTTCTTCTGGTGCCGACTGTGCTTGGCCAGCACCGACAATGACCAAGCATAACCCCGAGGCATCGGCAGGCAATGTACAACTTAATACAGTGAAAAAATTGGACGAGCAAATACACTGTTATATAACTGGAGTGTCCACTAAACATAGGCAGCTGAAATAGGACAAAACAGACAGCCTCAAACTGTGTGGTAGAAATGAAAAAGAATGGTATGCTTCCAGCGCTCAGCTTATTTTAAAAAGTTAAAAAAAATCCTTATGGTGTTCAATAATTAATTGTGCCAGTTGTGGTGTTAAAGCGTGATATGATGCGATACTCTATTATTATTCACACACACACAATCAATGATAAGAATATTGTACGCAATACTGGCGACCGTATCTCCAGAAGGATATTGAAACTTTGGAGAGAGTTCAGAGAAGGGCTACTAAACTGGTTCATGGGTTGAAGGATAAAACTTACCAGGAAAGGTTAAAGCATCTTAACATGTATAGCTTGGAGGAAAGACAAAACAGGAGGGGGATATGATAGAAACATTTAAATACATAAAGGGAATCAACACCGTAAAGGAAGAGAGTATATTTAAAAGAAGAAAAACTACCACAACTAGAGGACATAGTCTTAAATTAGAGGGGCAACGATTTAAAAGTAATATCAGGAAGTATTACTTTACTGAGAGGGTAGTGGATGTATGGAATAGCCTTCCAGCAGAAGTGGTAGAGGTAAACACAGTCAGTGATTTTAAGCATGCGTGGGATAGACACAAGGCTATCCTAGCTATAAGACCGGGAACGGGGGACTAAAAAATAAATTGGGCAGACTAGATGGACATTCTATGTTTCTATGTTTCTATAACAATGATATAAAAATGACAATCGTGTAAAAAATACAAATAGTGTGATAAAATACAAATGCCGGTCAGCCCAGTGTCGGTTCAAATACTTTATTATCCGATGTACAGGCAAAATATCCACATCCGGACAAACAAATGTCCTCTTAGAAGTCCACAAAAATGGAAAAAAGTTTAATCAAAACACGAATCCGTGAGACACGGAGTCCTTCCAAGCGTCAGCTTGGCGTGTGCTTTGGGGCTGCGCACAGGTGTACGGTGGCCCACAGGAATCAAAAGGCTGTAGACTGCACAGTACTGGATCAGCCCTGATTACAGCCCTTCACACACACACCGTTTATAAAGCCATGTGCCAGGAATGTTACTGGACCTCCAGGATTTAATATTAACCATACACATGTGCTTTTTAAGAGAAACAAGCTTCCTTTTCAATATTGCCGGAATTTAACTCCCATCAGTCAAAGCCAGCCAAAGGAGGCGACTCATAAATATTCAATTGTTGCTAAAAAGATACCATTTAGAAATATAGAACCATAGAATGTGTCGACAAATAAGAATCATTTGGCCCATCAGTTCTACTCAATTTCTGCCTAAATTTGTTTAAAAAAAATCTGAATACTTACATTAGTAGCTGTATGTCTTCAGGGCCGTCTTTAACGCGGGGCATGCGGGGCAGCTGCCCTGGGCCCATTTACTCCTGGGGGGCCCCAAGGCAGCTGTCCCGTGGGCCCCCAGCCCCTGCTGCCGCGTTCACAACGCATTGCGCTTGTGAACGCTTTTTTCCGGCAAGCCGCATCCGATGGATGCGACGGCCGGAAAAAAAATAAAATAAAAAAAAAACTGACGCCGGATGTGACGTCGCGTCACATCCGGTGTCTGTTTCCCTCCTCCGTGCAAGAGGGAAGACTGCACGGAGGGGGACACGGAGCAGCTTCATGTAAGTACGGGGGGGGGGGGGCTGGCTGGCACAATATTCCTGGTATCTGACTGGCACTATATTACTAGGCATCTGACTGGCACTATATTACTGGGCATCTGATTGTCACTATATTACTGGGCATCTGACTGGCACTATATTACTGGGCATCTGACTGGCACTATATTACTGGGTATCTGATTGGCACTATATTACTTGGTATCTGATTGGCACTATATTACTGGGCATCTGATTGGCACTATATTACTGGGTATCTGATTGGCACTATAATACTGGGCATCTGGCTGGCACTATAATACTGGGCATCTGATTGGCACTATAATACTGGGCATCTGACTGGCACTATATTACTGGGCATCTGGCTGGCACAATAATACTGGGCATCTGACTGGCACAATAATACTGGGCATCTGACTGGCACTATATTACTGGGCATCTGGCTGGCACAATAATACTGGCCATCTGACTGGCACTATATTTCTGGGCATCTGGCTGGCACAATAATACTGGGCATCTGGCTGGCATAATATTACAGGCATCTGTCTGGCACTATATTACTGGGCATCTGGCTGGCACAATATTAAAGGCATCTGGCTGGCACTATATTACTGGGCATCTGGCTGGCACAATATTACTGGACATCTGTCTGGCATAATATTACAGGCATCTGGCTGGCACTATATTACTAAGCTCTGACTGGCATAATATTAAAGGCATCTGGCTGGCACTATATTACTGGGCATCTGGCTGGCACAATATTACTGGGCTCTGGCTGGCACAATATTACTGGGCTCTGACTGGCACAATAATACTGGGCTCTGACTGGCACAATATTACAGGCATCTGACTGGCATAATATTACAGGCATCTGACTGGCACAATATTCCTGGCCTCTGACTGCACACTATTACAGGCATCTGACTGGCATAATATTACAGGCATCTGACTGGCATTATATTACAGGCATCTGGCTGGCACTATATTACTGGGCATCTGGCTGGCACAATATTACTGGGAATCTGGCTGGTACAATATTACTGGGCATCTGGCTGGCACAATATTACTGGGCTCTGACTGGCACAATATTACAGGCATCTGACTGGCATAATATTACAGGCATCTGACTGGCACAATATTACAGGCATCTGACTGGCACAATATTCCTGGCCTCTGACTGGCACACTATTACAAGCATCTGACTGGCATAATATTACAGGCATCTGACTGGCACAATATTACAGGCATCTGACTGGCACAATATTCCTGGCCTCTGACTGGCACACTATTACAAGCATCTGACTGGCATAATATTACAGGCATCTGACTGGCACAATATTACAGGCATCTGACTGGCACAATATTACAGGCATCTGACTGGCACAATATTCCTGGCCTCTGACTGCACACTATTACAGGCATCTGACTGGCATAATATTACAGGCATCTGACTGGCATAATATTACAGGCATCTGACAGGCACCATATTCCTGGGCTCTGACAGGCACAATATTCCTGGGCTCTGACAGGCACAATATTCCTGGTATCTGACTGGCACAATATTATTGGTATCTGACTGGCACAATATTACTGGTATCTGACTGGCACATTATTACTGGGCTCTGACTGGCACAATATTGCAGGCATCTGACTGGCACAATATTGCAGGCATCTGACTGGCACAATATTACTAGGCTCTGACTGGCACAATATTACTGGGCTCTGACTGGCACAATATTACTGGCATCCGAAAGTTACAATATTACTGGCATCTGAATGGCACAACAATTATGGCATATGTGTGTGTGTGTGTGGGGGGGGGGGGGTAACATTGCGATGGATGACGGGATTGCATGCAGGGGAGGGGGCAGGGTCCAGGGGGCCCAAGCAAATGCTTGCCCAGGGTCCAATCACTATTAAAGACGGCCCTGTATGTCTTATGCCTGTCCCATGCTTGGATAAACTCCTTCACTTTTACAAACATATGTCTAGGGAATTCTAGATAATATAAAATGTTAATTAGATGATTACAAGTTTATTAGAATCCTAATTAGAGTCTGTAGAAAGGTACTAGAAGGGGGCAGGCAGCTTTTGGTCTGGGGGAAATGTGCCCCTTACCTTTTGCTTGAATTTAAATGACGATTCCAAAGGGAAAGACACAAACAAACAAATAATAATAAATTCAGATCAGAAAACTGGTATAGATATGACCAATACGGATGTGTCTAGGGAAAGTAACAGAAAAGAAGAGAGTAACCCAGCATAAGGATGATCTGTAACACCAAATTGAGTGCACTAAAATAAGTGCTGAAATAAGGGAAAGATACTTACAAATAAATAAATAGAAGTGTAAATAATATATAGGTTACGTACAAATAAATTAAAGTATCTGAAATAGAATAATAATAAAAAAAAAAAAAATTATATATATATATATATATATATATATATATATATATATATATATATATATATAGTGTGTAGTAAATTAAGTACCGTATTTGCTTGAATATAAGACAAGGTTTTTTTCAGAGCAAATGCTCTGAAAAAGTCCCCTTGTCTTACATTCGAGGTTCGTCTTATAATCAGACCTCAAATCGAGGTAAGACAGGGATCCAGGTCCACCGCAGAGCTGCAGGGGACCTAGATCCCTCTCGCAAGCAGCCGGTGGATGTCGCGCAGACCTCCTCTACTGCGGCCGGGCACTTCTACCATGGAAGCCCGAGGTCACGTGACCTTCCGGCGGTCCGTCATAGAAGTCCCGGTGGAAGTGCAGGGCAGCAGCGGAGGATGTCTGTGCGCATTGCGCAGACATCCACCGGCTGATTGCGAGGGGGATCAAGGTCCCCCTCGGCTGCAGACATCCACCAGCTGCCCCCACTAGCCACCAGGGAGATTGGAGCAGCCAGTAGATGGCTGCACATACGTGCAGACATCCTCCGCTGCTGCCCAACACTGGGAATGTCTGTGCTGCCCGCATGCCGCGGAGAGGCTGGTGAGGGGAGATCTTTTGATGCTTTTTTCTTTTTCATTATGCTTTTTTAAAGTGGCCTAGGCCCAAGCGACAACTCTTGGCCCGCGACACGTGCATCGCCTGTAACCCCGTGGGGGCATTGGGCCTTTAAAGACTGATTTTTACCATTCACTTATTAGTGAAAAGACAGGAATGAAGCATGGGGCACCCAATTAACATTTGGAACATGAAGGTAACAGCACTAGAGTCTAGAATTTAATCTGGTTGTTGGTTAGAAGCCAGAGGAATACGTAGGATTTTGAGCATAAATACATTTCTCAGCATTTCGCTACAATTGTCCAACTTATTTGGGCAAATGACCAGTCAGCTACAGTAGTTCATTCATAAAATTAAAACCAATAACACTTTTATTTATTTTTTTATTCTTCTATTTTGCTTGTGTCTGCAGGTAATTCCACTATTTTGGTAATAAAACCAACAGTTTGTATAACTACCTGCATAGTACACAAATGCACTAACTTTAAGATCGATCTATATATATATATATATATATATATAAAATATTATCACCATATTCCATACCCTTCATATCTCATTCAAATTCTGCCTACACAAAGGCAAGCAAGCAGTCACATGCACACAATTGTTCTGTTTTATACCCTTGCTGTTTGACCATAATTTTTCTCTTCCTTAGAATGTGGCACTGTGTCTGCTTTGTCTAAGCATGGAGCTGTATATTTTTCTTTCTTATGGAAAGAAATATATGGTGGTATAATTGGTCTTTCTGGGACTCTTGCACTCTTACAACCTTCTCATGTTATATTTTCTACCATCTCCCCAAGGTCACTTACTGGAAGATGCTCTGCTAGTTGCCTAGTTACCAATTTGAAACATAACTATAAACATACCTATATATGCAAACCCTATATAAAATTCATTTAGAATTCCAACAAGTCTGATATTGCTTAGATCTTAGTATACTTGTAGTTGGATGTAAAGCTAGCTTTCAGTAGATTTTGAAGTGATCATGAATATTCTCATCTGGAACATGCTGTTTTTCATTCACAGACTACTCGTGGGAGAGCCAATTACCTAGCTTTAAGGTCAAAGCTATCCATTCCCCATTCAATTGCATTTAATGTGGGTGTTTGTGCCTGCTTTTTGGGGTGTCGGGCACCTGTGGCAAAGTACAAGGTACGGTGCTAAAAAGTGTGTATTTAGCACCAAGAATAATACATTGTTTTTACCATACCAAGCTGGGAAAACACGGCGCCATGAAGAGATATGTAAGGTTCATGTATCCTTTACAAAATAAATGGGTATTTTGGGTAACTGGGGTGGAGTATCCGGAAAAGTAGGGAGGGCCACTGGCCCAGTTCTCCATCCCACTTTCAGGAAGAGTTTACACAAAGCTCGGGCCAGGTTTGGCCATTTTACCTGGCCTTTAGGAATAAGGTATTGAGGTTCACCTGTAGTCATTTCCTTTGAGACACAGTATGTGTGGAAAGCTGAAGAGGAAACTGAAAAAAACGATTTACAGGACTGGTTTTGAAGGACTTATGCACTTGAAACATTAACAAACATATACCAGTAGGTCTATCACTTCAATCCTCCTCTAAAAGTCTGTCCTTTAGTCTTTACTTATTAAGTTACTTCCACTGTTGGGGATCCGACCTCCAAAAACTTCCTTCCATACCATGGACCCGAGTTAATGTTCTTAGTCAAAATCTTAATATTCTCCTCCTCTATCAATCACTACCCTGAGTGCTTCAGGGGTCCTTGTGGGCCTATCGTAACTGTGCCTTTTGACACCAACTCACATCATTAAAGGCTCATTGTAAGAAAAGATCAATGTCTAATTGAAAGACTGCATCAAGTGAAGACATTTTATATATAAATACTGTAATGACAGAATACAAATAAAGTATCTCATTAAGCCTTCTTAGCTCTGTATAGCTATATCAGGAGGTGGACAAGTTATCCCTTTCTTAACACAGCTTGTGGCTTTTTGTATTGGTCGGGGTTATTTTATAAGAGTAGTTTAGGCCTAATACAGATATCACTCTGAGACCAGACTGAATTTTCTCCCACAATGGTGATTTGTTATGCAATGGTTTTTGCTGCATGTATTTGAAGATATTACACAATCTGACAAAATCAGATTCCATTTCTTTTTTTATTTTTATTGCCCATACCTAAGATGATTAGATGCATAGTTTGTCTGAACTGTCTTAGCAATAATGAAGTAAATCCACTTATCTCTACAAAAATAAAAAATAATCAAAATAGGCCAATTTTGATAATTGCACCAATTTAATACATGCTCCATAGAAACTCTTTCGGCAAACTAATATCTGCCTCATTTTTTTGTTTTTTTTTTGTTTCTATTTTCGTCTCGCTTGGAATATTGATCTGCTTAAGATGCGTTGTACACATGCTGTGCGATTCTAAAGATTTCTAGCTCCCTGGCTCCTTTTTAATGATACAATTTTTCTTTCTCTAAATATTATCACCTATTAATTGGCCCGTTAGCGCTGCAGATAAATGGCTCTGTAGAAATGCAGCAGGAAAATATCCTGATAACAATGAAGCAGATTGATTTTTTCCAATAGAAAATAAACAATATTAAACCACTGTCTTGCACTTTTTACGCATACATAAGATTTTGACGGAAAGCTGGTTGTTTCATTGAAGGACAACTGTCTAACCCCTCTAATATTTTATTTTTCTAAACAAACCCCCTAACCCCTATCAACGCCATTGTAACTGCAAATATAAATCATATCTAGCTAAAATTGTAAGTGATTTCATCTTTTGCAGTTCTTACCTCTCAAGTGCTTCTATGATGCGCCTGCACTTGGGTCGGAACTCTGATGATCCATCCCAACCCGCGACCTACCAATGGCTTGTGTCGGATCATCAGTAAAGCCTATTGCGCAGCCCATTGCGTGTTGGCATTGTCTTTCTATTACAACACTATGTATATTTCTTTTATGTTTTTTTTTTTTTTTTTTATTAATACTTTTAATTGTGTATTTTGGGAGTCACAGAATGTAAAAGACAAAAATATAAATTCTTTTTTGTTTTGTTTTTATGCAAAACCGGTGACGTTTTCACTAGAATAATAGGTTAAACATCGGATTTATAAAGGAAGCCCCTAGACCGAGATCAATACAGCATTATCATGTGAAATATACTCATTGCCTGGGAGAGTCATTTCAAACTTCTTTCCAGCTTACATTTCAAGGTAGTTTGCCGTTTTCCTTACTCATTTCATTACGTACAATAATTCATGCATTCCCCGGGGAGGCAATTTCGTATTTTTTAGCGAGGCTGCTGTTTGCCGACTCTAAAAGGCAACACTGGTGAGATCCGATTAACAGTCACTTGTTTCAATAAACATTGAACGTAACATATGCCTCTCAAGTAATGTGTATCCAAACATACAATTTACAAATAATTAACATCATGTTAATTAGGTGCATTAATTTATGCCACTTTGTGGAATTATTTCATCAAAACCCTTAGGATTCCTGCCAGATGGTTGAGCCAAAAGCTCAGTCGGAGAACTGGAAGTGTTGTGACACACAGCGCGAATGAGAGAGGCGGGAAAGACCACGGAGGCTGATTGCGTATCACAGAGCCTTACTGGCAGGACAGACAATGTATTACAACACTGGAACATTTGTCTTAATTAGCAGGATTTATGCATGCCAAATTAAAAAAAAATATGGATATTCATAAATAATAGATCTGTTGAGATTTTAACTCAACATGGATTTATCCACAGCTATACGGATATATTGAGAGGTCGTAGGTTATTTAAAGAGAAAGTGATGCCAGCATTTTAAAACTGTTAATACAATGACATGGTTTTGCTGGCTTTTTTTCCTTCACATTTTTAAAATTATCTTTCTATTATTTGTTGCTCATAAGATAGCAGTGGTTTAGCATGTGAGAATCCAAGCTCTGCTTGTGGAAGTCATCTGTCAGAGTTTGACAGAACAATACAGGCACTATAAATGGCTTATCTGTCAGACGGACAGTTTGATAGACCTTTAAGGGGGCATGTCTGTCAGTTACAGACCACGCCCCTTTGGAATAAAAAACAAAAAACGAGGGATTGCATTGGTACTGCTTGATTTTTTAACCAGTCATATCTTTAAAACAAAGTACCAAAGAATGATAAACTGGGACTAATTCAGCAGAACTGGGCACATTTTCATAAGCATTGTTGGATGATGTACAAAGGGAGGTTGTAGCCTGGACACTGTATCTTTTTATCTGTATTTTTTTATATATATATATATTGGAAGCTAGCATGCGTCATGTACTCTTTTTGTAAAGATTGTGAATGTACCATGAAACCTGCAACTGAAAGGTCCAACATTTTAAAAAGGTCAAATCTGTACTGGGATTTGGCATTCATGATGCTTATGTCTAGTATGAACAACATTCATTAAAGTTTGTATACATTGACCCCCAAAACGACTAAAACATATGTTTCCAGAATCCTCAGATAGATGTTGGAAGTGTAAAACAGAAGAAGGAAATTTAATTCACTGCTGGTGGCAGTGTACAGGGATAAACCAATTCTGGCAAGGAATAATTGAAACAATAAACTTATTAACAGGAATAAAGCTACCCCCCAAGCCAGAAGTTATTCTGTTAAATCTGCACTGGCCAAAAATCGAAAAAAAAGACTCAATGATAATATATCATATAATCACGGCAGCCAAATTATCAATAGCTAGAGAGTGGAAAACAGACATAATCCCACATACACAAGAAGTCATGAGTCAAGTTATCTGGCAAGCCAAAATGGAAAAGGGCATATTTTCAAATTTAAGCAACAGATATAATCAAATAGAACATTGGGATTCATGGATCAGGAAGCTGGAAAGAATCACTTAACAATAGAAATATATAAATATCACCACAAACCCCTAATTGAAATAAGCATATCTACAAGCAAAAGAGGAAAAACCCCAAGAGGGCATTAACAACGAGACCAAAATCATTAAGGAAAGATTTTGAGTATTAAAAGAGCGCTCTGATTCTCCAAGGGTTAAAGAACATACTATTAATAAGAAGAGATAGTAAAGTAGTAAAGCATCGGGTTAGGGGGAGGAGGGACAGGGGTAAAAAAAAAAAAAAAAAAAAAAATTCATATAACATTAATGATGACCGCACTGAGTTCTGAAATTGATCTATGAAAAAATGGATTGCTAAAACCGGTGCATGTCTGAAAATGAGAAAAAGAAAAGAAGGAAAAAAAAAAAAAAAAGAAACCTGCAACTGAAAGGTCCAACATTTTAAAAAGGTCAAATCTGTACTGGGATTTGGCATTCATGATGCTTATGTCTAGTATGAACAACATTCATTAAAGTTTGTATACATTGGGCTCTTATTTGAAAGAGGAAAAAGAAAAGGACTGGATACTACCGGTATTTACTAAGTGAAGAACTTTTGCAAAAATCAGACCAAAATAGCTGACCTGGAATAATCATTGAATTGGAAAATGTTTACTATGAATGCCCTTTGTTTGTTTTGTGTTTTTTTTTTTTTTTTTTTGCAACTCATTTATCAATGTAATAAAAATAGTTTTTGAGAATGAGAAACACATTATACAAGATTAATTGGATAATCTAGCAACAAAGGGCTATTTAAAAATAGTGTTTGACATTATTAAAATGTTTAATAACAGAGTAATACACCGGAGGAGGTAAATACCATGGATTTTGGCATTGTGGTAACCTGATATGCTAAATATCCAGCTCATATTGTATAATTTACCTTTATCTGAGTGTCAGAATATTCATGCTGAGATGGTAGATGGTAAGGAGTAGATTATTGAAGGTAGCAAGTGATTTGGGCTAAAATACCATAGTGTTTAAATGCACTTTAATGAAGCAGCATACAGTACAAAGGATACAAACATATGAAGACAGATTTTGCTTTTGGGATTGTTGCACTCTTGTTCCTGTCCCTGTTCATCTCCCTTCAGTGCCTGGTTTATCCATTAGGGGGGCTGATTCCATTAAATTTCTCTTGCCTGACCATTATGAAACATGCTCTTTATCTTGTAGTTAGCCCTTCCTGTGGGTCCATCTTTGGAAGTGTAAGGCTTTATACCAAGATACTTTGGTTTTGAAGATTTTGACCACATTTTATTGTCTCACTGGTGTCTGGTAGGACATAATTATTGAGGGTTACTGATTTCATCTCTGTGTAGTCACAATATATCTCAGTCCGTGAGATTAGTAATACCCATAACAGATACAGTCCAACAGTTCTGTTCTCTTAGTTTGCCTGAGATCACATGCATGAGAAGTTTAATATTGGATGCATATTGTGTGGCCACAAGCCAAACAGCCACTTTACCAAGTACCATAGGGCTATTCTTATTGACTTTGTTCATGTAATTTATGGTGTTTGAATTCTTAGTTAACCGTATTGAAAGGTTTATTTTTGTGCTCTAGCCATCTTGTGCTTTGTACTGATGACTCCAGTTGTATGTGTAGAACAATTTATATTATGTTGTAAGCTCTCTACCTCCTGGATCATTCTGTCCTAGTTCATCTAACTTAGTAGTTTCCCTCGATGCTCTGGACCTAGCGCTACGTAAATTGTTGGCGCTATTTTAATAAAATGTTCATTTAATGTAATGTGCCTGATTTCGTAAAATGACGCACTTACATTATACTATACAAATAATTAGCAACTGGTTTGTAAATAGCATGTGTACCGGCCTTTAATATCTTTGAAGAGAAATATCTAATAAACGGACCCCAAATGTTCTGATGTTATAACCGTTTATCATTTTAAATTGTCGCTCTCTCATGATTTGACATGAAATCAAGCACTAGGACACTTGTTTTCCCTTTGTGGGCCTAGTCTGTGCATGTGCTCCCAGATTGGCAGTCTGACAGACCAGTAGCAGTATTAACAAAGGCCTGTATGTCAGACTTTCATTCTGAAAGACCAATAAGTCACAGAGGGGCTATACTCCTTAGGACAGATTCCAGGAAGAAAATCTTCTAGTGCTCGCTTCCGACCCTAAAAAACAGTACTATCTTTTACTGACTTGGACAGATCATTTAAACAGTATTTATCATGTCTGACTTAGAACAGAGCCAATCTGTTAACATTTTTATATGATTGCTTAGATTTGCCATTTTGGCCATCCCCCCCCCCCCCCCCCCACCCCCCTCTCCAAACACATATAATGTATAGCTGCTACATGTAGTAATCATATGTGTAAAAAATAAAAAAAAAATGGGCACGGTGGGCTCCTCAATACATACTACATAAAATGGAGACTGCAAGTGTGTCACACTCTGGGGAGCGTTCCATAGACATGTTGTAGAAATCTGACCTGTTCAACCCTTTCTCTCATAATGTATTTTTTTTTATCACTAATTGTCCTATAACAGGGAAAGGAGGTACAGAGATGTAGAGTGCAGCAAAGTATCAGGATCTCAACACAATTAATCATCCCACTGAAAAATAACCTAATTAATATGAAGTGCTCATCAGCAATAAATTAGCAGAGGGAAAAAAAATGAGAAAAAATAAATAAGGACAAAAAAAAAACTATTACGTTAGTGATGTTAAAAAAAATGGTATATAAGGTATGAAATTTAATTAGAAACAAAATTTATATGGCTAATGGAATGACTTCATAAATATGAACATATGACATTGGTGTTTTGCAGTTAATCTCTGAATGTGCTGCTATCTTCCTGTTGCAGCAACCTGTACAGCAAAATAAACGAGAAACTTATTTTCATTCTGATGTAGTATTGGGTTCTTGAGCACAATTTCTACTACGTAGCCAGTGTGCTCTTAATTGTCCATTAAATATGACACTGTATAAATTCACACATGTTCTATCTGCAAAGGTTTGAATCAGTGGCGTCGCTGGGGGAGGGAGGGCTACTGGGGCTGAAGCTCCGAATCTCAGCTCCACAGCCGTGAATGGGGGCTAAAGTATTTTTTTTTTTGTAAGCTGTGGGTAACTATAGAGGTCGCAGGGGTCGCGACTGGTACTTGTCCTACCACTGTTCAGTGCCCTGAAGACCCCTGGGACCACTCGTTGTTCACCCAGCATCTCCCCCTGCACTGTATTGTGGTGCGCTGGATATGATGTCATTTCATATCCAGAGCGGTATTCAAGCCCTCGCGCAGCCTTATTTGTTTCTGACTGCGTGTAGGCACGCAATACCCGGATGCCAGGTCTAATTTCAATCAAATCTGCCACGGGTTCCAGCCCAAGGTCATTTGGAGACCTAGCAATGCCCCTGGTTTGAATAGACGTTTGTTTTTATTAAATATGTATATTTGCTGTCGACATGGTGTTAAAAAGTACAGCAAATGACGTCACACTTTATGATATCACCATTTAGAATACTGCTTTTATCTCATGCTTGGAATGACTTCACTCGCTTTGAATGCAGTGCTGCCTTATCCGCCATAAATGACAAGTTCAGTTTCACCTGAAAGGGACTGTCTGATGCCCAATGCATTATTATTAATGCATTTTAATGTGCTTTCAAAGTACTTTAAAATGCAGGTTTTCCATTTTGCATTGCTTAAAATATAAAAATGTACAGCTAGATGAAATTGTGAAATTACAGCAGTTTGCAAGATGCCAGGACTGCCCACACTAGCTGAGTAAAAGTAATTTTTTATTTTATTTTATGCTGCAGGAACCAATGAGAATAATTTAATTTAAATTAATGGAATATCCTGTATTTCTAATGATGTCATCAGAAAATGTGTTGCACTTTTAACAGATCCTACTGTGTACAAGAGCAAGGTCACTTAGAGTCCACACAATGTATTAAATTCCAGAAGCACAGGAAGTGACTAAATGAAACAAAAAATTTTTTTCAGTGTCTATATAATCTGTGCTGCTGTACCTGTAGTATACATGCATAGTAATCACTGGGGAAATGGCTTGAGTCAAATATTAAAAATGTGATTTATGCAGAATGTTTGTATCAAATGACACTGAAAAAAGCCAGTGCACTAGACAAGCAGTAGTCTTCATCTTGCACCAAAGCGAGTTTCGGGACTAGACTGTCCCTATAATAGAAGAGCTAAATTTGGGGCTTTGATAACGGTAAGATCCACAGCTATTTTTAACTGGGAATCCCTTCATGGATCACTAGCCAGCCACAACACTAGGTAGAATTAATAATCTTACCATGGTAAAAATGATCTTTTTATAAATATGGGTGAGATTGAGAGGAGAAGGGTCCACCTTGTTATCTGTAGGGGGTACTGTCACATATCCACGCCCACTCTAGGTCCCAGATGTCTTAATTTCTTGCTAAAGTGTGAGAAGGATTCTTCCCCAAATAAGCCCTTTGTCTTTACTGTAGGAATACGTTTTTTTTTTAATATATTCAGATTTCTTGCGTAATATTCTATGTCTGTTTCTTTATTTATTGCATGACAAGGACTATACAATTACTGTCTGTATTTAGCCATGGGGCAGAGATTATTAATTTTTCCGTCCTGTTTGTTGGGAAGGAGTCTTAACCTTCTGCCTGTTACATTGACTGCGATGTATTGGGAGATTAAGACTAATGTTTGGGTGCTTGCAGTACATCATGACATCCAGATAATGCCTTGAATGATGGGTTCCATTTTATTGAATGTGAGCAATTACACATCAAGCAATTTTATCTGGCAACGTATTGTAGCTTGCTCCTTAACACTATTTAAAATCCGCTTTTGTCAACACAGTTGCAGAGGGTAGCCTGCATCCACTGCACATTATTACCCAAAATATCCCAAAAAAACAATGCTTGCCACAAAGAGGGTAAAGATTTTTTTTTTTACATAGTACTTATTAAAAGAACGTTGGTTATGTTTGAATTTTTTTTGTAACACTTAATGAACATGGAATGCACGACTTTAGGATTGGAGCCTAAGATCTGCTTGATTCAAGGCTGCTGTGGGCGAGCTGAGTGGGTGAGGTGTTGGTGATGGGTTTCTGATTCATTGTTCTCACAAGGATGGGGTACACCTAATGGATGTAAGTCTAGACTTGTTCAACTTGGATTTTCAAAATGGCTTAAGCATTGCTTCTTTGGGGTGGCAGATCTCACCCAGTTTGAGGGTTCAGTGCAGTGGCGGATCCAGGGGGGGACGGGCAACTGGGCAATTGCCCAAGAGAAGAGAAAACCCCCCCCCAAAAAACTATTTAAAAAAAAAAACCACAACGCTTTAAAAAACAAAACAAAAAAAAACAAGCTTGCAGGCAGAGACGGAGGTGAGAAGGGATCAGAAGATCCCCCTCACCTTCTCTGCCTGCCTGCCAGGCTGCACGGGAAGCCGAACAGGCAGCACAGAGAAACCTCCGTGATGCCTGTTCGGCTCCCCGTGCACTGTGACACGGAAGTGCCGACAGGTCACGTGACCGGCTCGCTGACGTCATACGCGCACCGGTTCACGTGACCTGTCGGCACAACCGCCTGGGAGCCGAACAGGCAGCATGGAGGAGACCATGCTGCCTGCCACTAGCCGCCAGGGAAAAAGGTAAGTGCTGGGGAGTGGGGAGATGGTGGGAATGTACTGGGGAAAGTGGCTGGGGCTTATTAATGACAAGTAACACTGGCATATTATTGGGCAAATTAGCTGGGGGATATTAAATGGCAAATAACACTGGCATATTATTGGGCAAATTGGCAGGGGCATATGCAATGGCAAATACTGGCATATTATTGGGCAAATAAGACAGACGGACATGGGAAAGAAGAGGAGAGAAACGGGCATGGAAGGAAGAGAGACAGAGGGACACGGGGAGTGAGAGGAGTGTGACAGAAGGACATGAAAGACAGGAAAAGACAGACGGACATGGGAGAGAAGATAAGACAGACGGACATGGGAGAGAGGAAAAGACAGACGGACATGGGAGAGAGGAAAAGACAGACGGACATGGGAGAGAGGAAAAGACAGACGGACATGTGCCCCTCCCGAGATCAGACTCTGGATCCGCCCCTGGTTCATGGATGGCCTGTGGCGGGGCTTGCAGGGTTATGTTATATGCAGATTAGCCGACCCCACATTATCTATTAGCAAGATAATGTAGCTAAACACTTTAGACACCTGATTTTATTGTGGAATGTTTGAATATTACCAGATATCTGGTTGCACTATGGGAACATATAAAATAGAATCCACCATTTTGTATAATTTCTTGTTGTACACAGATTGTATTAGATAATATATAAAATAACAAAAAATAATAATAAAGCCGCACACCTAGCACTGTCAAAAGTATACATGGAGGATATGCGCATTATGTACTTTTGACAGTACATGCCAGTTTATCCTCTGACCGGCAGCTAGGGTTGCCACCAGGCCGGTATTTTACCAGCAGACCAGTAAAAAATTGGCTTGAAGTCAATGCTAATTCTATGGAAGCTATAAGAAGGCCGGTATTTTTCTGAGAAAAAGGTGGCAACCCTACCGGCAGCTGCCATGCTTTCATAGGAAATTAATTTGGTCCCCCCTGCAAAAACGAGGGTCCCTCTCTGTGCTACCAGTGAGAGACCCCCGCATTCTGCAGCCCTCGCTGTGATAGACTGTGCGAGTGCTGACACTGCCAGCGTGACAGCCTGGCACTGCTGTGTCTCAGCTGTGAGACACAGCAGAGAGTAACCCCGCGAGTATCTATTAAGACACACGTCAGGTGGACTCCAGACCAGAAGGACATTTTTTTTTAGCAAACAGTTAAAATTAACCATACGGACTGCTAATATTTTAGCTTTAAGTAATAAATCCAGCTAGATTGATGACTAATTCTAATTAGACCTTGATTTCGGGCACATATTAATTTGCTTATAATTAACAAGAAGCCATAACCATTTGAAGTCACACAGGATCATCTATTTCTACTTGGCAAGCTTATTATTGTCAAAGTCCCCAGATCATTCATTGAATATCTGTACACACCGTTGCTTGCATAAATAGATATGTCTTTGTACGAATCTTTTCCAATTCACATAGTATTAATGTAGAGAAACCTCAAATCAGATTAAGTCTTTTATCCTCTTGATTAACTTTGATGCCCATCCCTACATCTACTTGTATCACATTTTTAGCAATCTAACACTCCCAACGAATGTCAGGGATAGTCTACAATAGTGCACACCTGATACTGATCACTTAACCCTTGAAATACTGTAATTATGTTGCATGCTTCAACAATTAGGAAATCGCATTGAAAAGATTAATTAGGCAGGCATTTTTGCTCAGGAGAAGGTCATTTTAGACAAGTATATAAAAAAAAAAAATCCCAGATAGGTGAGAGCTGGTTCTAATTTAATATTTATAATGTTTTTGTCCATAACATAGGAGCCCATATAGAGTTAATTTCATACCATCCACCATAGCACAAGGACTCCAGGTACCTCTGGCACCCCAAGCATATAATATTTATAGAACTCATCCAACTTTAATTTTTCTTCTTTGCCAAAGAAGGAATGAACACTTTTTTTTTTTCCATTTCTGCACTGCAGAAAAAAAAAATCCTGAACTCTCTCATTAGCTGGGAATTTTCCATTCCTTGTGCCTCACTCTGACAAATTGAATCTAGACATATAAGATACCCACTGACAAAAGGTAAAAACGGAAAAAAGCGGAGTTTCTATATGTGCCTGCGAGTGCATCCATACGAATTTATGTGTATGCCTGCATATATAGTGGTGTGCTTTCTTATTTAATCTTTAACACTGAAGTAAGGAATAATATGAATCCTACATAATATATATAATAATATAATATATAAAACATATAAAAAGTAAAAAGCAGGGGAAATGTATACCAAAATAGCCCCCCAACATTTCGGCACAGAGCCTCCTGTTTATATTTATGTATATATTTATGTAGGATTCATATTATTCCTTACTGATGGCTCCATTGTGGCTTGGATTGTGCCTTATACTTGAATGTTTTCTACTTATTCTGTATTTTAATTGATTTAATAAAAGTTAATTTGTATATCTATGTTATTAGGTGTGCAGCCATTTTTGGTATATTTGTATTGTTTTGGTGGTTTGGGACTGCCTTTTGGTTTGCGCCCAACTACACTGCATTAGATATAATCACCGGAGACCAAGTATATACTTTTTACATCAAGTAGAATTCTCTGTTAGAATCCCGTCTTTCTACATGGGAAGGATTGTGATACACATTCTGCAGATGCCTTTAGGTTGCGTCGTGTGGTGATTTTCTGGAGAGAGATTATCGTTTTTCAACACTGCTATCTGCAGATTATAGCATCAAACTCCAATATGCTGCTGCAATACTTCTAATGGGCACAACAGTAAATTACTATTTATTTTATATATATATTTGCATTCTATGTGGTACAGTTGAAGGATTATACCATGGAAGGCTACCACACTGATACATATTTTGCATAGTTTTCTTTATGAAATACTCAGAGTCTCAAGTCTCCGTTTTTATAGGTGGACAATATGGCACAATAACCGTATGCTTATACCATGAATGTTTATCCCCCATCTCTGGTATAAAGCTATTGAAATGCATCCATCACCCAACTACAAGCATCACATAGATTCAAGTTCTAGAACAGATGCCCCTTTAAAACAACGCAGATATAAGGGAAAGTCAGAGTTCAAAAGATGGCATTGGTGGGGTTCGAGCCCATGCTTCCTCAGAGACTGGAGTCTTATGCCAGTGTCTGACACGGCTCAGACGCTCTACCTGCTCTGTATAATTCCCCTTCCCTTTGGAAAACAAGGACATGGAGACGTAACAAGGACATAGAGACAAACAAACAAGTAGGATCCCTCTCAGCAAGAATGGACAAAATCTCAAATAGCCAGCCCTATAGGATGCAACCTACTCGGGAGAGGAATCACAGTTTTTTGCTCACTTGCACCATTACAGAGGAAACCTCTCCATTAGCGGGTCTAGGACACTTCTTCGCCGCATCTTCATCGCTGACAGTTCAGCGCGGCAGTTAGAACGCTGAACTGTCAGCAATGAAGTATAACGCGGCCGTTTCACCGCGGCTGCAGCTATGTAAGAGCTGACCGTTCAGCGCTGAACTGTTAGCTCTTACAAATATAAAAGTAAAACTAAAATAACCCCCCCTAATAAATGATTCCCCCCCAATAGTAACACTAAACCCCAATACTAACACTAAAATTAACCCCAATACTAAAATTAACCCCCTAAACCCAAATACTAACCCTCGACCCCTAATACTAAAGTTAACCCCCTAAACCCAAATACTAACCCTAATACTAACCCTAATACTATTCCCCGACCCCCTAATACTAAAATTAACCCCCTAAACCCTAATACTAACCATAATACTAACCCCGACCCCTAATAGTAAAATTAACCCCTAACACTAAACATTAAACCTAATTCTAACCCTAATACTAACCCCCGACCCCTAATACTAAAATTAACCCCCTAAACCCTAATACTAACCCCGACCCCTAATAGTAAAATTAACCCCTAACACTAAACCTAATTCTAACCCCCTAAACCCTAATTCTAAACAAACTAAAATCGGTAAAATACTTACCTTTAGCGATGAAATCTCCAGCGACGATCTGTCTTGTGCTGTAGAGTCGGCGGTGAAGCGGCTGCGCGGAAGCAGCCGCAATGAAGAGTCCCATCCCCTACATTAGCATATCAGACTGGTCCCACCTATCAGTGCAGTCCAGATCCAAATAGCCTGGCAGATCTCCTCTGCATGAAGAAAAAGGGTTTAGCCTTCATTGGTCTCATCAGTGTGGTACAGCTGGCATCCCTCTCCTTTTACATAACAAAGACATCATGGATCAGAGAAAAATCAAAGTGATAAAGGTTTTAAAAAGCAATTGGAAGAGGAACATGGTCAGAACAAGAGGAAAAACTGATGTGATTTTCTCAAATGCTGGTTTACTTAAGTGGTCCGAGCACAATTAAGTTCCAACCACTTCCCACCTAAACCACCCTAAAAAGTTCCAATAGTGGATTTGGCTTAGTACACATTGCTTGGGTACCTTTTTATTCTTTGCTGTTAGTTTATACTAATACACTAAGCTTTGGCGAATATCCAGTTTTCTGTATGTTTTCTCTTCATGAAGAGAGTAATTTACTTACTATTTATTTGAGGAGAATTCCAAACCACATTCAGTAGTCATACTACCTCATACTTATGCATGGCAAAATCTCACAAAAAAAAGTCTCTCTCCGTTAGAAGTCTACAAGCACCTTGACATTGAGAAGGTACTGAAATTTTAGACTTTTATCTAATATAACCCAAAGGTACATTTTTCAGCTTTGAAGAGTTATACATTTTAAAGAAATTGAATCTACATAGTGATTACATATTTTTGATAGCCAGGTGTGTCAAAAAGCTTTTTCCATGAATACATTTTACCTGCCATTCAGAAACTGTTTTTTTTTTTTTAAGTCTGTGAATTTATGAGTGTGTTTACTTGGAAATAGCTTTGATGTGTTATGTTTAATTCCTCTACTTAAATCATAACATTCAACTGTTAGTATGTTTTCATCTGTTGGACTATCATCTGAATGATTGTACAGATTTGGTATCAATGGCTTCAAGTGGAGTCATTTTGTTTGCAGAATATACATATAAGAGGGTTTAAATTTTAAATTGTGAATATTCTTCAAACACAAATAATATTCCAAAAAATGCAACCCCTATTGACATGTGCTCCTGCATCTGTAATTTAAAGGGATTGTCTGGTGCCAAAAATGGTAATGCATATTAACCCCTTAAGGACAGAGCCTTTGAAACATTTTTGTCCTTTCTGGACAATGCCTATTTTAACATTTCTGTGCTGTTTGTGTTTAGCAGTAATTTTCTTCTTTGTCATTTGCTGTACCCACACATATTATATATTGTTTTTATCGGGACAAGAAGGGCTTTCTATGGATGCCATCTTTTTGATCATATCTTATCATATTATTAAAAAAAATAATAAAATATGGTAAAAAAAAAAAAAATACACAAATTTCTTTGTTTTTATTTGAAACAACTTCTCCTCATCGACAATAGCGAACGAAAAAACATGCTAAATAGATTCTACTATTTCTCCTGAGTACAGGGATACCACCCATGCATAGGTTTGTTGGGTTGTTTGGGGGCTAAAATGCCAAATTTGTGAGGTGCAGTTTTTTGTTTTTCAACTTGAAACTTTTACATGCAGACAGCCTGCACCCATGTCCCATTTGGGACATATTTGAAGCCAGCTAGTGTATTTTACCCCATCAACCCATATATTTTTTAAAAGAAGACACCTTAGGCTATCTCAAATGGTGGTATTTTTACACTTTCCATGCACTAATTCTACCACCAGCCTTTGTCAAACTTTGTGGTAGTAATTTTTTTGTGTTTTTTTTTCACAAACCTTGTACTTCAGACATGAATTCACAGATTTTGGTATGTGTCACTGCCAAATAACACCCTAATAAGTGTTCAGCAACATCTCTTGAGTACAGGGATACCACCCATGCATAGGTTTGTTGTGTTTTTTGGGGGGTAAAAGGCCAAATTTGGTAGGTGCAGTTTTTGGTTTCCAAATTAAAATTTTGACATGCAGACCGCCTGCACCCATGTCCCATTTGGGACATATTTGAAACCAGCCAGTGTATTTTACCCCATCAACCCATATATTTTTTAAAAGAAGACACCTTAGGCTATCTCAAATGGTGGTATTTTTACACTTTCCATGCACTAATTCTACCACTAGCCTTTGTCAAACTTTGTGGTAGTAATTTTTGTGTGGTTTTTTTCACAAATATCGTATTTTAGACATAAATTCACAGATTTTGGTATGTGTCACTGCCAAACAATAACCCAATATGTGTTCAACAACATATCCTGAGTACAGGGATACCACACATGCATAGGTTTGTTGGGTTGTTTGGGGGCTAAAGGGCCACATTGTGAAGGTGCGCATTTTCAACTTGGAATATTGACGTGTAGTCAGCCTGAGCCCATCTTTCATTTGGGACTTTTTTTTAAGTAGGACAGTGTATTTTACCCCAAAAAGTATATATTTTGTAAAAGTAGACACCCTAGGCTATTTTAAATGGTGTTATTTTAACACTTTCCATGCACAAATTCTACCACCAGCCTTTGTCAAAGTTTGTGGTAGTCATTTTATTGTGTATTTTTTCCCACATACATTGCACTTTAGACACAAATTCACATATTTCGGTATGTGTCACTGACAAACAATACCACAATATATGTTCAGCAACATCTCCCGAGCACAGGGATACCACCCATGCATGGCTTTGTCAGCTTTGTTAGGGGTTGAAAGGCTACATTTGAGAGGTGCGCTTTTTGATTTTCAAACTTGGAAAGAGCCTTTGTAGTACTGTACAAAAAAAATTAACCCCGAAAAATGCACAGACAAGAAAAAATGTTCTGCTGTGCAGTGATCAGTGGCAGGGAAGGGGTTAATACACTACACTATACAAAAGGTATGGCTTTTATAAAAGCCCTTGGGACTCACAATTTATTAACATTTTATTTAATTTATTACAATTTAAAAATTATGTTATACAGATCTGTCTCTTTCCCTCACTAAAACTCAAGTGAGGAGAGGGAGGCAGATCCATATGGGTCAGAACAATATTTACGAACCAGACGAATGGTGATGCTCATCTGAGAAATCACCAAACCACCTTTGCCACTGATCGGCTGTTACTGATCGCTATACACGCGTTCAGACAGCTTCAAAAGGAATACACGTAATCCCCTAGTGGGTATAATTAACCCCTAGTGAGTCTGACAAAAAAAATGCTGATAGCAAAAAAAAATCCGTTGGCGACTAGATTGCTCAATATGCGCTGCTTAGGCAGTGACCATATGCACTGCTTAGGCAGTGACCATATGTGCTGCTTAGGAAGTGATATACGGCAAGGAAGGGGTTAATAGCTCTTAAAAGAGCCTTTGATATACTGTAATAAATCAAAGTAAAAAAAAATAACCCCTAAAAAAATGCACAGACAGCAAAAAATGTGCTGCTGTGTAAGATCACTGTGTACACAGCGATCAATTGCAGGAAAGGGGTTAAATACTGGAAACGGCTTTTATAAAAGCCTTTGGGTCTCAATTCTATTAAATATATTATAATTAAAAACTTACATTATACAGCTCTGTCTCCCTCACTAAAACTCAAGTGAGAGGGAGGCAGATCTACACGTGTCAGATCAAATATTTACACATATTGATCTAACCAGACGAATGGTGATGCTCATCTGAGCAAACGCCAACCCGCCATTGTCACTTATCAGCTGTTACTGATCGCTATACATGCGCTCAGACAGCTAAAAAAATTTTTTTACGTTAAACGTAGTCCCCTAGCGGGTATAATTAACACGTGACGGGTGTAATAAAAAAGTTTTAAAAAAATTAAAAATGCTTCTGCAGCAAGATTGCTGCATTTGCGTCAGATCGCTGATTAGGCAGTGATCTACGGCAAGAAAGGGGTTAATCTCTCTTAAAATAGGTTTTTTTATACTGTAATGAATTACAGTAAAAAAAAATAACCCCTAAAAAATGCACAGACAGCAAAAAATGTGCTGCTGTGTATGATCACTGCGTACACAGCGATCAATGGCAGGGAAGGGGTTAAATGGCTTTTATAAAAGCCCTTGGTGTTTAAAATTTTATTAAATATTTTTTTTATTATTTTATTTTATTTTTTTACTTGATCTGATCTGTCTCTCTCCCTTACTAAAAGTAGTAAGGTGAGGGAGGCAGATCAATACTTGTCAAAGGCAATATTTAGTAATATTGCCTTTGACAGTATGGTAAGTGCTCATCAGAGCACTTACCATACATGCCTGCACACAGATCACATAGATCTGCTGTGCCGGCATCGATTGGCTCCCCCTAGAGCATCGGAAGTGAAATACTTTCACTTTCGATGCTCTTGCCATTAGAAGGGAAGCGCTGCCTGTACAGGCAGCGTTCCCTTCTACTGAGCCGATGGGGTCGCTCAGGAGAGCGACCACCATCGGCTCTGGGGAGCAGCATGGTGTTGTTAAGTGCCTCGCTGGCGAGGCACTTTAACAACACCGGAGATGCTTAGAAAGCGAACGATCGTTCGCTTTCTAAGCACATGTGTGCAGCGGGCGCAGCCATTTTTAAATGGCTGCTACGATCACTCCGTGGAGTGATCGTAGCGCGCCCCTGCACATTTGGGGGGTGTTGCACAATGCCTCTACCTAGAGGCATTGTAGCAACACCGTTAGAGTAAAGAAAGCGACCGCTGGTCGCTTTCTTTACTCCATTTAGTGCATGACGTGCCAGGCACGTCACCTGTCGGCAAGTCCTCGATTTGCCGTGACGTGCCTGGCACGTCATCTGTCGTTAAGGGGTTAAAGTACATTTAGTCAGTTTTTGTTATTGTTGCAGGAACCAATGAGAATAATTCCATTCAAAAGTACTGAAACCATCAGACAATGTGTTGCGTGATCTTACTATGTACAAGAGCAAGCATATTACAGTCCACACAATACATTATATTCCACCAGCAGAGCAGCAGAGGAAGTGACTAAATGAAGCAAAACTGATACATGCTCAGTGCGACAGTACCTGTAGTATAGCATGCCTAGGAGGGCTTAAGTAGAATAATAAAAATGTGATTCATTCAGAAAGCCTGCATCAAAATAACACTGGAACTGGAAAAAAAAAAGCATGTCAGGGAGTTTGGGAACTAGAATGTCCCTTTAATGTCTTCAGTGAAATCTGGGTTTCAAATCATTTATCCAAGGATAGTAACACCACTAGATTTCATGCAATATATCTGTGTGACATCAATATTAGTAAATGAAGGGAAATTGTAAGATAAAAAAACAGTGATAAGTTAGGTTGTCCTCTTATCTTTTTTTCATATTGAAAATTACAAAAATGATGGTAGAAATTATGGATGAGGTGGGTTTCAATCAGAAAAAACAAAACCGAAAATACTGATGTGAAATACAGCAAATAGAAGACTTCAAATGAAATCTGGTAATAAGTAATAACATTCCATAAAAGGGAGCAAAAACAAAAACCAAACATGTGGGGATATACTAAATCAACACTAAATAGATCAGTCCATAGACCATAAACCTTAATCTCAAAGTCCAGTTTAAATTCAATCGTACTTGTCCCATGCAGTTGGAGTGCCATGGGATATTCATGGAGTACTATGGAGAGAGTGATCATTTGTATCACAATTGTGTAACTCTCTACATAATCATAGATGTTCAATAAAAAGCTATTGGAACAGTAGTTGATTTGTATTTTTTTTTTCTAACGGAAGTTGAACATTTGGTTTTGGATTTGTAGTTGGCAAGCAAAAAGCGAAGGACTACAGGCTAGGAATTAACAAATCTTAAATAAACCACCGTAATCTGCTGCCTTTCAATATCACTTTATCCTCCAAATCCCAGATCTTTATTTAAGCTGGAAATGTACGTTACACAAAAGAGAAAAATGAAATGGAGCAAACCAGTTCAATGACTTTCACTTGTTATCCCACAGACTTAACATAAATGAGACACTTTCAGCAAAGATGATCAAAATACATGTGTATTGTATGGTTTAATGCTTCTACCTACCATTCATCTGGTTTTGAGGAATATGGATCATTCTCTTTACAAAATCTAAGTACCAAAATCTAACTATGCAGTCACTGTACTACTTACAAACTATGTGTATATTATAATTGTCTTTAAAGGACTATTGTTGGCAAAAAATAAGTTATGTTTAACTGAAAGATTGCATCACGCATAGGCATTTCAAATAAAAATGATTTAATTAAAGATTACAAATAAAATACCTTACTGAGCACTCTTTGCTTGTATAGCTCTGTCAGAGGGCAGACATCTTGGGTCAGATCTTCCTTCATTTGAGCCAAGATTCTAAATAAAATGTCAGCCCTCTGATAGATCTATACAGAAACAGAGGGTTCAATAAGTATTTTTTTCCCCTTTCTTTCCTTTCCTTCTTTTTCTCCCAAGGTAAATTAACTGTAGTATACATTTAGGGATAATGAGAATATGGGCCAATAGGTTCGGTCACACGGGCCACACGATGGGCACCCCTGACATTTGTGCAAAATTGAGTTTAAACTTTTTTCTAAGCCCCACAAAAATGTTTGGGTTCCAGGGGGAACCCATCAATTCCTCAAGGAGGTCAACTATCTTGAGTATTTAATTTATTTCCTTCTGAACAATGATAAAAAAACATTTTGTGGAAAAATTGAAATAAAAACTGCAAAAATCAAAACATTTATGGTAAAGATTCAATCTAAAAAAGAACAATGAAATTGATGTACATCTACTAAATTATAATTCCTTGGCTGAGGTTGCTAGCTTCCAATTTATTTATTTTTTAACTTTTCGTTATTAGCTTAGCACATTTTGAAAATATCAATGGGCAGCATCAATGGCCATGTAATTGGCATAAGGAAAATCAAAATACTACATGTATTAAATATTTCAAAAGAACAAGTGAAAATAAAGGTTTATATTTTGAGGTATGTTTATTTTTTTGCATATTTTTTTACATAAATTAAAATTACGTAACTTGGCAATAAATGACAGATAGAGACAAAAAAAAAAGGTGAAAAAAAGGGAGACAACATAGAATCATAACAACAACTAAGAACAAAAAAAAAATAAACCACAACATTACACAATCGCTAAAATGGGAAACAAGCCAAAAAGATTTTAATTTTTTTACCATTATAAACAATATTAAAGAATCTCTAGATTAAATTATTAGGGCACTCTCGGAATCACAGAAAGCATTCCATGGGGACATCTATCTCTGCTGCTAGTCTATATTTCCAATATAATGGAATTAATTATTTTGTACATGTAGGGAATGTCTAAAGGTCCTATTATAAATCAGAGTATGAAAAAGAATATCATTTCTGGAGTCAATGAGAAGTCAGAGCAAGTTATTATTCTGATGGATTCTTCGACAATTTGCCAAAATTCCCTAATCTTAGGGCAGTTGCACCAAATGTGAAGAAGATCTCCCTTATCTCTTTAATATCTCCAACAAGTGTCTGAGATGGTTTATGAAAGTCTATGAACATCAGCCATGACCCTGTACCACCTAGTTACAATTTTAAAGGCAAGCTCCTGATGCTAGCTAGCCTAAGAGTAGGTCTTGAATTCGATTAACACCTTCACAATTGATGGTACAGTGGTCCTTAAGGGCCATATCACCAAACCGGAGTCTTTGAGCTCCTGGCCCCGATCATTTGACATGTTCGTCTGAGGCCACTCAAAATGGCCTCATCTGATAGAGTGTATCCCATTGCAAGTTGTCTCTGCAGCACAACTCATCTCAAGGTGTATGCTGTCCTACAAGCTGCTGGGACTGAAAAATAGCACGGCATAGAATGGCCTACCAGTGGAGAGGGGTTAAAGCACTTTGCCCAATCGTGATGAGAAAAATGTTGTTCACCCAGAGTCTAATATAGTAGGGGAGGTCAGGTCCTGTTAATGTATTTTTCAAACTCAGTTTTAAGAAGAAGCATTAATCTAATTTGTGTTGGATATATGAGAAGAAACTGCCTGGACTCTTTGTAGAAGCCGAAATAAAGAATCTCCGCTGATCATTGATCTTTTCCAATATATACTTCAACTTTTCATTTCTTGTTTTTTTTTTAAATTTCTGCATTTAACGTCTCTGATAAAATCTGTCATTCAGCTTCCAGCTTCTTATCTAGTACTAATGTGGTAGAGAGAGGTGCATGATCGCTCCATGTCAGATTTCCAATCTCAGAGTCTAAGAAAATGTCTAAATGGTGATGGGAGACCGATTAAATCAATGATGGTATATTTTTTTTTGTGTCCACAAGTTGTGAGGTAACTACACCCTTTCACAACCTTACCAGTTTGGGGTGTGGGATGGATGACAGTCCATCAGCGGAATCAGCAGTGGGATTTAAAATAATGTTGAAATCTCCGCCTACAATCACTGTACCCCTAGAGTAATTCCTAAGACTAGCTGTACAGATAAAATTCACTTGGTTTATGTAAGGGGCATTTTTGTCAGCAGGGGTCATTTCTTTCTCGCCCATTAAGCATTTATAAATAACAATCTAGCTTCCTGGTCAGACCAGGAATTTTCCATATTAAATGGAATGTCTCTAGAGAACAACATCGCTAGTCCCATTGTCTTAGGGAACTGATTACAGGGTAGGTAAAGCGAATAGGGATTACCCTTCCCATTGGGAATTCTGTTAGCTTGTAAGTGGGCATCCTGGATGTAGGCAATGCCCACCTTGTACATATTAAGGTCAAATAATAAGTGAGATATTTTCATCAAGAAGATGTTGATCCGATTTCTCCCCTTCTTACTAGTCCTTTGAGGTTTAACAATATTCAAATAACCCACGAAGCGGCTGTGCAAGTTAACACAGAACATACAATATATAAAGCCTAATGGCTTGGAGTGGATTGGAGGTCCTGGAATGGACCCAAAAACAAAAGAGTGCCAGGATTACTAACATGCTCGAACAATACCGATGGGGAGGAGAATAATAACCAGCTCTTTCACTGGGAGTCTCAAACTCCTTCACTATTCTTCTTGATCATGTAGCCAAGCATTTCCAGTATTCCGGCAGCTGCAGTGTATACCAGTTCATGGATTTGAGTTATGATGGTAGTAGGTATAATTGTGAGGGCTCTCTTGGCCTCTTCTAGCATACTAACTAATGGTGCGTCTCCACTGAGCCTTGGTAATCCGTCTCAGGAATTGACTGTAGCGCGTTTTTCCATGATCTTATCAGGTGCTGTACTCTGGGGGAGTCTTCTCATCTGGGGTGCAATGTGCAGTCGTTCTATCTCAAGTTGTGAGATCAGCTTCCTTTTCACGATGTTGAAGCCTTTCCTCAGTTAGTGTGGGAGTAGGTCTTCTGTCCATCCATATTTCCCTCAAATTTTTCGTCAGATTGTCCAGGTTTCTCAACATCTGACACAGACTTTATTAATCTGTCTGTCCAGCCCATCTATCTCTGTGTGTCTGTCTATTTCTGTGCCATATCTGTCAGTATATCTGTCCTGCCTTTCTATCTGTCTCTCTCTCTCTCTCTCTATATATATATATATATATTTGCTTAAACAGTGTATATCTGACAGATGTACACAGCCTATACACCATGAAATGAGCTCCACACACCCTGTATCTGTACCGGGTAGCCTGGAGAGTAATGTGTGGGTTCACCCAATGCTGTATGACTGCGTCTGCCAACTATAGCCTCTTTTTCGTCCTGTAAGTATACAGTAGACCATCAGAAATATTAGTTTGGCTGTCATGACTGGGATTGTAAATGTCCATAAATGGCAAAAAGGAAATTTGGTCACTCTACTCTAATCTGGCAACAACCAGCTAGGACCGCCCCATTAGTAGCTGCTGTGGTTTCCAAGGGGTCATATATATGAACATTATTATATTTTTCTGTATACTTTTTTTGCACTATTGTCTTAAAGTGATATGAAAATACTATACTCACGCAGTTATATTTTATAATAAGTCTATTAAACTTTAAATGAAATTTCGGAAGACAAAACAAGATGTGAAAAAAAAAAAAAAAAAAACAGATCTGTTTGGTTTTCTTTACATTACATTATGCAGCACCTACAGTATTTAATAAAAAGCACTCTGAAGGTGGCATGTCTCTTTAATTCACCCTCTCTCAAACTATGCTCTGAACTGTATATCTGCACAAGGCTACTCTCTACAGCAGCAATTGCCAGATAATTAGCTAGCAATTATAACCGCTGTGGTAACCTGGGCTATTTTGGATATTGTATTAAATGCACTTTAATTCATTTTGATTGAGAATGTAAAAACTATATTGAAGAAATTGTGCACATCAGTCAAAGGACATGCTTCTAAATACTATTAAAGAAGCCTCTGTAGTCAGCAGGCAAAAGACAGAAGAGTATGAAGGAAGTAGTATATAACAACAGAACATGTACCATAAACATCCCAGAATTCCTTGTGACATGGACTCATTAAATAGCTATCAGTGGAATTAGCCTCTGCAGATAGGGTCATTTGTTGCTGAATAGCTCCTGAGATCTACTGTTAATGCACTGAAATGCCCAGCACAATTCGATTCAATTAAATGTATCACGGATAACATAAGGGTCCTCAAATCTGCTGATGATTTCATTTGAATAGGCCACACTACAAATATCGTTAAACAAAGAATGGGAGTCACATAATATCATACAGAAAATGTGTAACCTGCAGTACCTCTTATAATTGATTAGCGGTATTACAGAAGATCAAATCTGTCTAGATGCTTGAACAAACCTCTTAGTATCACAACCATTTGTTACACTAAAACAGTCAGAAGGAATTATCCATAAAAGCAGAATTTTGGCAAATCAAAGGCTCTGCTAATCATGCAAGCTGAGCCACCTGCATTATCCCATATTTATCAAGACAAAGAGAGAGCCATTCTGAGGCGAAGTGTCAGAGTTTGGAACAATCAGCAGAAACATGCCATTAGTTGCTATGACGATCACTGCCAATTTAGCACTTTGTCTCCTTAAGGAGTTATCAGCTCCAATTGGTGAATGAGATCATGATCACCCCTTGACAAAAATACCTATTCGAGCAGGAGAGCAGGAAGCCGGGAGATGGACAGAAGACACTAATGGAATAGCCCAAAATATGAACGGGCGAAATAATAAAACAAAGTGTTATACTTCTGTAGTACAGCTGGAGTCACAACTCCTCTAGGATATTCAAAACATCACAATGTAAACGTACAGGGTGCAAAACATGTCAAAAGAAATAATAATATACACGCAAATCTAAAAAGTATTTAAAAAAATGATACATAATAAGAACCACTTAGACTTTTTCAAACTTATAAGAAACTTTTTTTTAATCCTTGCGTCCCACGGAGGAAGCAAGGGTTAAAAAAATATGTCCTGCGTCTTTCAAGTAAACTTGACAACGTCAGCTTGAGCACAGCCAATCACAGCAGGGGCTCCCCCCGCTCAATCTTATCGGGGTCTGCTTGTTCTAGTGATCTCTCTGCTGGTGCAGAGAGAGAACCTTATTTTTTGCATTGGATCAGCAGGGGTTAACAGTCCCCGACCAGACCAGGCTGCCTGCTTTCAATGGCAGCTTCCAGTCAGAGGATGAAGTGGCATGTACTATCAAAAGTATATGCCAATTTATCCTCACACTAGGAACAACTATTATTTCATTTGTGCTTCTATGTTATAAGCACAAGTGAAAAATGAAGTTTAGCTGGCCTTTAAGGACAAAATAGCAAAGTGTGAAGTATAGCTGAATGGTGGCCTTACGTTTGCAATTCGCTCTTTTATGAATGAAGCCTACAGTTTCCACAAAGTGGGAATAAATGTCCAGATGGTAAAGGACGGGTGGCAGTATCAAAAGGTAAGTTAATGTGACGTGCATCTTTATAGATACAGAGCTGAACTTAACTGTCAGTGTGCGTTCAGCCAATCAGAGTGTGTGCTCGCATGCTGCTAGTGTCTGACTCAGGGCTGACAGATTTGACTGCCTCTCACTGCTAGTGCAGACAGGCACGCTCGTTTTTAATAGGACTGTACCACCAAACCTCGGCTTATACTGTGAATAGAATAAAAGATGATTGAAAATGATGTGTATATTGTGTTAGCAGAATTGCAAACAAATGCTTAAATTAGGAGAAACATGAGCTGGGTGACACCTCCAGCGAGGGTGACGCCCATGCTGCCGGCATCCCCATGCACCGCATGGCGCTGCTTAACTTTTTTTTTTTCTGGCAGCCGCATCCGCTGGATTATGGGGCTCCTGTGTGTGTTATAGTTATGGGGCTCCTGTGTGTGGCATAGTTTATAAATAGAAAATAGTCCCAGATCCGCACAAGATATAAAGTCCCGTTGCACGGACTTTAAGATGTCTCCCAAATCTTCAAATAGCAACAAAAATGAAAGACCAGCACTCGGTTGTAAAGTGATGAATTTTTAATCACACATAGGCCTATCTAACACCTAATTTGGTAAGTTAACGACAAATACAATTTTAATTAGGGACACAAATATGTTTTATAACCATTAATCTTTCTATGACATTTCCTCAATCTCAAGGAATCATAATCCTTAGAACACCGTTCTTAAGGCAAAATTTTCAACTTGTGTCACTTTGATCCAATAAGGTTGGTTTTGGCCCAATTACTATAAGGGAAATAAAGGAAAGAGGATGATTATAGGACTGTTGTGTCGTGCCCAATACTTTCAAAAGAGGACAATATCGATAAATAGATGTCAAACCTGCCTGTATCACCAAAACATAGATATATGAATATAATTATTTATGGTTATTTATAAGAGATAGTTTTTTAGTTTTTTATAAGAAATAGTTTTGGGAGATAATATATTGAGGTAATTTTAGAGATAATTTTTGAAATAATTTTTAGAGATATGGAATTAGGTCCCACTCTCTATTAAGGCCATGTGGAGCCATGCCATTCAGTTCGTAAATCCACCATGCTTCTCTTTGTTTCAATCTTTTTTCTCTGTCACCTCCCCTAGAGGGTCTGGGTATCCATTCTAACATCTGAAATCTCAGATCTGATAGTTTATGACCAGGTTCATGAAAATGACTTGGGACAGGTAACTCTATCTTTTTTGTTCTGATTGTGGATTTATGTTTCGAAAATCCACATGGCCTTAATAGAGAGTGGGACCTAATTCCATATCTCTAAAAATTATTTCAAAAATTATCTCTAAAATTACCTCAATATATTATCTCCCAAAACTATTTCTAATAAAAAAAACTAAAAAACTATCTCTTATAAATAACCATAAATAATTATATTCATATATCTATGTTTTGGTGATACAGGCAGGTTTGACATCTATTTATCGATATTGTCCTATTTTGAAAGTATTGGGCACGACACAACAGTCCTATAATCATCCTCTTTCCTTTATTTCCCTTATAGAAATTGTGCCAAAACCGACCTTATTGGATCAAAGTGACACAAGTTGAAAATTTTGCCTTAAGAACGGTGTTCTAAGGATTATGATTTCTTGAGATTGAGGAAATGTCATAGAAAGATTAATGGTTATAAAACATATTTGTGTCCCTAATTAAAATTGTATTTGTCGTTAACTTACCAAATTAGGTGTTAGATAGGCCTATGTGTGATTAAAAATTCATCACTTTACAACCGAGTGCTGGTCTTTCATTTTTGTTGCTATTTGAAGATTTGGGAGACATCTTAAAGTCCGTGCACCGGGACTTTATATCTTGTGCGGATCTGGGACTATTTTCTATTTGTATTTACCTGTGTCCCCCACGTTGCCAGAACCTGCACGGATCCAGATTGGATTACATAAAAGGATTTGAACATGGAGAACTCCACTCACACACTTAGCGCTTTTGCATATACTGAGCAAGAAGCAGACCGGATCCTTGAATCGGTAGGAATAGGAGGTGATTTCCTGACAACACCGTTAAAAGAGGTAAACTTGAATGAATGGGAGAAATTGAAGAAAAAATTAATTGGCTGCAAACTGCATAGTATAACCCTGGCTGAATATTTTCGGGTGAAACGAATACCGAGAGGATTGAGACTGAAACTCCGTCCGACATTATTTTCACAGAATGAGGATTATAAAACAAGATTTGAAGCGATTCTAAATAAATGTTCTATGGACATTATTTTACTTACAATTGAAAATTTACAAAAAGAGATTTCTTCTACAGAAAAAGAACTGGAAGATATGGACGAGAAGTTAAAGTTACAATTTAACCATAAAGAACTAACAGAATTGTGGCAACCGGTGGAGAAAAAAATTGATACATTTCACCTTGAAGTTGAGAGCCGTAAAAGACGTAAATTCCAGCGTGATCTGGATGACTACACAAAGGGGCAAGTCTATAATTGGAATGGAGAAAATAGGAGAGTGAGATTCTCCACTCCCCTCCAAAAGAAAAACCGGAAACACACAGCTACAATATCCGAAACCACCCTGGGTTTAGAAGATACCTGTGATACACCTAATACCTCCACATCTTTTTTGGCCGAAAGGGGGCCAAAATCTACCCCCAGAGAAAAACAAGACGGGGAGGCAAAAAGCACAAGCGGAACACGCCGCACGAGAGAGCCACGACAGCAGCCCACCCGCAACAACCGGAGCAGAAGACATTAATCACGAATTTATCAGATTTATCGTTGAACATTCACGAGGTAAAAACACTTGAGAGGGGACTGTCTTTTTGTCCATCAGATCGGGTTAAACCTTTTCAAATTGAAGTGGACTTGTTCCGTTTTTTTCGAAACATAAAACTTAAGGTGATGTTTCGAAATCAGCGGAGCATGGAATCAAGTGAAGCTACTGAATCTATTTTTGCTGCAAATGAGTTGAAATTAAGAAATAAGTCCACATTTTTGCCAAATTTAAGAGAAGCACCTGTTGAAACTTTTGTTCAGTTAGTAGAGAAAGATATACAAACCATTTTGTCTAGACCGTATTTTTCTAAAAATGTAAATAACATGGCAAGTGAGGAGAGAACAGCACTTAACGACTTGTCCAGAAACACTGACATTGTGGTTAAACCGGCTGATAAGGGGGGTTCCTTGGTAATAATGAACCGCACTGATTACATCTCTGAAATTACAGGACGATTACACGATCAAAACACATATCAAATATTGAATGGGGATCCCATCTTTGAAATTAAAAAGCAAATAGATTTAATTTTGGTAAAAGCTATGGAGGATAAAATAATTGATAGAGCCCTATTGGGCTACCTCACCTGTGACCACCCAGTGACCCCAGTATTATATACATTACCCAAAATACATAAATCTATGGAAAGCCCCCCCGGAAGACCAATAGTGGCAGGAATTAATTCAGTGTTGAACCCTCTGTCAGTGTTCCTGGACAAAATCTTTAGGAATGGTCTTACACAAATACGATCATATTTAATAGACACGACTGACTTGTTAAATAAATTGCAAAATGTTGTGGTAGAAGATCATACCATATTGGTATCTTTAGATGTGAACAGTCTATACACCTCCATCTCCCATACTGAGGGTACAAGAGCTATGTATGAAATGGCCATAAGATTGGGATACGGGGGTGACATTCTCTGTTTTATCATGAAACTGTTGGAATTTGTGTTACATAAGAATTACTTCCGTTTTCTGGATAAATTCTATTTACAAACCCGTGGAACCGCAATGGGCTCAAATGTGGCCCCCACATATGCAAGCATTTATATGTCTAAATTTGAAGATCAGTTTGTGTATCCAAATGAATTGTTTGTCATGCATGTAACCAAATGGTACAGATACATAGATGATATATTCATGCTATGGAATGGATCCACGGAATCATTAGATTGTTTCTTAAATGCATTAAATATTGCCCAAGATGGGATTGGTTTCAAAATGGAGTGGAGTTATAATGAAATAAATTTCCTTGATACAAAAATAATCAAACAGGCAGGAAAATTGACTACAGATTTATATACAAAACCCACAGATAGTAATAATTTCCTTAGATTTGAATCGGCACATCCAGATGGCCTATTAAGATCACTCCCTAAGAGTCAACTATTAAGGGTGAAACGAATAGTCCCAGATGGCACAACTCAAGAATTAAGACTCTGTGAGATGGCACAAAAATTTCAGGATCGGGGATATCCATTATCTCTTATCAATGAAAATGTACAAAATGTTTCCAAAATTGATAGAACTAAGACCTTGGAAAGAAGTCAAAGAAAAAGACAAAAAGATAGACTGATTTTTGTAACAGGCCCAGGAACCCACACAAAAGCGATCTCGAATATTTTTAAGAAACATTGGCATATTTTACATGAAGCCTATCCAGAGGTAAAGGATTTTAAGGATCCCCCAATGATTGCTTATAGGAGGGGTAAGACGATCAGGGACAGTTTGACAAGTCATTTTCATGAACATGGTCATAAACTATCAGATCTGAGATTTCAGATGTTAGAATGGATACCCAGACCCTCTAGGGGAGGTTGCAGAGAAAAAAGATTGAAACAAAGAGAAGCATGGTGGATTTACGAACTGAATAGCATGGCTCCACATGGCCTTAATAGAGAGTGGGACCTAATTCCATATCTCTAAAAATTATTTCAAAAATTATCTCTAAAATTACCTCAATATATTATCTCCCAAAACTATTTCTAATAAAAAAACTAAAAAACTATCTCTTATAAATAACCATAAATAATTATATTCATATATCTATGTTTTGGTGATACAGGCAGGTTTGACATCTATTTATCGATATTGTTCTATTTTGAAAGTATTGGGCACGACACAACAGTCCTATAATCATCCTCTTTCCTTTATTTCCCTTATAGAAATTGTGCCAAAACCGACCTTATTGGATCAAAGTGACACAAGTTGAAAATTTTGCCTTAAGAACGGTGTTCTAAGGATTATGATTTCTTGAGATTGAGGAAATGTCATAGAAAGATTAATGGTTATAAAACATATTTGTGTCCCTAATTAAAATTGTATTTGTCGTTAACTTACCAAATTAGGTGTTAGATAGGCCTATGTGTGATTAAAAATTCATCACTTTACAACCGAGTGCTGGTCTTTCATTTTTGTGGCTTAGTTTATAGGCCATCTAACTGGCATTACTAAGGAATCTGTTTGGCATTGTATTGGAGGAAATCCAGGGGAGTGACACCATGGGTTTCCGCACCGGGTGACACCAACCCTAGTGACGCCTCTGCATCACCTGTGGCTAAATATGCAAATGTAACATTTCCCATTGAAAACCAGTTAATTTACATTTCAGGCAACATTTGATGTCATAAGCAGGAGGCTCCACAGACACATTGAAAACAATGTTCTCCTAATTTAGGCATTTGCATGCAGTTTTGCTAACACAATGTATAGCTAATTTTGCCACATCAGAGGGTTTCAACCTCTATCCCGGATGGCGTGCCACCTTTCTGTCACTTTGTTCGTCCCAGGTGACAATGGTTAATGGTTAGGAAAAGAGAAACAGCAAGGGGGGGTGAAAAAAGAAGAGATGAAAGGAGGAGACATCTGGGGAGAGTAAAAAAGGAATGTTAAAGGTGGGAGAGAGAAATACCCGGTGGAGTGAAAAGGTAGACAGACTGCAGGTGAGAGGAAAAGGAGAGAGACAGTAGGGGAGAGGAAAGGGAGAGAGACTGCAAGTGCGAGGAAAGGGAGAGAAAGGCAGGTGGAAGGAAAAGTATAGGTACAGCAGGGGAGCCTTGAACATTTTAGTGTAACCCAGAATCATAAAAAATCATATATAAATATTTCATGATTAAAAAAAAGTTTTAAAGCATTAGAAACATAAAAATGTTCAAACACACAAGTTTTTTTATGTATTTGAAACCGCCATTTCTAACATTTTTTCATGAATGTTCGTTTGTGACCTAATGTGTTTTGCTTTATGGCTTCAGTGGTCATGTGAACATCGTAAAATATAATGAATTTCTTTGTAAATATAGCGTAGGTATTCTTTATATATAATATATATAAATTATATAGATTTATGAAGACAATATATAGCTTTATTAAGATATAATCCTAAGCAGTTTACAGTCTCTTCACCCAAAAATTTGCAACCATACATAGCCCAAGTGGAAAAAAAGTTTTGTGGCTCTTTAAAAAAGAAAAAAAAAGTTTTTAAAGGCTATAGTTGTCCATTATGATATGTCTGCTACAGAAACACAACTGGATATTATTCATATGAAGCCTGCTTCCTCTCATGAACTGTCATTCACGTGTCATTTTTTAACACATCAGCAGCATGTACCTAACAGTACTGTCAGTCCGACAGATCAGCCTGCCTATCAAGAGGCAACAGGTACATTCTACCAGGTCTGGATAAAAGACAAAAATACAGTGTCCACATGAGAGATGTCGAATCTGGCATTTCTCTAACCATTTTTAGAATATAATAATAGTTAATGGAATATCCAAAGTTCTCAGCACAATATTTTAAAATGCGTAATTTTTAAATGTGAATAAATCAACAATTCACTAAAGTTACTTTTTGGTATTCAATATGAAATTAAAGAGCTACTTATATAAAACATCTCCTATGTATGGTGAATAAAAATGTTAATTATATCCTCATTGATTTTTCTTTTAACATGTTTGGCTCGTTCAATGAATAATATATATATAATATAAAGAAGGGTGCAAAAAGCTATTTATTTATACACCAACATGTATGACATTTAATTATTAAAAAGTAAGCATAAATAAAAATACAAATTAAAAATGATTATATATCCTAAGAGTGCACTGTATAGTAGCTAAACCTATAAGGAGGAGATCCAATATACTCGAACCACTTCTCCTTTCAAGATGAAGCAATAGAAATAAGTGACTTTATAAATACCTCTATGGTCCGGAATGCAAGGCATTTTGGTGGCGAATCAGACTCTGTAAATATGTAACTCCGTGGTAGTATAAACCCACACTCTAGAAGATCTATTCTACCTAAGGAGAGAGAGAAGGTCTAACGTGTGTGTATATAATACCGGTTTTGGACAATATTGGCTTTCCTGTACATTGTGGAAGCTTTTTGAGTCCTTGATGAGTGTGGAGTTATGCTATCACATGGTTACATGTTGATGGAGTTCACCATCAGTGGTTCTTGTATTGTAGGTAGTGAAGTGTTGCTGTTTCCACTCCCTGCCTAACTCTCTGTTCTTTTTTTTTACTGAAGGTCCCATCCTTTCATGGATGTATCAAGATCTCTTCACAAGACCTGCTCTGTACATTTTTTTTACCAATGTGTCCAGGTGCATGCATAATCAAATACAGGCAGTGCTGTATTTACCGCGAGGCATCCGAGGCGGATGCCTAGGGCGGCAAATTTTGGGGGTCGGCCCCCCCAGCACTGAGGAAAAAAAAAAAGCTGCCTCTTTAAAAAAAAAAAAACGCGCTTGCTGGCAAAGACGGAGGTGAGAGGAGATCAGAAGATCCCCCTTCACCATCGCTCTGCCAGCAGGTTGCACGGGGAGCCGAACAGGCAGCACAGAGAAACCTCCGTGCTGCCTGTTCGGCTCCCCGTGCAGTGTGACACGTGACACTGACGTCATACGTGCGCCGGGTCACATGACCTGTCGGCACAAACGCTGGGGAGCCGAACAGGCAGCATGGAGGACTCCATGCTGCCTGCCACTAGCCACCAGGGAAAAATGTAAGTGCTGGGGGTATGCATTGGGAGAGATGGGGTGATGCATTGGGAATTGGCTGGGGCATATTAATGGCAATTAACACTGGCATATTATTGGGCAAATTTACTGGGGCATATTAATACCAGATAACACTGGCATATTATTGGGCAAATTGGCTGGGGCATATTAAAAGGCAAATAACACTGGCATATTATTGGGCAAATTGGCTGGGGCATACTAAATGGCAAATAACACTGGCATATTATTGGGCAAATTAGCAGGGGCATATTAAATGGCAAATAACACTGGCATATTAGTGAGCAAATTGGCTGGGGCATATTAATGGCAAATAACACTGGCATATTATTGGGCAAATTGGCTGGGGAATATTAAATGGAAAATAACACTGGCATATTATTGGGCAAATTGGCTGGGGAATATTAAATGGAAAATAACACTGGCATATTATTGGCCAAATTGGCTGGGGCATATTAAATGGCAAATAACACTGGCACATTATTGGGCAAATTGGCTGGGGCATACTAAATGGCAAATAACACTAGCATATTATCGGGCAAATTGGCTGGGGAATATTAAATGGAAAATAACACTGGCATATTATTGGGCAAATTGGCTGGGGCATACTAAATGGCAAATAACACTAGCATATTATCGGGCAAATTGGCTGGGGAATATTCAATGGAAAATAAAACTGGCATATTATTGGGCAAATTAGCAGGGGCATATTAAATGGCAAATAATAGTGGCATAATATTGAGCAAATTGGCAGTGGCAGATTAAATGGCAAATACTGGCATATTATTGGGCAAATTGGCTGTGACTTATTAATGGCAAATAAAACTGGCACATTATTGGGCAAATTGGCTGGGGCATATTAATGGCAAATGAAACTGGCATATTATTGGGCAAATTGGTTGTGACTTATTAATGGCAAATAAAACTGGCATATTATTGGGCAAATTGGCTGGGGCATATTAATGTCAAATGATACTGGGATATTATTGGGCAATTTGGTTGGGGAATAATAATGGCAAATAATATTGGCAATGTGTATGTAATGGGGTGATGGAGGCATGTAAGTGGGGTGATAGGACATGTCCTTGGTGTGCAACGTGGGTTATGGGTCATGTCGTGGGTGTGCATCGTGGGGGGGGGGGGGGGGGCTCCCCAAATTTTGTCTGCCTAGGGCAGCACAAAACCAAGATACACCACTGAATACAGGAGACATCTTTCACTAGCTTCTTAGAAACTATAATTTGTGGCTCAGACAAAACATTTGAACCTATTAGCTCAGCCTGAGGTTATAATAGTCTGTAAGAAAATGATAACTTCCACTTAATTTCTTTGAGTATCCTTCATTCTAAAGGAATGCACCATATTGTTCCTTAAATTTTAACTTTGGGCTAAAACTTGTTATTTTCATTTCTGACATGTGCTCTGATCACTAGTCTTTGTAAAGTGTTCTGAATAAGAAAAGTATGATTTTTTAACATTTTTAAATTTCATTTAAAATAAAATGAATAAACATGTGATTTTGTGTTTCTTTTCTTTTGTATGTTTGTGTAATTTTAGCACTGTTTTTTGGTTGTTACTTTTTGTAATGAACTGCAGCCAGGTCTATTAACTAACATGTGAGCTGTGGTTGACAGATGAGCTGCAAACATCAGGTATAAATTGCTAAGTTGAAAAACATTCCAAATTCTTTTTTTTGCAATCACTGATGATTTTTGAGGTTCACATGTCATTTTGGCAGAGTCTCAGTAATTGCAGTCCACATGATTTCCCTGTATATTACAGATACTGTCAAAATAAAAATACATTGCATACACACAGCAATATGTGGAGAAAAGCAAACAATAATGTTACTTAAATAAATGAGGTGTGGTAAATACTCTCTCCAATACTTAAAGGGACTGTGTCAGCTAAATAATGTTTTTACTGAGCACGTAGAGAAAAACCTATCGATAATGATCCATACATTGTGTTAGCAAAACTGCAAGCAAATGCCTAAATTAGGAAAACATGTTTTAAATGTCTGCTGAGTCGCATGCATATGACATCATCGGTGGCCAGTTATGAAAATTAGCTGGTTTTCAATGGGAAATGTGTAATTTGCATATCAACCCACAAGGGATATTATAAGCAGGAGACTCCACACATTTGAAATCTGTTTATCCTATTTTAGGCTTTTCTTCTAACACAACGTATAGATCATTTTCTACATTTGCAGTATAGGCAATATTTAGGTGCTCCAGTCCCCTTGAAGCAATACAAATACTGTACAGTCCTGGGCCGTGATACTGAAAGATTTACATTGGACTAACAGAAAATAAAAGTGCAATGCTTCTGAAACTATATTTACATTTGTAAAAATCACAAAGGTTATTATTTATTTGTGCATGAATTGTCTGTCTCGAGATATGTAGCTTTTATAGCAGGGAAATAATACAATCTAAATAAAGACACAAAACATTTACATGAATACAAATTATATTGAGCAGCCTGTAAGTTACAGATCAAACAGAATACACTGGGAAAAATATCCACTTGACAAACATAAGTTTAAAAAAAAGAAATACACAAGCAGTCCTATGTTATAGTCTCTATAGTATAACAAACAACCAGACTGCATGGAACCTCCTGCACTCAAACTAGTACCATCAGCTAACATAACACTGGCTGAGCATGATGAGAGTTGTTGCTTCTTCTTTTGGATGGTAGTCATATGCTGAGAGTATAATTGGGAAGTGCTAACTCTTCACTTACACAATAAACAATATTTTAGTGACAGAATCCATTTTTTAATGGTTAAGAAAAATGTTTTGTCTTATTCATGACAAGACAATAATGGTACATCCCCACCTTACCCAGGGGTGTATCTTGGTTTTGCGCTGCCCTAGGCAGACAAAATTCGAGCAACCCCCCCCCCCCCCACACACACACACCCTCGTTGCACACCTACGACATGCCACATCACTCACATTGCATACACACTAAATGCACCATCACTCCATTACATGCCCCCATCACCCACATTGCATACACACTAAATGCCCCATCACCCACATTACATGCCCCCATCACCCCAATTAATTGGAAAGAGCTAAAGCTTGCTGAAAGGTGGGGGAGGGAGCAAACATGTTTGAAGCACCAGAAGGGTGCTTTAACACCCTCTGGCAAAGTGCCGCCCTCTGGCAAAGTGCCGCCCTAAGCGAGTGCCTTGTTTGCCTTGTGGTAGATACACTACTGACCTTACCCTTGCCCACATTGAGTTAGATAAAAATCAAATAATACATATCAGTCTGGTTTTCTATCAAGCAAGAGAATGAGAATCAGCTGGAGTGATGAGCTTTGGGCTTTGGAAATAATTAATGGTAAGTTTGCATTTTTTATGACTGGTGAGACAATGTTTCTCCACATTTTTATATTTTTATTTTGTGTATGAGGAGGAACATACTCCCATTGGGAACAATGTAGAAATGAATAAATGATGTATCTGACTTCTCATTTCAATCATATACACGTATTGTCAACAAATACCAGATTATACTTATACATATTAATTGTGGAATTGATTAGAACTGTAATGCTAGGAAAGATAGTTTGACATTGGTATTTAGTTTCATTGTAAACCTATTGAAATGAAAATGAACACTACCATTATTTGTTATTATTGTCCAATTTAATATAAGCAAAACCTGAATTATTTGTAAAATAATATTTATAGCCATACAGATTTGCAAAGAAAAACGAAATCTTACCACACTGGTATAAGAAATCATTTAATCAGCGACATCTCTTTGATGACAGTATGAGTCAGTCAACCTGCAACAGTGGAGTCCGTGTACAAGTAGCAAATATTACGAGCAGCGATGGAAAGAGAGGCACTTTGGATAATTTTGTTTGTGTATTTTTATTAAGTTATAAAAGTTTGTTAAGTGCAGAGTTTTCCCAAATGTATTGAGTTTGATCTGGAACTCACAGGCTGCTCCATATATTTTGTATCTATGTTTTTCTTCACTTCATTTCTGTAAAAAAAAATGGCAATGCACGCACAAGAAAATAGCCCTTTCATGGATGTTAGGAGATGGACTGACAAAGATAAATCTACTTTCAGAAGCACTGCACATTTATTGTTTATAAATCAAACGTAAATTGATTTTGGCTCAGGACTGTACTATTTTCTGATTGTTTTATGAAGGTATTGAATATATTGAAAATAGCCTCTAACACATTTCACTTCATTTAACAAGTAACATTGTGATATTGTTTTACAGTGTTTTGATTAGTCAGTGTAGCTGGAATCACAGTGAAATCATATTTCACAAATTATTTCATATGTTATATGAAATAATATTTCCTGCAGTCACTGGTACTTGTGTCCTTTGTGGACTTTATTGGACAGACTAGTGAACTAGTGAGATTTCCCCCCGACTCTGCTATTAATGCCTGATTTTGTAGTTCCCTTGTCAATTTACAACAGTTCAACTTTTGGTGAATAGACGTCATTGACTTATTGACATTAGCTTAAAAAAACTGAATGACCGTAAGGATTGAAAATTTTGCTCTTGTTTAAAAAAAAAAAAAAAAAAAGAAGGAAAATAGATAGAGGTTTAAACACACACAGTAAATAGAAACAAACCAATAAAAAACCCCATAACATTCAAGAAGTTGCAGCTTGATCAGATCCAAGGTTTATGTTCCAATAAATACCATCTTTCTATCATTTGAGCTGCACTGAAAGAACCAAAAACAGGGGACTTTAATTAGGTCCTCTCTGTTGGTGACTTGTGAGTTTGCCAGTGTCAACATCATCTCTGTATCAGCTGAGAGGCAGAGCTGAGAGTAAGCCAATGTGAATCTCCAAAGATCCATGTTAAGTTAACTTTGTAGCACATCATTTTAACATTTTTGCTTCTATAAGGGAACCAGAAGTTAAAAGAATCCTCTAGTGCCAAAGTTAAAAGGAATTGTTTCATGACGATGGCTCACGATTACGGTGTGTAATTTTGAGTTTTTACTATAATCTAACACTATGTTAAGCTCATTAGATGCGATTAATCACTTAAATGGCTATAAATTGGATTTCTTTATTACAATTCATTTATACATGCATAATGATAATAGAATATTCTAGAACAATAATTCACACAACTAAGGGGGGGGACATTATAATTAACCCCTTAATGCATATGGATGTATATATACTTCCTGAAAAGCATGGTCTTTAAGGACCATGAGGATGAATAAAAAGTCCTCCGTTTTCAAGTAGCGTGGCGCTAAGGTGCCTGCAGCTACTGCTTTCAACCGCGAATGTGATCGTATGCGCGTTACACACATAGACAGTGAAAGCTGATCACTGCCTATGTGTGTAAAGTATTGCAATGATGCCTCGATCATGCAACACCCTCAGGCATCATGCAACACCTTCTGTGCCCCCCTGGGTGACGCGATCCGAGCGACGGAAGAGAGGGAAAAAAAATCTCTTCCGTCGCTGTGAAACCGTTGCTTGACTGCCCCTAGAGGCAGTGAGCAATACTACAGTTATAAAGAGAAAATAAATTAAATAAATAAATTAAATAAATAAATGGAAAAAGCTAACCCTTGATCTACTAAACCTAGATCTAAGTTAAGGGTCATAATTAGGGTTTTAATTAAGGTTACAGGGGGGTTCGGTGAGTACAAGGGTTAGATTAAGGGGTGGGGGTAGATTTAGGGTTAGGGTAAATTTAGGGTTGGTGTTAAAAGGTCACTGTAGAAGAAAATTGTTAGAAAAAAAAAAACACTAATATTGTTTATTGCCCTATTAGTTGAAATAAAACATAGACAAACATGAAACATTGGTATTTCTAAACTCAGGACAAATAGTAGAAATATATAGACGGGGTCTTTTTTACCATTTGTAATTGTTTAAAAAAAAAATCAGGTCAAATTTAGAAAATATGAATATGAATATGAAAATAATAGTATCAAATGAAAGCCCTATCCGTCCTTTAAAAAATGATGTATAATTTGTGTGGGTGGACTGAACACAAAGAAAGAAATTCACGGTTCAGTAAACATATGACAAAAATAATGGAATTCTGGTCTTCAAGGTACATCAAATGCAGCATAGCACTCGGTCACTAAGGGGTTAAACAAGAATATAACTTGTTTGTTGTCTGCTTACATGTGTGCAGCAGCTCCTCAGCTCTCCTCGGAGAAAAGGGTCTAGGACACTTCTTCGCCGCATCTTCATCGCTGACAGTTCAGCGCGGCAGTTAGAACGCTGAACTGTCAGCAATGAAGTATAACGCAGCCGTTTCACCGCGGCTGCAGCTGTGTAAGAGCTGACCGTTCAGCGCTGAACTGTCAGCTCTTACAAATCTAAAAGTAAAACTAAAATAACCCCCCTAATAAATGATTCCCCCCCCAATAGTAACACTAAACACTAAACCCCAATACTAACACTAAAATTAACCCCAATACTAAAATTAACCCCCTAAACCCTAATACTAACCCCCGACCCCTAATACTAACCCTAATACTAACCCCGACCCCTAATACTAAAGTTAACCCCCTAAACCCCAATACTAACCCTAATACTAACCCTAATACTAACCCTAATACTAATCCCGACCCCTAATACTAAAGTTAACCCCCTAAACCCCAATACTAACCCTAATACTAACCCTAATACTAACCCCCGACCCCTAATACTAAAGTTAACCCCCTAAAACCTAATACTAACCCTAATACTACGCTCCGACCCCTAATACTAATATTAACCCCCTAAACCCTACTACTAACCCTAATATTAACCCCGACCCCTAATAGTAAAATTAACCCCTAACACTAAACCTAATTCTAACCCCCTAAACCATAGTTCTAAACAAACTAAAATCGGTAAAATACTTACCTTTAGCGATGAAATGTCCCGCGATGAAATCTCCAGCGACGATCTGTCTTGTGCTGTAGAGTCGGCGGTGAAGCGGCTGCGCGGAAGCAGCCGCGATGAAGTATCCCATCCCCCGGAGAAAAATATATGTTACGTGCAAAACTATTTTTGTGCTTTGCTCCTATTGCAATGTACTAAACATTTAACACTTAAATAGCACATACGAGCAAATTGCGAATAAAAACGGGCATAATTGCGAATAAAAACAGGCATTTGCTAAAAGCTGGTGTAATTTTCACATGCAATTAAGAACTATTTTTCACAAATATTCGCCAAACTCTCTAGCATGCGCAAATATAATCGCAATTTATTAGCGCAACCAGAAAAATGCACGCTAAATAAAAATAAACGGAAGAGGCGCAAATCAGGAAAAAAAAGCGCAAAATGTTACAAATAGTCGCAAACATACTAAACTGCACTTGTTTAGTACATGATAGTTGGGGGAACAACTAAGTGTGTAAGTTTTTTCTGTTCCTGGGTGAGGTGAGCACAGCAGAAGCGAAGACCCAACATGTGAGACACAAAGAAAAGATCATTAACTACAAGTATAACCTTTTTTTGTTACCTGTTGATTATGAACCAGTTATGTGTAATGTGTACAGTGTGTATTTCCTGTTGTATTGAATTGCAATACTGGTTTAGGTTCTAACAATATACCTTTATATTTACACTTGTCTCTGTGCTTCATTCGTCACACATTCCCTAACAGCGTAACCCTGTAGGAGGGTTTTGTAAAAATTTCTTACAACGCAACTGACATTCACCTGCCTTATTCATGCACAGTTTTTTTTTTTTTAAACCACTGCTCGGCACTTCAGTCTCACCCCCCTGCCTCTTCAGAATGTTTCATTTTCTTTATTAAACTGTTACAGCTTTGACATAATGCCGTCTATTCAATAATCAGATTTAATGTATCTCACGCCATTGAATCCCTTAGGCTGCAGTAGAAAAATTGGAGTTACATACCTGTAATACATGATATTTTATGTCATTGTATCAAGCCCATTGGAAGCTATTCACTAATAGGCAGGTGCAGGTGAGTTGAGGTGAGGTGGGATGATCATTTCATCTCACTGACTTAACTGTGCATTGTAAGGAGACAAACCTGGTGAGATCCTCCAACTAGGAGAACAGGGTTGGCCCTGCATAATGCATAAGTAAATCTTTAAATATAGAAGACATGTTCCTATCACCTAACAGCCCCTGCTCCTTACTTTTAGTGACTATCTCTTCTTATTCCACCCTGGCCGGCACAAGCTTACTCCAATTTTAAAAATAGATTTTCTGAGATGTTTTATATCCAGGGCTACTTTGTATCAACTGTGTGTTGCAACTTCTACATGTAGTTATCTGCGACATGAATACTCTAAGTCAGGGTTCCCAAGCTTCTGAGATCATGCAGTGGTTCAAATGATCATCAAAGTCTCACACCTCCCTTCCACCACTCTACCTCACCACTCCTTTCCTCTCAGTCCCTCCCTCAGCTCGTAGTAACAGTGACTTAGGCATTCGAGCGATATCTGCAGCATTAGGTGTTTTCCCTTACTTATCACATCTGTTGTTTTTTGAGACGGTGTCTGAAACAATAAAAACATCCAGAAATACTCATGCTCCAGTGGACACATCACATGACTCCTGGAAGGCATGCCCACAGATTCGGAAGAGCTGCCCTAGGGTATTGCTGTCCAACAAGGGGTCCGAGAAGTAAAATACAGAAGCCTCATAATGCAAGACAACAGTGCACTAATGTACATGGCTACACCAGCTGAGAGCTATTTAAACTTCTGTAATCTAAGCATTACAGAAGTTAAAACACAGCGCTTACTATATTTAATATGTGTGAATCATTATTGCTTGTACAGTTTATTAAATAAATCACATTATCAATACACAGTAAGAGTCAGGCAGTCATATGAAATGTAACATTAAACGTGCAAAACTAAATCCCTCCCAGTTATCAGACTTATCAATCAGTGGTTTTTAAATAACATTTTTCTATTGTGGTCTATTTGAGTGATAACTTTGATATCTTTGAATAGAGCGCAATATTGTGAAACCCTCACAGAACACAAACAAAAAAATTTTTTTTCACAACCCTCATTTGTCTCATCTCTTCATCTCCAGGTTGTACCCTTTCCTCACATAACCTTTCCACTACACCAGACTGCCCCCACATACCTTACACTAACACCAGATTGCCCCACATCACTGTCTCCAGCACCAGATTGTACCCACATCCCATTCCACTGCACCATATGGTCTCCACATCTCTTTGCACAGCACTTAATTTCTACCTGGACCTCAAACAGAGGAAAGACTATAAGACTGGGATCCAGGTGCCCACAGAGCTGCAGGGGAACTGGATCCTCCTTGTAACCAGCTGGTGGATTCTGTAATTGTGGAAATGAACTCACAGACATCATCACCTTTTCCCCCAGTCTTAATAAACCTCAATACTAAATACATCTGTAATCACGACTTTCTTCAAAGTATTTTAATATTATTTTGCACCAATGTATTGTAACAATGCAATGTTTGTGGACCCAGAACATACTTGAAAACAAGAAAACAAAAATAAGAGATATTAAAGCTTTAAATGTTGGCTACCTGCAGTGACAAAAACAAGTTGTGAAAACAGTTAATGATCCCCTGATATAATGGATTCTGAACATGTTCCTCAATAGTAGACAATACAAAGTGCCCATGTGAACTGATTGATGTGGTCGTGGCCGTTAGATGTGTGGCCAAAGTGCTTGCCGTTGGCAGATAGGACTATCTATGGAGCTGGATTTGTGCATTACCACTAGTGATATTGTACTGCTGGGTATACACATATTGACATTTAATTCCAAATATTCTCATTAATGTATTGTCTACAGGGAATATACAAAGCACTGTGGACAGGACAGGAGTAAGCCGTGAGGTTTGCATTTTGAAAACACGTAACTTTGTAGCACCTGATGTTTTTCCTGTAAAGCATCATGTTGTGAGCAGTGAATGTTTTTGCTACAGATTGTATACAGGAGTGTTAATGGAGAAATTAGCTGCAACCAGTATTAGACAGGCATAACCTGTACGTGAAGTAAACACTGACAGCAAACACATGAAAACAGCTATTAAATGTGGTTTACGTGTCGGCTCCCTGTATAATTTAAATTCCCACATCAAGCTGAAATGGTTATCTTCGCTAAGATGTCTTGTTAAAAATTCAAAGATGCTTTCAATGGAAATATCAGGTATGTCTACCAGAGATAAGCACCGTGCAGGAATGGCCTAACAAGATATTGGGATATTTGGTTGCCAAGGATCTTTTTTGTTTGTGCTGCCATGTACACCTGTCATTGATGTCAAAGGGCAGCATGTAGGAGCGCATGTCCGTGCCTCTTCTTGCACGCTGCTCCCGTCATCTCTCAGAGTGGAATGGTATATCCCAGCCTGCAACTCTGCGGGAGAGGCAGCACAAGGCTTTCAGTGACAGGTTTCAAGCACCCCCATAGATGGAAATAGGGGCTTCTTTATTGGCAGCGGCTGTTTGGGGCTAAGCTGGCAAAGAGAGGCTGTTTTGGGGATAAGTTGGCACATAGAGGAAGTTTGGGGGCTAAGGTGGCAAACGAGAGGTAGTTTTGGAGGCAAGATGGCATATGGGCATATTAGTTTTGGGGCTAATGTGGCCCAGAGAGGCCATGTTAGGGCTAATGTGGTACAGAGACACTGTTTAGGGGCTAATTTGACAGAGAGAGGCTGTTTCGGGGCTAACATGGCATAGAAAGGCTGTTGTGGGATAACATGGCACAGATAGGCTGTTTTGGGTCTAAGATGGCAAAGAGAGGAAGTTTTGGGGCTAACATGGCAAAAAGAGGAAGTTTTGGGGCAAAGATAATACAGAGAGACAATATTGGGGCTAAGGTGGCACAGAGAGACTATGTTGGGGCTAAGGTGGCACAGAGAGACTATTTTGAAGGCTAATGTGGCACAGAGAGACTATTTTGTAATACATGCATGCTACTTAAGGACATATCCCAGTTGATCAATCAATAAACATGGATCGTGTCTTTTTGTACATGCATTTGGAAGAACATATGATGTTGTAATATTACAGCATGCACATTTAATATAGTATTGTATAATGTAATACTACTACTACTTATACTATAATTTTACAATCCATGCAGTTTTATAGTACAGGTATTTTATTAACTTAAAGGTCTAAAACATTAAGTTATGGTTACTTGAACGATTGCCTTAATAAATAAGGCATAAATAAACCTTACTGAACCCTCATTGCTTGTATAGCTCTAGCAGAGGGCAGAGATCTTGGGTTAGATTACGGAAGATCTGAGCCATGATTCTAAATAAGATGCCTGCACCCTGAAGGCAGGGCCGCTTTAAGACCCTAGTGGGCCCTGGGTAAAGTCTTTAGCAGTGGTCACCCATCGACCCAATTTTTCTAAAGACACATTCTAAAAAACTGTATGTAAATGTAAACTTTTTAATATTATATGCAACTATATTCATATCACATTCAACTATTTGTATATGTAATAATAATGTTATTGAAAAATTACATTTCTTTTGTTTTTAGTCCATTTTTCTGTAACCACATTGCACCTAAAGGATTTAACACAGTACGCACAGCACTTGCCATGCACCTATAGTGCACCCACAGCACTTGGCTTGCACTTATATTGCACCCACACAATTTGGCATGCCACAGTGTCAATTTGACAATTAAAATAAGCCACTGTCAGGTACCAATTAACACGCCACAGTCACTTTGTCATTAACATATGCAACAGTCAGTTTGCCTATTAAAATATGCCACCGTTTGTCCATTACATATGTTTTTGCCCAATAATATGCCAGTATTAGTTTGCCATTTAATAAGCCCCAGCCAACTTGCCCAATAATATGCCAGTGTTATTTGCCATTTAATATTCCCCAGCCAATTTGCCCAATGATATGCCAATGTTATTTTGCCATTTATAAGCCACAGACAATTTGCCCAATAATATGCCAATGTTATTTTGCCATTTAATATGCCACAGCCAATTTGCCCAATAATATGCCAGTGTTATTTTGCCATTTAATATGCCACAGCCAATTTGCCCAATGATATCCCAGTGTTATGTTGCCATTTAATAAGCCCCAGCCAACATGGCGCAATAATATACCAGTGTTATTTTGCCATTTAATATGACACAGCCAATTTTCCCAATAATATGCCAGTGTTATTTTGCCATTTAATAAGCCACAGCCAATTTTATTTATTGTGCACACATTTTACTCACATCTTGCACATTTTGATAACCGATATCATACATTTCTGAATGACATCCTGAAGCACACAACTTACTGTATCTCTTTGGTCCATCTTCTAAACAAAATGACAGTGTTAATGTGGCATCATCTTCAAAAAACTCTGTGGCAAACGCATCCCACCAAAGACTGTCACTATCCTGCAAATACAAATGGAAAGTATGAGAATAAAAACATAATGTAGAACTAATAAATGTAAATCTAAACTGAAACGTACAAGGTATTCACAGGGTGCAGACATTTTTCACATTATGTCAATACTTAAAGTGACAGTATCACCTAAAAACGGTTTCTGATCTATACATTGAATTAGCAAAATTGCATATCAAATGCCTAAATTAGGAGAAATATGTGTTTTAAATGTGTCTGTGGAGGCACCTGTGGCTTAATATGCACTCTATTGGGTAAAATGGAGATTGGAGAGGCAGTTCTACTGAGATTATTCTCTATATGTTGTACATTTAGAGGGGCATGTACTAAAAAAAGGCAAATATATTTTATGTGCAAAACTATTTTTGCGCTTTGCTCCTATTGCAATGCACTAAACATTTAACACTCAAATTGTACATACGAGCAAATTGTGAATAAAAACGGGCATCATTGCAAATAAAAACAGGCAATTTTGCGAATATTTTTTCTACCTCTTTTGATAGCGCTCGCTAAAAGCTGGTGTAATTTTCACACGCAAATAAGAATTATTTTTCACAAAATATTCGCAAAACTCTTTAGCGTGCGCAAATCTAATCGCAATTTATTAGCGCAACCGGAAAAATGCACGCTAAATAAAAATAAACGGAAGAGGCGCAAATCAGGAAAGAAGAAGCGCAAAATGTTACAAATAGTCGCAAATTACTCCTTACTCATGTTTTACCTACTTTTTTTTCCCCACTGCACTTGTTTAGTACATGATCCCCCTTAATATACGTTAAATGCACTGAGAGGGTCTACATAGGGGCCATCCTGGCTCTCTCTGCACTAGTCTCCCCACTCCCCTTTGTGAAAGTGCTGTCATTAGCTTCAAACACGCTCTGTTGGACTCCACTATTCAGTGTGGTTTCAGGCATGTTGGAACTACTCCTTTAACCCCTTCGTGACGTTAGGACGTTCTATGCCGTCCTGACTTTAAGTGCCTTAAAGTCGTTAGGACGGCATAGAACGTCCTTTGTTAAACAGCTCATCGCGGCTCCCCGCGATGAGCTGTTTTCGGATCCCGCTGCAGGCACTTACAGCGGGATCCCACCTGTCATGTGAGGCCACTTTGAGTGGCCTCAGTCCGACAGGGAAAATGTAGCCGGTGCTCAAAGCGAGCACCGGCTACATTTCTCTAAATCGCGCCATGCCCGAATAAAGTCCATTTAACTTTTGAGTGTTCCCATGTTAAGTCATGAATCGTGATGTCTATATTGAGTTCACTAATCAGCCTCGGAATCTTCTGGCGATTGCAGTGATAAGCCATGTAAAGCATTGCACTGGCTCAGTGCTTGTCTTGCAGATGTAATTAAATAGTAAGATGCGCTCACCAGGGATAATTGATGCTAAGTGTCTCAACTACAGGTACCAGTTACATTTAAACAGCCTGCCCTGGGCCTTTTCAGCAACAGCACGAAATGTACAGATCTTCTACAGCGTTCTTGTTGTGTAAAATCAGTCTTTCATATTATTTTACCTGCCAGGATCAGATTCATTTTAACCCCTTAAGGACAGAGCCTTTGAAACATTTTTGTCCTTTCTGGACAATGGCTATTTTAACATTTCTGTGCTGTTTGTGTTTAGCAGTAATTTTCTTCTTCGTCATTTGCTGTACCCACACATATTATATATTGTTTTTATCGGGACAAAAAGGGCTTTCTACGGATGCCATATTTTTGATCATATCTTATTATATTATTAAAAAAAAATAATAAAATATGGTAAAAAAAAAAATAAAAATACACAAATTTCTTTGTTTTTATTTGAAACAACTTCTCCTCATCGACAATAACGAACGAAAAAACATGCTAAATAGATTCTACTATTTCTCCTGAGTACAGGGATACCACCCATGCATAGGTTTGTTGGGTTGTTTGGGGGCTAAAATGCCAAAACTTGAAATTTTTACATGCAGACAGCCTGCACCCATGTCCCATTTGGGACATATTTGAAACCAGCCAGTGTATTTTACCCCATCAACCCATATATTTTTTAAAAGTAGACACCCTAGGCTATCTCAAATGGTGGTATTTTAACACTTTCCATGCACTATTTCTACCACCAGCCTTTGTCAAAGTTTGTGGTAGTAATTTTTTTGTTTTTTTTTCACAAACCTTGTACTTCAGACATAAATTTACAGATTTTGGTATGTGTCACTGCCAAATAACACCCCAATAAGTGTTCAGCAACATCTCTTGAGTACAGGGATACCCCCCATGCATAGGTTTGTTGGATTGTTTGGGGGGTAAAAGGCCAAATTTGGGAGGTGAATCTTTTGGTTTTCCAATTTGAAATTTTGACATGCAGACAGCCTGCACCCATGTCCCATTTGGGACATATTTGAAACCAGCCAGTGTATTTTACCCCATCAACCCATATATTTTTTAAAAGTAGACACCCTAGGCTATCTCAAATGGTGGTATTTTTACACTTTCCATGCACTAATTCTACCACCAGCCTTTGTCAAAGTTTGTGGTAGTAATTTTTTTGTGTTTTTTTTTCACAAACCTTGTACTTCAGACATGAATTTACAGATTTGGTATGTGTCACTGCCAAATAACACCACAATAAGTGTTCAGCAACATCTCTTGAGTACAGGGATACCACCCATGCATAGGTTTGTTGGGTTGTTTGGGGGGTAAAAGGTCAAATTTGGTAGGTGCCGTTTTTGGTTTTCCAAATTGAAATTTTGACATGCAGACCGCCTGCACCAATGGGACATATTTGAAAACAGCCAGTGTATTTTACCCCATCAACCCATATATTTTTTAAAAGTAGACACCCTACGCTATTTCAAATGGTGGTATTTTAACACTTTCCATGCACTAATTCTACCACCAGCCTTTGTCAAAGTTTGTGGTAGTAATTTTTGTGTGTTTTTTTTCACAAATATTGTATTTTAGACATAAATTCACAGATTTTGGTATGTGTCACTGCCAAACAATAACCCAATATGTGTTCAACAACATCTCCTGAGTACAGGGATACCACCCATGCATAGGTTTGTTGGGTTGTTTGGGGGCTTAAAATGCCACATTGTGAAGGTGCGCATTTTCAACTTGGAATATTGACGTGTAGTCAGCCTGAGCCCATCTTTCATTTGGGACTTTTTTTTAAAGTAGGACAGTGTATTTTACCCCAAAAAGTATATATTTTGTAAAAGTAGACACCCTAGGCTATTTTAAATGGTGTTATTTTAACACTTTCCATGCACCAATTCTACCACCAGCCTTTGTCAAAGTTTGTGGTAGTCATTTTATTGTGTATTTTTTCCCACATACATTGCACTTTAGACACAAATTCACATATTTCGGTATGTGTCACTGACAAACAATACCACAATATATGTTCAGCAACATCTCCCGAGCACAGGGATACCACCCATGCATAGCTTTGTCAGCTTTGTTGGGTGTTGAAAGGCTACATTTGAGAGGTGCGCTTTTTGATTTTCAAACTTGGAATTTGAACATGTAGAGCAAGGAAGGGGTTAATAGCTCTTATAAGAGCCTTTGAAGTACTGTACAAAAAAATTAACCCCTAAAAATGCATAGACAAGAAAAAATGTTCTGCTGTGCAGTGATCAGTGGCAGGGAAGGGGTTAATACACTACACTATACAAAGGGTATGGCTTTTATAAAAGCCCTTGGGACTCACAATTTTTTAACATTTTATTTAATTTATTACAATTAAAAAATTATGTTATACAGATCTGTCTCTTTCCCTCACTAAAACTCAAGTGAGGAGAGGGAGGCAGATCCATATGGGTCAGAACAATATTTACGAACCAGACGAATGGTGATGCTCATCTGAGAAATCACCAAACCACCTTTGCCACTGATCGGCTGTTACTGATCGCTATACACGCGTTCAGACAGCTTCAAAAGGAATACACGTAATCCCTTAGTGGGTATAACTAACCCCTAGCGAGTCTGACAAAAAAAATGCTGATAGCAAAAAAAAAATCCTTCTGCGACTAGATTGCTCCATATGCGCTGCTTAGGCAGTGACCATATGCACTGCTTAGGCAGTGACCATATGTGCTGCTTAGGAAGTGATATACGGCAAGGAAGGGGTTAATAGCTCTTAAAAGAGCCTTTGATATACTGTAATAAATCAAAGTAAAAAAAAATAACCCCTAAAAAAATGCACAGACAGCAAAAAATGTGCTGCTGTGTAAGATCACTGCGTACACAGCGATCAATTGCAGGGAAGGGGTTAAATACTGGAAACGGCTTTTATAAAAGCCTTTGGGTCTCAATTCTATTAAATATATTATAATTAAAAACTTACATTATACAGCTCTGTCTCCCTCCCTCACTAAAACTCAAGTGAGAGGGAGGCAGATCTACACGGGTCAGATCAAATATTTACAAATATTGATCTAACCAGACGAATGGTGATGCTCATCTAAGCAAACGCCAACCCGCCTTTGTCACTTATCAGCTGTTACTGATCGCTATACATGCGGTCAGACAGCTAAAAAAAATTTTTTTACGTTAAACGTAGTTCCCTAGCGGGTATAATTAACACGTGACGGGTGTAATAAAAAAGTTTAAAAAAAATTAAAAATGCTTCTGCAGCAAGATTGCTGCATTTGCGTCAGATCGCTGCTTAGGCAGTGATCTACAGCAAGAAAGGGGTTAATCTCTCTTAAAAGAGCTTTTTTTTATACTGTAATGAATTACAGTAAAAAAAAAAATGAACCCCTAAAAAATGCACAGACAGCAAAAAATGTGCTGCTGTGTATGATCACTGCGTACACAGCGATCAATGGCAGGGAAGGGGTTAAATGGCTTTTATAAAAGCCCTTGGTGTTTAAAATTGTATTAAATATTTGTTTTATTATTTTATTTTATTTTTTACTTTATCTGATCTGTCTCTCTCCCTTACTAAAACTAGTAAGGTGAGGGAGGCAGATCAATACTTGTCAAAGGCAATATTTACTAATATTGCCTTTGACAGTATGGTAAGTGCTCATCAGAGCACTTACCATACATGCCTGCACACAGATCACATAGATCTGTTGTGCTGGCATCGACTGGCTCCCCCTAGAGCATCGGAAGTGAAATACTTTCACTTCCGATGCTCTTGCCATTAGAAGGGAATCGCTGCCTGTACAGGCAGAGTTCCCTTCTACTGAGCCGATGGGGTCGCTCAGGAGAGCGACCACCATCGGTTCTGGGGAGCTGGAAGGTGTTACTAAGAAAACATTTTAGAAACACTTTTTTAGAAACATTTTAGAAACATTTTTAGAAACACCGCAGATGCTTAGAAAGCGAACGATCGTTCGCTTTCTAAGCACATGTGTGCAGCGGGCGCAGCCATTTTTAAATGGCTGCTACGATCACTCCGTGGAGTGATCGTAGCGCGCCCCTGCACATTTGGGGGGTGTTGCACAATGCCTCTACCTAGAGGCATTGTAGCAACACCGTTAGAGTAAAGAAAGCGACCGCTGGTCGCTTTCTTTACTCAGTTTAGTGCATGACGTGCCAGGCACGTCACCTGTCGGCAAGTCCTCGATTTGCCGTGACGTGCCTGGCACGTCATCTGTCGTTAAGGGGTTAAAGCAACCGGAGTATTTATTTTTTTAAAGTTTTGCACCTTTTGACTCATTCATTGCCCCGTGTGAAAGTGATGCTGCAGGCACACACAAGGATCAACCCTCCAAGGTAGATAAAATGAGTATAATGTTAACACATCTGTATCACCGTGCACAGGTGCTTTGGGCGTCCTCATACATCTCGTTGGGAGCCCTTTTTTGAGATGCCTGGGGATGCCCCTCTGAAAAAGGCATTTATTAATGAACTCATTAGCCGAACTGGGACGGATTAGAAGTATACACGGGAAGTCTGCAATTTTCCTCTAATAAAATGTGCTGATTTTCATCAATATCGAGAAACAAACATACACTGAACAAAATTATAAATACAACAATTTTGGTTTCGCCCCCATTTTTCATGAGCTGAACTCAAAGATCTAAGACTTTTTCTTTGTTCACAAAAGGCCTATTTCTCTCAAATATTGTTCACAAATCAGTCTAAATCTGTGTCACTTCTCCTTTACCGAGATAATCCATCCACCTCACAGGTGTGACATATCAATATGCTGATTTTGCAAAGGTGTGCCTTAGTCTGGCCACAATAAAAGGCCACTCTAAAATGTGCAGTTTCTGCCACATGAGGTGATGGTCGTGGATGAATGGCACAACAATGGGCCTCAGGATCTCCTCACGGTATCTCTGTGCATTCAAAATGCCATCAATAAAATGCACCCGTGTTTGCTGTCCATAACATACGCCTGCCCATACCATAACCCCACTGCCACCATGGGACACTCGATCCACAATGTTGACATCCGCAAACCGCCATACACGCTGTATGCCGTCTGCCCTGTACAGTGAAGAGAACACTTGTCCAAAATGGCAGACGCCATTGAATGTGAGCATTTGCCCACTCCAGTCGGGTATGGCTACGAACTGCAGTCTGGTCGAGATCCCGATGCGGATGACGAGCATCTTAATGCAGATGAGCTTCCCTGAGATGGTTTCTGACAGTTTGTGCAGAAATTCTTTGGTTAAGCAAACCAATTGTTGTTGCAGCAGCTGTCTGGGTGGCTGGTCTCAGACGATCTTGGAGGTGAAGATGCTGGATGTGGAGGTCCTGGTGTGGTTACACATGGTCTGCGGTTGCGAGGCCAGTCGGATGTGCTGCCAAAATCTCTGAAATGCCTTTGGAGACGGCTTGAAATGATTCACGGGCAACAGCTCTGGTGGACATTCCTGCAGTCAGCATGCCAACAGCATGCACCCTCAAAACTTGCGACATCCGTGGCATTGTGCTGTGTGATAAAACTGCACATTTTAGAGTGGCATTTTATCATGGCCAGCCTATGCCACACCTGTGAGGTGGATGGATTATCTTGGCAAAGGAGAAGTGCTCACTAACATAGATTTAGACAGATTTGTGAACAATATTTGAGAGAAATAGGCCTTTTGTGTACATAGAAAAAGTCTTAGATCTTTGAGTTCAGCTCATGAAAAATGGGGGCAAAAACAAAAGTGTTGTGTTTATAATTTTGTTCAGTGTAAATTTAAGCCCCCAGCACCCATATGCCGGACACTAAACTAACCTGACTTTTTCTTTTAACATCCATTGTCTCTTTCACTGTAAACGATTTCCGTTATTTGTATATAAAGTCTTTATGTTGTATCATATGTATCGGCTAAATATATATATGGTTTTAATTGAGATTAATAAAGATTGAATAACTTTTAACATGTGTATAGATATTCACTAGCAACCTACTTTTTTGACAAGTTTATAAAAGGATTTAAATATTGTTTTTATGAAGTTTATTGGTAGGAGGCATCTAAGTACTGCGGACGCTATTCAAACAGCGAAATTTATCCGCGCTGGTGCAGAAAAGTAACGAGGTAAGAGACGTGATATGGACGTTTGAGACGAAAAAAAAAAAATGATGGTTAAAGATTGAAAAGACCAGTATTGCTTTTTTAGCAAACATTTCTAGAAAATTTTAATTCAAAAGAACTAGTCAGCTAAAAATGCAGAAATCGGTATAAAAAAAAAAAAAAGAAAGAAACAAAAGATTAAAAAGTGAAATTCAAGGACTGCCCTAGGCAGGTTTAAGTTATGGACTGACAGGTAGTGTAGAGTTTTACCAGACTAATTATTTTTCTATTCAACAGTAATGAGAAATTGCCATGGCAACCAACTTCTCACATGTTATACTGCACCCCACACAGATCCATGCTAAAGGAACAAGTGCATATGCACAGAATGTTGACTTCTTTTCCATATGGTGTACCCCATTTACAATGGGTAATTAAACTAAAACAGATAACTGGTCAGAAAGAACTACAAAATACACAGATAAATGCTATTAATGATACATTACATTCAGGAGAAAGACCAAACAATCCGTGCAATTCTATTTCTACAGATATAACAATAAAATATCCCCCCCCACACACACACACACACAATTAGTCTGTATTGGAGCCAAAGAAATCTAGAACATAGAATTCACTATAATGAACACTGAATGCACTATAATAATGGGTTCTCTAATACAGGCACAAAATATAACAGAACAGAAATATAAAGCAGTAGTGATAATACAAGAATACACCTAAAATCCCATCATATTATTTATTAATTTCAAAATAGTATGTGCATTATTAATGCAGGAAATGTGTCTTTAAATGTAAGAAAAATGAAGGTAAAATATAGCATTTAAATCCTATATCGCTTGGATGCTATATCATTGAATATACTTGCTCCTGTGTACAGTGTATTTCATATTGATTGATTAGCAAGGAGAAGTCTGATAGACCTTCTTTGTGCTGCTTATAGAGGTAAATATCAAGGTCTAGGCTGAAACTGTTGCCATGCCCAGGTGGCTATATAACATATAACCAACAAGAATTGTAATAAACCTGCATCAAAGCTCTAACACAAATAAAGCAACACAGAAACGTGGTAGAAAATATCAGTTTCTTTTGGTAAATATCCAAAGGTAAAACAACTCAGAATCTGCAGAGTGAAACAAAGTGTAGATGTGTGGGAGGGAATGATTTATTGTATGTACACCTTATGTACACAAGTGAAGATTGAAGACTGAGAGCATGGGACAGACTTCCCGAATCATGATGGTCTTAACCCCTTCCTGCCCATGGGACGTTCTCTTCAGGCCAGGAACACAAAATCCCCCCTGAGTGACAAAAGCCCCTCCAGCGTTAAAGGGACACGCCTACCAAAAGATGAAAAGTTATTATTTTTTATATTTTGTATTGTTGATTTCAGTTATGTCTTTTGTTTTTGTTATGTGACTGTATTTAATAAAAATATGTAAATAAACAAGTGTGACTGGGTGCAGCCATTTTGTGAAATATACTGTTTTTGCGTGCCAACCCACAGTGACTTTACAGCACTAGTATCTCACTTTGGGGCTGGGGACACAGAATGCAGTCTATGAGTCAGAATTCTGATCATAGACTTGCAATCATACGGAGGGTAATGTAACTATTACAAGCGGGCGGAGTTATGATCCTGTTTGATCAGGATAACCTCCTCTCTTTGTGTTGGAAAAAAAAGTAGTACAAAGACACCTAGTCCTGCCCACTATGTTACACAGGAGCCAGTAAAAGAGCAGCAGAGTATTTTATGACATCATCATGCAGGCTTTGGCAACAGTTGTAAATTGATAATGGCTGGAAGATGTTGGATGATGTTGCATCATGGGAATTATTCACAAAATGGAGCCAGGACTCCAGGAGAGAAACACCTAATTTTATTTTTCCTTTTATATGCAACCAATTCAAGCATATAACAAAACAGTGGCATATGATTTATATATGTGTTTGTTTTAAATGACCAGGTTATCTAGTTACATCTTATGGGTAGTGTCCCTTAAAGGGGCGGAAGAAGGATAGTTGGGAGGCATGATCTCCAGTGAAGTTTTGGGACGAGAATAAAATGTCATGTAACTTAAAACATACCTGCCTTTTCATACCCATACTAGGGCCTCTTTTCACTTATAATCTATAATGCCAGCCAACCCCTGATCTATACATTTGCTAGCCATAAGGTTCACAAATGGGTAGTTTAGGAATTGTATTAAAATAACATTTGTTTATCTCCCTTCTTCGTCCTAATATATGATACAATATATGATACATACCTCCCTACAGGTGGCACTGGGCGAGGCATTTTCAAGTGATTTATGGCCAACTGAGAGTTATTTATGTATTTTGGTAAACCAGCTGAAACAGTAATGCACTTCATTTAAAGGCCCACTCAATACAGAGAGAACCGAAAGAAACAGAGATGGAAATATCACACTTTAGACCAATGTAGCTGAATGGGAGTAGTTAGTCCTCTTTCTTGAGTAGATCCATTAAAAAAAAAATCTTAATTCTTAATGTGATTACTGCATGTTAAACACACTGTATGATGAGTTGTATTACTGTGCAGCTCTGGGATATCATTCTATGTCTGAAATTCCAAGCGCCTTGAAAAACGAGACTCTAGGAAGAAGGGGGACGTGGAATTTGGGACTGTCCCTCTCCGTGAGGGATACTTCTGGGTCTATTCACTTGAATTTGACTTATGAGGTCAACTTTAATTTTGAGATTAAATCAAGTCAGGCACCAAAGTTTGACATAGAAAAAAAACCCAGGTTCAAATCTTCTGCATTGAAAGTAATGGGAGGGGAAATGATTGAAAATATTTTTTGAGACTAAGTCAAAATCAGCACCTGAGCATTTTGCCTCCAATTACTTTCAGTGGGGAAGATTCAAACAGGTTGTTTTTTTTTTCTTCCTAAGTCAAACTCGGGGGTCCAATTTAACTAAGTCTCAAAATGAAAGTTGACCTCCATAGTCTAATTTTAGTGAATAAACCCAGTGGAGGCATGCTGATATAGTATACAAGACATGCAAACCTAGCATAAGATATCATTTCCACGAATCAGAAATTTGTCCAATATAAAAAAAAAAAAAACAATTAATCATTAATTTGCGAAATAACATTCACAACTCTCTTCTTCTAATTTACAGGTGGCTCTTAACAGTGCTGTTCCCATTGGCTGTTGGTGTGCACTGTGATAACGAATCAGATCCAGTTTCGATCCTCCTGCCTGCTTTAGTGCTAAAACAAGATGATGAGGCACTGACTGCAGGGAGGCTGTCAAACCTGTGTCGAAGCAGCATCGAAGGCCAATTAATTCCACAGCTGGTTGGGAATGGAGCCAATTTTGCAAAGCATGAGACAGCTGATTGGCAAGAAGTGGAGACCCAGGCAGCAGCTTAGGATTCCTCCATAGGCACATTAAAAAAATTACCTTGGGAACGTTACATGTTTGTTATAATATATCTTAACACTGAATCCCAACTCAGTATTCCTCAATCACATGATTGTAAGTAAGAATCTTGTTTATCAAAATAGAACACAAATCTTGTGTTTGGACATTAACTAACCTGTCCATGACAGGGCTCCATCACCAAAATATCCAGTGATAATGTAGATAAATGATCTACACGTGGTGTTAGAAGAATTGACATGAATTTGCAGCTTGACTAAAATGACACATTTCCCATTACAGTGTATGACATCATATTCCAGCGCAGAAGCCGTGAGCGGGATCAGTCATGGAAGAGTCATTTAGACATGAAGAAATAATACCAACCATCTCAGATGTTTGAAGGGTTAGAGGGAGGGGATTATTCTTTCATCCTAAAAGGGTATACTGAATAAAGACAGAATTGCAGACGGGAATTTAAAACTTCAGGCCAAAGTAGCCGAGTTGGAACAATTCTCCCATTCAGCTGCATTATAGATTGTTTTCCAACTCGGCTCCATTGGCCTAAAATTGGAAATTCTCATCTCAGTTCCCTGCAATCCTATCTTTAATGAGTAGACCCTTTAACCTATTTGTCCAAACCAGTGTTTACATTGAAAACAAATCCAGAACTAGCACACATTGAGGTCAATTCACCAAACAGCGAACTGAACTGCAAAAAGTAGGCTCAACTATCTGAACTGGAAAAGTTCTCTAATTTGCCTTTGTCAGTTCACTATTTAGTGAATGGACTGTTATATGTACTGCATGAATCCAGGCTACTGTATTGTATTAAAGTATTAATTATTAATATATTCAAATATATATATCCTAGTAGGATCTGACTTATTTATTTATTTTGCTTCATGTTAATACTTAAGTACATAATAGGAATTCTTTTTCCCAATGTAATGGTACTCATTTAATCAACCTCAGGAGGATGAAAGACTGAGTTATTCCTGCCAAAAAATACTGCCAAAAAATCCACCCTGAGTGAAAAGACTCCAGAGTTGGCACATTAGCCCAGAGAGCTATCTCATCAGCCAGTAAAAGAGGGATATTTTCCAGTTCCCTGGAAAAGGATTGCAGCAGAGGAGAAACAGTTTATTTCAGAAATATTTAAGAATCTGTCTGACCTGCTCCACACTTGTGTCCTGTTTGGAATGGGTTTGTAAACCATGCTAAGGAGGCAGATGAACTGACAACATCACAGAAGGCCACCAGGCTGGGATTAACTCATAGCTTTCCTGTTTAAAGCCTCACTCCAAGAAAAAAAAAAACCCTAGTTGTTCACTTGAAAAAACCTTCAGGTGTGTGCTTTGTAAGACTCCTACAGAGCATAGTTATGCACACACTAGAGTGTACAGTTATTGTAAAAACTCTGCTTTGTGAATTTTTGAAACTATGGAAAGCCAGAGAGGCCATGTACTTTTAATATTTTTATGACTTATTCCTCGAGATAACAAAGTGTTTTCATGAGAAAGCAACTCAGACACATATTAAAAATACATGGTCTCTCTGGGCTTCGATTGAAAACACTAAAAAATATATATTTTTATCCCAAATGCTGAGAACACAGTGGGAGGATCAATATAAGCAGCAACGAATGCAGATAATGCAATTATAACAAATGCATACATTCTTATAACGATTTAACTTTAATATGGATGGGAAAAAAGGTAAATCATTTCTGGTAGTGTTTTACACAGACTAACTTGCTACACCTGGAACTATAGTTATTAAAGGTCTATTGTGCTGTACATTCTACTATTGTATTTACATTTGTCTATAGGTTTGTATTGGAATTATGTCTTCGCATAGAAGGGTTAAGATAATTCTAGAACTAAAAACACAATTAAATACTTTATTTATTTTCTAAGGTTTACTGTTCTTTTAGCTGCTGGAATTTGGTCAATTAGCTTTAAAGGACATCTGGGGTGTGGATTATAGCACCAACTATGTCAGGTAAAATATATCCGGTAAAAAAAAAAAAAAAATGACATAACAGTTTTCCTTTTGAAACGTTGAAATTGAGATCTGTTTATCTTTCACATTCGTCGTGATTTTTACAGTGTAATTGTCTCCATTGAAATATTCTGTCAGTGATTCAGCTTGTAAAGAGAGTCGAAGCACGGTGTTAAAGAACTCAAATGTCAAAAGTGCTTCACATGCCATCAAATACTGCCTGGCTGCCAATTAGTTCAGCAAAATGTCTATTTGTTTCAAGCTTTAAAGGCTACTGTACATCTGACATCTGTCTACTCAGGGTAGTATATTGTATTTCACGCTTCATGTAAGCAGACAAGATGACAATTCGCATCTAATTAACAAAAAATGAGTTAACACTTTGTTTCTCGAATGAGAGTCTCAACAGGTATCTGACCAGTGGGTGAAAGGGGCACTGTCCACCTAAACTTTGCTTACACTGTGAATGTAGATAATAAAAATCATCTATTTATTGTGTGAGCAAAATTGCATCCAAATTCAAAATGTGTTTTAAAAGAGTCTGTGGAGTCTCCGGCTTATGACATCACCTGTGGCTTGATATGCAAATGAACTCACTTTCAATGGGAAATGTGTAATTTGCATATCAAGGCATAAGGTGATGTCATAAGCAGGAGACTCCACTGACACATCTATAAAATATATTTCTCATTTCCTTGCAGTTCTCCTAACACAACGTATAGCCAATTGTGTATTCTCTACCTTCATGTTTAGGTGACCCTTCAAGTTGGCAAGCAGGTTTGTGTGTTTGTGTGTGTTTGTGCATTTTCACAGTTGTTTGGATATTTTTTCTAAAAGAGACATATTTCACCAGCACAAGCTGCGTATGAATGTATGCTCCCTACCCCCCCCCCCCCCCCCCACTCAGATTTTTATTAAATGCAAAAAGTATCATTTTTCTTTTTTTTTTTCTTCTTACTTTTGAACTGGATACAGTATTGTATCACTTTTGTAAAAAGAGTTAACTGATGGTATAAAGCGATGAAAAATTAAAGGAATAAAAGCAAGAAATATATACCGGGTATAAAAATAAAAACCTTTATAAACTAAATAAAGCAAATGCCATGAAAAAGCACAAATCATACATCTACTATATTGATCTCGTTAGCTGCTTTGTAAAGCGAGACATCCAAGGTTGTCATATTCCAAAGGCTACTTGCCAAGACAAAATAGACAAATATAGTGTAGTTCTCTAAGGATAAAGGATAAACATATTGGTAAGATTAACAAATGTGTTTTGGTTTTTGGCCATTTTTATTGATTGTCATTCACTTACACATCATTATTACCAGAACATGTATTTGTTATAAACCTGGCATATCACTTCTTCACTAGCCAAGATTCTACTTTTCTAGACAAACCATATCATATTCACTTTATATACTCAATAATCGCGTTGCATGACTTTTTTATACATTCATTTATTCTTTTATCTGATTGTGTGTTTGTTTCAATGATACATTTCTGACATTTGGTGTTTTATAATTGTCTTGTTAAGTAGTGTTTAAAAGGGTTTTTCGGGGGCAGACCAAAAGCTTATGATTAAGCACTGACTTGTGAAACAGGTCAAGCTGGTGAGTTGGCTATATTCACTTTTGATGTGTACAGAGAAAAATTTGGAAGCAGACCGGTGGTGCTATACTGGAATCCTTTATTTGTGGAGAGTTCGGGGATAGTGTGTTAGATTATTTCAATAAATACCCACTATCTGGAGAATGAATAAGGTCAAAATCCTCAACATTTTCAAATGATCAGAATTAGTATTTGTGTCTGTGTGGTCAGTTTAATGTATTCAGAAATACAGAAGAATAGAATAACGCTTTTGGTCATTGCAGTTTAATTAGAGTTGGTAGCAGTCAAATACAATGGGGGTTATGTATAATGGTAATTTCTGGGGCAAAGTTCTAAAAGTGATCTAATCAGCAGGAACATTCCATTGGTTTCCATGGTAACTGACCACTTTAGAACAAATGACCGTTATACATTGTCTGGTCTTACAATGACACAAGGCTCCTTGGAATGAATGCTAGTGTGTACCCTCTATATGCACATGTAGGGATCTTTCGTAATTGTAATTTTGGTATTAAAAAATTATTTTAAACATGCTATACTTTAGGCTCTTCAGATGTAAAACCAATCTATAGCTGTATTAAAGATGTATGATGCAAATCATGTGAAATGAAACCACATACAAAGTTATTGGAAATTATATAGTGTTTGGAGTAAACTTATATTGAGAGCATAACACAATCAATTGATATCAGGAGCATACAGCATGATGCTGGTCACAAAGGATATTGAGGTTACATCTCCCACATTGCATTAACTAGGGGCATGCCCCCCACTGCCCTGCTATAGGGACCCTTTCCCACTGTGATGTCTTCAACCTCTGGTTTCTTAGAATCAACAAAGTTTTCTACACTGGTAATTCATTAATAATGACAGTAGTTGGCAGAGCTTACAGTTTGTTTTATTAGTCCTAATGAAAGATATAAAGCTGCAGTAAGAAGATATTTAAGAACAAAAATACACATGTGCAGATATACTACAGCATCTGATAAAATAGAATGATTATTATTAGGTAGTCTCTCGTATATCTGGATGTCTGACCATCTTCAGTGACGGTGATAGATGACACTCTGCCCCATGTTATAGCAGATCAATTCAGGCTGGTGGCAGAAGTGTTAATTGTTTTTATGAATAACCTGCTCCTATTTGACATGGTGATTAGAATACTCTTTATTAACAGTATATTAAAAACGATTTATTTTGGGGTATAGTATACATGTTTTAGTGGTATAGTTTAAGGAACATTGACACATAAGAAGACAAGAATTTAATCTTACTGCCCCTTCCAATACAATTTTTTGGCATCCAGCATATTTACACTATTGTGGGAGAGCACTGTGCAATCGATTTTTAAGGATTGTGTTCCCTGGTCCCTTGACTTTTTGATTGCGCTACAAGCAAGCTCAAGTTTACAGTTATTATTTTTATTACCATTGTGAAAAAAGTGTTGCGTTTGACAAGTTGCTTCTCTCCTTCTCGGTCTGTTCCTGGGGTCTGCTCCGTGGAAGGTCACCTTGATCTAGTAGAACATCAGCACTTATGGAACATTGATACACAGGAGCATTTAGTTGCTCCATAAGAAGGCAAGGATTTATTCTTACTGCCCCTTCCAATTACATTTTTTGGTGTCCAACAGATATCCATTATTGTGCCATTTATTCTTTTTTACATGAACCTATGGTGGAGAGTTACCAAGATCATCTTGAGGGCAAAATTAAAGGTAAGGTATCTCTCTTTTTATTTGTGTACGCACCATTGGGTTTTTGATTACCACTATTTTCCTTATTATTAATTTTCGCCACACAAGTTTTAGGTAATAATGTATTTAAACCAACTGTAACCTAGGCATCCACCTAGCTATCTGGAAAGGCAGAGTATTATAGTCGCTGTAGTCCAGAAACAGCCATAGTTGGGTGATTAAGATATGTATCATAAAATTATGTGTAACCCATTTGGGCAGTTCAAAAACTGCAAACACTTCGAAACAAAACTGGGCACTGATACAAAAAGGTTACAAGCACAATGTAGTCCATTTTGTTGCACAAAAATATTTTGCGATTTGGAAACATGATTAAGAAATACATGCTGCTTATTTATAATGGCAAATCATTTCTACCAAGTTTCTTTGTATTTAGAAGTTTGATAAGCACACACTTGTTTTGCTACATTAGGAAAAGTAAACAAGTGTAAATGGGACACTGGGTCATCAAACTAAGGTGCATCTGGTAGTGTCTAAGCTGTATATTGTAAATGCACGCAGGGAATCCTTGGGAAGCACTTTAAATGTTTTCAGCTCTATCCATCCCCACACATGTAGTGATCCACTTCATTCAGATGTCACTGGTGACATCACTGGCATAGAGCAAACGTGCCCACTGATTGACTTTAAGAGATACTGGGAATGCATTGTATGGACTGGGCATGATTCATCATGTATAGTTCAGTGATGGCTACGCTTGGAGACAGCAAGTGTTGACTATCTTTAATGTGATGCACAGACTACAGTGCAAAAGCTTAGGCATCCTCACTATAGTGCATTAGTGTAAAATTGCATGGCTCAAACTGAATAAAACATTTTTAAAATGTGTTTAATCCTCTCCCACCATTAAACTCACAATGACAATGACGTTAAAACTTAATGCTTTAATTGTAGTCTTTGAAAACAAAGAAAAATAACTAAAGCCTACAAATATCATCTAGTGGGCCTCGTGATAATAATAATATTTTTATTTTTTCAGTTTTCTTCTGACAACTGCTCATTGTATGCGATTTGTATCCAGGAAGGAGCCAAAAAAGAACCTTTGAGGGACACATTCGCTCCATGGACCACCATTTGTTGATCAATGTTTTGAGGTAAAAAGTGATTCTCTCCATACCAGTCTCTAATTTGCAAGTACCAATTAAGGTCTGTACTAAACACTGCGTAAATGGTCAGTGCAATATAATTTAATGTTTATGTAAGGTATGTACTGTTCATTGTACTTTTTTTAAACTATACAATGCTTCGATAAATTAAGGAAACAATAGAAGGGATAGATGAAGACCACCTGTAATATAGGGCAGGTAAAAAATAAAAATCCTTTCAACAGCACGCTGAACATGAATAAATAATAAAAATGTCACCTTCCTTTCACATGTAATTTAGCATTTCGGAAACATTGTAGTGATTGTCAGAACAAGACTGCACTCACTGATCGAACCTTTACTGATAAGTTGTCAATCCCTGGGATACCGGAAATGTTTCTCGAATTGTCCAAGCCTGTCTCACTTTTCATGGGAATACCTTATAAACAAGTATTGATTTTCACGTATCATTCTTGTCAGCAGGATTTATTGATGTGTCCTGTTTTCTAGAGGTCTCAGCAAGCAGCTTGGAAGGAGTTATTGGAATCGACGCGCTTTAATACACTGGGTGGTAAATAATGAACCATAACTACTGACATTGATTCTTGTAGTATGGTCAATGTAATCTTTAGCCTACTAATTGTCAGCATTGACATCCAGTTTATGATCTAAATGAACAGCTGGAAGTAATTTGCACATGAAAATGTTCCAGATAGGTTTTAGAAAGCGAGCTTCGCAAGGCTGTTAGTTTTTATTGTTAGAAACCATGCCTCACAGCATGACTGGCGTACTGCCTAGACAGGCACACTGCTCAAGAAGCAAGGCGTTTAATTTGCTTCTGGCTACAGTATTAGAAAGACGAGTCAAGGTAAATAAAGGTAAACGAATTACGGAGGTCACATCAACTCAACAACAGCTTGTTATGTTAAGTATCGTAATAAGTATTGTAATCCTACACTTCATCTTGTCTTGCACTCTACATCTGAAGCATCCTTTGGATAAACATGACTTGCAGAAATACCTGTAACAAAGCTCTTCACTTAAATGTAATGTACATATTCTTTAACTCCATGCGGTAAGAGGAAACAAGAAGAATTCAAAAGATACCCTGGCTAACTAACAATTTGATTGCCAACCTTCAACATCAAGTTTCTAGGTTCCTTCCTCAGGCGTTAATTATTATTTGCAGAAAATAGATGTGTACAAACAAAGGGCTCTTGTGTATGTTACAAATGCAGCCCCACTGAGTGCAGTTATTTTTTGTCATAGGCGAGTTGAGTTCACAGAAACGTCAACAAAGAAAACGGCAAGATTCCGAGAGCTGTTTATCAGGTTGAGAATTGAATGCAATGAAAAGTACATTGTAGAGGGTTGTATCTATACAGCGATCAGCCATAACATTCTGACCACCTGACTAATGTTGTGTATGCCCCCTTTTGATGCCATAACAGCCCTGACCCATCTAGGCATGGACTCCACTAGACCTCTGAAGGTGTGCTGTGGTATCTGTAACCAAGACATTGGCAGCAGATCCTTTAGGTCCTGTAAGTTGTGAGGTGAGGCCTCCATGGATCAGACTTGTTTGTCCAGCACATCCCACAGATGCTTCATTGGATTGAGATCTGGGGAAATTGGAGGCCAAGTCAAGTCCTTGAACTCATTGTTGTGTTTCTCACGATCCCTGAACCATTTATTTTTTTTGCAATGGGTATTATCCTACTTATAGAGGCCAGTGCCATCATGGATTATATTTTCCATAAAGGGGTGTACATGGTCTACAACAATGCTTATGTAGGTTGTACGTGTTAAAGTAAAATCCACATGAATGAAAGGTCCCAAGGTTCACCAGCAGCACATTTCCCAAAGCATCACACTGCCTCCGCCTGGTTGCCACCTGTCATTGGTCATAATGTTATGGCTGATCGGTGTACACTAACTATGGTCTAGACCTACCCAGAAATTCTACGCATGGATTTTGGCATTTTGTTTGTGCCATGTGTTGAACGTTTAGGAGGGGGGACATTCCTTAATGTAAATGGAACCTATCAGAATGCTTCTTCTTCTCAGTAGGGAAGATGAGATAGAGGTAATATACAGCCAACTACTGCTAGGGAGGCTTCTGACCCTTGACCCTAAATTTCTGCAGGTGGCTAACAGAATTGAGCATTACCAGTATGGCTAACACTTAATTTGAACACCTTGTGCGTAACTCTTAACATTTAAATAGCCAAGAGGGACACTTTTGTTTTGGGGGACTAGCTGAAGGCGTGGGTGTCGGTGGGGAATTTTTTACATAACTTTATGGTCAATTGAGAACTATTGATGTCATTTTTATTCCGGTCTCTCTTTCTTTTAGTTGACCCTGCTTTCTGTTTTTGTTTCTTTTCCTTTAGTTTCTCCATCTGCTCCATATACGATGAGGGTGACAATGCAGTCAGATGCCAAGTGCCACCTTAGAGGTTCCTGGGTGCCATAAGTGGCACCCACGGGACATTCGTTTAGAGCAGTGATGGGCGAGTCATGAAAGGCATGCTGCAAAATGAAAAACAGTTTAACAATTTATGAATGAAGAGTCGTTGAGCTATGCATTCAGTATGATTCCCTTATAGTTCCTGACATTTTTTCATGTCTCATAAAGCACGTCACATAGTAATGAATGCTGGGTTAATTCCATCTATTTCCAGACGTTTGAGCCCCAGCAGTGATTTTATGTCAGCACAGTTTATGTTTTGCCCATAGAGGAAAGAAACTAAATAGAAATACAGGTTCTATTCTTCAGGGAAATGCTCAGTATACACTGCGAGACTGAAACACGAGATTTCATAGGCAATTAAGAAACAGGGAAGTGTTCATACGGGAGCACTTTAAGAGAAGGCCTGCATAAACTGTTCGGCTTTCCTATAGAAACAAATAGCTGACCCTAGTAATATACACAGTGAAACATCACCAGGGTCCCAGTAGAAGTTACAATTAATGTGCAGGAGGTGTGAATGTTATTCTACATTTTTTGCAAGTTTATATAAGTACAGAGAGAGAAGGAGAGAGATAATTAAAGGAAACAAACGTCACTTAGTGGTTAACAGTGTGTGCATAAAACAGTGATTGTGACCCTTTGGCCTACATGCCACCCCTGACACTTGGGGGCAGTGGCATCCCGAGGGGGGTGCAGGGGGTGCGGACCGCACCGGGTGACACCTCCAGTTTAACTCATGGATGGCATTGTGTCTCAGGGCTCTTTTGATCACTGTGATAATTAGATTGCCAGGTGAGCCCAATTTAAGGAAAAACTACTAAAGGAGGGTGTTCAACATTATTAAGCAGAGCACCATTTTTATGCAATATGGGGAAGAAAAAGGATATCTCTGCTGCCGAAAAGAATGAAATCGTTGAATGCCATGGACGAGGTATGAAAACATTAGATATTTCATGAAAACGTAAGCATGATCATCGCACTATTAAGAGATTAGTGGCTGATTCAGAGCACATACAGGTTCATGCAGATAAAGGCACATTGAGGAAGATTTCTGCCAGATCCATGCATCGGATCAAGAGAGCAGCAGCTAAAATACCATTACATAGCAGAAAAAATATATTTGAAGCTGCTGGTGCTGGTGTCTTGCAACTGTGCATAAACCTTCTATTCGGCCACCACTAACCAATGCTCACAAGCAGAAATGGCTGCATTGGGCAGAAAAAACATGGATGGTCCAGATGGATGGTTGGTGGATGGCCACCCTGTTCCAACAAGGCTGTGATGTCAGCAAGGTGGTGGTGGAGTCATGTTTTGGTCCAGAATCATGAGAAGGGAGCTGGTAGGCCCCTTTAGGGTCCCCGAAGGTGTAAAGATGACCTCTGCAAAGAATGTGGAGTTTCTGACTGACCACTTTCTTCCCTGGTACAGAAGGAAGAACTATGCTTTCTGTAATAAAATCATCTTCATGCATGACAATGCACCATCTCATGCTGCAAAGAATACCTCTGCATCAATAGCTGCTATGGGGATAAAAGGAGAGAAAGTCATGGTGTGGCCTCCATCCTCCCCTGACCTCAATCCTATTGAGAACCTTTGGAGCATCCTCAAGCAAAAGATCTATGAGAGTGGGAGGCAGTTTACATCCAAACAGCAGCTCTGGGAGGCTATTCTGACATCTTGCAAACAAATTCAAGCAGAAACAACAAACAACGCTTGTCCTTTAAATAGAACCAAACAAAACTGCAGGAAGGATTTGAAGTAAACATGTTTGGCTGTGGAGGTTCAAAATGTGATGACCCAGGAGCCTTTTACATGGCTCTGTATGTAGAGAGAGTGAAGGGAATTTTATCACTGTACTCCACATGCAAAGTCTTAAATACTGTACACAAATAAGATGTTATTTCTAAAAAAACAAATAGTACAACTGGGAACGATATGTAGCCTGTGTTAAATATTTTAATTAAATTAGTTATGTAAATAAACATCTCCTAAGTGGCCTCAATTTGAAAATTGCAACACAAAGCCTATACAAATATAGTTACAGCTGCATAAAGCAAATATTAATTTAAATTAATGAAAGATGATTTAATTAGGGAATTGAGCTGTAAAGTGTTTTAAGTGTTAAATAAGGAATTGCTTTCTTGTGGATACAATTATATCTAAATTAGAACTGGTGCAGAAATATTTCTATAATTCTAAGCTAAAACTATAGATGTTATTGTGTTATATAAGTAAATGTAACATACCCCAGTGTCACTTTGCCCCACAGAACTGCCCCTGCAGAACAAGCCACAGTGCCACTTTCCCCCATAGAATAAGTGATTTTGCCCCACAGAACATGCCAGAGTATCACTTTGCCAATTAAAATAAGCCACTATCAGGTATCAATTAACATCCCAGAGTCACTTTGTCATTAACATATGCAACAGCCATTTTGCCTATTAATTTATGCCACAGTTTGCCTATAAATATGCCAAATAGTATACCACAGCCAATTTTCCCATTAATATGCCAGTGTTATTTTGCCCAATACCGTATTTGATCGATTATACGACGAGATTTTTTCCAGAGCAAATGCTCTGAAAAATCCCCCTCGTCTTATAATCGAGGTCGTCTTATAATCTGACCTCAAATTGAGGTCAGACTATAAGACAGGGATCCAGGTCCCCAGCAGAGCTGCAGGGGACCTGGATCCCCCTAGCTAACAGCAGGGGATGTCTGCGCGATGAGCGCAGACTCCCCTGCTTCCGCCCGGCACGACCGCCGGGGCTTCTATGAAGAAGCCGGGTACTTCCGCTTTCGTCACAGAAGTCCCGGCGATCGTGCTGGGCGGCAGCAGAGGAGGTCTGCGCTCATCGCGCAGACATCCTCTGCTGCCCCACTAGCCACCAGGGAGAATCGGGCAGCTGGGGGATGTCTGCACGATACTTGCAGACATCCTCCATGCTGCCCGACACGGCAGTCTATTATGACGGACCAGCTGTCCGTCATAATAGACTGCCGTGTCGGGCAGCATGGAGGATGTCTGCAAGTATCGTGCAGACATCCCCCGGCTGCCCCCACTAGCCACCAGGGATCGAGGTAAGGGGGAGGGAGGGTGGCAGAGAGACAGGGGGACGGAGGGGGGAAGAGACAGAGCAACAAGGGGAGGGGGGGGACAGAGCAGGAAGGGGGGAAGCAGGGGCGGATCCAGAGTCTGATCTCGGGAGGGGCACATGTCCGTCTGTCTTTTCCTCTCTCCCATGTCAGTCTGTCTTTTCCTCTCTCCCATGTCCATCTGTCTTTTCCTCTCTGCCATGTCCGTCTGTCTTATCCTCTCTCCCATGTCTGTCACACTCCTCTCACTCCCCGTGTCCCTCTGTCTCTCTTCCTTCCATATCCGTTTCTCTCCTCTTCACTTCCATGTCCGTCTATGTATCCTCTTCTTTCCCATGTCCGTCTGTCTCTCCTCTCATTTACCATCTCTCTGCCTCTCCTCTCCCATCCCGTCTGTCTGTCTCTCCTCTACTATCCCATTTATGTCTCTCTCTTCTCCCTTCCCATTTATGTCTCTTTCCTCTCCCTTCCCATGTCTGTCTATCTCCTCTCCCCATATCTGTCTGTCTCTCCTCTGCCATCCCATATCTGTCTGTCTCTCCTCTGCCATCCCATGTTTGTCTGTCTCTCCTCTGCCAACCCATGTCTGTCCGTCTCTACTCTACCATCCCATTTATGTCTCTCTCTTCTCCCTTCCCATTTATGGCTCTCTCAGCCAATTTGTCCAATAATATGCCAGTATTATTTGCCATTTAATATGCCCCAGCCAATTTGCCCAATAATATGCCAGTGTTAGTTGCCATTTAATATGCCCCAGCCAATTTGCCCAATAATATGCCAGTGTTATTTGCCATTTAATATGCCCCTGACAATTTGCCCAATAAATTATATGCCAGTGTTATTTGCCATTTAATATGCCCCTGCTAATTTGCCCAATAATATGCCAGTGTTATTTGCCATTTAATGCGCCTCTTCCAATTTGCCCAATAATATGCCAGTACTAGTTGCCATTTTATTTTTTATTTATTTATTTTTTTTGCCATTTTTATAACCAAAATACAATTAGTTGCCATTTTATATGCGCCAGCCAATTTGTCCAGTAATATGCCAGTGTTAGTTGCCATTTTATAAGCCCCTTCCAATTTGCCCAGTAATATGCCAGTGTTAGTTGCCATTTTAAAAGCCCCTTCCAATTTGCCCAGTAATATTCCAGTGTTAGTTTCCATTTTATATGCCCCTTCCAATTTGCCCAATAATATGCCAGTGCTAGTTGCCATTTGATATGCCCCTGCCAATTTGCCCAATAATATGCCAGTGCTAGTTGCCATTTTATAACCCCCTTCCAATTTGCCCAGTAATATGCCAGTGTTCATTGCCATTTTATAAGCCCTTTCCAATTTGCCCAGTAATATGCCAGTGTTCGTTGCCATTTTATAAGCCCTTTCCAATTTGCCCAGTAATATGCCAGTGTTGGTTGCCATTTTATAACCCCCTTCCAATTTGCCCAGAAATATGCCAGTGTTCATTGCCATTTAAAAAGCCCTTTGCAATTTGCCCAGTAATATGCCAGTGCTAGTTGCCATTTTATATTCCCCTGCCAATTTGCCCAGTAATTTGCCACTGTTAGTTGCCATTTTATATGCCCCTTCAAATTTGCCCAATATGCAGTGTTATTAGCCATTTATTAAGCCCCAGACTATTTGCCCCCCATCTCCCCAGCACTTACCTTATCCCCTGGTGGCTAGTGGCAGGCAGCATGGTCTCCCCCAGGCGGTTGTGCCGACAGGTCACGTGACCCGGCGCGCGTATGACGTCAGCGCGCCGGTCACGTGACCTGTCGGCACTTCCGTGTCAGACTGCACGGGGAGCCGAACAGGCAGCACGGAGCTTTCTCTGTGCTGCCTGTTCGGCTCCCCGTGCAGCCTGGCAGACAGGCAGAGAAGGTGAGGGGGATCTTCCTATCCCTTCTCACCTATGTCTCTGCCTGCAAGCGTGTGGTTTTTTTTTTTAAAGCGTTTTTTTTATTTTTTTTTAAAGCGTTTTTTTTTTTTTTTTCTTTCTCTTCTCGGGGGGGGCAATTGCCCCGTTGCCCCCCCCCTGGATCCGCCACTGGGGGGAAGAGACAGAGGGAGGGGGGACAGAGCAACAAAGGGAGGGGGGCAGAGAGAAACATGTGGGGGGGAAGAGACAGGCAAGGGGGTGTCAAAGGGAGGGGGAGTGAGACAAAGCTGGGGGCAAAGGAAAGAGAGAGGCAGCATTGGCACATAAAAGGAAATAAACACAAGAAATGCATTTTTTGATATAATATTTTTAAAAAAAAGCAATTTACATGTGAATATATACAAGTTGAACTTTTTTCCTATAGGATAGTCTTATTTTTTCCTAAAGGAATATCCAAAGTTTTGGGGGTCGTCTTATAATCAGGGTCATCTTATAATCGAGCAAATATGGTAATATGTCAGTGTTATTTTACTCATTAATATGCCAGTGTTATTTTGCCATTAATATGCCACGGCTGATTTTCCCATTGATATGTCAGTGTTAGTTTGTCCATTAATATACCACAGACAATTTGCCCATGAATATGCAGTATTATTTTGCCATTAATATGCCAGTGTTAGTTTGCCATTAATATTCCACAGCCAATTTGCACATTAATATGCCAGTATTGTTTTGCCATTAATATGCCATAGCCAATTTGCTCATTAATATACATCAGCCAATTTGGCCATTAATATGCCAGTATTATTTTGCCATTAATATGCCAGTATTATTTTGCCATCAATATGCCAGTGTTATTTTGCCATTGATATGCCACAGCCAATTTGTCCATTAATATGCCAGTATTATTTTGCCATTAATATGCTACAGCTAATGTGCCCATTAATATGCCAGTGTTATTTTGCTATTAATATGCCACAGCCAATTTGCCCATTAATATGCCAGTATTGTTTTGCCATTAATAAGCCACAGACAATTTTTCCATTAGTATGCCAGCATTATTCTGCCATTAATATGCCACAGCCAATTTGCTCATTAATATGCCACAGCTAATTTGCCTATTAATATGTCAGTGTTATTATGCCATTAATATGTCACTGTTATTTTGCCATATCCGGTGGCAATGACAGTTTTTATTTCAGCAGCTAGGTGAAGCAGCTATTGCCAATGCCATTGTGCTGTGTGGCGCGATGTCACGTGACACCCGATGCTCAGCTCATTAAGTGCAGTGTGAAGGGGCGGAGCAAGCAGTCTATGCCAATATTTGCTGGCACAAACTGCTTCCTCTCACGGCACGAGGCTCCCCTACACACATAAAAAAAAAAACATTGCTTGGGGGGAAGAAGTGGCTTTCAAGATAAATACTGCCTGTGTGCCAGATCTGTCCCGCAGGCCGTAGTTCGGAGATCCCTGAGCTAGACTAATAAAACAGAGAGAGCCAATCACTAGAACATATCTCGTAGCTGCCTCAGAGAGGAGCTCCATCAAATGGCAGCTTCTTAGTCTTTGTACAGGCAGACATTTTTTGAGGGTTGGTCTCCGGTTATTCACAAGACCATAAACTGTATTAAATTCACAAACGAGTTGTAAAAATTATACCAAAGAAGCAAAGTTGAAAACAAATCTCCAACTTCCCTATCTTTCCATTTCATAAACCGTATTTATCGGCGTATAACACGTATTTTTTCTCCCTGAAAATAGGGAGCAAATGATGGGTGCGTGCTATATGCCGATCGGTGGCTGGGGAAAAAAAAAATCTAAAACTTACCTCGTTCCTGCTGTCCCCCGGTGCTCTGAAGGTGCGTGGCTGTGAGGGAAGCGTTGTGTGCTCTCCTCCAGCCGCGCAGTCAATAAAGTGTGTTTTTTTTAAACAAACTTTATTGTTCCGCGTGGCTGGAGGGAAGCTCACAACGCTTCCCTCACAGCCACGCACCTTCAGAGCACCAGGAGACTTAGCAGGAACAAGGTAAGTACTGGGGTCTGGGGAAGGGGGGGGGGGGGAGGGTGTTATACTAAAGGGCAATATCCTGGCATATTACATGGCATATTGGGGGCAATATCCTGGCATATTGGGGGAAATATCCTGGCATATTAAAATGGCATATTGGGGGCAATATCCTGGCATATTAAAATGGCATATTGGGGGCAATATCCTGGCATATTAAAATGGCATATTGGGGGCAATATCCTGGCATATTGGGGGCAATATCATGGCATATTAAATGGCATATTGGGGGCAATATCCTGGCATATTAAAATGGCATATTGGGGGCAATATCCTGGCATATTAAAATGGCATATTGGGGGCAATATCCTGGCATATTGGGGGCAATATCATGGCATATTAAATGGCATATTGGGGCCAATATTCTGGCATATTAAAATGGCATATTGGGGGCAATATCCTGGCATATTAAATGGCATATTGGGCTTCAAAGTTCTTTATTTGAAATTTAATTTTTTTTCCCTGAAATTTCCTTCTTAAAATGAGGTGCGTGTTATACGCGGGCGCGTGTTATACGCCGATAAATACGGTAATTTTGTCTTTTTGGATGACAAATTCAAGACATTATATTAAAGCATAATCCGAAAACATATATTTCTCAGGTAAAGAATGATATTTTGTAACAGTAACAGATATTTATTAATATACAGGGTTAAATATACATGAATTTAGGAGGTGAAGTCATTGGTGAGCAGAGCATAATCTAAATACAGACAGCACAGTGTACTCTATTTGGCTAATAAAGATGGGAGAGACACGACCCATTTTCCTCCTGGGTTAAATGTAAAAATAGTGGTGCTTTAAACAAGTGGTTATTCTTCTCTAATCCAATAGTGTTGAAAAGAGAGGTGAACAAACTATTTTTGGAACTAAACTTTTTAGGGCAAAATTATTGCTCTCACAAGTCATTCTATGAGGTGCCAGGGTAGAGAACTCTCTCCATACGTAAGGCTTGAATCATGCGTGGGTGAAGCTCACAGAGGAGAAACGCATTGGGGATTGGGACTTGTGCTGTGGACTTTTCTACTTTTGTGGACTTTGAGTATTTGTGCTGCACACCTCTGTCAGGAACCATCCCGCTATCAGGTTCCATCCAGGATTCAGACCATCTTGTCTCCAGGTTGTATTCAGTGTCTCTGGTTTCCTCTCAGCCTTTGCTATTCTGTTCTGCTTATTTGTTATTCTTGTTCCTGTGTTCTTTGTTATTCTGTTATCCTTGTGTGTTCGGTTCTTCACAGTTCCAGCCACAGTGGTGGCATTTCTTAGTTCCTTTTCTGAGTGGTACCTGCCTAACCTGGCCCCGGAGAGGCTATAGCCAAAGCGGCATCTGCCTAGATTGGCCCCATAGTGGCACCTGCCCAGTTGGCCCCAGAGTGGTTTCTGATAATGACCTTAGTCCCTGTCCCTGCGCTCCTGCCGTTGGGCTCCTGACATCGGGTTCTCAGGGTCTAGTACCATTCGGGACCCCGTGTGTGATAACCCCCATCTTCATATGTAAAACACTCCTTGTTTTAATAAATGAACCTATATTTATCTACTGCTGATTGTTTTACTTCATTATACAGAAGCACTGGGGAATCCAGCCAGCAATCCTTTGGGAAATATCTGAAAGTCTGTTTCTAAAGGGAATTGATTTTAACCCCAGATATGCCATAATGGACTTTTGTGAGAGCCATTTCTCCCTGTAACACATCATGGTATGAGAGCATACTGTAATATATATATTTGTTTTATGTTCTCTTCTATGCAATATCATTTATGAGATGATGGGACACTAAGAAGAAACCACCATTAAATATGTCAGGTTATTACTGTTTGTTTTTAATATACACCATTGCAATTAATGTCAGGATCACCGCCATGACATCCCGACTGCCAGACGTGGTCGCCCCAGACGCGCCCAACAGGGGATTTGAAAAGTAGAAATGTGATATACACAGCGCCTATTATGTGAAATCAAAGTGAACCCTTTACCAAAAAAAAAAAAAAAAAAATTTAAATAATTATTATAAATGTATACAAACCCAGCGGTACACTGATTGAGGATATTGACAATGAAATATCTCAGTGGATTGGACAGATGAGTCGCATTGAGAAAATAAGCTGCTAGTCTTTATAAGAAAACAGTGGAGCAAGCCACTGTAAAGGGAAACAGAATGGGAAGGTGAGTAGACAGCGCTTGGCAGTTAAACAGAGTAAGTGTCAATCAATATAAAAAAACCAAAGATAGTAAATAAATATAAAATATATAAATTTAATAATATATAAAAACCAATGCAATATATAAATACATATAGAAAAAATATACACAAATGTAAAAAAAAATTGACAAATTGTTAAAAACAAGAAACAATGATATGTGCCTTTAAATACAAATCAACAGACACAGATACAAAGGTAACCACAGGCAGAGTGTCAAATTACTCACTTGCTGATTGGGTTAGCAAAATACCATGAATAGTACATGGATATAGAAACGTGCTGGTCAGTAAAGAAGGAAGAATTGAGATCCTGGCCAGGTAACTTCACTTTAACAAGAGGGACGCGTTTCGTTCGGGGAACTTCTTCAGCCTCTAAGCAAACAGACCAGCATGCTCGTCTGTTTAGGGGATTTGAACTATGGTTCTTCTGGACCGTATCGTGCTATGTTGCCTCTGAGCCATTTCAGAAGTTTGGATAACTCCTGATTATGTTTGTATTGTCTGCAACACTAGGGGGCTGGACTTCACCAAAGGCTCAGACCTGTCAGTAACTCTCTAGCTGAATCTCATACCTAATTAACAAGGTATAAGACACTGCCCCTTCCTAAGGGCAGTGTCAGTTCATTGACTCTGGATTCCTTGTTTGATTCCTGTGATTTTGACTTCCAGTATTCCTGATCATTTTCGGCTTTTGACCTTGGATTTGTTACCTGTTTTTTCTGAATTCTGGCATCCTCTGACCTCTGGCTTACCCACGACGATTCTCTTGCTCTTGTCCTTGTCTGTAACTTTACCTGGATATCCTGACCAGCCCCCGTGCACAAACTCACAGGCCACGTGGCTTCTTATCTGGTCACCCTGGTCTGTGTTTGTTTGCAAGGGTGAGCATACATCTCTGCCTAAAGGACTCCCAACAAAGGTAAGCCCTGACAATTAAGCAATATTTTTTTATATTCTATGGCATGAACGTCTAGGTCAGTGATGGCCCTCGGGAGTCTCTAAGGTGGCACTTAGCATCTGGGTGCATTATCACCCTCATCATACATGGAGGTAAGTAGAGGGACACGGTGGGACAATAAGATTAGGTAACACAAAGTTAAGGAACAATAACAGAGAGCAGAAGAGACTGAAATGAGCAGAGTCTGTTAGAAATGGGAGAGGGGAGCATAATCTCTGGGAAAAATGGCCGTTTGAGATGATTCACTTGGTATCCTGCAGAACAATGGGCACTCAGGCTTAAAACACGTTTGCCATCACTGGTCTGGGTCATCAAATGGGATGGACCCAGTGGCTAACTAGCCCTTTCCTTTTCTCTGAATGAATTCATATAATAATAGGCTTTGCCACCTCCCGTGTACATATCATTTAAACATATTAAAAGTGAAAAAGAAAGAGCTTTACATTGCATTTTTAATTAACCATGTTTGAAAACAAATATTTTTCCTCTGTGGAAACTCTCTAAGATCTCTATTTTGTAGCCTTATTTAAAAAAAAAAAAAAAAAACACATACTTTGAAAAGATGACACTAGACTCGTAGCCTCACATGACATCTCTGATGAGACCAATTATAGGATTTGTGACAATAAAAAGAAAAACAATAAAGCAAAATAAATTATCAAGGATTCAAGCAGTACAACACAAAATGAGGTGTTCTGCATGAAAAATGATCCTAACAGAGGTGCAGTGTGTTCTCTGTTTGCATATTGTAAATCAAGGACAGCAGCAGAGTAAGAGGGGCTGCGACTGTGCTGAATTGTGCTATAGAAATGCCACAAAGAATCTAATTATCAGTGCAGAGGCTCCGAGGAGAGTAATACACTAGCTTTCCATTCATTTTGTCCAGTTCAAGTAAAATGGTCATTTACAGAGCCATGTACTAGTTAGGTAACCATAGAATGCGCTACCTGGGAGATGCAAAATATAGATCCAATTTGTGCATTAACTCTTCATTACCCATTTTTGAAAGGCAATTCTTGGAGAAAGGAAAGGGATGACAATTTATGGTATAAGTAACATTTTACAGTAGCATACCATTATTTTATACCATGATTATATTCTGCAGTATTAAAATATCATTTACTATTTATAATAACTTAAAGGGACACATGAACCCCCAAATGTAATTTAATGCATTCAACAGTATTATGAATGAACTTCTTGTTGTTCCTTTTTTCCATGATAATACACAACATTTTACCAAGAAATCCTATTAATTGTTTACAGAGTTTATCCCACCCAGTTGCTGTTCTCTAACCTAAAATCAGTGTGGTACTGGATTGGAGAGAATTGGCTGTAGGGAATCCAGCATTCCTTATAATTGACAGTTGGCTCTTCTTATGATGACTGTCATTTTGCCAGTGAGTGAGCTATGTTTTTATGTATGTGCATGTGTTATATTTTACTGGAAATATCTGCATTGGGTGTGATTTTTAACCATTTTAGTGCTAGAGGGGCAAAAGAGAACCTAATCCACTGCCAGCAATTGAAATGGTTAATTTTGCTGCAGCTGTGATGTAACTTCCTCTTACTCTGATAGAATGGAAAAGCCAGCCAATTTAAAAAAATACATAAAACAATCTACAGCACTTGGATGTGGTGCCTATACTACCAGCAGTTGTATTTTATACAAGATGTGCAGAAAACTAAGATTTCAACTTAAATGTAGGAGAAATGTCACCCTGGCAATGTACCAAACTGAAATCCTGATATTTAAAAATAACAGTCAAATAAAACACCAGATGATTCATTCAGCTCGGAAAATGCTAGAGGGTTCAATCGGTGTCTCGTCGTACACTGTGTTATAAAGATGGATATTGTTTTTAATGCCAATATGAATATTCACCAGAAATGAAGACAACTGCTTTATTATTCAAGGTACTCATGCAATTACATGCTTTAGAATTTCTATTGCTTCCCTGGAGTCCAACTAAATTAAAAAGTATGAGTATTACGGAGAACAGTAACAAACCAGCTTCATTTATTTCTCTTAGTTGGAAACTTGGTGAGCATTGTATACCATGAATAGCTTCCTGTGAATGTAACGAAAAAAGGTACAAAACATTTATTACATCTGTGCCAGTTCTGTATGTCTCATTGGCCAGTGTAATATGTGCTTTACCTTTACATTACTTCTGTACAGAAGGTTCCTGAAACCATTTTCGTCGTACAAAATGTTCTATCGCATGTTATGCTGTTTTCACATTACTCTCATTCATTTAACTTATTTGACATAGAACCACCACAGTGCTGTATAATAAAAATAATAAAAGAATAAAAAAATAATAGACTTGCAAAACACAATGTGCAACAGACAAAAATAAAAAGGATTAAACAAAGAAAAACAAAGTTTCCAAATAAAGTTATTATGGATTCTGTGGAAAAACAAAAGATGTTATGTCTGTGTTTTAGAATCCAAAATGGTTCTGAAATGTCCCAATTCAAAATTTGTTCTGTATTCCATTGTTCCCAAAAGTCCAGCCCCTGTTGGAGGTACATCCGAGAGAGGAATGTGAGTGCTCTAACTTTTATGATAGCCTATTTTAATAGATGCCATAAACTTTCAAACCAGATGCCTGCTAAAATGAAAATACAAATAAAATATTGCCTATACATGTTGCATACATAATCAAATTATATAATTTATCTGTACTTCATTAGGCTTACACTGATAGTAAACATGCTAGGGTTTATTTATTTGAAAGTGGAGATTTACTTATTCATATTAAACGCCTCCAAGCATATATTCTGCCATCTTAAGACATCTGTGATTTCTCCAAGGCCACGGTCACAAATTACAATACATTACCATTTATTTACATAGAGCCAACAATTTACAGAGCGCTTGGTAGAGAGCATAAAAAGGGAGTAACATACACAGAGGGTAGAGGGCCCTGCTCGCAGGCTTACTATTTAGAGGGGATGGGGAACATGAGAAACATATGGAGAATGAAGAAGCAGGAAAAGAGGAAGGGGAAGAAAATAAATAAATTGTGGCACTACAAGGCATTGAGGTGCTGTGACAGTTGAGTGAGTCACACTATAGGTTAAAAATGAGTGATCGATGTGGGCGAATTATAAACCAGCACACATTAAATGAAAGTGGTTGCAGAATGCAGATGATAATAGTGAGTTAGGTAATTAAACATACTGCTAATGATTGAACATGGAGGGAGGAGGTTGGTAGTTAGGATGTTGGTGCTTGATAATCCATAGATCCCATTAACTGATCAGAAAAATAAGTTCTTCCCTCTAACTAAATTTCTCTAAACAAAACATACATTTTTATCTCTCTCTACAATAACCTTTAACACTAGAAACAATGACCAGCCAGACCTGCGTTTTAACCCTTCCCAGGGCTGTAACTCGTGCACCTGAGTTTCTGTTAAACCTGATCAAAAATTGATTGATGCATAGTATTTTAAATGTATATCTTTAAATATGAATTGATATTGTATTTAATTGTCTTAATCTCAGAGTGCTGCTTTAATAAAATATTGTTAAATCACTCACATTAGTCTGGGCCTTCATACTCTCACAAGTAGGTCAAATGTCTAAATCTTAGACGCTAGTAGCAAATGTCTAAAAAAAAACAAAAAAACGGTAGTCTCTTTCCTACGAAAATAAAACGTCAATATGCAAATAAAACAGTAAAAAATTATCCTGGCTGCACCAATGACTTAGTCCTTTGAAATACATTTTATCCTCTGATAGATTTATGAAGCCAGTATTATTTCAGCCGAAAACAAGGAAAGTCACCAGGAGCTAGGCAGAAGCTTTGAGATCAAAAGGGAAATAAGCCCAGTGAAATTTCAAAGTGGAAAATAAAAGGAATCTGACTTCACACTTTTTCAATTTCGTTTCTAGCAGTGTAAACGTATTTTGATTTATATTTGCCAAATACAGTTTCGGTCAGTAAATAACATTCAACACAAACAAAGAAAGCTTGTATTTTTGTTTACTGAGTGGATACAATATAAAAACTTCATAAAGTTTGGTTAACATTAGCCACTGTTGTTTTGCTACATTGTTAATTGACCCGGGTATGCCCACTCTCTTTCTGCAGGTGAGCAAAAAAGCTTATTCCATTATTGGACGAACCAGTACATAGTAATTAAGGTTGAAAAAAGACACAAGTCCATCAAGTTCAACCCTTCTACTTATCATTCCAGCTTTTGATCCAAAAGAAGGCAAAACCCCCTAAGGAAGCTATTTCTAATTTTGCCTCCTAGGGGGAAAAATTACTTCTTGACTCCAAAGGGCAATCAGATTTCTCCTTGGATCAATAAGCTCAATTATTAATGCTTATTCTATTATTAGTAGCTCTGTATGTTCTGCTTTTCTAAAAAACTTCCAGACCATTTTTAAATGCATCTATTGTGGTTGATAGCACCACCTCTCTTGGCAGTGAGTTCCATAACTTTATTGTCCTAACCATAAAGAATCCCTTCCTTTGCTGTCTATGAAATCTTTGCTCTTCCAGTCTTAGGGGGTGACCTCTTGTTCTTTGTACATTTCTGTTAATGAACAGGTCACTGGAGAGCTCTTTATATTGGCCCTGCACATTTTTATATAATGTTATCATATCCCCTCTGAGACGCCTTTTTTATAACATATATAAATGCAATTTTTTAAGTCTCTCTTCATAACTAAGATCCTCCCATCCCCTTATTCACTTTGTATCTCTCCTTTGCACTTTTTCTAGTTCCATAATATCCTTTTTAAGGACTGGTGCCCATAATTGTACTGCATATTCAAGGTGAGGTCTTAACACTGATTTGTAAAGAGGCAAGATGATATTCCACCCGTGAATCTATACCTCGTTTTATACTTGCCAATATCTTATTGGCCCTAAAGTGTTTGTCAGATTATAGAAAAGTCAACCTGTATTATAGAAAAGTCAACCTGCATTAACACTCAGATCCTACAATAAGAAACATCAACACATCACGACCAATATCACTAACGACCACATTGCAACGTTGAAAATGTATATCTTAAACATAAAGTTACAGTTTGTTCGGAATACTTTCACACTTACATGTAACATCTAATCCTGCCAACACAACCTTTTCAAGAGTTGTTTGGGGACTCGAGTCTCACTGGGATACAGCAGCATTGGTTAATTAATCTAGTCAACTAGAGCTCTTAGATATAAAGCAGGGTTACCAAACTTTATTGAGACTCGGTCACCTTCCAATTTTAGTCAAAGTTTCATCCATTTTCAGCCCTACTGGCTCTTATTCATCAATGACCAGACATTATATTAGTAAAATACATGTAAAACACAAGCAGGAAATGCAGGAAAAATGGCACTCACGGTATGCAGTGAAAAACGTTTCGCACGTGGAGCGCTTAATCATGATGATTAACCATACGATTAAGCGCTCCATGCGCGAAACACGTCATGCGGTGAGTCACCTTTTGATTGTTTTCCCATTTGTTGTTGTGAGAATATTTGATTTGCTTTTTGCACCAGATGAAATCACGTTTTTCACTGCATACTGTGAGTGACGTTTTTCCTACATTTCCTGCTTGTATCTACTCATTTGGGTGTTAGCCATACACCAGCAGAAGGTGCCCGGATCAGATATTGGAGCTGTATGTCCTATACTGAACTTGCCAGTTTGTGAGCCCACACTCCCCTTACTCTTCTTTGGATACATGTAAAACACATGGGACTTCCATGCTCCAGCTTCAGTTGACGATGTCACTGTGATCAGGTTTCCCCCCTCTATGAGCTGCTTTAGGGGATCCTCATTAACCCACTTTATTTGTTTTTATTTGGTACAGCTCAACAAAGTAGTGCAGTCTCAGTTTCTTTACGACATGCCCCATCACCCACGTTGCACACCCATGACATGCCCCATCACCCCATTACATGCCCCATCACCCACATTGCACACACATTAAATGCCCAATCACCCTCATTACATACCCCCACCACGTCCAGTACATGCCCACATCACCCCGATTAATTGGTAGGAGCTAAAGCTTGCTGAACGGTGGGGGAGGGAGCGAAAATGTTTGAAGCACCAGAAGTGTGCTTTAACACCCCCTGGCAAAGTGCCACCCTCTGGCAAAGTGCCGCCCTAGGCGAGTGCCTTGGTTGCCTTGTGGAAGATACACTACTGGTATATGTATGTATATAATTAACAAATAGATTAATGGTACACAATGTTAAATATTATTTTATGTGTCTACGGCCATCCAGGACTAGACTCTGACAACCATAGTCTAAGATTTGAAGTCACAACTTACATTTATTAAATTAACCTTAAATGTAACCAGCAATGCAGCATTATCTTATATAAGGTATTGGAGCCATGAGCCCTAAGGTACCACTTATGTGGTAAAACTTTGTCATTTTTGTAGACTACCCACATTTAAAATGCTTGACATTTAGTTATCACATCCATTTACCCTTTGCTGACATTGTATGTGCCAAGCATGTTACAGGAAAATTTGCCCTTGCTGACATTGGACATGCCTGGCGTGCACTGCAGCTCTGATAGTGTTATGCCCAGTGGGCAAGTGGAGCAATCAGTAAACAACATTGGTAAGTACCTCAGGACTGAGGCACTCCAGCCTGTCGGCTGAAACCCCCTCTTTCACAGGAAGTCACTGTAACTGCTTCAATAGCTTTAATCTCTTTATAGCTAAACAGAAACACCACAGAAATATGAAAAGAGTCATTGTCCAGCACAATAAAAAATTGTATATGAAGGAGTTAAAATTCCGAACCATTAGTTTCCAAAGCGAAATACCATTTAATAAACTGGGAATCGGTGTCTTTTTTTGTGCCAAATGTTACAAAAATTCCTGAGTGGATACTAAGATCTTCATATTTCTGGCATGAGCAGAAAAGTTCTATATTGAAAAAAAGTGGCAGAGTCACTTATTTGTATTGTATTTCAGTACAAATAAAACCACTTTATAAATGTTCTTTTCTCAAATACGCACTGCAACTCTAATATTTTTCTATGAACATTTGTTACAGACTTCACGTGTTAATAAAAAGGAAAAAGAAAATAAAACATGTCATTATACCAATTGAAAAGGAGGTAGCTCAACAGGCAAACAAAATCCAGATAGAATAAGCAGGATCAAAATAAAGCTAGACATTTATTGTATCTAAGTAAAACTTACGATTACGTGTGCGGCAGACGACATGCGTAAAGCTGTTTCTGACTCTGCGTTGACATCCTGCAAATTTTACTTTGATTCAATAAACGTCAAGTTTTATTTTGATCTTGTGTCTTACGGTCGGGTTGGTGACCCAGGGCCCAGCGGTAGAGGGTTGGCAATTCCTGAAGGTACCTTGCCATAGTTTATCTATATTGTTATGTCACTGTATTTATATTTAATTCATCTGAACAGGTGTAAAAATGATCAGCAAGCCACAACCCTCAAAAAAAATGACATTGATATTTTGAGTAAACCTAAATATAGTATATATAAAGACAAAAGAAATGTAAAATATCCAATGCTGCTAGAATATTATCCACATAAGCTTATTAGATTGAAACTCTGGGTTTTATGTTTGCTTGTTCGATATCTGGAGTTACTGTAGATATTGTAAACTCGGCAATTATACACTAGGTGTTTGGAGATCAGCCTTGACCCGGAGGAGTTCGGCTGCTGAAATGTCAGCATGACAATCTGCCACAGTAACCAAGTGTTGTGCCATTTCGAGATCACTTTGGTGATCTCTGAGTAGCAAATAATTTAAGGGCCATTCAGATCACCATCTTATGATTATGGTTTAGCTTGTATAAGTGTTTATAGTGTTTTTGCTACACGTGTACATACACGTATTTAGAAGCCCCCTTTTCACTGTACTATATTATTTTAGATTTGGCCATTGTTCATGCTTTTTTTCTTTCCTACTTAATATCAGTGCTCGTAGCCAAGATATTACACTTACTGTGCCCCCTAAGGCTCTATTAAAGGCAATGTCTGGTGCCCAAAATGTGTTTTATTAACCTTTATACATATTAAAGTACTTGTAAAGCACTTACATTTATTTGAAGTATTACTTTTTTCATCCTTATGCAAGTCCTAGGGAACACCTCCAACCCTTGGCTGTTTGAAAGTGTTTAATTCCTTTGTGTAGTAGCCAATCAGAATCATTGAATTCCAGTATAGCACCCAGCAAATCCCCTGCTGGATCATACAGCTCATCAAGCTCAGCCAGCTAGAATGACTGAGCTTCTGGCACATTGAGCAATTTTGCATGTGCAGCAGTAAATACAAATATTTCAAACTCTTTTCTATACACTACACAATGTAAAACTGCCTTTTTAATATTTGTTTTATCCTAGAGTATTTAATCTGGTACAATGTCAGTCAATCATCTCCTAATTTCATTACTGCCTATACTCAGAAGAAAACACAACTATTTTCTCACCTATTCTATTCCCCTTCGCTGACTCTCTGTCCACCCATAGAAAGCAATTATGTACTCTCCTTGCCTTATAGACAATACATGAAATAGCTGTAATAATGCTTCATACTTGGAGAGACAGAAAAAGGCTGCAGCTGTATATGATCATAGCAGATTGCCTCTAAATCTGGTTAGCAGCATCACACAACCTCTGAGAGAAATTAAAAAACACAAATCAGATGGGTCTATTCACCAAATTTCGACTTTGGAGGTCGACTTTCATTTTGACACAAAAAAAAAAAAACCCAGGTTCCAACCTTCCCCGTTGAAAGTAATGGAAGGTGAAATGATCAAAGCTATTTTTTTTGCCTCCCATCCCTTTCAGTGGGGAAGATTGCCCCATTGAAGTCAAACTGCGGGTGTCAGATTCGACTTAGTCTCAAAATCGACTCGATCAAAAGTCGACCCCTTGAGGTAAAACTCAAATTTTGGTGAACAGACCCAAGAGAGGTCTGTGTTATGATACATATTCCCAGGGGAGCGAGACTGTGCAGTAACTCACGTGTAGGAACCCTAAATGCACATACCCTAAACATAGTTGCCAACATTCCAGGGGACACATATTTGTTCCACATGCTGCAGAAAGAGCATGCAAAGTGTAGCCCGGCAGTATGTAGGATGGACAACATCCAATTAATTAATCATGGTGAAGATCTCATAGAACCTACCATGATTAATGAATTGGATTGCGTCTGAGCGTATATCCATCCTACATACTGCCGGGCTGCACTTTGAATGCTCTTTCTGCAGCATGTGGAACAAATATGTGTCCCTGGAAACATGGCCGATGTTGGCAACTATGCCTAAATGATTGTTCCAACACGCATCATAAAAATAAATATTAAACAATTGAAATCATGAATAAATGACATTTCTACCTGTATGGAGTCCTCTGATCTATTCCCACCAATACTGACTGTGAACTTCATCCGATTCACTGTCACACCCTACGGAGTACCATTTCAGTTCAATGTACTCATACATACTCATGTTCCTACCGAAATAACTCAGTGCTACTTTTGATTTCAGTCTCTAATTGAAATGTCAGCTCAAGAGAGACATAAATAAACAAGCATGCAGAAACACAAATTCCCAACTATTAAAATATCAAATCCATGACATTACATTTCAGTTCTATCTATTACCATTATTTTGGAACACAGCAAATACACACAATCAAGATTCTGCAATGTGTCCACAGTGGATTAAAGATTCCAGGCAGAGTCATGCAACTAAGCTTCCTCTGTGTCTTAGGTGTATCGTGGTGATGGTATCGTTTCCATGCATGGAATGGACTTAGTACTCATGTAAAAAAGCTTGTGAACTTTGCAATTCAATGAGAAACGGTAACTTTATATCATATGTTTGAGCTTGGGTTAGTATTGCGTGAATTCCATTGTCGGCTACATTTTACTAAAACGCTAATGGGTGCACCTTCCCAACGTCTCTAGCTACGTCGGCAGGAACTCACAGGGTCAGTAAAGATCCTAATCGGGTCTAACAGGCACTAATAGTGTCAGTGCTATGCGCAGTAATAGTGTAAGTGCTGCACCTGCTTATAGTGTCAGTGCTATGCGCAGTAATAGGGTAAGTGCTGCACCTGCTAATAGTGTCAGTGCTACGTGCAGTAATAGCGGGGTGCACCATGCAGTAATAGTGTCAGTATGATGCGCAGTAATAGTGTCAGTGCTACGCGCAGTAACAGTGTCAGTGCTACGTGCAGTAACAGTGTCAGTGCTACGTGAAGTAACAGTGTCAGTGCTACGTGCAGTAACAGTGTCAGTGCTACGTGCAGTAACAGTGTCAGTGCTACGTGCAGTAACAGTGTCAGTGCTACGCATAGTTATAGTGTCGGTGCTACGCATAGTTATAGTGTCGGTGCTCCGTGCAGTAATAGTGTCAGTGTTACGCATAGTAATAGTGTCAGTGCTACATGCAGTAATAGTGTCAGTGCTACATGCAGTAATAGTGTCAGTGCTACGCATAGTAAGTGTCAGTGCTCCGTGCAGTAATAGTGTCTGTGTCAGTGCTACGTGCAGTAATACAGGGAGTGCAGAATTATTAGGCAAGTTGTATTTTTGAGGATTAATTTTATTATTGAACAACCATGTTCTCAATGAACCCAAAAAACTCATTAATATCAAAGCTGAATATTTTTGGAAGTAGTTGTTAGTTTGTTTTTAGTTTTAGCTATTTTAGGGGGATATCTGTGTGTGCAGGTGACTATTACTGTGCATAATTATTAGGCAACTTAACAAAAAACAAATATATACCCATTTCAATTATTTATTTTTACCATTGAAACCAATATAACATCTCAACATTCACAAATATACATTTCTGACATTCAAAAACAAAAACAAATCGGTGACCAATATAGCCACCTTTCTTTGAAAGGACACTCAAAAGCCTGCCATCCATGGATTCTGTCAGTGTTTTGATCTGTTCACCATCAACATTGCGTGCAGCAGCAACCACAGCCTCCCAGACACTGTTCAGAGAGGTGTACTGTTTTCCCTCCTTGTAAATCTCACATTTGATGATGGACCACAGGTTCTCAATGGGGTTCAGATCAGGTGAACAAGGAGGCCATGTCATTAGATTTTCTTCTTTTATACCCTTTCTTGCCAGCCACGCTGTGGAGTACTTGGACGCGTGTGATGGAGCATTGTCCTGCATGAAAATCATGTTTTTCTTGAAGGATGCAGACTTCTTCCTGTACCACTGCTTGAAGAAGGTGTCTTCCAGGAACTGGCAGTAGGACTGGGAGTTGAGCTTGACTCCATCCTCAACCCGAAAAAGCCCCACAAGCTCATCTTTGATGATACCAGCCCAAACCAGTACTCCACCTCCACCTTGCTGGCATCTGAGTCGGACTGGAGCTCTCTGCCCTTTACCAATCCAGCCACGGGCCCATCCATCTGGCCCATCAAGACTCACTCTCATTTAATCAGTCCATAAAACCTTAGAAAAATCAGTCTTGAGATATTTCTTGGCCCAGTCTTGACGTTTCAGCTTGTGTATCTTGTTCAGTGGTGGTTGTCTTTCAGCCTTTCTTACATTGGCCATGTATTGCACACCTTGTGCTTTTGGGCACTCCAGTGATGTTGCAGCTCTGAAATATGGCCAAACTGGTGGCAAGTGGCATAAGTGACTTTTCTCAGTTCATGGGCAGTTATTTTGCGCCTTGGTTTTTCCACACGCTTCTTGCGACCCTGTTGACTATTTTGAATGAAACGCTTGATTGTTCGATGATCACGCTTCAGAAACTTTGCAATTTTAAGAGTGCTGCATCCCTCTGCAAGATATCTCACTATTTTTGACTTTTCTGAGCCTGTCAAGTCCTTCTTTTGACCCATTTTGCCAAAGGAAAGGAAGTTGCCTAATAATTATGCACACCTGATATAGTGTGTTGATGTCATTAGACCACACCCCTTGTCATTACAGAGATGCACATCACCTAATATGCTTAATTGGTAGTAGGCTTTCGAGCCTATACAGCTTGGAGTAAGACAACATGCATAAAGAGGATGATGTGGTCAAAATACTCATTTGCCTAATAATTTTGCACTCCCTGTAGTGTCAGTGTCAGTGCTACGTGCAGTAATAATGTCAGTGCCACGTGCAGTAATAGTGTCAGTGCCACGTGCAGTAATAGTGTCAGTGTCAGTGCCACGTGCAGTAATAGTGTCAGTGCCACGTGCAGTAATAGTGTCAGTGCTCCGTGCAGTAATAGTGTCAGTGCCACATGCAGTGTCAGTGCTACGCGTCATAAAGAAACACAAATTGATTCTCTTACATTTCACCTGGGAAGGTTTTAGGCTCTGTAGTGATTCCTTCTCCAGTGACATCAGACATTTCTTAGTTTCTGATATAAGTACATATGCAGAAACAGCACAGAATACGTGCTGAGAGCATGCAATGTGTGAAATAAACAATCTATATGTATCCATTCAGAGTATCCTCCCATTGGTATGTTTAAATGCTGGGAGATCTGCTTCATTCATGTTCCATTTGCTTATCTGAGGCTCTGTTAACTTGGATCTAACACCTTTGTCACCCTTAGAAAGTATTACATCATTTCTCTTAAATGACTGACAATTTAATGCTGTGCTATGAACTTTCACAGACCTTGCCACAGTCACTTCTTTGCTCATCCATGTATATACACATCATGTGTCCTTAAGGGGTGAATATTCTATGCTAACTTTGGCAGGTTATTAAGTGCAGGTTGTTAGTGTAACATCTCTGACATGGTTTTAATCTGAACACAATGCTGGATCTTTGAAGAAGGTGCATGGGCTAGTAGCCCCCTAACAAGCTATTGCCATCTACGCCAATATATAAAGCTATCTCCTGACATTTCTGTGAAAGAGGTATGGTTCTCACATACACATTGCTAACTCAGGGCTAAGGTTAGTGCCATGTGCACCAGATCCATACTTCAGGGGTTTGCCAGTGTTAAGTCCATACTTCAAAAAGAATAACACAGAGATGTAGACCTTGGCCTTATTTACTTTCTTGACACTCTGTGGAGCATCTTCTTGAAAGATGCTCTCCATGTTTTTTTTGGGTAAATTGCTATTTATTAAGCTTGTCCTCCTAATATTGAACTGATGTAAGGAATCTGTTCACAAAACAGTAAATTAATGTAGTTAATTAATAGTAGTTAAATAATTGGCAGCTATTCCTAGACTTTATATGTATTACCCATCCTAATGGTACTCATTTTATCAATCTTAGCAGAATGCACGGCTGAAAAGACTCTGCCAGGAAGCAAACCTATGATGCTAGGCCCTGAGCAGTTACTGCTGTCAAAGCACTTTTATAATGACCTGTTGCACAGGGAATTGCTAAACTCATATTTTAATAGCCTAGAGTCGTCAAAATAGAACAAATAAGATAATTTTTCCAAGCCTCTCTTATCCTTACAGTAAATGAGAGGAAAATTACAGCTAAAAACAAACACCACAGAAGTGTTTAAAACAGCTGGTCAGGAAGGGGTTAATATGAAGAAAAGCATATGATATCTTTCCATTAACACTATTTTAGCTTTCATGGTCAACATAAAAATAATGAGCACTGTGGAGGACAATAGAAGATACACATTTTTATTTTAAATCACTTGTAACGCACCAGAACCATGCACTGAATTCTAATGTTCTTTCCAGAGAGCTGATGACATGCTATTCAGCCTCTGTTAATTAACTTGCTTGTTTTATTGCTGCTGGTGGCAGATATAAATGTGGTAATCTTTGTGCCTTTTCCTGGGGGTGACCTTTCCATTTCTAACCCCTACCATATTCTTCTTAAACATGGCCAATCAGTGTTACATAAACCCTAAGCAGCTGTTTGTAGTTGTTCTCACATGATTTTTTTTTATTTTTTTTTTCTCATAAGTGGGGAAAAAGGAACTCCCAAGTCCTCAACCACAAAGTATAAGAAATAATGGCTGTGTAATCCTAAGGATCTGGCTTTAAGACATCATTATATCCAAGCTAAAGTCTCTCATAAAGCAGTGTCAAAATGTGGTGTGTTTACTAGGAAGGAAATCGTGCCATACAGGGACTAAAATGAAGACCTCCAAGCAAGAAATGTGCAAAGCATCTAAAAAGATTTTATTTTATATTTGTGTGTGAACATTTCTTATGGGGGGGAGGTGTGTGTGTGTGTGCATGTATTACTTTACTTTTATTTCCCCACATTCTTTTTTTTAATATGATTTTGTTTTGAAGACAATTAAATTCAGCTGAAATCAGCTATGGAATTTATATATATATATATATATATATGAGTTGCGCTTGACTTCGGCCATGTTTCCAGGGACACACATTTGTTCCACATGCTGCAGAAAGACCATGCAAAGTGCAGACCATCAGTATGTAGGATGGATACACGCACAGACAGAATCCAAATTATTAATCAGGGTGGAGATCTCATAGGACCTACCATGATTAATTAATTGGATTATGTCTGTGTATATGCATCCTACAGATTGTCGGGCTGCTCTTTGTATGCTCTTTCTGCAGCATGTGAAACAAATATGTGTCCCTGGAAACATGGCCGATTTTGGCAACTTTGATATGTGTGTATATTATATATCTATATAAAGATCCATAAATTATGTATAAAAGTGTCGATGTAGGAAAAAGAAGAAACTATTTTGAAACCATTTGTGTCTGTACATATGTGTTTCCTCCCAAATAATAGATCAAGTGTTCTCGCTGCACCAAAACACAGCAGTGTTCTTTCTAATTGTTTTTTGAAAATGTTACCATAGGTGTAATATGTAAAAATGTGATATGTAAAATGTTATTTGTAAAAAAGAACCATGAGTTTGTCACCTTTCAGTTTCAGAGTTAAAAAGGGGCTGAACCTTTCTGTCTAATTAGCATCTGAATATAAGTATATATAAATTTCTGTCAATATTACACCAGCCTGTGTAAATGCATAGTGCGATATTATGTATTCAGTAGCATTGTTCTGGAGACGGTTTCACAGTGGACTTTGGATTAATTATAGAGTTATGTGAAGTACCTGTACACACTGTATCCCCCCCCCTCCCCCCCCCCCCCCCCCCCCCCGTGGTGATATGTGTTTGATCTTGAAGTCATCTCTCTCTCTCTGCAGCCAAGAAGCATAGATGAGATGACATCCCCCTGGTCTTTGCTATTGCAATGAATATCTTTTAAATGGTGCACAACTTGTGCACCATTCAAATTACAATTCTAATGAGGCAAAACATGGGTTTACTCCCTCTTTACTGGTACTTTGTAATCAAAGGGAGAGAAAAAAAAAACACAGGACATAGTACCCAGTATTATGTTGGCAAAGCTGCTAAATTACAATCTTTGGTCTGCAAAAGGGGTCATGGTGGATTAAAGGACTGCAAGGTTCCCAGATCCTATAGCTGGAACACTAGCCCAACTCATCACCCCTCCACCACCATGCTTGACTGTTGGTACGAGGTGTCTGTGCTGATATGCTGAGTTTAGTCTCGTCTGTCCAAAGGAGGCAGAAGCCATGTGGTTTGTTCAGTTGGAACTTTGAAAACCTAAGCTGTGCTGCCATGTTCTTCTTAGAGAGAAGAGGCTTTCTCCCGGCAGCCCTTCCAAACAGACCATACTTGTTCAGTTTTTTTTCTAATTGTACTGTCATGAACTTTAACATTTAACAAGCTAACGGAGGCCTGAAGAATATGAGATCACTCTAGGGAAGATTGGCAACTGTGTTGAATGTTTTCCAGTTTTGAATAATCTTTCTCACCAAGAATGATGGACTTTCTATTGTTTGGAAATGGCCGCAACAGTTATATGCAAGGGTTGCACTACGAATACCAAAGGCACTTACTGTACCTAACCTGAATTGCAATGTTTCCAATAAATATATAAATATCACAGCTGAAGAATTACATTTAACTTTTTTTTTTAATCCCAAACGCTTCTAATCAAAGAGACTATAGATCTTTTTTGGGGGGGGAAGGGTGGTGGGGGAGGGGGAATGGTCAACAAAGAGTTCCATTTATTAAAAGATGGTCTTAGTTATTTATAATCCAAACCTTAAATTGCCTGTCCCTAATAAAATGGAGCTGTAGTCAAGCGTCTATATTACCCCATCGCTTTCTTCCTTTCTATTCTAGTGTAGAAGGCCTTTTGTTGCAAAACATGTGCTGTTTATATACACTTAAAAAAAAAAAAAAAATAGTCAATATACAAACTAATGACAATATACCACAGTGAACCATTTAAATTGTTAATTATTGAAATTGCCTGTGTGAATGCCAGTAAGACAGTTGTGGGAAGCTGGTTTGTGGTATCATAAGAGATCATTGTATGTTCTGCTCAGTGCACGTCCTCTTCTTATAAACTGCCCTGGACATCGGGATTCACCTTGACAAATACATTATCTAGAAATGGAAACTGACAGTACAGGGTACGTACATTAGCGAGCAGTTAATGTGCTTTCCTAAAGACTGCAAGGCTACAGACGTGCCATCTAATGCCCTTTCCCAAAGTAATTAACTGCAATTTCAAGTTCTCGATATGCTTGCTTTTAAATATTGTATCATCCATACAGGTTCACGCCACGTCTATAAGGATGCATTTATCTCATAATGGATATTTACTGGCAGTAAATAGTAATTATGAAAACAACTCATGCAACTTCCATAATTTTTCTTGACAGTTTTATATTCCTTCTTACACTATTGACTGGAGTGAGAAAGGCCTTTTTCCATTACCTATTTCTAAGGGATACATCATCATTGACAGAAGCATGTAATACAAGAAGGCTAAATCCCACCCCTGCCAATATTGATAGGTGTTCCGAACATTGTTCTCGTTTGACAATTCTCAGTGATGAATCGCCTCTTAATTTAATGTATTCAGCTCATGCTGAGAACTTGGTAGAATAGTCGGAAATGGAGAGAGCTTAATTTGATTTTAGATACTGGGGTATAGTTACTAAAAAAAAAAGTGAACTGTGATTTAATGGGAAGTGAACTACAAGTGCACTACAAAAGTCAGGTGTTGATAACAGAGCTTGAAAGATAGACAAGTTGGAAAGTGACATCAGTGTCTACTTGGACGGGGAAGATATATAGCCAAGGCATCAAACAAGATGGTACTTCTGCCCCAATAAGACATCAAAAGCTCTTACCACCAAATGATGTAGACAAGGAGAACCTCAATGATTAAACATTGCTTATCATCCATGTAAGAAATACAAACCAAAGCTTGTAAGGTATATAAATGACCCTTCAAGGCAATGGTTTATGAACTCTTGGAATGTGTGAGACAGACAGCAGTTCTTGTTACATAGTGGAGTATGCAACCTCGTATTCTTTGACTCATTCAATAAATGCGGTAATACTATATAGAATCAAACTCTGGTTTGTACAATGACATTCTTTCTAACGATAGGTAGAGATGTGTTGATATTCTACGAACAAAGTAATTCTCAGGTTCATAAAAAAAAACAAATCATCAGGAAACAAATCGATTTATAGTAATAATCGTTATCATGTAACAGGTTTTGTAACACTGTCATTTTTGTTGTTTTAGCTGGTAGATTACATCCATTTCCTGGGTGCCATTTCCCCTTGAGAAACCAGATTTGAAAGGAGTTTGAAAAACATCAGTGTTTCAGGAAATGTATAGTTAGTATATTTGTCAAACACGTGAGTGCAAGTTTCCATACCTTAGTACAAATTAAGATATTGCACATTTTTTTCAGCAGGCTTTTTTCCTGTAGCCAAACTATATCACAGACATGTATTAATAGTTTTGTGTCAGTGTGATTAATACATGCGTTAGGCTGGTGTTAATATGGATTGGATTGATCTGTTTGTTTGTACCGTATTTGCTCGATTATAAGACGACCCTGATTATAAGACGACCCCCCAAACTTTGTATATTCCTTTAGGAAAAAAACTAAAAGCCTGAATATAAGACTACCCTATAGGAAAAAAAAAGTTTAACTTGTATATATGTAAATTGCTTTTTAATATTTAATAAAAAATTGATATTATATAAATGCATGTCTTGTTTGTATTTCCTTTTATGTGCCAATGCGGCCTCTCTCCCCTCCCCCCCCCCAGCGTTGTCTCTCTCTCCCTCCCCCCCAAACTCTCTCTCTATTCCCCCCTCCCCTTGTCTCTCTCTATCCCCCTCCCCTTATCTCTCTCTCCCCCCCCTTGTCTCTCTCTATCCCCCCTCCCCTTTTCTCTCTGTCCCCCCTCCCCTTGTCTATATCTCCCCCCTCCCTCCCCTTGTCTATATCTCCCTCCCCCCTTGTCTATCCCCCCCTCCCTCCCCCTCACCTTGATTCTTTCCCTGGTGGCTAGTGGGGGCAGCTGGGGGATCCTCCATGCTGCCCAACACCTCCGTCTATTATGACGAACAGCTGGTCTGTCACAATAGACGGAAGTGTCGGGCAGCATGGAGGATGTCTGCACGTATTGTGCAGACATCCCCCAGCTGCCCTATTCTCCTGGTGGCTAGCGACGCAGCGGAGGATGTCTGCGCGATGAGCGCAGACCTCCCCTGCTGCCACCCGGCACGACCGCCGGTACTTTTATGATGAAAAATCATCATTTAAGTCCCGGCGGTCGTGCCGGGTGGCAGCAGGGGGAGTCTGCGCTCATCGCGCAGACATCCCCAGGCTGTTAGAGAGGGGGATCCAGGTACCCTGCAGCTCTGCTGGGGACCTGGATTCCTGTCTTATAGTCTGACCTCGATTTGAGGTCAGATTATAAAATGACCTCGAATGTAAGACGAGGGGTATTTTTCAGAGCATTTGCTCTGAAAAAAACCTTGTCTTATATTCGAGCAAATACGGTATGTTGATTTGTTCATTTCATTTTATATTTGTATGGCTGGATGTGGTCAGTGTGCTGTTGTGTATTCCTGTGATTGGTGTATATTTGTATAGGTTGTTAAAAATCCACAGTACTATAACATATGAAAAGACTAGTCCAGATCCACAGTCAGAGCTCAACACTGTATAGGAGAAACAGCAGATATAAACATTGTGACACTTGCAAACAGTGTATAATATAACAGAGGAACACAGTTTTGACACATAGATGTCTTTCAGATAATTGTTCAGAATACCTTTAGAATCTGACCATTTTTTAAGTCATGTGACACCTGACATACTTGCGCAATATACTTTTTGGCTGTATATTAGAATGTGTCGGCAGATAAGAACCATTCGGTCCATCTAGTCTGCCCAATTTTTCTAAATACTTTTATTAGTCCCCAGTTCCCGGTCTTATAGCTAGGATAGCCTTGTATCTATCCCAGGCATGCTCAAACTCCTTCACTGTGTTTACCTCTACCACTTCTGCTGGAAGGATATTCCATACATCCACCACCCTCTCAGTAAAGTAATACTTCCTGATATTACTTTTAAATCGTTGCCCCTCTAATTTAAGACTATGTCCTCTAGTTGTGGTAGTTTTTCTTCTTTTAAATATACTCTCTTACTTTACTGTGTTGATTCCCTTTATGTATTTAAATGTTTCTATCATATGTATGTGTATATATATATATATATATATATATATATATATATATATATATATCCTCACAAAGCACATACATTATACAACAATGAGTTAACATAAATTCCAAAATACTCCGATAACTGGAATTATGGGAACAGCGTGGAGCAGAAGAGTCAGGCAATCCCCAAATATTGAGGAGTCCTTCAGATCATCCTTTTACAGTAACTTTATAAGACAAATAAACATAGCGTGGCTTCATGCTGTAAAACAATTTGCGTCCTGTCTGATAAGCCTCGCATGCAATGTTACACAAAAGCATCCTCTTTGTGTGGGGTTGGCATTCAGCGCTATTTAGAGCATTATCACTTATCAGTTATCTGTGTTGCCTGGAAGGAACTTTGGGAAAGTCACAGGAAAAAGGTGGGAGTATTGTGTATGTTTCCTGCTGGCCACAAAACTAGTGTATTGTTCATTTTTTAGGTATTTTTTTTTTTTCTAAAGCTACTGCATCAAATCAGAATTATTTCTGTTACATCCTCTTTCCACTCAGAGGGTGCTAACTAGATGAACAGGTTGACATGTATAGGAATGATGACCGGAATGAAGGTGTCATTACATAGATAGAATAGAATTTGGTTCTATTTATTGTAACTTTGGTCTTTGAATATCACAGACTGGAACAGAAAAGTGGGAGTTAATATATAAAGGCTCAATTTCACCCTTTTTATTGGTAATTCCACATCGCATAATGTATGGCTTGAAAAATACTCACAAATGTTGCTTTAAAAAAATATAAAGTTAAGTCTCTAGGCTGCATAGTTTGAATAAAATTAGATATTGTAATTATAGCAGACAACAACCTGAAACAAGCATATTAATTCTTAACTGAGGCTAGTACAATCGGCATCTCAACAACTGTAACCTGACTGGTGCGACACTCTCTCCTGCAATCTACCCCAGATCCAGAGGCCAGGGTAAATGTTCCCACTTGCCATTCCTTGTCTGCTTCTCCCCTTTCCTTTGAGAATCAATTCAAATTTGGACTCAAACATGAAGAACTCTTCAGCGTTCCCCTCCCCTCACAGGCCTCCTTCAACCTCATCACCTCTCACCTCTTGTGTCTATGGGACTTTGCCGAAGCTTTCCACTGTCTCTAAAACTCACTTGTGCAGCACATTCACCTATTTTTCTCAGTCCCAATCTTCAAAAAAGACTCTCAAAAACACCCAACCCACCCAGCACCTGCTAAAATCAGACCCATCTAGCTATCATAGTCCTACTGTCCTATTTGTGCAACTTCTGCCAGCACCTTCACGACCTGTAATTTCATCATCTTATATGTTTTCTGCTCCCCCGCTACCGCTAAATAGTAAGCTCACGAGTACAGCTCCATCCATTTCACGTCTTGACTTGTCTCTGGTTCCTCTAGCTTAGTCTGTAGTTTTACACTCTCTATAACAGTCATGTCCAAAGTCTGGTCCGCGGGCCAATTGTGGCCCGTGGCCCGGTTTAATAGGGCCCTACATGTAATTTGGCAAAATCTATCTGTCGTGGCCCCAGTGAATCGTGGGATTTGGTGTTCGTACCTACGCAACACGGAAATCACGTGTCATAGGTCACATGACCTCCCACGATGTATACTATGGCTGCACACAGCCAGTTCTCCCGCTTTGCATTGCGGATAGGAGGTCCTTGAGGTAAGGGCCTAAATGGCATTGTAATACCAATGAAATTAAAAAAAGCTTTTAATTCAGCCAATTCAATGTATGTATAAGGATGGCATAGTTTAAGTGTGTGTTGTATATGAGGATGGCGTACTGTAAGTGTGTTTGTTGCAGAGAGTGTGTGTGTGTATGAGGGTGGAATAGGGTAATTGCGTGTATGAGGGTGACATAGTGTAAGTGTGTGTGTATGAAGGTGGCATAGTTTGTGTGTGCGTGAGGGTGGCATAGTGTAAGTCTGTGTGTGTGAGGGTGGCATAGTGTAAGTGCATGTGTGTTAATTAATTTACACATTTCCTCTAAGTGTAATAAGGAGGAAACTGATCTGCTCCACAGATTCTGGCCCAGTAATCCAGGATTTTTGGAAACAGTTCTTTGACTTTATCGAAAAATCATAATGAGTGAAAATCCCATTGACACCTCTTACAATACTCACAAACCTCACAGGAAGCCAGAATGATTTTCGTTTCTTCACTGCAGTAACCTGGAAGACTATCGCAACCTATTGGATACTAACAGAACCTCCTCTTTTAACCTTATTTAAAACAAAATTACCGTACATCAAGTGTTCCACATGGAATAGTTGAATGCTGCCCTAAACAATGAACAACACATAACAAATTCAAAACCTGGAACAATTATATCAAACAACTGGAACAACCACGCCAGGACGAGACTCGTATTACATTTATATACACAAAATGGTATTCCGAACAATTACTCGTAGGCATGGACTCAATCGAAAGGAAGACTGGGGAGACATGGGGCGACAAAAGAATTGGCAGTTATAGGTTACTAGATAATCAAAGTTATCGGGGAAAATGACAATTCATTACTCACTGCCCTACCTGAATAGTTCTAAATGAAAATTTATATTTCTTGAATTTTGTTTTAAGTTATGTATGTTATTTTGGTTATTCTAGTAACCTGCAGACCTTGTACATAATTAAAACCTGCTGGACTGGCATCAAACCATACTCGGGTATCCAATTCTACAAAAAACCTCCCAACCCAAACTGTACAAAAGCCAACCCTATGGGGATCGCCTAAGTACTGGTTAAGACCTCGATCAGTCTGATATGTGATCCCGGAGACGGAGAAATAGATTTTGTAAAAAATCAGGAGAAAAATGTAATAGGGTCTGTTACGTGTTCTAATTGGGTCTGTTACGTGTTATAATCAATTATAAAACATCGTTTGTTTGAATGTTTTCATTTTCTTTGTGTAATCCATCATGCAAGTGTTATGTTTTTCTATGAGATCAAATGTTGTAACTTAAATATTGAAAAAAAGCAATATTTAAATAAATAAATAAACAATTACACACTTGAATTGTCCTTTTTCTAAAAGTACCTGAATGTCACTGGCTATTATAACAGATGTATAGTGAATATAACCACTACTGTTTAAACCTTTTTACTGACATAAGCATTAAAGTAAACAAAACAAACAAATTAAATAGAACACTTATATATAGTTATAGCTTTTATCTTTGTTCCTGTTTTACTGCATGAAACTGAAACACAATCTGTCTACACAATATTTGACTTTGCATTAAGCTTTGATAGATTATTTTGTGCACTGTTTTAGCTATTTTATACTATGTCGATCATTTTTTTATTGTAAAGGACACTATTTTTAACTGCTCTCTGCTAGGTGTTTTAAATCTGTTTGCTGGTTATATAATTACTATACTGCTTTGGTTCTATTACGAGAGCATCCTTTTTATTGAGGATGTATTGTATAGCGGATATTATTGATAAGTTTTAAGTGTATTTATTAGACAGCAATAAATAGTTTTAAAATGTGTAGCGCTGACTATGATCAGTATACAACATATCCAGCTTGTCTTATTACTGCTGTAATATAGAGAACAACGCTGTTATCAAGAAATAATGTAAAATGTATTTGAAGAAAAAAAACATGTCTACAAGTGGAGTAATTGGTACTCAGCAGGAGCAATCCATTAGTGTGCATGCTGTTTGGTCCACTTAAAACTTTGGATAAAGCCCATTGAGTTGTTACATTGCATGAGGTTACCAAAACCGCTCATTTTGTTTCGCTTATTTAGATCTCCGTAATTAATGCTGCTTTCACATGTTTTCAGTTAAAATAGCATGGTTCAGCTGATACATACAGTGGTCAGATTTACTAACAATAGACATGTTACACTGCCTATTTCAATTTACAGCATTTCTGATGATGTTTTCCGCAATAACTTTGCAGAATGAGGCTAAAGATACAAGTTTCTGGCCTCAATTTATATCCAACACACAATCAGCTCGGACCACCTCTCAACTTCTTGAGGCAACACACAAGAATCAATGACACTGACCAACATGTCAAACCCAGGAGAGGGACCCCCAATAATGGGCTCCAAAAAAACAATCAAGCTGATGAATTGGTGTGTATAGCTCCTAAAAGCTACAGAAATATGTCAAGTCCAGATCTATAGGGTCCCAGACAGTTCATCTCTGCCATTTCACCGCTGACAGTTCAGCACGGCAGTTTATGACAAGACAGCGTGGCCGTTTAACCGCGGTTTAGGGCTAAACTGTCAGCGTGTACAAAACCAGTAATAACTACCCCTAAAACTAACCCCAAGCCCTAATACCAACCCTAAAACTAACTCCTAGACCCCCGACCCTACTACTAACCCCGAACCCTAATACTAACCCCTAATGCTAACGCTGAACCCTAAAACTAACCCCTAATACTAACCCCAAACTGTAATAATAACCCCTAATACTTCCCTAGAACCCTAATACTAATACCCGCCCCTAATACTAACTTGAACCCTAATACTATCCCTGAGCCCTAATACTAATCCTAAACCCTAATACTAACCCCTAATAAGTGCATAATATTAACCTTATATACATTGAACTGTCCCGCAATGAACTGTCTCTTATGCAATGTTCCTTTGATAAGTTACTCATGTTTAAGGTAGAAATCTCCTTACGGTGTTTGAAATCAATCCTAATTTTTCTGTATAAGTCACTCATTGCTTTGATTAAACTTTGATTCGCAATTACTTCCATTGGAATTATACTAGAATTCTGGGAGACATTCTTGAGTCCGTGTACAAACAAGGGGAACATTCAGGATATATTACCAGTGCCCCTAAATTATTGGTCCAAACTATACTTAAATCCAAATACAATTCAGTACCTGTTGAAATAATACTGGAAATACAGCACCATAATGATACCAACACTGAAAAATGTATTTTCCCTTTTTTTTTTTTTTTCTTTTTTTTATCTCTTTTTTTCTTTCTTTTCTTCCTCTTTTCCCTGTTGATGGGTCAAGAAAATTAATAACAAACTGCCAGACTTTGATAAGAGATTACATAGAAATCATTTAAGATTTAAAGGGAATTTCGGAAGATTTAAATAATGAGAAATTGAGAGACTTCTCAGTCGAGTTTCTCTCTCTGAAAATTGCCCCTATATCCTTTCGAGAGATGTCCCGGGCTGTGAAGAACTAGGAAGTGAGACACTGCCACCCCACGGGATGTTATTGTCAGACATTTTGAACTGCTGCTTGAAAGGATAAATCATTGAAACAAAGGAGAGTGAATCCGGGGAAAATATTTTATAAGATTCTTGTTTTCTCGGGTTTATCCCTTGCCACTAGGATGGATAGAAGATAGAAGAGAATTAACTAAAGAGCTTAGAGGGGAAAATATTGAATATAGATTGGTGTTTCTGACTAACTTACTAATCTCCTATAATTGGAAAACAGTAAATGATCGGCTGGAAGACGTTTTATAAACTGAAGGATTTGGAAGGTGGTGGAAATTTGTATATTGAATTGCTATGCTATAACTAGCTAGATGTTGGTATATAATAATGAGAGGATGTATTCAGTATTGAATGGTTATAATTGATGTTTATGTACAATGAGTTAAGGTGTGAAGAGGATAAAACAAACAATGTTAAAAATTGAAAAGAAATATATCAGTAGGGTAATGAATGTTTTATATTTAGTAACCACTGTATCACTCAAAGATTTAAATAAACTAGAATAATAGTTTAAGGTGTTGTAAATGTGCATAATTATATTTAAATACACTTGGGAGAGTTAGGAGAGTTTTTTTTTTTTTATACACATGGGACGATTAAATTGAATTATAATTGATATTAGGTTCCTATACTGAGTTGTTTAGGAAAAGGGAATGGGAGGGTTATGGTGCATGTACAGTAAGAATTTCACATATTCAAATGTATTAAATGTCTATTTAATGTTACAGAATAAAGGGGACTAGCAACAAATACCGTATTTGCTCGATTATAAGACGACCCTGATTATAAGACGACCCCCCAAACTTTGGATATTCCTTTAGGAAAAAAACTAAAAGTCTGAATATAAGACTACCCTATAGGAAAAAAGTAAAACTTTATATATTCACATGTAAATTGCTTTTTTAATAAGAAAATTATATAAAAAAAAATGCATTTCTTGTTTTTATTTCCTTTTATGTGCCAATGCTGCCTCTCTCTTTCCCTTGCCCCCAGCTTTGTCTCTCTCCCCCTCCCTTTGACTCCCCTCTCGCCTCTGTCTCTTCCCCCCCTTGTTTCTCTCTTCCCCCCTCCCTCCCCTTGTTGCTCTGTGCCCCCCTCCCTCTGTTTCTTCTCCCCCTTGTTGCTCTGTCTCTTCCCCCCTCCCTCCCCTTGTTGCTCTGTCCCCCCCTCCCCCTGTCTCTTCCCCCTCCCTCCCCTTGTTGCTCTGTCTCTTCCCCCCTCCCTCCCCCTGTCTCTCTGCCCCCTCCCTCCCCATTAACTGTAACTAGATCCTTGGTGGCTAGTGGGGGCAGCCGGGGGATGTCTGCACGATACGTGCAGACATCCTCCATGCTGCCCGACACGGCAGTCTATTATGACGGACAGATGGTCCGTCATAATAGACTGCCGTGTCGGGCAGCATGGAGGATGTCAGCACGTATCGTGCAGACATCCCCCAGCTGCCCGATTCTCCCTGGTGGCTAGCGGGGCAGCGGAGGATGTCTGCGCGATGAGCGCAGACCTCCCCTGCTGCCGCCCGGCACGACCGCCGGGACTTCTGTGACGAAGCCGGAAGTACCCGGCTTCATCACAGAAGTCCCGGCGTTCGTGCCGGGCGGCAGCAGGGGAGTCTGCGCTCTTCGCGCAGACATCCCCTGCTGTTAGAGAGGGGTATCCAGGTCCCCTGCAGCTCTGCTGGGGACATGGATCGCTGTTTTATAATCTGACCTCAATTTGAGGTCAGATTATAAGACGACCTCGATTATAAGACTAGGGGGATTTTTCAGAATTTTTTTTCTGAAAAAAACCTTGTCTTATAATCGAGCAAATACGATAATAATGATCTGTTGGTATTTTGTATTAGAAATTAGTGTCAGTTAGTAGTCTTGATATAAGTGAGAATAGAATTTAGGGAGTCGCATTTTGAATGGGTATTAGGGCTAGCTTTTTTGGGGCAGGGTTCACATTCACATGGATAAGTTTAATTGTAGTTCAGACCTTTAGATGTGTAGGTGGTTAAGGAAAAATAGAGACTGGTTGGGTTTCGCTAAGGAAAGGGTGCTGAGTATATATCACTGTAAAGCTATACGCACACTTGGATTAGAGTAGCAATATATTCAATATAAATTAAATTTAACTTGGGGTAAGTTTAGGGGTTATGTAGCAGTAGCTTAGGTATGAGCTGGATAAATACTATGGAAATTCAATGTCATACTCAAGTGCATTATGATGGAAAGATTAATAATGTCCAAAAATCATCCACTTGAACTTGGTCTTGGGAGTTAGAAGGCAATATATATTCTCAATAATAATACATATGTATAAGTATATTTTTACAGTGTTAGCCACCAAATTATATATTAAAAAAACACAAATGTTCCTCTTTATTTATGCATTTGATTGCAATTTTGTAATTTGGCATTGTGTAGATCATTTTCAGTTATTTTTTATTATTATATACATTTGCCACTTAATGTTTAGGAGTCCCCTCAAACGTGTTTTAAAAAGTGGTGCACTCGCTGAACTCCTATGGATAAAGGTGATAGCATACTTTTTATAGATCTATAGACTTTGATTGGGCTGAGATGGCACTGCTGGTTGGTGGAGATTTTCAGGATAATTTCTGGCACGTATCCATGCCTTGTGACAGAGCTCAAGGCAAACTGCAGGAGTTAGTGTTATACACCGGTATACATGGATAAAGCACTACTAGTTTTGTATAAATGACCCCCAACGTGTTTGACTTGTCTCTATGGTGTCTCTTGCTTATGACATCATCTCTTGACTTGCTATGCAAATGACCCACTTTTAATGCAAAATATGTAATTTGCCTTTCAAGCCACAAGGTGAGGTCATAAACAGGAAAACCCAACACACACAGTTAAACACGGATACATTCAATTTAATTAGTATTATTCTCAATTAATTTAGGAATTTGCTTGTAAAATACATACATACATAATCATATTTTTTATATATACGTATACTTTACACTCAAAGTATACTGTAAGCCTTGCTTGACTAATGCTGGAACCTCTTTAATATCTAATGTATATGCGCAGTATATGTGCAGTGTACTGGTGGACACACGCAGGAACTCCAGCTGTTAATTATTAGAAGGCAAATTGGCAGAGCATCAAAGAAAAAAAAAGAAAAATCAATACTAATTTGTGCAGCTCAACTTAGTAGCAGAGATAGCCTTTCTCTGCAGAATAGAAAACATGCACACATTTATATATATATATATATACACAAATCCAAAAGGGAATGCACTCACCTAAACTAGCATATATTATACGGTGTGCTGCTGAGACAAAATATTTATACAAAATCCAAAGATCAGCGCACTCACCTCACCAATAAAGCTACTTAAAAACACCTGTCTTACTAAGATAACAAAATTGGAGATTTAGTCAAGTATATGGCCAGTATTTAGTGTTAGGACCCACCAATATTGGAGTACTTTGACGTAGTGGTGGGATTAGCATAATATGGCCATATATGTGACTAAATCTCCAATTTTGATTTTCTTAGTTAGACAGGTGTTTTTAAGTAGCTTTAATGAAACCTATAGCTTTAAGAGTTTTTCTCCTACCTGCTTTGAGGTGAGTGCGCTGATCTTTGGATTTTGTGTATATATATATACACGAAGCACATTTATATTATAATATAAACATTATAAAAAAAATCCCCATGTGCAGTAAAAGTGATGTAACAAAATATACTTATTATAGATAAAACATGCTCTGTGTTGATTGGAAATTCAGAAACCATCTCACGTGTGGTGGCACTGGCAGCATTTCTCCGCACTGCGCATGGCGTCACATTTTTACCTGAAACTCCCCCTCATTCTCCTGTGGTCATGTTTTTTTGTTTGTTTTTATCTGGTAGCATTTAAGCTTTGCTCAGTGTTTTTTCCCCTGCTTTTGTTGTCTTTCCGTTCCTAGACCTTGCCAGAATACCATCTGTCTTGACTTCAGTGTTCACCCGTAATTATTGACGTCTGACAGACACACTTCTGGTTCGTGGCTCATGCCCTCAACCTTCAGGCAGGTTATCTGTTGAGCTGAAAACCATGGCTTACAACTCCAGGGGTGATTAAGCCTCCAGAGTCCAACCCATCTGGTCATAGTACACCACTAGTCCAGACCATCTAAAGTGCTAGAGGGTAACCATCACTGGTGTAACACACCTTATCTTAATATGAGTATGTGATTTAGTATGTTAAATGTTATCTTTTAAAGAAAATAAAATTTGAAGTTCTGCGATCTAATTGGAACCTACCGTCAAATGAGATTTTTAATTATCTCAGATTGAAAAATTTTGTAAAAAGACGGATAACACTTGAAAAAAAACCACTTAGTGACTTAATAACAAAACACTTAAAAAAAAAAGTGGTATCAGGAGTAAAGAATTATTTATCTAAATTAGAACCAATTGAAAAACCCATTCCATGGGTAAAATGGGAGAACGATCTGGGGCTCTCACTCGCAGAAGAGGATTGGGAAAAATCAATAATATTGTTGGAAAAAAACATTCATAGTATAAATTTGATGGAAATTCAACACAAATTAAATATGAGATGGTATATGGTCCCAGCAAAGCTAAATAGGATAAATCCAGGCATGTCTGAACTCTGCTGGAGATGTGAAGAGGATAAAGGATCTTTTTCACATATCTGGTGGCAATGTAGACACTTGAAATCCATAATCATCTGGTTGCAAGATATCATGAGTAGCATGCTGGGGATCCCTTTCAACCTCACACCAGAAAAGTTTCTATTTAATATAAAGTTACCCAGGAAAGGGACCCAGCTGGCCCTGGCTATCCATATAATGATCGCAGCAAAGCTATGTATTGCCAGGAATTGGGAAAAAAAATGGGAATTAAACCGGCAGGAGATTATGCACCAAATAGACTTCCAACTAAATATGGAAGCAGGCTTTTATGTAGGAGTGGGCCGGCTGGAAAAATATCAGCAGATATGGGCCCCTTGGAAAAAATACTGGAATAAATAACGGGCAGAACTGTGGACGTCCCCAGATGGGGTTTGGTTCCCCGGGCTCCCTTCGTTCCCCCCCGTGTACGGGAAGTGTGAATGTTACAAGAATTGAATGAATGGCCGACCGAATGAAGGACTCGGGAGATAGGCGAGAACAGAGCGGAAAAACTAACGCAGTGTCGGTTGATTAACTGATTCTTCACTTATTGAGAGGTATATAGAGTGGAGGGAGGGTGGGAGGGAGGGGGAGAGGAGATAGGAGAAAAAGTACAATTTGAACTTAGGTACAGGACAGTGAATGTGCCCGGTAAAGAAAGGAAGGATGGAAAAGGAAACAGATACGTTTATATATCTCCTAAAGCCTCCAGATTAAAAGATTTAAACACTAAAGAGTATTGTATAGGGCCAAAAGGTTCAATTTGCCGTGTGTATTATTGTGTTTTGTTTTTTTTTCTCTTCTTTCTTCTCTCTCCCCCTCTCCTCCCTCTCTCTCACCTGACCATTTCTAACTCAACCTTCCCCTTCTTCAACTACATTATATATGTTAACCAATAATGTAAAAAAATGTTCTGTTATGTTTTCTTTCCTTCTCCGAACATGTGTTGTTAAACTTTTTAATATAAATAAAAATTATATATATATATAAAGAAAATAAAAGGAAAACAGTTTAAAAGATAATTGTGCATTCTTTTTTTTAATTCTTTTTACTATTATCTGATGTATATTTACCTTAAGTTGTCTCTATGATATTTTGTGAACCCAAATATTTTAGACAAATTTCACCAGGAACCAGGATTACTATCAAACCACCTGGGAGAAATGACAGAACAAACTGTGACAAATCAGGAGTATTCTGGTTAAAATCTGTGGTCCACCGACAAGCTCCGAGAGGCCACAAATCCCCTTAGTAAACAGATTTTTATGGGTCATGAGCTTTAAGTGCACAGCAAACAAATATAGTAAATTCAGTCACGTCTGCTTGCACCGATGCTCGAACGCATCATCTGTTTACTGCAAAGCATGTTTCATTTTGCAGATAGTCAATGGTTTAGAGTCAATTATGCACAGATCAGAAGACCTGGCTATAGGCAGAGATGGGGTTGGGCTCAGTTTAGAAACTGGTTTCCTGTAACAGTGTATAGTTTTACCAAAGGGGGGGGGGGGGGGGGGGTCTGGGGCTGTAAAAGAGGTTAACTGCTTCTCTGGATTTTGCTATTTAGGAGACCAAGAAATAAAATGAAAGGAGCCCAGCTTAACCAATAGAAAATGTCCTCAGATCTACAATGTCTTACAGGTTACACATAAGGCCTGATAAATGTTAACATTGCTACACCATAGCCTGTTACCCTAGTTGTGTGGTGAGGTTCTGCTGAAGAAAAACAAAAAACTAAATGTATACATTTGTTTTAAATATTTTGATATGGCCACATTGTCTGCTACATCACGACAAACAGCCAATGAAGCACTTTTATTATGTAAAACGCGTGATTAAAGATAAATACAATCAACGCTTCTCTGATGTCTCTGATATGACTCCATCCAAAGTAATCCTAACCCTAACATACAAAATAAAGTTGTTTTTTTATCTAAAAAAAAAATGCTGACAGGGCTGAGGGTTGCTTGGGGGATAGGAAAGGGCTGTGTAATTAGTCTCTTCTTACACTGTCTTTATACATATAGTCGCTGTGATTGGCTGTCACTGGAAACAGACATGTATCCAGCAGCCTCTGCAGACACAACTGGAGTGCCTTGGTCCCAAGCCAGTGCCCTGTTACCATATGTTACTAATACATGGAATGGGATATTGCTGACTGGACATAGGCCTACATGCAATGTGGGATGCAATGTGGGATGGGATGTCAAAAAATTTGAAAACTAATATTTTCAGCCAGCCAAGATGAACTGAGCATACTTTAAATACAATAGACTTAATAGTAGACCAAAACATAGCAACTGAAGTATGTTAATTTGCAGCTAAATGTGATTCACTGAATGATAGATAGATATATAGATAGACAGACAGATAGATAGATATAGATGGTTATTTAACCCCTTCACGACGCTAGGACGTACAATGCCGTCCTGATTTTACAGTACCAAAAAGATTCTAGGGCGGCATAGTACGTCCAGCGATAAACAGCTCATCACAGCTCCCCGCGATGAACTGTGCTCGGATCCCACTATTATCAATACATTATTTTATAGAAAGCTATCCAAAGGAAAAATTTTTTTTTTTTAAATGAGGTTACAATTTTGTTTGGTTGGTCCATTGATTGGTCCATTGATGTTCAACTGGAACCATCCTCCAGCCTCCCACCCCTGAGGAACGAATGTGGTCCGTAAGATTTTTAATGTGGCTCCCAACCTCACTGAAAAGCCCATTTATTCACTTGTATAACCTCATGAAATGAGTAATGTCTCTTCCCCTCCTCCCTCCGACCTAAGTTTCTGCATGGTATGCATTCCCCCACATTAAACACACTGTATTGGCCAATCTCCCATCACAATCCATTTCTGTGTTTCCAAGATCCACAGAAATTCTGCTGGTTACAAATGCTTTAGAGACATAGATGACAGTCTAACTTGAAAGTAAAGGTTCAGATTATAACTATTTTATGGTTCTTGGCTTTCAACTGCAAACGTCTTTTTCCTTTACTTAATAAGCCATCAGATGTCAGTACATTTAATTGCTACGTTTATGGTTTTGGACCCATGGGTTGCTTGCAAGGTCACAATTCAGTGCAGATGTGACCCTAAGAGAACAGATGTGTTGGCTACTAGAAGGGCTTTTGTTAGATTGCATGCTGCTGACATTATACGAACAAGTGTAGTCTGTCTCTGTGGTTTTGACCTGACAAGTTATAAAACTCCTGTGCAAGATCAGACTCCAGATTGCTTCGGCAGTGTAAGACTGAGATATTTAACCTAACATCACAGTAGATCAATCCACGCTGGTTACCAGTAATAGGCTTCATTCAATCAAATAATATATATAATATATCTCTTGGTTAATACATTCTTGCAAACTCCAACAAAACTGTCTAAATTAAAAATTAATTCTCAGAAGTTTCTGCAAGACCTAGTAATTAACTTGTCAAAAGTACATTTCAGACCATTTTGTGGACTTTTATAAAGTATTGTGTATACCTGTATGTATTGTACTTGGAAGAGCTTTGTAACAACAAAAGGCATCTTGGAATGGGAAAAAACACTCTAAACATCAACACCTTAATGAGAACAAATTATGTCAGAAGAAAAAAACACTCATCACGTAAAGTACAAATACTGGACAGGTTTTATAGTCTTTAAACGATCCAATTATTTTTTTTCCTTCCTATAAAAAAACATTAGGAGCATTAATTATTTATAAATTTTGTTTTTAATAATTTATAATAGTAAACAAAAAACTGAACTGTATGCGCTTGGGTTTTTTTTTTTTCAACTAATATTAACGATATTAAAGGTATACAATTTGAATAATTACTGTGTTCAGACTGTTTTCTAACTTTTATAAGATATTATTATAGTTCTACAATAAATGTCATTCACTCACATTGCAATAATGTTTTATAGGAAATTCAGGTAGAAGTGCAAGGGACAAGATGTGAACAAACAATAAATATTATTTGGGATGGATAACCACAACCCCTGTAATAAAACGTGGACGCTGGTGGCATAGGTTTAGGTCAATCAACTCTCATGATGATGTAACACCTTATAATGGTTTAGAGATCTAAAAAATGAATCCGAATACTAACACATTTTATACATGTACAAATTGCATCCCACACAAACTGCAAATGTGGGAATGCATAGATAGCCGTTAACCAAGTTCATAATAGGAATATAATAAGAAATCTAACATTTAATATTTATACTGATCCATGAAAGGGAGATTTAGAATTGGAGACACCATTGCCCCCCCCTTGTAAATTCTTGTATATATATTTTTTTCATCTTTAATTTTTTTTAATTGAATCTCATTATTTGATACAAAAAAAGGTTCTGATCAGTATAGGCAAGGAAATGGTTTAGATACAATATAGTACATACATCAATTTCAATAGATCGTTTGCGTTACTTAATTACACTTACAATTACAGTACTCGAACAATACAAAAATCCTACTCAGTCATAAAAACACACATCCATCCCAGTCATACGTGTACTCGTGGTTAATCATCCATATCAAAGTGCGCCTCAAATAAATTCTAGAGGGGGGTGTTCTTCTTTGGCTACTACTCCTACTCCTTTAGGGGTACGTGTTAGTCCAATTCGCATTGGAAATTAAACCCTGCCACGGGGGCCCATATTTCGTTGTAAACCTTTATTCTTATTCTTATATATAAATTCTTGTATATATTTTTGATGCTTTGGACTTTAAATTGCTACTATACACTTAAGCAAGTAATTTTTCATACGTTGGTGTGTGCTGCTCCTCACTGTAATATGTATCCAATCGGCAATATGTGGGAAAAAGCTTTGTAGCTAGCACCTATTTTTATGTATTACAATGTATTAAGGTGACCTATCAATGATTGATTATAAGACCTTTTCAAATAGTTCTTTCCTGTGTACATTCTTCCTTGATTCCATTTGCAGGATTATACCAACCCATTCATTTATGTTATGTGTGATGGAAGCTGATGTGACGTTACAGCTTCAAGAAATGTAAGGGAGGTAGACAAGTTCACGTTTGGAGGATACAAAGGTATACGTTTGTATACAAGAGTCTCTGATTAATACAGGGGTGTATCTAGTACTTCCAGCAAGGGATTCTATTACTGAATTATCTGATTAGGTCACAGTGTCCACAGCTTCCTGATTGGTTAATGGAAACAAAATCATTTATGCAGGTGTAATGTAATTAGATGTGATTAGTTTGCATATACAAATTGGCTTTTCTACAATAAATAAGTTATAGTATTGTATATAGCGTAACTTAGTACTTTGCTGTTATTGCACATTTCTGAATTAAGAGTCACTTTCCTTAAATAGTGCACCTGATCCCGGAAGGACTAACCTTCATTTGAGCCTATTGAGTTATCAACAATTTGATTTTGTCTCTAGGTCAGTGAGGCATCCAGATGCTAGTTTGAGCACATAGCTGTTCAACACATAAGCATAAATCTGGAATGTATACAGACGAAAAAAAGGATATACAAGGATATACTAAAGGGTGAAAAAAGATATACTAAACAATATACAGAAGTCTCAAAATGCACTTTCCATATGACAACTGCTTAGCAGACATACCAAAAAAGATACATACATAACTGCATTGCAGTTTGATAGTAAAAAAAAAAAAAAAGTTGTGTATAAATTGATAGTTGGCTTCTTTTAAGAAATCAGAGATTGTAAAAAGAAGTATATTGCATCACAGTGGGTGTTTTTGCATCTTAAATGTGGGGTTTATGAAGCATAATGTACAATTACAGTATGTGAAAAGGTCACTGCTTTACCATGAATTCCAGTTTTGAAAATAGATGTCTGTAGAATGATCAAACACATACATTTATTTTTATTTTCTAACAACTTATTTTTACCTTTCCATTGGGGTTTTAAAGGTCATGAACTACTTTTTAGTATTTTACTGATGGAATTTAAGACACATATATCTCAATAACCACAACACAGGCTAAAATAATAACAGTGCCCTAAATAAATCTACATGAACATAAAATAAGTAAAAAGTGGAAGATTGTGAGTATTGCTTGAATTACATCATTATTGATGTATTACCCATTACATACAATATTGCATTCTTTTAGAAATATTATACATTGCATAACACTGTGATCCTTCATTTTTTTTCCTTGTATTTCTTTGTTCACCTTATATCATACATTTTCATTTATACTGTTAGTTTAAGGTCTGGAGGTCACATTGTTTCTATTGTTTTAAATATGGAACATACTGTATATCTGCTGATCTGAAATGTCACCAATTACCAGTAAAAAAAAATCATAGATTCCAGCATTCAACAACTCCCCACGTAGCATGACCTTGTCAGCACTACTACTTGTTTGTGAGCCCTGACCCATTGTTCAGCACTGAGGAACCGCTTGGCCCTTTCTAAATACATTCATAATAATAGCATAATGACAGAACTGGACTGTAAAACCTTATAACTGTACAGTCGAGTTTGAAATACGCATTGCTGTTAAATCTCGGTGGCTGTACTGAGCGGCTGACAGACAACGAAAAAATAATTGGTCAGAAAATGTGCTTTTTTTTTGCTGAGCTTTTGCTAGTCGTCCAAATCTAAGTCCCCATTGGTTTTAATGGTGTTCGGCTGAGGGAATACTCACTGTATCAATATCAAATATACTGGGATCCAAGACGTCAAAGACTACAAGAAAGCTTTCTGGGGAAACGTTTGCTCTCAAGGTATAAAGCATTTGCTAGAAACATTTTTAAGGAACACTATCACCTAATCATTGTTTATACTGCAGAGAATACAAATTATCTATAGATTGTGTTAGTATAACGGGAATAAAATGCCCCACTCAGGTAGCTCAGATTTTCTTATGGATATCACATCAATTTGGTGATCCGAATGGCACATGAATTCGGGCTCCATGAAGAAGCCTCCTTGCAAAACGCATAGACGGAAGGGGAGGAGCCACAATATCCGGAAGTGAGCAGATACCCTCTGTAAAAACACGTATTCGATGTGCTGAATTTAAGAAGTGTTTGTTCTATGTCACATTCAACTCTGCATTATTTGTGGTGCTGTATTAGAGGGGGTACATCGCTGGAGTGGTTGCTGCACCTCAATATGTTTATACTGCTTAGAGTGCCATATTCATAACTTGTTCACATGAATTCCAGTCAAAAGCTGGGATAGGGAGGCTTCTGATTGGCCTACCGAATCAGCCAATCACATACCTCCTTCATTTCAAATGGAATGCCTGCTCTATCATTCTACATACATCCTCCGCTGAGGACGGATGTATAGAGATAGAGTGTGCATTTAAATTTTGTTTGCTGGTGCAATTTTTGTTTTGTTTTTTAAGTTATCGGTGATATCTAACTAATATCTTTTTTTTTGGATGGCCCCTTTTCCATGGGCAATAGATGAGGACTTGAAGCCATCATGGTTCTTTGCTGGACATTCGGAAAAAGGTATATTTTTATTCACAGGGCATGCTTTGTGTGTCAGGGGTATGGGCATCAATGTGGGAGCTTGCTAGCCCTGCGGGGGACTTATGTATTTTACGGGCTAGCAAGGGAGCCTGCTAGCCAAGGGGCAGGGTGATTAGCACTTACTGTATATATTATGCTAGCACGGGAGATTATATATACTTTTTATTTTTATTACAGGGTTCCCATACTGATTAGGGCAAATCCACGGGATTCCTAGTGCAGAATCCCCCAAACCAAATATAAGTAAAAATATTTTTCATAAAATTTCAAAATTTGGCTACTTTAAATGATCCAGTCCCAGACACCCTATGTCATGATGGGGTTAAGACAGATATTTATATATATATATATATATTTTTCTATTTTCACAGTACAAATAAACAATCTGCAGCAGACGGGACTGATTGAAAAGTGTGATTTATTATACAGAACCTTCCCTTCTGTAAGTACACTCCAGTCACCCTATATGTTAAAAAAAAAACAACAACACATACATTGTTATATAACCAAAACTTACTATAATCACTGAAGGGCTAATGAAGCAAAACACACGTGTGTTAAAGGGGCCCATGTAAAAATAACAACGAATACTGCTCTAGACAAAAGTCTAGAACTTCCAGACTGCTCCTGCTCTGTTTGTGCAACTCAGGATGTAGAAAAAGGTGCAATCTGTGTTATAAATATGTTCACTATGATTGCACCTTTATTTATATTCCACTTTTCGATGCACCTGTTGCTGCTCTGTATAGCAAAAACCCCAATTGCTTTCTGTAGTGATTTACTTATATATTCCTGAAATCTGTTCTAAAATGCAATCATTGCATTGGTTTCCATGGTGATAGCATCATTTTTTGAACTCACCTGCAGTGTGTTCCCCGACTCTTCCAAAGCTAAAAAAGCAAAACCTAAGGGGCGCGCTGATTATATCATTATCAGCTAGGGTCATTTTTTATTTAAATTAACAATTTCTCTCTCAAGTGCTCATTTTACACAACTGGCACTGCTACAGGAACAGAACTTTTGGCATTTGAAACAGATTCGGGGGGGGGGGGGGGGGTGAAATGGCAAGGTGATGAAATGTGTCATTTTCCAGGATTTGAGCATATGGCTCAACCCTCCTCCACTCCCCTGAAATAATGGATACAAGTTAACTAGGAAGTGGCAGTGTAGACTTTTAATTGAGATCATATCCTATGCAAGCATGTGATTACCTTTGTTTGTTTGTCATGGTGTGATGCAATTGTGAGTAACAGCAGTGTTTCAAAGTATCTTATAATATTACTCATCTCAGATAACATACATGCAGTAAGTATGACCAACTCGTGGGATCATTTTTCAGCAGAAGGCTTGGAAGGTAATTTTGGTAGCCCTCGTCAATAAATCTAACCTGTAGAGAAAAAGTCATGCCAAGCCTAGCTGAGTTAAATGTGCCCACAAATCATGCAGGCAGTTGCATAGTAAAAAGTAGGGGGGGTGGCAAATGTTAGTTCATAAAGTGTTTGGAATACATGAAGAACAATTCATTGTGGGGTAACAGTGATGGAATAACCCCTCCACCTAAAATTCAATGGCTAGCAGAGTCATTATCAAATGTTTGGTGTGTGTAGATTTGTGTTTAGCACATAACTTACACAATAACTGTGCTACTTCCACTGCAAGGGATTCTGGGTAGGCATATACAAACCCGGTCAGCAATGATCACCTTTTGCCTCTTTATCCAATTTTTAACTTGGACCCCTTTGGCGTATATATGCATGCTGGTGCCACCATCAGGGGGTGACAGATACATCAGTCAATGGCCCGTTGGGACCAGGGGGCCTGCTTGAGCCTGGACTTCTTTTTTTTTTTTTTTTTTTTTAAATCCTGCATCTCCTGCAAAGGCACTAGCCGGGGAGATCAAAAGATCTTCCCTCACCAGAATTTCTGTAGCGAGCAGTCAGCTGGATGTCATTCCCATGCTGACTCTCGCACTCCTCGTGCTGCTCTGGAGATCAGAGAGTCAGGGGTCACATGACCTGCCACGCTCATACTTCAGAACAGCACGGGCTGCGTGAGAGGCAGCATGGGAATGTTTGTGCTGCTGCACAGAACAAACAGGCTCTGAAATTTCTGATGGCAGCCCTGATGCACGCTGCACAATGACAGAATTAAACACAGCTTAGGCCAGAGGTGCAAACGCCAGATAACAACTCATAGACATATGTTTTGTCCTTAATGGGACTCATCAACAAGAGGTTTGGTTTAGTGGCTTACGACAGGGAGCAGTATAAATCTACACACACCAAACAAGGAATGGTAAATGTTCGAAGTAAGGGAAAATGGGGTCATGTATAAAAACTCCTGCACTGCAAAGTATCGGGAGATGTATAAAAAAGACGCAATTGTTGTTTGTTATGTATAACGGCGATTGTGTCTTTTTATAAATTCCGACAGTGCGGGAAAGCAACTTCCGCCAAACAGTGTTTGCCAAAGATTCCCGACATTAATCGGGCACTTTTCAGTGGCTGGTTATTTTTTTTACAGGGGCTGCGCCAGTACCAAAAATTACGCAACCTGTTGATGCAATGCAGACTCACGAAATGTGGCAGGAGTCTGCTTTATACCTAGGCGCACACACAGCATTATTATTTGGTGCAATCTGCGTCTGCGCCGCATTTATACATGACCTCCCCCCAAATGTGTTTTAACTGTGTCTAAGGTTGCCACCTTTTCCTAAATAAATACCTGACATGCAATTGCCTCCAAGGCAATTCTGCCAACTTTTGGCCGGGGAGCAAAAACAATTTAGTGGCCCAGGTTGCAATTTTATCAGCCCATCGGTTATCATGAGATAGACACAGCAAGACATTCAAGACAGATATACTGACAGATAAGGTACAGAGATTGATAGACAGATATACTGACAGATAAGGTGCAGAGACTGATAGACAGATATACTGACAGATAAGGTACAGAGATTGATAGACAGATATACTGACAGATAAGGTACAGAGATTGATAGACAGATATACTGACAGATAAGGTACTGAGATTGATAGACAGATATACTGACAGATAAGGTACAGAGAGTGATAGACAGATAGATATCCTGACAGATAAGGTTCAGAGATTGATAGACAGATATACTGACAGATAAGGTACAGAGATTGATAGACAGATATACTGACAGATAAGGTACAGAGATTGATAGACAGATATACTGACAGATAAGGTACAGAGATTGATAGACAGATATACTGACAGATAAGGTGCAGAGACTGATAGACAGATATACTGACAGATAAGGTACAGAGACTGATAGACAGATATACTGAGAGATAAGGTACAGAGATTGATAGACAGATATACTGACAGATAAGGTACTGAGATTGATAGACAGATATACTGACAGATAAGGTACAGAGAGTGATAGACAGATAGATATCCTGACAGATAAGGTTCAGAGATTGATAGACAGATATACTGACAGATAAGGTACAGAGATTGATAGACAGATATACTGACAGATAAGGTACAGAGATTGATAGACAGATATACTGACAGATAAGGTACAGAGATTGATAGACAGATATACTGACAGATAAGGTACAGAGATTGATAGACAGATATACTGACAGATAAGGTACAGAGATTGATAGACAGATATACTGACAGATAAGGTGCAGAGATTGATAGACAGATATACTGACAGATAAGGTTCAGAGATTGATAGACAGATATACTGACAGATAAGGTACAGAGATTGATAGACAGATATACTGACAGATAAGGTACAGAGATTGATAGACAGATATACTGACAGATAAGGTACTGAGATTGATAGATAGATATACTGACAGATAAGATACAGAGATTGATAGACAGATATACTGACAGATAAGGTACAGAGATTGATAGACAGATATACTGACAGATAAGGTACAGAGATTGATAGACAGATATACTGACAGATAAGGTACAGAGATTGATAGACAGATATACTGACAGATAAGGTACAGAGATTGATAGACAGATATACTGACAGATAAGGTGCAGAGATTGATAGACAGATATACTGACAGATAAGGTACAGAGACTGATAGACAGATATACTGACAGATAAGGTACAGAGATTGATAGACAGATATACTGACAGATAAGGTGCAGAGATTGATAGACAGATATACTGACAGATAAGGTACAGAGATTGATAGACAGATATACTGACAGATAAGGTACGGAGATTGATAGATAGATATACTGACAAATAAAGTACGGAGATTGATAGACAGATATACTGACAGATAAGGTGCAGAGATTGATAGACAGATATACTGACAGATAAGGTACAGAGATTGATAGACAGATATACTGACAGATAAGGTACAGAGATTGATAGATAGATATACTGACACACACATCCTGCTCCGCCCCCTCGTACTTTAGTCTTGGAGAGGCGGGTGTCACGTGACATCCTGCCAGACACAAGACGGTCTGTACCTGTGTGACAGGCATGGACCAGGCTGAAGCAGAATCCCCCCCTCCCACGGGATAGAGGTTCTTTCCCCTCCCCTTAAAAAAATAATTAAAAACTGAGAGCTTGTGTGTGTGTGTGTGTGTGTATGTGGCTGACTGTTTGTATGTATCTGTGTGTGTGTGTGTGCATGTGTATAGGTATGTGACTGAGTGTGTCCCTGATGGATATGTATGTGACTGACTGTGTGTCTGTGTGTTTTTGTATGTGACTGACTGTGTGTCTGTGTGTGTGTGTATATATGTGACTGACTGTGTGTGTGTGTGTGTGTGTGTACGTATGTGGCTGACTGTGTGTGTGTGTGTATGTATGTGGCTGACTGTGTGTCTGTATGTGCATGTATGTGGCTGACTGTGTGAATGTGTATGTATGTGACTGACTGTGTGTGTGTGTGTGTGTGTGTGTGTATATATATATAGTTGCGTGAATGTGCTGTTGTGTGTCTCCTAGATTTTTTAGCTGGCTCCTAAATGAAATTTGTCAAGCCCTGGTTTAGCATACACATACACATTATTTTTATGTGTTGATTCCCATGTTGGTTGGTGTATGGGTTTGTCAATCTGCTGCACACAGCCAGTAGCTGGGGAGGAACTAAGCATCATCTTTAAGCATGTTAAACTCGGACACACCAAGCTTTGCTGAAGAAGAAGTCTAGATTAGAATCCCACAAAACTGTTGTACCATCCATTAGAATGGCTGTGATGTTTGTGTTTAGTTGTAATTTTCCTCTCTCATTTATTGTACCCACACCTACTATATACTGTTTTGATTGCCATATAAATTTCTCATTTGCATTATATCATATAATTTGCTATAAAAAATGGTAAAAAGACAATTTGTATAGAAAGTTAGTTGTATAAATATTAGATAGTTTCTAATATTTGTCCCAAGTTGAGAAATTTACTATATTACACGTTTTTCCATTTTTTTTCTAGTTATAGAGCAATAACTTAAAATAATGTTTTTGTCTCCTAACCCTTTTCTATTACAGTGCCTTTTTGAACCCAGACCGAATAATCATTCTAACCTTAACCCTAAATCTAACCCTAACTCTAGCACTAGCCCTAATTCCAACTCTAATCCATCTGTAACCATAATTGCAAACCTAATTTAGAGCTAGAGTTAGTTTGGGCTTTATTTTTGCCTACAATGTTGCTGAAAGCCTCTAGAGACAGTCTAGCAACAGCAACTTTGTCCAATACTCTTGCCGCCTATAGGGGCAGCGGCACATCCAATATAGCATCCACGTTCACTGGAGTGAACGTGGTACCCTGGAGGGCAAACTTTTGGTGTTGCTTGATGACTCGATATCGACGGCTTAAATGACTATTGAATGTTGTTCCCTTTCTTTGTCTGATTAAAAGTTATGAGGGAGGTGTAGTGCCTCTAATATTTGTAGTTACAGCTAAATGCATGTACATATGCAATATACACTGTCCATTAGTTAGCTTTCTTATATATTGTGCAGTTCACTAGACAAATGTTATACTGTTTTGGTGTTAGTGCCATACTTAGACTAACATGGAAAAACAGAAGTAAAAGTTAGCAAGTAAAATCATGGTTATATTAGACTGCAAACAAACAAAGTGCCCCTAATCTCCTTATTCCATGCAGCTGAATGCAGCCCAAGTGTTCATTATTCTGCAGGAAAATAAGTTATTCTCAAAACTACCCCCTCTCCGATATTAATTACAGACTCTTTTCATTTTCACCATACCTTCCACTTCCCTCCATTTATGGTAATAATTATCCTGTAGACAAATGCAGAGTGCCACCTCAGATGTATGAGTGCCACCCGTGGCATCCCTCCCATATGTTTGCCATCACTGACCTATGTCATTGTAGTAATCTGGTTCTTATAGACTAAGTGTGACAAGCTGATGAAATGGCTCTGTGCTTTTTTGCTCCTACTGTGGAATATGCTGCTTTCTAGGGGCCTCAGATTCAATTTCCAGTAGGATTAAGGCAGGGAGATAGAAGAAGTACCATTAATTTTTGTAGCATTTCCAGAAAGTACGTTCAAATCAGAGCATATCTTATTTTCCGATTAAATATTTTTATTATTAATGTGATGCCATAATAAACTAGGGTTAAAATCCGTCCTGTTTTCCCCGAAACCCCTCCTCCTCGGGATACGGGTAGCAGCGTCTTAAAAGACTAACACCACCAAGAGGCTGTCAGGGGAATAAAGCTTCTCCGTCGGAAGATGCCTGGGAAAAATGGGTTCAAACTTTTGGATGTGCTAGCTAAGTTCTACTCAATTGTCATCCTGTAGTAAAAGTAACTAGAGCTCTATGGATAGAAGTTAGTAAATCGATATACACTATAATAACCCCAAAGGAGGGAAAACAACAAAGGAGTGATGGAAAGGAGAATAGAAAAAAAATTGCGTGGTTTATAAGTATTGTTTGTTTGTTTTTTGTTTCTTTTAATGTTTTCTGTTGTCGGCACATCCGCCTCAAAACAGACAGGCTACATTGCTAAATTATAAAATGTAAAGAGACTCAGACGTGATCATGTTAAAGAAAAAGAAAAGTTATTGACATTTTGTGATATTGTAATAAAGGTAAAAAAAAATTTTTTAAAAAGATGAACACCGCTCCCTGCAAACCTGCAAAGGTGCTGCCTAGGGAGATCAAAAAGATCTCTCCTCACCAGACCTCTGTGAGGATGGATGGCAGCCAATGGGTGCTGGGGATCCTGTGACTACAACCCTTTTTGATTCAAAAGAAGGCTAAAAAAAAACCTATGTAAGCTATTTTGCCACCGAGGGCAAGTCCTATGAGTGCAGTGGGTATTTGGGAAAAGATCTGTGAGCGCGATACTTGCTTAGGGCAAGTCCTATGAGAGCAATGGGTGCTTGGGGAAATATCTGTGAACACAATACTAGCTTAGGGCAAGTCCTGTGAGTGAAATGGGTGCTTGGGGAAAGATCTGTGAGCGCAATACTTGCTTAGGGCAAGTCCTGTGAGGGAAACGGGTGCTAAGGCAAACCTTGTGAGTGCAATAGGTGCTGGACGCAAGTCCTGTGAGTGCAATAGATGCTGGACGCAAGTCCTGTGAGTGCAATATGTACTGGGGCAAGTCCTGTAAATATAATGGGTGCTGGGAGCAAAATTAGATTTTAATAAATCCCCTAATACAATCTACATGTTAAACAGTGGTTTTGATAGATCAATAACTGTAGGAGTGATCCTTGGCCACAAAATGCTTCAGGACTTATAAAGCCAGATTTATAGCACAATGCACTCTGCTGTGCATAGTACTTCTAGTTTTCCCCATTATTAACACTTTTGACAAACATTCATAGTCTGTAATCTAATTTTACTTATAATAGTAAAAAAAATTATTTATATGAAATAGCAGTTACGCTACTAGCATTCATATAGTTTACATAAAAAGACTGTATCACCTAAACATGTTTTTTACTGTGCATGTAGAGCATAACAATTGATTGAAAATGGTCTAAATATTGTATTGGTAAAATTGCAAACTAATGCCTAAATTGGCATAAATAGGTTTAAAATGGGTGTGTGGAGTCTCAAGTTTATGACATCACCTGTGGCCTGATATACAAATTACACATTTCCCATTGAAAAGCAGTTCATTTGCATACTATGCCACATGTGATGTCATAAACAGGAGGCTCCACACATTTAAAACACATTTTTCTCCTAATTTAGGCATTTCCTTTCAGTTTTGCTAATACAATGTATAGATCATTTTCAATCATTTTTTATTCTCCACATTCACAGAAAAAAAAAAGTGTTCAGGTGATACAGTCCCTTTAAGTCTAGAACCTACCATTTTTAAAAAAAAATGTTCTTAAAATGCACATATTCACTAGTTTGTGAGTTTTATCTTTCAGATGGTGGAACAAGCTTGAAAAAGACTATCCCAGCTTGTTATTTTTCTAATTTTCTCTACTTTTTTAATGACCACATTTGCATACCTTTTGCCTATTTTAGCATGGATGAAAATAATAATAATCAGGCCCTACCTTGCAAAAGAGCGAAACTCTTAACATGGGCACCGGTGACTTCCTTCACATGTGCATATACGCATGCAAACGCATGTTTCTTTGTTCGATTATAGTGGTGCACATTCCCATAATGCCTTGCACATGACTGACAATAGCTGCTTTGGTTCATTTAGAACAGCATTTCGTTGATAGACTTGCTAGCAATACACATCCTAAGGTGTTATTCATTTTACTTTAATCAAGGTTTTTAGGCATAACCCACACTCTTGTGTTTTTTGTTCCATGTTTTGAAAGCATCTTAAGTAAAGATTCAGACCAAGTTGCTTACTCTTTAATATTATTATTTTCCATTTCTCTGTGATGGCCATATTCAGATCGCTCTATCACAACATATAAGGATCTATTAAAAAGTGAAGCTGTGGTGAACTGATAAGTTAAAGGGACTGTATCACCCAAACATTGTTTTCACTGTGTATGTAGAGCACAACAATGGTAAATGTGTCATTTGCATACCGTGCCACAGGTGATGTCATTAACAAGGGACGCCACAAACACATTTTTCTCCTAATTTAGGCTATTTCTTGCAATTTTGCTAATACAATAAATGGATCATTTTCAATCCTTTCGTATGCTCTACCTGCACAGTAAAAACAATGTTCAGGTGATACAGTCCCTTTAACAGCAAAAAAATGGCATTAATAGCTGAGTGGGAAGGATAGGCAAGTAATAAAATGTGGGAAAACTCACATATCAATGCATGGTTTTTACAGTTTGCTTCAGTTCATTCGTCAATTCACCACTGTTTCATCTTTACTGTTTAGACCCCATAGTTGGTGTGCTTCCCACTTTAAAGTGAGATAATGTTGATTTTGCATGACACTAATTTCAATGTTCACCTGGGTACAAAGTTAATGCATATTACTTGTGCATGCGTAATATATTCCTGTTTGCTTCACACTCACACTTTAAAAAATAATAATAATTAAAAAAGGGTTTAACAAGGAAGAGTAAATACAGATATGCTCTGGTTTCCAAGAACATCCAGGGTCTATTACTATTATCCAATATCCAGGGTTTGTTACTATTACCCAATATCCAGGGTTTGTTACTATTACCCAATATCCAGGGTTTGTTACTATTACCCAATATCCAGGGTTTGTTACTATTACCCAATATCCAGGGTTTGTTACTATTACCCAATATCCAGGGTTTGTTACTATTACCCAATATCCAGGGTTTGTTACTATTACCCAATATCCAGGGTCTGTTACTATTACCCAATATCCAGGGTTTGTTACTATTACCCAATAACCAGGGTTTGTTACTATTACCCAATATCCAGGGTTTGTTACTATTACCCAATATCCAGGGTTTGTTACTAATACCCAATATCCAGGGTTTGTTACTATTACCCAATATCCAGGGTTTGTTACTATTACCCAATATCCAGGGTCTGTTACTATTACCCAATATCCAGGGTCTGTTACTATTACCCAATATCCAGGGTTTGTTACTTTTTTACTATCACCCAGTTTAATGGTACGCATCTTCTCTGACTCAGAATAAAGGATAATGAAGAGGTGATTTACCCCTACCAGAGAGGGGGATTGAACAGAATTGATAGATGGTGCATTTACCCAAATGAGCGACCTCACCAGCTATATGATATAGGTTACAGTAAATTATTTCTTACAATTCTTAGTAAACATTTTAGGTTTAACTGATTTTGATGGAGTAAACTGGACAATAAAATGTATCTGCCATAATTGCAGTTAATCATACTTTGTTTGTTGTAAGTGCTGTAGCAAGCAGAGACATTCAACATTAACTTCTCTGTAACTGCAAGTTTCCCTCCACATACATTACTTGCAAACAATCAAAACATCCATGTCTATTCTGCACTGTCACACAACTAGTACAGTAATATGTGACAATACCGTATAGACAAATAACAGCATTATGGCGCTGTGCACATTACAGAATCACTTATTAAACCTGTTCCATATTATATTATGTGAATTATGTAAACACACAACAATTGTAACTGTGAATAAAACCAATTGATTTATCTGTCCATTCTTTTTAAAAACTCATACATATTTATTTGCTCTTCAAGATAGCCTTAGACATCTTTTTATTGGAAGGCTTATACAGGTATGCATTATATATTGTAATGTAGTCTACAGAAATAACCCTTCAATACTCTAGTTTATCACATTTTTTATACATTGTATTAGCTTGAGCTGTGTTACATTACATTAATAAGAAACATAGAATACATTAGCTAATAAATAAAACATTCTAGTTTTATTTAGCCCATGTTTCTACCTGCCTTACACATATCATCACTTACTCTAATGCTTCAGCTCCTTCATTGTATTAAACCGCTTCTTCTGGAAGGCTATTCCAGGCATCCACCATGCTTTCAGTAAAGTAGTATTTTATTGTTACTTTTAATCTCTGACTCTTTGAGACACTCTCCATTTGTCCTTGTAATTTTTCTACTATCTCAGGTATACTCTCCACCATGACGGTCCTCCATTAACACGTGATTTATATTTTAATATAATTGTTATACATATTTAAAAAAAACACTGTCTCTCTCATCTTGTCTTCAAGCTATACATATTAAGATACTTTTGCCTCTTCTGATATTTTTTTGATCTTGTAAACCATGTATCATTTCAGTAGTCCTTCTCTGGACTCTCTCCAAAATAGCTATACATTTATATAACGCCAACAATTTATGATGCGCTTGTCAGAGGGTTTAACTGGTGTTACAAACCCAATTAGACAACCTGAAACAGACCTCAAAACAGAGCTAATAAAGGACAGAAAAGATTTAAAGTATTAAAGAAGGGGTCAGATGTATAGGTATAATCAGCGGATTGTAAGGGGGAGGTTTAGGTGAATGAGCTGTAAACCTCTGTTAAATAGTAACATATTTATAATACTTTTTTTTTAGTTTCTGAATATATGTTTAAGGTTTGAGAATAACTTGCTGGAAATTCAAGTGGTAACAGATGTAACTTTTATTAGAAATTGTACAGTTTCACTAGAAACAAATAAATTCCAATTTCTATCCTTCCAATACAATACACATTCCATAGCTATGAGCTCGTTTCACCTGAACAAACATTTTCATTGGAAATACAAAGCACTAAAGTTAATTAGCAGGACAGATTCCTTGGAACATGACCCAACGCTTTTCAAATTCACCTTTTCCGCTCAAATGAATGAACACATAAAATATACCAGAGAAAGTGCGTTCTGCACATGTACCATTAGATTTTTTTTTTTTTTTTTTTTTAAACGGTTACTTTTAATATGTATAATGTGTTTTATTAATTAATTTTTTGGAGATATTTTTATTTTAAATACAATGCTGCCAAATTTGCAGTGTAGTGCTTATTTGTACGCAGCAAAGAGTCATTTCTTTGATTTCAGGTTTGGCAAATGTTTAACAAATTTTCAATTAACTTTTTAAAAGAAGTATATAAAAAGTTAAGCTTTTAAAACACACATGCGATATTGTTTGAGGATGTATTGCAACTAAACTATAACATAGGTAATGATATCTATGTATTTTTTAATAATTAAATCAGTATTTGTTTATTTACCTGTACTAATCATTTCTAGGGAATACAATTTCTTATATTTTTAGATTAAATTAAATATAAAAAAAACAAATCATATTTTCCCACAATTATGATCATCCACCAGTAATGCAACATGCATTAGGCCAACATTGTGTTTACTTATGTAACTATATCTATAGGTGTCAAACCCAGTGACCACAAACCAACCAACAGCACAGCACAAGTCATTGTACTTGTAAGTCAAGTATAAGTACCACTGAGAAGGGATGTTGGCACAGCATGGATGCCCCAAATATAAAATTAAAAGAAAAGTAAAAAAATATATATATTTCTATTAAAAATAAATATAACACATAAACAGAATTTGCTTATCTCATTTTATATAACTGTTGGTATGATACAAATGCCTACTTTATATTGTGTGGGGGATGTAGGTTGGTGAAATTGGGGCATTTCCTAAATATGCACTTTTTCACACTACCAATCAAATACACCTACATTTTTTTTTTTAATGGATTGAATATTACACCTTCTACTCAATCAGTGCTATGCTATATATCCTCCTTCACACTTTTGGAGAAAAATTCCCCTGATCCAAACAGTTGACATTCTACAGCTGTGCATTCACATACATGACAAGGTGGTGGTGACAGGAACAAGTTTGGAGATACAGGTGCTTTTAAGACAAGACTTGAAGCCAGTTCACACACTTTTCAACACTCTAAAAAGTAAGTTTTAGCTGCACTTTGAACATGATTTTTATTAATGATATCTTAGCGAATTTGTATTCTAATTTATGCTGTTCCTCACTTTTAATCTTTTATACAACAATGAAATCCTGCTCAAATTCAATAAATAAAAAAACATAGCATTTCTGGAGCAAGTACCTTGGCACATAAAATATTCCATTTAAAAAATGAATCTAAAATTAAGAAAATTGCATAGGAAAAATAGACTTTTGTTTGTTATTAACACAATGTTACTAATCTTTTTTTTTTTTTTTTTTTTAAAGCCTTAATTTTGTGGTGTTTTGCTTTTAATTCAATTTTAATACCTCTTTTCAAAAACCAAAAACATACAGGATTTTTTTTCTCACTCCAATATTTAATATTGATTTTAGAATAAAAAATGTTTTTTTGTTGTTGTTGTTTTTTTAAATGTCAAATTTCTGGCATACAATATATAAGCAAGTATCGATTTCCACTGCTTTGGCTACAGATTATTTCCATACAACCCAAACTAAAATCCTCTGTGGTTTAATGTTGTAATCACAGTCAGTCGAATGTTCACTTAACCCTTTGACTGGCAAAGGGATTTAAAGTGTATTACATAGCAAAGCAATGTGTTTCTCTCTCCAACCCCCATAGGGTTATAGGTATAGAAACAGATTGAAGCTTATAGATTGCCATTAATTACAGAAGAGATACAGTGGTGAAGCATTGTAAAGAATGCAGGTTGAAAACAATCACTCATTTTACTCTACCGAAAGGTTGGAAAGACTTACCTCTGTACGAGACTGCAGCCTCTTGTTCATCTCATATATTCGATACTCTGGTTGCACCATGTATGGAGAGTGTTTCCTATAGAAAGGGCCAAAGGGAGAAGAATAGAAAGGGTCATGGGGTGTGCTGGACATCTTCTTGCCTGCTTCCAGAGAATCAAGCTGTACAGGGTAACATCAACATCCATACAGAGCACATGGGCTGTGCATTCTCTCCAGCATAAACTGGCAGCATGCAAACACTGATCACACTGCCTGAGAAATGCTCTGTGAGCCCTCTATAGAGAGAGCGAGAGAGAGAGAGAGAGAGAGAAAGAGAGAGAGCACGAGTGAGCGAGTGAAGCTGAATAGCTTCAGGCAACACTGCTTGTTTTTAAAGAAGCAGTACGAGCAGGGGTCACTTCCTGTCCACACAGTGGGCTGCTACACATCCTAGATTGACAGACTTCAGGGTTTGGTTTGAATTTTTCATTTAAGACAGAATTCCATAGGAGATTAGTCAATGCATATGATTTTTTTTAATGCCACATCCCCCCCCCCCCCCCCCCCCCTCATGAATTACATTTAATTTTCTGTAGCCATCTATGTATCTGAACACATAACAACACAGTGGTTACATTTGCACATCTTATATTTAGAACTTTGGTGTAACACTTTCTTTATATACACACAACTGAAACACAAATTACTCATTTTTTTCTTCTACATGTGAAGTTTAAGATAACAAACCACTGTGTCATTTGTATTCAGACTATGAAGTTGTATACTATGTTTTTGTTTGTGTAAAGTTTGAGTGACTATTTCAGAGAGATTAAGATATATATATATATATATATACTGTTTTAGGGAAAGAGTGGCAGATAATCAGGTCAGAATTGGTACTATTTGGGGGTAAACACAGTAAGAAAAACATTCAAAAGGCAATCTTTGGGGTATGAAGAAGTTTATTATAACAACACATAATGATAAACTTTTCGGTAAGCTATGGTATGGGAAAATATTCTTACCTGCTGTCATAATCTGTATTTTGTTATATATAAAAAGCACTATAAATATATATAGGTTTCGTAAAATGCCTAGAAATGCAGTGCAAACCACACATTCTGTGCAATAGGACACAATGCCTGAAGCATACAAAGGTGTGAAAGTAAATAAATACAACAAATGAATACAGACATCATAAGCAATTAACTACAGTTTACCCACAAGATGAAAATAACTCGTAACCCTACCCCTCTTGCAACATACCTCTGTTTAATACAAGCAAGATTAAAAAATAAGACCAAGTATTTCAGACAAGGTTGGGGCATAATGAAGTCATTAAGGGTAAATAATACTGACGATCATGGAATAGCTGAAATAGAAATATATATACAATATATAGTAAATTACTGACTAGTGAAAATCAAGTTACTTTGCATCGCAATGCATTGCTCCTGATCTGTCCACTTTGAGGTAAGGCACCTTTGTCTGATAAGCATTCTCCCATAACTTGCCTGAGGATCTTTGTTTACAAATAAGAGAGAGGGGAAACTAACTCTAACTTTAGTTTCCGGTCTGCCAACAATGTTTTCCCTTTTATGCAGACCCTCACATGAGGTGGCACATTTTTGGAATTTTACTGGAAAATTGTATCAACTCTTTAGAATGTGATGCATTGACTGGTGGACATCTGATCATTTACTGTGTGCTATCAATATAGGTGAAACCGACACTTTCCAGTAGACATAATACAGTCCATAATAAAACATTTCATTTTAATTCTGGTACCTTCTTTGTTTTATATGTCTCATGTATACCAGTCACATCAGTTCTGTGCTGCATTAATCTGGCTCTTATGCTAGGTAAAAAAAAAGTCATTGGTGTCTTCTATTAGTGAGCTAGATCTTGTATGACTTTTGTTCCAATAAGTTTATAGTGTGCACATTGAAGGCCATTGCATCCCCTCTAACCCCGGCATATTAAAATCCCTACTAAATAATGATATCTCTGATTTTAAGAAACTTTTCACCATAGATTTTACCCATTGAGCTTAGAAATAAAACTAATGCAGGACCAAACATTAAACACCTACTGTTTCTATTTCATGAACTTGTTAGTAAACAAGTTAAACAGAGAGAATGAATAACCAGTCAGGAAATGTAAGACAAGTCCATGTTGGAAAATAGTAAGGAATGATAGTCTATATATTGGGACATAATGGGATTCCATCAGATAAATGTTTACACATGTGAATTTATAGAATATAAAAATGAACTGATCTATACATTTTGTCAGCAGAGGTGCACGAAAATGCATAAACTAATAGAAAAATGTGTTTAAAATGTGTCACTTATGACACCTGTTTATGACATCATATTGGGTCTATTCACTACAATTCGAGAATATCTTGAGGTCGACTTTGGATGTTGACTTTCATTTTGAGACTAAGTCAAATTTGGATGCCTGTTTCCCGGGGCTGAATTCTCCAAAACCGAATATGCCCAAAAATTGGCTCTATTAATTAGTTGATTTGTACACTTTTTTTCAATCTGGCGCCATTTTGTGCCAGATATGTCTATATTGGGACCCTTTCAATTATCTTCAGATTTATTAGCTCCAAATAAGGGTCAATAAATAAAAATACAAAATATTTTTAGCCAAAACATTTCGAAACACAAAAATGTCACTTTCCCACCCCTTAAAGAGTAACATGTTTTATTTGTTTGAAAAGGGGCAGAATACAAAAACAGATAACAGAGGATAAATTAACATGTATTATAAGAAATTGCTTCAATAATGGGACTTGCAACAAAGACTTTTTAGCATTAAACGTGTCTCAACACACAATTAGCCCCATGAGAAATAGTGGCTTGCCGGGACAGTCACTACAAACATGTCCCTTGAGGACACGTGACAGTCTTGGCATATAACGCTTAAACGACCGTGGATAAAATGGCACTGCTGGATGAGGCAGTCCAGCAAGAGATGATTAGGCTCCCTCCAGCACAGTGACCACAAACAGTTAACAGGTGGGGTGATAGAACAGTGGCCTCATATCCCATAGTATTTAATTCATATTTGTTATTCCAGAACAGTCAATAACATGATGTATCAAGTAGTAGTATAACTGCACCTACTCTTAACAAATGATAATATTGCTACAGTTATTAATATGTTACATAAATGTGTTATGAAAATCACTAATACGTGTATTTATTATTACACCTTTATTTCTTGCAACGAACAGTTGTAATTAGCTGCCTTCCAGCTTTCCTATTTTTAAATACGATGTAAAAGTAAAGCATCCATGCAAATGTATTACAAAATGTTACATTCAAAAATATATTTTTTACGGATATTGTAAAATAACACAATGTTAAATAGAAGTAACATTTCATTTTTTTCCCCCTAGAAACTACATTATATCAATAGCTGTTCTGGAGTGAATTTGAAGGGCTAATTAGACCTCATTCCATATTAAATATGGAGTTTTCAGCACTACAGACTGATTTGTGTGTCCACTGGATATTAAGTAGGATCCTACCTAAAGAGAGTGAGCCATGAGGAAGCTTAATTAGCCTTGGGGCCTATTCATACAACCAAAAACTATCGCTCTTGTTATGTTTGTAGATTTGGTGCCACTGAGAATTATCAAAAAATATCATGAAAATGATGTTAAATTACTAGAGCAGATTTCTACACAATATGAGGTACAGTTAGATCAAGTGTTGTACAGGATAACAATCTTGTGATGTGTTTAAATTGTTGTCAATTTGTTAAGGACTAGCAGCAGTCCTCCCTGAGTGCTCCCTTGCCTCAGACAGGGGAAGAGCCGCACATAGGAAAAGTAATGTCACCTTTTAAGACAGTTGCTCTTTCAGACCCTCAGATTTTGGATTTCTGAATGTATATTCTAAATGTCTTCACTTTCCCAGTTTCCTGTTCCTATTTCATTACATAATTACATTTCTTATGTTGTTTTGTGTCTTCACTTTGTATCAGCATTGTCACATATTTTACATTTCGGTTAATTAGTTCACCTGATGCGTCAATCATACATTGGAAACTGGCGGTTTCAGAATCCCCTTCATTTCAATAGAATAAGACAATAACGAAGGGAACATTTTAAACACATTTTGTATATATATATATATAAAATTGAGAAAAGAGTGTGTGCTGACCTAAACAAGCATTTATTATAAGGTGCTTACTGAGACCTGTGTACAAACAATACATAAATCAGAGCTCTCATATCTTATAAAGCTATAGTTTTTATAGTCTGCTTAAAAACTCCTAATATTGGAGATTTAGTCACATTTAGGGCCAAATTTATCAAGGCAAAACACGTGCTATTCGAAAAACAAAGTGCTAAATTTGGAGCAAACTGCCATAACTTTCCATTGGTTTCCATGGTTACTACTACTATTTTAGCACTTTTTCTGGAAATACCACTTTTTCTGTCTTGATATATACGGCCCTATATGGCCATATATTTCTTAGCCGGTATACATATTAAGTATATATATATATATATATATAATGTTATATAGTAATACTTTTCTACACCTAGCAATTTGGCACATAATAAGTTATGGTTAATCACACATGTACATGTCTAGATGTAAATACTCATACTCTGGTAGGATGGAAACAGGCGCTGCTTTCTGCCTTGCATTCGACATGGGAACACATTGGCCTATTATTGTAAACAATATGGGTATTTTAGAACAGATAGGGGGTTATAAAGACGGTGCATGTGGAGAAAGTGCCTAATGCTGTTGCTATCTCTGTGTCTTAAGACTTAAGACAGGTATCAAGTTTCAGTGCCACCTGGCCTGATCTCAGACTTCCAGGTGAATCCATGCTCAGTGTGCCAGCTCAAGCCATGTTAGTGGAACTAATGTAAAAAAAAATATATTTTTCCAAAATAAAGTGCCACATTAATATGAATAAGATAGTTTTGTTAGTATCATAATATTAATTTTTAAACTTGAAAACCCTGATGATGGCACTTTGTACCTATTGCATGTCTCTGCCAATGTCACGCAACAGAAACCTTTATATGGCAGCAGTAGGTATGACATGTAGAATAAGGACCAATTATTAAGCAAAGTTCTAAATTTAGAGCAATCACCTTGGAAACCAACATAATTATCTTGCTGATTGCATAAAAAAATGCTATTATTAAACATGCCCTGACCCATTGTGTCAGCTTGTCATGCTGATGATTTGAAATTAAAAGTCGTAGATCTACAAAATGAACCATAAGTCTTAATAATTTGGGGTGTTTAGTATAAAGAGCAATTACCATAGAAACCAAATGAAACATTGCATCATTATTTGAAAATTTCCCAAGAACTGAGCTGTGGCTTCTTCTGTCAATAAAAATGAATTTCAAACCAAACCAGTCTACTGCACTATACAGAATTTAAAAATAATTAAGATGCTTAAAAAACAGAAATTATTTAATTTATTTATTTTATTTTATCCTCTCAGTTTCACTTGATTTGCTACCATTGTCTTGCTTTTAGCCTGAATAGATCCTCACATCTGATTCAATGTATACTTTTGTATGTCTGGCTATTTTGGATGGACACATACAACTTACAAGATACTCTACAGAATCTTTGATTCATTGGGAATCAACGAATTAACCAAGGTATATTATTTCCCATGGGATCCAGATTACAGAGCAAGACAGGGTGTGGCTTGGGAGTACTACCACGCATAGGCACACTTCATGTGCAGTCTACATTATCTGGTGTCTCAGAAAATCCTGTACGACTGCCGCTATCCCGCCTAGCTCCCCGTATGATATCATGTTTGTTGTTGCTGTAATTTTAAAGTTTAAAAAAAATGATATTTATTAATATATTGTTATATATTAATTTAAGTTTAGTCGACCCCTATGGGCCATGTTGTAGTTCTGATAGCTGTTTTATTCTTTTTTTTCTGGGGTTTTTTTTTTGTCTGGGAGCCTTGTTTTTTCTTATTATTAGTTAGCGGAGATAAGTGTTAAAGTTACACTAGTTGTGTCAAATATCATTTGGAAAACAGTAGAAACATTTTTTTCTCATAGTTTTACTCCTTTTATACATTTAATACTAAATTGTAGATATATATATGTCTGTAACACTACCAGCTTTGATATCTTCGTTATTAATTTTTTTTACTTTTTAATGCAACCTACCTCCTACAAAGGAGGATAGTTGAGGGAGGGGGTTTGGATGTGGGAGGGATTTTGAATTGGGGGGCAGCTCGGATTTACTTAAGTGAATGGTGCAAGAAGGTCGCCTTGGAAGGTTGACTTTTAGAGTGAATGTCGACCTACCAAGTTGACCTCCTCGCACCATACTCAACTTTTAGTGAATAGACCCCACTGTATGTGTAGCTCTTACACTGCCTACATTGGATTGGCCTATATGCCATTTAAAGGACAACTGTCATCATAAAAATAAAAATAAAAGTTCTGTGTAATGGAAAGATTGCATAAATCATAGGCATTTTTATTATGAATGCTTTAATGAATGGATAAAGCACCTTACTGAGCCCTCTTATAAAGGGGCAGACATCTTGGGACAGATCTTTCTTCATCAGACCCAAGATTCTAAACATGTCCACCCCCTGATAGAGCTATACAAGCTTAAGGGGCTCAAAACATTACTTTATTTGAATTCTTTCATTAAAGCATTTCCATTTAAAATGTCTATACTTGATGCAGGGAGATATGCATGCTGTATACATGCCTCCATTTTCCTTTTGTTGACAAAAGTAATGAACAGATGGGAAGACTCAGAGCCAGGGGACCCACATTCTCATTTTACTCATGGGCACATATGAAAACTACACATTTCAGTGTTGCATAGGCTAAAATGCTGACTTATCTAATTACAACTAGTTGCAACCCTGGCACATGCATTTGTTATAAGATTTCCTGACTAAAACTGCGAGGAAGTATTCCTTACTCAGAACAGAGAAACCTTTATTGGTTTCTAGATGTATGTGATGGAAGCTTGTGTCCAGTGTTCTAGGTGTCTCTTCATGGCCACACCTGTACAGATGTATGTGATGGAAGCTTGTGTCCAGTGTTCTAGGTGTCTCTTCATGGCCACACCTGTACAGATGTATGTGATGGAAGCTTGTGTCCAGTGTTCTAGGTGTCTCTTCATGGCCACACCTGTACAGATGTATGTGATGGAAGCTTGTGTCCAGTGTTCTAGGTGTCTCTTCATGGCCACACCTGTACAGATGTATGTGATGGAAGCCTGTGTCCAGTGTTATAGGTGTCTCTTCATGGCCACACCTGTACAGTTGTTCTAAATGCGGTTACGTATTCATGTTGTGGCTTACTTTGAATGGTTTCATCTTGCATGCTGCGAACAGATGAGTTCTCCAGCTTTCCCAGCTCCATCAGCTAGCAAATTCACAGCAGATGTCAGCTGTGCTGGGTTAACATTCATAACCCTCATTTGATTACTAATGAGCTCAAACTCATTTCTCTGCTCCCTGTTTTGCAGTTGGGTTTTAAGCTGTCCTTGAATGTGTTTACTTACACGCGTTCAGTGCATCGCTTTTATTTTTAACTCTTGGTATGCCTATGTTGCAAACCTCTTCAAACCTTTTAAAAGGATGTGTATTGATTGTCTGCTAATGAAGCATGATTTAACCTCTTCATGACAAGTTAGCTCCCCCAATGTAGATTGACAAAAACTCACTTTTCACACGTCCCCTTTCTGGTTATATTCCTAACTCCCAAGTTTACCTGTTTAGGGAACAGTGCCTATTTTCACCCAAATCTCTCTGTCCATATTGTGCACCCTGATGTCCATCTTTTCTGTGTGTATCAGAGCATCACAGAGCTCCACAGCAGTAAAACTCCCAATATAGTGTGTTTAAACTGCAATACATTAATATATTTATTGCTTGCAAATAAAATACTTTATGTTTATTTTAAATGACTTACTAAATGACAGAAATAGTTATCAATTGGTCACTTAAAACTTCCCAGTAAATCAACACTAACATCCACACCTTCAGCCACTTCCCCATAGCAAAAGTGTCCCTCTTCAACCATTTGAGATGTTGGGAGCTATTCACACCGTAAGAATTCATCAAAGTCAATGTTACCCTCTAGAACATATTTCATTACACTTTCATTCAGTACATCCTCTGGGTTGGGTTTAAATTGATTAATTAATAATTCTCATTTCATTCACTCCTTAATTCCTTCCCCATAAGTTATATTTGTGCAGTTAAAAAATGTGAAATCTGTCCACCCACTTGACTTGCGTGTCACATATATTGTTCTATACTGCTCTGGCGTTCCCCCCCGGTTAAAGGGCAGATCTAGTTATCCTACTTCAAAGGGAAACTGTCCTTCTTTAGTGATATACAATTCCCAAATTAGGTGAGAAGGTGTATGAAAAATGGATACTCTGGGATTATTTTCAGATAAATACAATACTCCATTATCTGTGTCACCCTTTTAAATCCTGTTGCTGCTTTTCTATTTCTAATTATTCCCCTGCAATGAAAAAAAAGACTACGTTTGAAAATTAAATGCAACAGACGCATTTGAGAATACTTATATAAACAGCATGCAACACTGTTTATTGTCATTTATTTGTAGAGCTGGAAAGTATATAAATCTGTGGTTTTAAAACCTGCACGTCTAAATTAATACATTGGTAAGCTTGCAAGCAGGGCTCTCTACCTTTTGGATCAGTCTGTTCTTTTAACTTAGTATGTAGTCCTCATCTATACATTGTACCTAGCGCTACGTAAATTGTTGGCACTATATAAATAAATGTTAATATATTTGGGGTTTAAAAGAAGGTGAACCAGTCTTTAGTCTAATCATGTTGATGGCACAAATGTCCATCCTAAGCCCCCCCCCCCCCCCCAAAAAAAAAAATCAACTGGTTTTGTCCTTGTACTAAAAGTATCCATTTTTTATAAACCAAAATTTCTGAATTTATATCGTTGCCTCATATTAAGCTGAATAAATCTTACCTTAACTAAGCCATTTTTTTTTTACTCTAGTTTATTGTCTATAAACCCTTTTTCTGACTCACTGAGGGCTTTAAAATGACTTGCTTGTTTGCTCGATCTGAGTCTTCATTTATTTTCATTGAGGGAGTTTGCAATCTGCAGAGTTTCTGATGAGTTTGGAGTTTTACATTTACGGAGTTGATTCTACCATCAGTGGGTCCTGTAGTTCAGATTTCCACCGTTTTTTTTAAGGCTTCTGCTGTTCCTTCCTGAATGGAGAGCCTGCTCCGATAATACTGGATTAATTCCCTCTTGTTTTCTGGATCAATTTCATTAGCCTGGATTTGCATACCGGAAAGTTTACTGCATGTGTCTCACTCTGTTTGTCCCGTCAAGCGCACTGCTTATTGATGATTTCTTACACTCTGGAGCTGGATTCCTTTACCATCTACGTTGTTACAGTATTTGGTGTTTAGTATTGCTATAACAGTGTTGTAGGTACGAACCTGAACTTCTCACTCACTGTTTTTTCTATTATTTTTGACACTTTCTAGCACTTTATTTTTTACTGTTTATTCTACAGTTATATGTTATCTGCTACAGGATTGGCCACTACAGAAAGTACTCTTAGGATTGTATTATTATCCAGCATTATATTTATTCCTGTTGTATAGTTATTAAAATTGATATATTTTGGTGTTGTTATTATTTTTATTCCTATAAAAAAAGTAAAAGAAACTCATGATAAATATTAGCCCCTTTGTGATTGGTCTGTTTTTTAAAATTTAGCTCCCGATGGAACTATGTTTCACTGAAGCCTGCGTGCCCTAGGCTCCACTGGCACTGGAAGGGGTTATAGGATTCTCAAAGGACATATCACTGCCCTGCTTGTTCCTCATTGTTACCTGTCCCCTCGATTTATTATTGACTTATGGGGTCCCATGTTGTCCCCTGTTCCCAAAGCATCAAGAGCCTGTCACTACCCAGGGCCGTTGCCCTGTATAGAGGCACCCATTCAGTGCAGCAAGACTTTCTGCCCAGGCAGAGCTTTCCAAGTAGTGTGTGCAATGTTATAATATGTTATTGATTATATAAGTACACATTTCAACACTAAGAGTTCACTGTCCTGTGTTTATTGTCTCTTGTAATATGTATCTGAAAGGTGCCATGGTTAATTAGAGTATGTCTTACTTTATTTAAATTACCTGTTTAAATAAGGTCTTCCATTGTTTGAGGCTTACCATAAAATAAATAGTTTATCTTGTGCCTCCCCCAGTTGATGTCATATTTGTGTGTATATAGTCTGTGTTGTTTTGTCACATAAATATTATTCATCCTTGCTGTACCTAACTGCTAGTGGTCCTGTCTGCTATTTGGGTACAAAGAGCAAGGTGCCAGGAAAGACTTGCTGGGTGGATGCTGAGCTTTAATCGCTGGGTAAGGAGGTGATTTCCTACAATAGACAGAGGTTCTACCGGCCTTGGGTAGCTGTCCCGTTACAGCACGCTTCGTGCCAGTGGATGTTTTTACACTTCTTGCAGTGTTTGTGTTTAGTTTTAATTTTCCTCTTATACTGCACCCACACAATATATGTATTGCTTTTTCAGGATAAGAAGGACTTTATCTAGATACATAGTGTTTTAATCAGAGAAGTTCTCTTTTAGGTTGAGAGCACACACAATAAACAGGTGGTTGCATACATTGCAAAGTTGGAGGAGAGGCATCAACATGATAAATAATACATGTTCTCTCATCCCTAGTCCCCTGCACAAACCATTTGTGAATTTTCTACACTCTGAAATATATCCGCAGTTTATGAATAAATTCTGTGTTAAAAAAATCTAGTTTGGTAGAAGGTTAAAACATTCTAGTAGAAATATATACTGCTGAAATATTAATTTTAACGTTATTTACATCAGTATCTAGGCATTCTGTTCTACGTAAGCTTGTACTTCAGTTCACTTTTAGGTTTTGCTGCACCACTGAAGGATTTAACATGTGGATTCTTTAATTTATGAATTCATGTTCATCCGATGCATTTTTTGGGGAGCAATAAAGATTTTGAAAGTAAAGGTGAAAGTGAGGCATTGTATGACTCGCTCTAACATGACAAAATGTATTATCGTACTAGTAGCTTAATAAAAAAAAACATTAACCTTGGGATTCTTTAATGCAGAGCAAAGTTTGGGATAATGTGTGTTATATGAAATGGAGATCTAGCAATGCACCAACCTTTATGGTGGACAAAGGGGCGTCACTAGGGTTGGTGTCACCCGGTGCGGAAACTCATGGTGTCACCCCCCTGGATTTCCTCCAATACTATGCCAAACAGATTCCTTAGTAATGCCAGTTAGATGGCCTATTAACTAGGCCACACACAGGAGCCCCATAACTATGCCACACACAGGAGCCCCATAACTATGCCACACACAGGAGCCCCATAACTATGCCACACACAGGAGCCCCATAAATTATGCCACACCAGAGCCCCACTATTTATGCCTCACCTCTGCCCAATTAATTATGCCACACACACAGGTGCCCCATGATTATGCCACACACACACAGGTGCCCCATAATTATGCCACACAAAAGAGTCCCTTAATTACGCCACATAAAAGAGTCCATTAATTATGCCACACATGGGCCCAATACATATGCCACACAGAAGCGCCCCGTAATTATGCACACATGGGACTGCCATTAATTATGCAACACACTGGAGCCCCACAAAGTGACAATTGTACAATTATAGATACCAGTAATATTGTGCCACTCAGAGCCCAGTAATATTGTGCCAGTCAGATACCAGTAATATTGTGCCATTCAGATACCAGTAATATTGTGCCACTCAGATACCAGGAATATTGTGCCATTTAGAGCCCAGTAATATTGTGCAAGTCAGATACCAGTAATATTGTGCCAGTCAGAGCCCAAAAATATTGTGCCACTCAGAGCCCAGTAGTATTGTGTCAGTCAGATACCAGGAATATTGTGTCATTCAGATACCAGTAATATTGTGCCAGTCAGATCCCAGTAATATTGTGCCAGTCAGCGCACAGTAATAATGTGCCAGTCAGATACCAGGAATATTGTGCCAGTCAGAGCCCAGTAATATTTTGCCAGTCAGAGCCCAGTAATATTGTGCCAGTCAGATGCCAGGAATATTGTGCCAGTCAGAGCCCAGTAATATTGTGCCAATCAGAGCCCAGTAATAGTGTGCCAGTCAGAGCCCAGTAATAGTGTGCCAGTCAGAGCCCAGTAATATTGTGCCAGTCAGAGCCCAGTAATAGTGTGCCAGTCAGAGCCCAGTAATAGTGTGCCAGTCAGATACCAGTAATATTGTGCCAGTCAGAGCCCAGTAATATTGTGCCAGTCAGATGCCAGGAATATTGTGCCAGTCAGAGCCCAGGAATATTGTGCCAGTCAGAGCCCAGTAATATTGTGCCAGTCAGAGCCCAGTAATAGTGTGCCAGTCAGAGCCCAGTAATATTGTGCCAGTCAGAGCCCAGTAATATTGTGCCAGTCAGAGCCCAGTAATAGTGTGCCAGTCAGAGCCCAGTAATATTGTGCCAGTCAGAGCCCAGTAATATTGTGCCAGTCAGAGCCCAGTAATATTGTGCCAGTCAGAGCCCAGTAATAGTGTGCCAGTCAGAGCCCAGTAATATTGTGCCAGTCAGAGCCCAGTAATAGTGTGCCACTCAGAGCCCAGTAATAGTGTGCCAGTCAGAGCCCAGTAATAGTGTGCCACTCAGAGCCCAGTAATAGTGTGCCAGTCAGAGCCCAGTAATATTGTGCCAGTCAGAGCCCAGTAATATTATGCCAGTCAGAGCCCAGTAATATTGTGCCAGTCAGATGCCAGGAATATTATGCCAGTCAGAACCCAGTAATATTGTGCCAGTCAGAGCCCAGTAATAGTGTGCCAGTCAGAGCCCAGTAATATTGTGCCAGTCAGAGCCCAGTAATATTGTGCCAGTCAGAGCCCAGTAATATTGTGCCAGTCAGATGCCAGGAATATTATGCCAGTCAGAACCCAGTAATATTGTGCCAGTCAGAGCCCAGTAATAGTGTGCCAGTCAGAGCCCAGTAATATTGTGCCAGTCAGAGCCCAGTAATATTGTGCCAGTCAGAGCCCAGTAATATTGTGCCAGTCAGAGCCCAGTAATATTGTGCCAGTCAGAGCCCAGTAATAGTGTGCCAGTCAGAGCCCAGTAATAGTGTGCCAGTCAGAGCCCAGTAATAGTGTGCTAGTCAGAACCCAGTAATAGTGTGCCAGTCAGAGCCCAGTAATAGTGTGCCAGTCAGAGCCCAGTAATAGTGTGCCACTCAGAGCCCAGTAATAGTGTGCCAGTCAGAGCCCAGTAATAGTGTGCCACTCAGAGCCCAGTAATAGTGTGCCAGTCAGAGCCCAGTAATATTGTGCCAGTCAGAGCCCAGTAATATTATGCCAGTCAGAGCCCAGTAATATTGTGCCAGTCAGAGCCCAGTAATAGTGTGCCAGTCAGAGCCCAGTAATATTGTGCCACTCAGAGCCCAGTAATATTGTGCCAGTCAGAGCCCAGTAATATTGTGCCAGTCAGAGCCCAGTAATATTGTGCCAGTCAGAGCCCAGTAATAGTGTGCCAGTCAGAGCCCAGTAATAGTGTGCCAGTCAGAGCCCAGTAATAGTGTGCTAGTCAGAACCCAGTAATAGTGTGCCAGTCAGAGCCCAGTAATAGTGTGCCAGTCAGAGCCCAGTAATAGTGTGCCACTCAGAGCCCAGTAATAGTGTGCCAGTCAGAGCCCAGTAATAGTGTGCCACTCAGAGCCCAGTAATATTGTGCCAGTCAGAGCCCAGTAATATTATGCCAGTCAGAGCCCAGTAATATTGTGCCAGTCAGAGCCCAGTAATAGTGTGCCAGTCAGAGCCCAGTAATATTGTGCCACTCAGAGCCCAGTAATATTGTGCCAGTCAGAGCCCAGTAATATTGTGCCAGTCAGAGCCCAGTAATAGTGTGCCAGTCAGAGCCCAGTAATATTGTGCCAGTCAGAGCCCAGTAATATTGTGCCAGTCAGAGCCCAGTAATATTGTGCCACTCAGAGCCCAGTAATATTGTGCCAGTCAGAGCCCAGTAATATTGTGCCAGTCAGAGCCCAGTAATATTGTGCCAGTCAGAGCCCAGTAATAGTGTGCCAGTCAGAGCCCAGTAATATTGTGCCAGTCAGAGCCCAGTAATATTGTGCCAGTCAGAGCCCAGTAATAGTGTGCCAGTCAGAGCCCAGTAATAGTGTGCCAGTCAGAGCCCAGTAATATTGTGCCAGTCAGAGCCCAGTAATATTGTGCCAGTCAGAGCCCAGTAATAGTGTGCCAGTCAGAGCCCAGTAATAGTGTGCCAGTCAGAGCCCAGTAATATAGTGCCAGTCAGAGCCCAGTAATATTGTGCCATTCTAGTGCTCGTTTTCAACCACCCTCCTCCCACCCTACCCCATCACTTACTGAATGGCTGCTGCTCCACCTCCGTGTCCACGGACCGACGCCTCCTGCACGGAGGAGGGAAACACAGTCACCGGATGCGGTTGCCAGAAAAAAAAAAAAAGTTAAGCAATGCGGTGCGGGGGGTGCCGGCAGCACAGGTGTCACCCCCGCTGGAGGTGTCCCCCGGTGCGGTCCGCACCCCCCACACCCCCCTCGGGACGCCACTGGGTGGACATTTATTGGCATTTATAAAAGACAAATTAGAGGTTAATTCATGAAAGAGAAAGTTTTAGGGAATTGCATTAGGTTCTGCCTATTAAAGAGAGATTTGCAGGGAATTGAGACAGGATTTTTTTTTTTTTAAAGTTGGAAAAATGATGCCATGAAGCTGCATTGGAGAATTGGAGAAGTCAGCTACATTGGCTTAAAGTTTTAAAATCCCATATAATTTCCCTGTTGTTCTCTCTTTATTAAGTAGCCCCTATAGTTACATAGTAGATTAGGTTGACTTGAGTCCTTGCAGCTCTGATGTACCTCCAAATATGTCAGCAATTCGGACATCATTGCAAAATATGCCATGAACATGCCCAAAATATACGTGACCTGCGTGGGAGCCTATTATAAAGATAATTTAAAGGTCATTTGGGTAATTTCACTGTGGGGACAGCAAATGCGGGTGCCATCTTTGATCTTATTTCTTGATTAGTGCAAAGCCTTCCCGCATTTTCTGCTTCGCTTATTGTTTATACTTCTGTTCCCCGCCAAGCAGTTAAGCGCGCGCTTCCTGGAAGCTTCTCTGTCTCAGCAAAATCACGGAAAAATGTAGTAAGAAATGTAAGGAAAAGTAACAGAAAATTGTAGAAGTTACCTCTTGGCGTTGGCTAACCCTGTTGAATTTCCCAGTGACTTTACTTCTCCCCTTCAGCCTCTGGTCTTTGAAACCACCATATTTTGTTTTTTTTCTCAAGTGAAGAATACACAGGATTTTTACATTTATTTTTCACTGTTAATATCTATCTAGCAAATGCTGAATTAGAGGATTAAATACAGATTGAGCTGTAAGGATGCACGCTGTACACAATCCTCTAAATACAAAATCATCTAGTTCCAGTGCATTCCTTGCCCATTCACAAGGACGTGGAGATACTGCACATAGATGAACTGAGACACAAAAGGATAAGGGGAGAATAACAGAGAGCAAGTGTGGGTACTGTAACACTGCAGGATTTAGGTTTCTATGCCAACGACATAACATGGCCAGTGCTACTGGATAATCAAACAATGCATTACTAACTCCTAGATCCCAAGTCACAGACTGAAGTATGTCCGTAGGTCAATAAAGAGGATTAATATATTATGTAGCACAGTGATGCTTCAGTTATGTTGTTATAAGATTTAATAATGTTACAAAAGGCTTAATTTTCTAACTGATGATGACAATAAGCATAGAAAGGTTGGTCTGTATACTGGACAAAAACCACACCCTTCCGTCATTACACATTACTGAGAAACCCTTCACCACAATTTCATGGAGAGAACTTTGTTAACATTACCGGTTATCAAAACACTTCCAACATCATAAGAGTTAACAGTGGACTTGACATAAAACAGAGGACTGGGAAAGTATGTCTGACACTTGCTGAGTTCCAGTGAGCTTCGAGCTATAGATTACATGGATACTGCACCGGTGTGTTGGTCACCTCTAGCAACACAGGCATGCCTCTCTAGCTCTCTCTGTTTTAAGACACCGCTTTCCCCTCCTCCCATCGCATTTGCTGTACGGGCAATGACTGGAGTGGTTTGTGTAAATTAATTTGCCAGTTCAATGAATGCAGTTTTGAGATGTAATCTCAATAAAGTTGAATGACGTTAACACGCATGCACGCACATTCATGACTGCTCTGTGGCCACGGCCGCAACTAGAGCTTAGAGGTCATCTAGGTAAAGTAGGAGGGACAGGGGGACTAAGTATAACTTGTACCTATAGTTTTCAGTATTGTTGGAAACGTTAAAGGGGGTTGTTTGGGTACAATATGTAAAAAAAAAACAAAAAAATTTAGTTGCCCTTTAAGGCCAAAGTAGCTCAGTTGGAAATCCAGTTCTTAATTCTCTGCAATTCTCTCTTTTTTATGAACAAAGTCCTTGGCTGTCCTTCTACAGACACTTTCCCTATCGCTGCTAATGATACAGGATTTAAAAATGTTTACAGCCGTGGAACACATTGTAAAGCTAACAAGTTCCTCCATTCGAAAAGATCCTGCAGTCTCATAAACAGATAATTATATGTTTCTAAAGGTAAATCACCAGGATCATTGCATTCCTCTGTCAGTTATCCTATTGTTTTAGTGGGAAGGATCAGTGGGATCTGTCTTTTTACTTGATCCTGCTTTTTTGCTGGCCTTAAGTCACAATAAATGGGAGCAGTGCCTACAATTAGAATGGGATTGACTAGGGGAAATGGGTGGAATATAAGGCCGCAGAAGAAACTGAGAATAGACATTTTACTTGACCAGAGTCAATTAATTCCATCATTTTCGACAAGTCATGAGTAAACATATTTTATTGCAGACTTTACTCAAATAATTATAGGGTCTACTCCATAAAGAGAAAATCACTGGGATATGAGACGGGAATTTCAAACTTAAGGCCAAATAGTTGGAAAAATGCTCCCATTCAGCTGCATAGGAGAATTTTTCTTAACGACATTGGACTAAACTTTGAATTTCCATCTCAATTCCCTGCAATCCTCTTTTTATTGAATAGGCCCTTAAGAAACCAGAAATATTGAAATAAAAAATATTGAACAGTTTTAATTCATGTTTGAATAAAGTTGAATCGATTCCTTAAAATCTAAGGATAGTTCACTAATAAAAAATTTAGAATATTAACACAACTGGCTTGGCATAAATATTTTCAGTTGCTAGAATATTTAGGCATTGCTGTTAATGTATTGATTCTACTGCAAAAACTATTTAAGAAGAGGTTTTGCAAGTATAAAACATCTTCATTTATAAAATATATGACCTTAATTTTGTTGTCTAAATTGAAATAATAACACTTTTATTGAGAATTTAAATACATTGGGCACGTGTATTTTTAAAGAAAGTATCTCAATAAATCAAATAACATTGGGCTCTGGTTAATGACATGAGTTATTACGGATGCCTGTTTTTTAACTCAACATGTTTTTATTACAGTTTGTGGTATACAATGACCTGAAATAAATGAGCGAACGTAACTGAATTGGGCCCATTATGACCCACCATACACATGAGAAGCAGAGTTCCAGATTGCTGCATACAAGGTGTTAGTCCAAACTACATTACATGTTATAATACAACATTAGAACATTTTTGAGAATTTTTCCCAAGTCTATAAATCAACACACATGGGACCAGATGTATCTTTCATCTTTAATATACACCACTATTTTGACATAAGACTGCTGTTACCAGGCAATAGGACATGTTAACCCTACACTTATTAAAGTGTGGATTTGGGTTTATTTTATTTTATAAAAAGTGTAGATTCCAAAGCATTGTTCTAATGATAAGGTTCTAATCAAGTTGACGTACAATAGAACATTTGGTGGCATCACCTTGATAGAGAAAAGGTGGAGTCTGGGAGGAGATGTGGGAAGTTATAGGAAGTAATAATAGAGGGCAGATAGGAGAGTATTTGGACACAAATGTGGAGACCTAGAAGGATACAATGTTAGTATGGCTCTGTAAGTGAGGTTCAGGTGTGTGAATGTTATTCTACAGGTAGAAGTATACCAGTGGGCAGAACAAAGAGTGTTGAGTGAGGAGGATGAGTCTGGCAGCAAACAGAATAACCAGCTAGTAGCAAGCCACTTAAGAGAGAGGTGCAGTCGGCGCTGTATTTAGCTTGAGGCAAACAAGGCAAGTGCCTAGGGTGGTACTTGCCTTGTATGCATTTTAATAAAAATGTGAAAAAAGCCGCCTCATTAAGAACCCCAGCCCCCCCCCCCCCCCCCCAGCTTGCCGGCAGAGACGGTAGCTGAGGAGATCGGAATATTTCCCCTCACCACCACTCTGTGGTAAATGTGTTATTGTTTATGTATTTTATGTGTTTCAGTTCCATTTCAGTTCATATTTTTTGTTTCTTTGCTTACTAGACATTCACATGTATTGTCTGTAACACTACTTTTTCCTAATTTTGTCCCAATATTTCATTAAAATCACAACTGAATCTGACACCGGTTTATTTGAATGTAAATATTTAAGTTTAGTGTTAAACTGTGATGCTGTTTTATTTACTGCTGGTTTAGGAGCTCCAGTTAATGTTGTATGTATTTTCTTTTCACTTTATTAGATATCGTTGTATTGCAATATTATTAAATCAAAATGTAAAAAAATAAAAATCGTTCATATCTATGAGTCTCAAGATGTCAACTCTTTGGTGACCCGAGGATGTCCTATGCCATTCTTAAATACTGGACTCAAATGCCTTTAGTACGGCTAATAACCAGGGGTACTGCAGGTGGATCCCCACACTCAGAAGAGACCACTTTGAGTGACCTCTGCCTAACTGAGTAAATGTAACTGGAGCTCAAAGTGAGCACTTGCTACATTACCAGAATCTCTGCGAGGTCTCGACAAGTTGCAGTAGGGATCCACGGGACTGGTAAAGACCCTGATTGGATCTCTACTCTGTTCCTGGCTCCTGATTACACTCTGAATGAAAAAAAACCTTAATGACAAACGCACCATGCGGGGTTAAGGGGTTTAATAGTTTAGTTTTGCATAAGTGTTAAATATATATATGTTCAAGGCTTATTTCCACCCCATTCTCGAGTTTCCTACTTGGCCTGCTTTGCAGAATAATATTACTGCATGGTAAGACCTTCCTTTAACTGCTCTGATGCAGTACAAGCTGGTTCGTGATGGCAGAGACCCGATCAGGGTCTTAATAGACCCTGGGGGTCCCTGACAAAAGGTTGCGATACCTCCCGACATCGCGTGTGACGTTACAGAGGCGTGCCCAAACCCAGAAGCATGGGCTACATTTTCCCTGTCAGACTGAGGCCACTAAAGAAATCCCTGCATCCGATGACACCTCATTGTGCGGAGCTGCGATGAGCTGTTAAACGCTAAGATGTTCTATGCCATCCTAGCGTCTATTTTGACCACTAAAATTAGGCATAAAACATCCTAGCGTCATGAAAGGGTTAACCAGGGAATTGTCTTCCTAGGCTTGTCTGGTACAGCATGTATGAGCAACAGTTGTATTCATTGCAATGTTGGAGGAGAGGCATCAATATCATAAATAATACAGTTTCACTCATCCCTAGTTACCTGTCTAAACCATTAGTGAATTTGCTACTGAAAAATATCCGCAGTTTATGAATACATTCTGTATCAAAAAAATCTAAAATGGGCTCATAAGGAACATATTGTTGTAATATTAATTTGAATGTTATTGTCACGAATATACATGATTTGTGTTAGGGCTAAAAACGGATTTCAAGTTGCCAATAAGCAAAATCCTGTGTAACAAAAATATATTTCAGTAAGTGCAGTTTGGTCCTTTATTTTTGACTCTCTATTTTTCACTCTTTGTTTTCTTCATTTTTTTTTTTAAAGATCATGTTTTATATGGATTGTGACAACAAAGAAGCTGGTGCACCTGGAATATAGAAATTATGTCATTGGTGTCACTTTCTGCACACAAATATTGTATGTGTTCTGTACAACCTATTCTCTAGCCAGCCATCTTGGATAAGATCTGGGAAAGAAACAACCTAAATATAAGACACTAAAAGAAAAAAAAAGTTTTGCTAGTAAACATTGCTTTACATAGAAACATAGAATGTGTCGGCAGATAAGAACCATTCGGTCCATCTAGTCTGCCCAATTTTCGAAATACTTTTATTAGTCCCCCGTTCCCGGTCTTATAGCTACGATGGCCTTGTGCCTATCCCACACATGCTTTAAATCCTTGACTGTGTTTACCTCTACGACTTCCGCTGGAAGGCTATTCCATACATCCACTACCCTCTCAGTAAAGTAATACTTCCTGATATTACTTTTATTAAATCGTTGCCCCTCTAATTTAAGACTATGTCCTCTAGTTGTGGTAGTTTTTCTTCTTTTAAATATACTCTCTTCCTTTACTGTGTTTATTCCCTTTATGTATTTAAATGTTTCTATCATATCCCCCCGTTACGTCTTTCCTCCAAGCTATAGATGGTAAGATGCTTTAACCTTTCCTAGTACGTTTTATCCTTCAACCCATGAACCAGTTTAGTAGCCCTTCTTTGAACTCTCTCCATGTATATTTAATAAAAAAGTAATTGACAAAAAAATAAATTTCTTGCTTTTATATTGTTCGCCCCCCCTTCACTCGAGTTCTTCTGCCCTTCTTCTATTATTGTACCCACATAACCTGCTGCATCCACAGAACCCACACTGCTTCATCCACATTGCACCCACAGGACTTGTCCCTGTAAAAAGTAGAGTGAGTAAGAGTTGAATGGAAAGTTAAAGGTTTCAGACTTTTGTGCCACTGCTTGCTTATGGGTCAGTATGGCAGATCAGCACAGATCAGATTTATCTACAATATCACTACACACTGTAAAGGATCTTGTGTTACTAGATTTTGATGGATTTCCTTTCTTTTACCCACACTGGAAAATTATACTTTTATATTTTATAAGGTTGATGGTGATTTCATATAATGTTTGACCACAGGGTCAAGTAATGAAATAAAATATATAAATGTTTGCTATTATAACGTATTCATCCTTATCCATTTCTTTGGGAAACAAACAAAAAAAACATAGTGAAGAACTTTAACCCCTTCCCGACGCTAGGACGTTCTATCTTAATATAATGGTTCTAAAAGACGCTAGGACGGCATCGAACGTCCAGCGTTAAGCAGCTCATCGCGGCTCCCCAAGATGAGCTGCGCTTGGATCTCATCTGTCAGATGAGGCCTCAGGGTGACAGAGAAAATGTAGCTGGTGGTAGATTTCACAAAATTGCGCTATGCCCGAACTTCCGGGTTCGGGCATGTGACGTCACTCTTGACATCAGTAGGTCTCGCGGTCTTTTGGCGGGGACTCACATGGTCTAGTAAGACCCTGATCAGGTCTCCGCCATTGTGTTCCTGGCTACCGATCACCTTGTATTTCAATTAAATCATGATTAAAATATTATTATAACGAGAAAAAACAGATAATATATTCAGATCTGCACCAAATGCCAGGAGAAATAGAAAGAAAAAACGTATGTAAAAGCAGGAAATGGAATTGGCTCTTCACAAAGCTTTGTTAAATAAAAAGCTGTATTCGTAAAACTGCAGGGAATTGAAAAGGGAATTGTAAGTTCCCACCCTACATGAATAGAATCTCTCCTCAGCTGTCCCCCCCCCCCCCCCCCCTCCTATAACCTCCAATCCAGTACCAGCACTTTACATACTATTCCAAAACACAATTGTGGTAATTGTGGAATAACCTCTTGGACACGATAAAGCACTCCTCCAAGATTCAAATATACTTCAACAGAGAATGCATATGTAATCCTGATTGATTTTATTTCACCGTTTTTTTTTTTTTACCTGTTTGTTTCATTTGTATATTTGTATTTTTAATATTATTTTCTAATTTTATTATTATTTTGTAACCTTTTGTAGCAATGCTCAGGACCCAGAATGTACTTGAAAACGAGAGAAATATAAATGTATCCTTCCAGGTGAAATGCTTTATAAATGTATTAATATTATTATAGTGCCGACATGTGTTGTCCTAATGGTCCACCTCAGTACATCTCTGTTCCAGCATTTCCAGTTGTCACCACTGTTACGTACATTGTGCTTTGTCACATGTCAGGACTCTCTATCCTGTTCTCAAAGGTTCAGTGGGGGTCTGTAGCGATCTCCAACTAAAAATGCAAAATACTGTTGCCATAGTAACCTCATGGAAAGCTGTTCTCCTTTGCGTTTGCTTCTGGTTATATTGTTCAGGCCAGTAACTTGTTTTGTGCAGGTAAGAATAGCGAATAGTACTGACATGCCTCTAGAATATGAATCCATAAAATAATGAAGAATACATTAAGTATAGGATAAGAAGGATAATCAACTTTTATTGTGCAAAACTTTGACAAATAAATGCTTAGTAGATCAAGTTCTAAACTTAAAAAGGGAAGAGGGGCTGGGCGAGAGAACACCAATGTAATTATATATAGATCCATTGTTCAGATTCTGTATAACCCAATAAATGGATTTATTGTTTCATGGACCCCATCCAATCAGGAGCCCCTCATCAATTGACAGTAATGTGCAATGTGTGTGAGTGTATCACAGAGCTCCACAGCAATGCAATTCATAGTAATGTTTCTTCCAGTAATGTGTGCTTTATTATTATTTGAATTAGTAGTAACACATATACACCTCCTCTGTATATACACACATACAGGGCCGGCGCCACCAGTAAGGCGACTTAGGCAGCTGCCTAGGGCGCATCTTAGCTGGGGGCGCCAGAACCCTGTGTCAAAAAAAAAAAAATCCTCCCCCTTACTTACCTCGTCGCTGCTGCTCTGTCTCCGGTGGAGGTGGCTAAATCCTGGCTGGCATATTGTGGGGAAAAATCCGGGCATATTGGGTGGCTAAATCCTGGCTGGAATATTGTGGGGGGAAATCCTGGGATATTGAGGGGCATAATCCTGGGATATTGAGGGGCATAATCCTGGGATATTGAGAGGCATAATCCTGGCATATTGTGGGGCATAATCCTGGGATATTGAGAGGCATAATCCTGGCATATTGTGGGGCATAATCCTGGGATATTGAGAGGCATAATCCTGGCATATTGTGGGGCATAATCCTGGCATATTGAGGGGCATAATCCTGGGATATTGTGGGGCATAATCCTGGCATATTGAGGGGCATAATCCTGGGATATTGAGAGGCATAATCCTGGGATATTGAGAGGCATAATCCTGGGATATTGAGGGGCATAATCCTGGCATATTGAGGGGCATAATCCTGGCATATTGAGGGACATAATCCTGGGATATTGAGAGGCATAATCCTGGCATATTGTGGGGGAAAATCCTGGCATATTGGGTGGCTAAGTCCTGGCTGGAATATTGTGGGGGGAAATCCTGGGATATTGAGGGGCATAATCCTGGGATATTGAGGGGCATAATCCTGGGATATTGAGGGGCATAATCCTGGCATATTGAGAGGCATAATCCTGGCATATTGTGGGGCATAATCCTGGCATATTGAGGGGCATAATCCTGGCATATTGAGAGGCATAATCCTGGCATATTGTGGGGCATAATCCTGGCATATTGAGGGGCATAATCCTGGCATATTGAGGGGCATAATCCTGGGATATTGAGAGGCATAATCCTGGCATATTGTGGGGCATAATCCTGGCATATTGAGGGGCATAATCCTTGGATATTGAGGGGCATAATCCTTGGATATTGAGGGGCATAATCCTTGGATATTGAGGCGCATAATCCTGGGATATTGAGGGGCATAATCCTGGGATATTGTGGGGCATAATCCTGGGATATTGAGGGGCATAATCCTGGCATATTGTGGGGCATAATCCTGGCATATTGAGGGGCATAATCCTGGCATATTGAAGGGCATTATCATGGCATATTGAGGGGCATAATAATCCTGGGATATTGAGAGGCATAATCCTGGCATATTGTGGGGGAAAATCCTGGCATATTGAGGGGCTAAATACTGGCTGGCATATTGTGGGGGAAAATCCTGGCATATTGGGTGGCTAAGTCCTGGCTGGCATATTGTGTGGAAAATCCTGGCATATTGGGTGGCTAAATCCTGGCAGATTGGGGGGGGGGGGATCCTGGGATATTGAGGGGCATAATCCTGGGATATTGAGGGGCATAATCCTGGGATATTGAGAGGCATAATCCTGGCATATTGTGGGGCATAATCCTGGCATATTGAGGGGCATAATCCTGGGATATTGAGAGGCATAATCCTGGGATATTGAGGGGCATAATCCTGGCATATTGAGAGGCATAATCCTGGCATATTGTGGGGCATAATCCTGGCATATTGAGGGGCATAATCCTGGCATATTGAGGGGCATTATCCTGGCATATTGAGGGGCATAATAATCCTGGCATATTGAGGTGCATAATCCTGGGATATTGAGGGGTATAATCCTGGCATATTGTGGGGGAAAATCCTGGCATATTGAGGGGCATAATCCTGGCATATTGAGGGACACAATCCTGGCATATTGAGGGACATAATCCTGGCATATTGAGAGGCATAATCCTGGGATATTGAGGGGCATAATCCTTGGATATTGAGGGGCATAATCCTTGGATATTGAGGGGCATAATCCTGGCATATTGAGAGGCATAGTCCTGGCATATTGAGGGGCATAATCCTGGCATATTGAGGGGCATAATCCTGGCATATTGAGGGGCATAATCCTGGGATATTGAGGGGCATAATCCTGGCATATTGAGGGGCATAATCCTGGCATATTGTGGGGGGAAATCCTGGCATATTGAGGGGCATAATCCTGGCATAATGAGAGGCATAATCCTGGCATATTGGGGGGCAAAATCCATTGGTGTTTGTCTCCAGTCCCCAGAGCCAGACCAAGAGCCAGACTGCAGCCAGAGACCAGATCATCTTAATGTCCTAGTGGTAAGTAGACAATTCAATATGTTTATTATTTAGTTGTTTAGTTATTAATACTACATTGAAAACTAATTTAGCTCACATTTAATTGTAGTTTAATGTAGTGGTACTGGTGTCTATAGCCTGTCGCTGCAGAGAAAAGACACTGTGCAGTACTGGTGTTAAAGGAGCACTATAGTGCCAGGAAAACAAACTCATTTTCCTGGCACTATATAGTCCTTAGGAGTGGGGCACCCTCGTGTCCCCCTCCCACTGGGCTGAAGAGGTTAAAACCCCTTCAGCCATTTACCTTTCTCCAGCGCCAAAGCTGGGAACTTTCCTCCCCGATCGTCCTCTCAGCTGCGAATGTATTTTTTTTTTTTTGTATGTTCCGCGAGAATCACGGAAGCACCTCTAGCGGCTGATAATGTGTGTGTGTGGGGGGGGGGGGGGGGGTTGGCGGCAATTTTTATTTTGCCTAGGGCGGCAAAAATCCTTGCACCGGCCCTGCACACACACACACCTTCACGGTCCATCCTACACACCAACACCATCCCACTGCCTTCCTTCCTTACTTCTCTAACTCTCCCTCTAGACTAGACTGTAAACCTGTGTGCATTTCTCTCTCTACTGCATGTGTCTGTCTAGATCTGTTCATCTAATTGAGAATGCAACTGTTGTTAAAGATCTGCACCAAGTGCTGTCTAATTTCTTGTTGCTATGTAAATAGACATGAATGTAATGTAATGTAATTGAAACCAAATGGCTAGACATTTGTTTGCTAAAACCCATCGCTTGGCAAGGTTTGCTGATCAGTTCGACACATTAAATTTCAAAGTAAGTCCCCAAAATTAATGGTGAATCAGGTATGAAAGATGTAATCCAAGATGGTAAATGTGACGATAAGGAACACTAGAGCAGTCTCTCCCCTAGGTGTATCGTACTGAAGGGGAACATTGCTGAGACCGGGGGTCAAGTCAGTGACTATATCTCCCCCAGGATGCTGGTCTCAGTAGGGGAACTTTGCCAAGTGAGGCTGAAGAGGTGGTAGCTGGTAGCCAGAGCAATCACAGAGCCCTCTACCCACTGGAGAGGGAGGCAGGTATCGACCCCTCTGCCTCCAAGTGCAGCCTTTGCAAAAGCTGCGAAGTAATAAGCTCAATGCTGACAGATATGAAGACTCTGACGCAGGAATGGACACACACCAGTATAGGAGTGGAACAGGAATGAACATTTATTTGAAAAAAGCATAGATATTTATACACAAAAAAATATGACATGACTCATTGAAAACAGTTAATTAGATACAGGAGGATATAACATAATCACACCTTTAAATACAAACACTTAATGAACACAACATAACAGTAGGACATACAATGGGGAAACCTTGCCTCACGCCTTGCAGGATACAAAGGTGTCAAGTTTAGATACCTCCAGAGTACACTCAGATACAAAAGGACACTGAATGACTTTCATAAAGACAATGGATTAATTTGACATAATGATAAGTATACATTTAACACATATTAACCAGGAACTTGATGTTTAACATATTGCAACAGTAAAATAATAACATTCTATAACACCTCCTGTCAGACTGGAGTGTGAAGGACAGGAGACAGTCTCAACCTGGGGAACACAACTGCTTAGCTGACATCTTGAGTGAACTAGTCCTGGCACCCTGTGTTAGAAGTCCAGCTGTACTGAAGACAGGATGCCGCTGGTGGCCCCAAAGTGTGTATCACACACACAGACAGGGTCCATAGTCTACTGGGAGGAGGCGGGCCATTACTTCTCTCCAAGAACCCCAGTGATGGATGGTTCTGTTACAGTAAAGACAGGGCTGAATTGTACATTTGGTGACCCAGTTCTAGCTGGTTGTCCATTGGCCTACCGGTGACATCACCGTGCCTCCACTATTACTGTCATAAGTGCTCCTCTAGCACCCTAATCTAGGTAAAATTGAAGAAGGGCTTATGATGCTTATCCATCCATAGGCTGTAATGAACTAAGTTTCCCATCATGATTGGCAAACCATATGTTGGCTGACCATCATGGCAAATGTAGTCCCCAGTAGCTAACCCTTGGCACTAAAGCTGTGCTGGAATACAATTCCTATGATGACTAGCCAGGTAAATGTGGAATTGCAGCAGTTAATAGAACAGTGTGCAAGAGGGGAACATACACATCTCTTCCTCCCTAAATTCATCTCAGAACTGGGTGGCTTGTCAGCAGAGATCTCCCCATGGAGGCTCCTGGTTAAATGGCCTAAAGCAAAGGGAAAAAAATCAGAGTATATCCCCCCCCCCCTTAGTGGAGTATTGCCTGTAGAACCCTGATAATTGGCCTGGTTATGGGCATGGGTGGATACTCAGTAGTATCATTAATCAATTCATTAATTAAGGAATCTTTCAACCCCCAATAGGCAGTTTGGAAAATTCTTTTAGTGAATACCCCCATAAGGTTTATGTTGTGACGTGAAAATATTGGCAACAGATCGATCTGTCTCAATTCACAATTCTGTATTTGAGTTTAGAAAGTATTGTACTGTTTACCAGAAATAATCACAGTTATGTTGTATTAAAAGCATCAGCCAGTAGATTTCTCACTAGCCGATAGAAGCTGATGGGAATGTATCATCTCTGTAACAGTGGCTGATAAAACAAGAACTGCAACAAAGTCAGGAAGTCTAAGGCGCTTTACCTGTTAAATAAAAAATGAATTCAGTGTATGACGTAAAAGTTTGGTATTTCTTATATTTTTACAACTTACCAAATTATTTAAAATAGTAGTGTTTTGTACTTAAAGTACAAAAATACACAGAATACACAAAAACCATAAACTTCATACTAAAAAAAAGCACAAAGAACAGACCGAGAAATTTGGCATTCTCTCTAATTAACAGGAGATGTACAAAGTGCAACAAATTTTATTAGGAAATGTAGGGGAAAAAATACTTTCACCTGAGAATCAGAAAAAAAGTGGAAGAATTGAACACAAATTAAAATATAGAAATTAAATTTATAAATTTTACCATGAGCAAAGAATAGGAACTGTCACCCTCATGGGTGTGAATAGCCAAGAACTGCACTAATGGGACTTTTAAAATGCCTGCTGTGCCTAACACATCAATGCATGGGGATGCACCAATGTTAAAAAAAAATGACCCAATGTTGTATAAAGAAAGAAAGTAACCCTGTAAAAAACTGCACTACTGGGACCAATGAAAAGCAGAGAGATTGCTCCATTACCCCACATACAATTTTTTTTAAAAACATACCCTCTGGGTCATAAGTGAATATATAAAACCACACACACTTATGTGCATAATGGCTTGGATTCAGTGGCGCCATTAAGTTCAGGAAAGTCTAATTTTTTTTAAATTCATGTTATTTTAAAATATTTAATAATGTGTGATTCAATGCTAATGGACAGAGATAACATATTGAACATTAAGGACAAGCTTAATAAACATAAAGCAACACAGCCGTTAATATTAAAAAGCCATTAAAATATCTGCTGCAAGTTACACAATTAAAAATTAAGTAGATTACCGGTTCCGCAGATCTCTTAGCCAATCAGTAAACACAAAAACGACCCAAACACTTGAACATGAAATATTTAGGGCCAGGAAATCCGTTACACCTTACATGGGATTGAACCACACATGGTCAGGTTTGAGAGAGGTAGCACAGTTAGTAACTCAGTGTAGAGTACGTGGAGTGGTGGCAGTATCACAGGAATGTAACTGGAGAGTCAGTGAGGTGTTAGCGTAATTGGAGAGTTTGATGAGTGAGTGTGAGAGAGTTCATCTATACATAATACACATATTGCACACATTTCTTTCTTCATATTTACACATTTTACATTTTATTTTTCTCTGAGTATATCTGGGTATTTTGTCCAGAGGTTAAAGAGGCAATCTTTTTGGAATAATGTGGATACACCTTTAGTCCTGATGTCTGCCATGGAGGCATCGTGAAGTGGGAAAGCATGAAGCAGTTTGGGAGATTTTGTTATCTTGACACATAAGTAACCTAACGATACCCACCATGTGTTACACTACATAAGTGATATGTGAGTTATTATTGTGAGGCCTCCTTTCCATATTTTCTCACGCAATTGATCAGCCCTAGGTAGTCACCTAAGGGTCCAAATACAGTATAGACATCTTCAAAACATTTCAAACATGAAACAAAAATAATACAACATCCATCATCCCTCCACCAACCCTGTCCTGTCCTGCTCTGTCCTGTCACAGTCTCCACATCACTAAATATATCAAATTGACAGCTTCTGTCTGCGTTTTGTTATTATTATTTTGGTTCCCGCTCTTAATATATGTTCCCCTGGTGACTAAGGGGCAATAATCGGGGTTCTATCTAGAAAGACATGAGCACAATGCCAAGAGGTAAGTTCAAAAGTTGTTTTTATTGCTGAATGAATGTCATCATCTAGAATATCAATTTAATGTTGGCAAGTTCTGGAAAAACATTTGGTTCTCTTTTCTTTATCTAAGGAGATTTCCAGCAAATCCATCCGAGATGAAAAAGAAAGTTTAGTTTTAAATAGGTCCGTTTCATGTGCTACTGCCAAGATTTTATGCATTAGTCTTTTACTTGTAGGTAAGGGAGTATCCCCCTCCACTGCCAAATTGCCATTTCAGACATGATCCTATTCATAGGGCACTTGCGGGTTATACCAAATAGTTTGATTAACGACCAAAATGTCTTAATAAGTTTGCACGTCCAAAAACAATGATATGAGTCAGAGTCTACGTCATGACATTTTGGGCAGTCCGCCGTAACTCTCATTCCACACTTCCATTGACGTAGTGGTGACATATAAGCATAATGTCCTACTTTTAGATGCATATCACTATATGTGACTACAGACAGTAAGTGGCACAGCTTTGTTAAGGATTTAGCTATGGCAACTGGTTCAACTAATGGCATGTGATTAACCCATGTAGGAAGCCCCTTTGGTAGCAGTTGTGTTACTGTCGTAGATTTAATTAATGCATTAATCTGTTTTGTAGAGTAAGTGTGTGACCCCGATGTAAGAATCAAATTGTCTAAGGGGATGTCTCAGTCCTGGTCCCTGAACTGATTCATAACAGACACTGCCTAGCTCTGCAAGTCATGGCATATCTTAATTGGAGAGGTTTGATATTTTTGTTTACAGTCCTCCAATGACAGGACTGATTTATTCAATGAAGACAGCAAATGGTCTGATCTAAATATACCTGACTGCTTCCAAAGATCAAAAACATGTCAAGTTCTACCCTCCTGAAACTCTGTGTTCCCTACCAGGGGTTAAAAAAGAGAATATTTCCACTGCAGTGTTAAGTTTTTGATTGGAGAGCACAGTACTTAAGTCATGATTGTGAAGCGGTAATTCTAAACAGGCAAAATTGTTGCATTCATTAATGGTTACCATTTCTTATTGGATCACTTTTATTTCACTTCTATTGTGTGTACAGGTATTTTTTAACAGGAGTGGTAATGATTTCTCTGCATTTGTTGCGCATTTTAAAAAAACTATGTATAAAATAACTTATCCTGTATTGTTCATGAAGAAAACAGTTAGTATACATATAAATGAGATATAGAAGAGAGAAGCAAATAGTGTAAAAGAGCAACATATACATTTTATTGGGGCCCGCTCACTTAAAAACAAAGATGTGTGCTTTGTTTTCATAGAAAAAAACATCTGATATGACCAGATCCTTTGAGAAAGTAGAATCTTAAAAAGGGCTCTTATCTGTCTTGAAGCATTTGGCCAGACTCTTAAGCGGGGCTCTTATATGTTTGTGGCCAGATGCCACCTGAATGCTCCTAGCCCCCATCCCTGATTCCAGCGACTGCCCAAATGCCCCCTGTCCCCTTTTTAAATTCCACGGTAAATATTCTCTTATATGCCAGGAGCCTGGCACTCCCTGGAAGCATCCGGTCCTGCTTTTAAGTTCCTTGGGCTGGCGCTCCCTTAAGATCCTGGGGATTGGAACTGCTCCAAGGGCTCCTGACCCCATTTAAGTCCTGGATCCAAGGGATGCTCCCCTCAATAATAAAAAAACAACAACATTCCTAACCCCTACCTGTAAGTAGCCCAAGTTGAAGACAACAAGGTCAAATCTGTAATAAAAAATACCACACCCTATGGGTGCCAGGAGGGTAGGGAGTGAAAATCATAGTTACTTAGTAAACATTTGCATGCCATAAAAAGTTTTGTTTTATTATTATTTTTTTTCACCCGTTAATTAATTTAACGAAGGGCAGTGAATCAATTTTGAGATTTTTTGCATTAACGGGCATCATTTCATCTACCCCATTATATTCCATAAACCAAGAAGTTCTCATTTATAAAGGTTGAAGACTAATTAGTTTGCATTATTACAGCTAGGTCTGCATGTTTTAAACCAAGTTCATTTAAAATAAAATAAAAAGTTTCCCTTTTTTTTTTTTAAACAAGTGTTCAGCAGCCTGTGCTTTTGAGCACAATCCTCTATAATCTGCACTTCAACACCTTCACGTACCTAATTAGACTTTCCTGGCACGTACTGTACTAAGCACAATAACTCAACAAGAGAGCATTTAGGCTTAAAGGATTCAAGGATTGAAATCCTTAGCTGGATGCCACTGTGGTGCAATGTGTCACAGATTGTAGAAGAACCAGCTACCCTGTTACCAACATAAAATATATGCTTTGCTTAAAAGAAATGTTATCAGCTACAGCGTTAGTCACTCTTGAATGTTTTTTTTTTTTTCAATGTATTATTGTTATTCTATAAAATACAGCAGGCTTGTTTTTTTTTTTGGACAATTTTTATTTGTTGCTTCAGTTCAGTATATATATTGAAATGATATATCTTACGTTTATTTGTATACCTATTTTGTGTATATTAGTACATAACTAGTTAAAGGACAACAAAAGTTTTTTTTAACCCTTAAACAAATGTAGTCCCCTTTTCCGAAACAGACATGGGAAAAGGTGACACTGTGGTATGTTCTGCAGTACATTTTGTTTTGTAGTAAATTATAAGATATGATGAACATAATGGTATCTAATGAAAGCCCTTCTTATGACGATAAAAACAACATATAATTTGTGTGGGTACAGTATGTGAGAGAGAAGAAAATTACAGCTAAACACAAACACCCCAGAAATGTAAAAACCGTCCTTGTCAACAAGGGAATGTCAAGGTCAAAATGTCTTGTCACTAAGGGGTTAATGCACAAATTGGATGTGACATTTTAATGGCACAATAATACTGGCATCTTAATGGCACAATAATTCTGGCATATTAATGGGCAAATTGGCTGTGGCATATTAGTGGGCAAACGGTGGCATATTTTAATAGGCAAACTGGCTGTTGCATATGTTAATGACAAAGTGATTGTGGTATGTTAATTGGTACCTGGCAGTGGCTTATTTTAATTGACAAAATTATGCTGTGGCATGTTCTGTGGGGCAAAATAACATGTACTATGGGGGGAAGTGACAATGTGGCTTGTTCTGCAGGGGCAGTTCTGTGGGAAAAAGTGACCCTGTGGTATGTTCTGTGGGGCAAATTGACACTGTGGCATGCCAAATTGTGTGGGTGCAATAGGAGTGCAAGCCAAGTGCTGTGGGTGCAAAATAGATGCATGGCAAGTGCTGTGGCAATTTTTTAATAGCACAATATACAATTAAGAAGTTCATATAAGTATAAATGCAACTTGGGAGAGAGAGAGAGATAGAGAGAGGTGTATAGATATTTATAAATATATATATGAACATATGTAAGTGCTCCCTAATATCCGTGTATACTTTTGTAACTTGGGCAATGAGTAGTTTTATTGCAGTATTGCATAGTAAGAAGGTATACATATTGCAGCCATATATACACATTTTGATCCATATATACATTTTATACACTGCAATTATACACTTAATATACACATTTTATACAATGCAATAAAAGTACTCACTGCAATAAAAGTCCAATTGTGTGTGTGTGTGTTTATTTGCGTGTGTGTGTGTTTTTTTTCGTATATTGCGATGAAGGGCATGATTGCATGCTGGGGAGGGAGGCAGAGTCCAGGGGGTCCAATCAATACTAAAGACAGCCCTGTGGTCAGGCCAGTGAATGTCTTTCTCTGCTTCTACAGAGATAGACCACGATTTCAAAACGGGATCCACAGATAGGCCTTTGTTTTCTCCGCACTAGCAGAGAGAGACCGTTTAGTTGTCATTTAACACAAGCTGGACTACCAATGAGAGGTGTCTTCTACCTTACAGTTACACAGATGTGTTCATGGTGGACATTTACTGGACTTTGTGGTGGACAATTTAATGATGTTCTATGGACCTTCACAGACCTTGCCAGGGATACTGGTGTCCTTGTACAGACACCTTACCAATCCCACGTTACTCATTGACGTTTGATCTGCTGCACCCAAGGCTTCTACTAAACCGGAAGTGAAAGTGTCTGACTATATTTAATACACTATGTAAGTGTAATGGTGTTCACTTGGAATAGAAAGCAAAGTGTATTTGTGAAACTGCCCCTGACATACATTCTTTTTTTAAAATAATTGTTATTTTTTAATAAGTTAAATATACTGTAATACATTAAATGCATTAAGTGTACAGTAATATCTCCTTTTTTAACCCCTTAATGACATTAGGAGGTACTATGCTGTCCTGACTTTAAGTGCCTTAAAGTCATTAAGACGGCATAGTACGTCCTGTAGTAAAGTAGTACGTCCTGTATTAAACAGCTCGCCGCGATGAGCTGTTTTCGGATCCCGCTGCAGGCACTTGCAGCGGGATCCCACCTGTCAGATGAGGACACTTTGAGTGGCCTCAGTCTGACAGGGGAAATGTAGCCGGTGCTCGAAGCGAGCACCGGCTACATTTCTCCAAATCTCCGGGTTAGTGCACGCCTCCGTGACGTCACACCTGACGTCCAGAGGTCTCACAATTTTTTTGCAGGGACCCACAGGGTCTATTAAGACCCTGATCGGGTCTCTGCCAGAGTGTTCCTGGCTACCTTGTGATCGGTGGCCAGGAACCAATCGTGACGATTTGGTGCTTGCGTCGTTTGGGGTTAAATTATGAAACTTCTATTTTTATTTATAATTATTTTGAAATCCATGGAGAATATATAAATCTTTGTTTGCATTCCAACTAATCCACAGTTTCAAAATGTTTCTACATGTATCATATAATTCATTTAACTCTGACAATATCATAGACATTTGGTAAATTAAAATGTATCTTTCTAATTAAATTTCTAATTACATGGTTAGAATTAAGTTTGTTAGCGTTTATGATTTGCAGTGTTTTGCTATACAACATCTAGTACCTGCCATTATAATATTGGCTCATTTATTTTGTTTTTTCATTAGTAGTAGACCAAATAATGTCGTTTATTTACTTAAGTACCCACAAAGTCTATTTTATCACTTCAACCACATATGTAACATATTTCCTTTTTTCTCCTTAATATCCATAGTTTATGTTAGATTATGAATTTGATATTTTCTTAAGTTGAAAATGGCTTCTATAACCATCTATAAAAGGTTTTATAGAGTTATTCCAAGAATCTTTTAATTATGTTTCCCAATTAATCATATAGGTGAATTTCTATAATGTTCTAAATAACCAATTTTCCAGATATTTAATACTTAAAGAAGGGTTATGATATTTTGATATCATTAAATATTTCTCTCCATTTAAAATAAGTAAACCATTTAAGAATATAACTGTATTTCTCAGCCACTCCTTTATATTTGGAAAAAGTTGTAACATCTTTATAAGACAATAGATCTGCTATTCTATCAAGACTTCTGTTGCTCCATTTTTTTCACATTATATGGACTTAGAGGATTTACAGATTATGTGGTGGTAGGAAAGATTCTTTGTTTATAAATCTATATTTTGGGGTAGCTTTATCTCAGATGTCGCAAGTGTGTCTTAGAATTGAGCGTTTTGTCAAATTTTTGTCTCTATATTTTTGGGGGAATCCATAAGACTGTATCTATGTAATATGGTTTAATTAGATCTTATTCCAGATCAAGCCAGTCGAACCAGGTATTGTTTTATGTGTCAAAGTGTATTGTGTGCTATCTTGCAGATTCAAAGTACACTATGATATCAAGGATAAAAAGTACCTCTCAGATATTTTCTAACATGCCCCCTGGTGATACAGGATGCTGGGTGCATGACTCATAAATAGGAATGTCACCACTACTGAGCATGTGGAGAATGAAGTTGGGGACCATGGGAAAGCATGTCAACATTGTATAACACTGTGGAGTGGAGGAAGCTGACTTTGTTATGCTCTGGTACTCCAGGTGTGGCAAACTACATTTTAGTTGATGCTCAGCCAGCATTAGCCCTTGATGAGCATCATGGGAAATGTAGTCTCTGAAGCTGACATGCCAAGGATTAGTGTTAAGATTATGGCTCACTGGGCCTCAGGCAAAATGTAGTCCATAACATCTGGAGCATCAAAATTAGAGGAAGGGCAGTCACCTTTCCCCTCCTTATCAAGGGGGCCCACAAGCTTGCCAATGTTGTATATTAAACATGGACCTGCTGGAAATTCATGAAGTAGACGTTCAAATACAAATGCATAAACTTGTAGTTAACACTTTTGAAAAATAACAAAACTAAGCAACAGTTTTAACCGTGAGAGGACATATTGTTTATTACACTGCTTAAGCTTCCACTCTGAACTGGCATCTTCTTTCACCTGGACCAGAGTGCCATCTACAATGAATTTTGATCACAGCCCATGTTACTGTGCCGGAATGGCTACGGTGAAGCAAAGTGTTGACATTTGCACTCACAGCATGCTTGCTTGAATGGCTGTCACCATCTCTTTGCTTTGATCAAAGCCCAGGCAGGAGCAGGGACTACAGAACTGGGAAGCCATGCATTACAGGACGAAAAATAATTCACTCTCCTGACCCCCGAGATTTAAAACTTGCTCTGTGTTTGTGTTCTGATCAGAACTCTGACAGGGCAAGTTGTGAACCAGGACTTACATTTCTTGTCCCATAATCACAGCAGGGAATTCAATCAGACAAGCATCTTGTACGTATAGATATTAACACTTTGCTGCTCCTGACAGATGCATCAACCTGGGATTTAAACAAACACTTCTTTGTACAGCAGAATGCTAATACCAACCAAGCATGTCCAGTGATACACTAGCACTCCTCACCTCTCCAGATCTCTAGCACTGCTCAACTTTTGTGTCTTGCCAGTTTTTTTGTTTTCTCACTGATATTTTTGAGCATATCATGTTTTTTTTACATAGTTATTTTTTTTTTAAAAACTGTAATTTGGGTTTTGTTTTCACCCACTGCAATTATATTAGAAGATATTTGGTTTCAAAATGATTGTGGTTTTTCAGTAATAGTAAACTGCAAAAATCCAGCATTCATCTTATCAACTTCGCTACAAATGTCGAATATTTGGCTATTCAGCAGAGATAGGCACAGTATATTTGCGGCAAGGTCTGTGAGGAGTCATAGAAGTTCATTCATTTGTCATCACAAAGCCCAGTAAATGTCCACCATGCACTATGGGGGTCATGTACTAAACAAGTGCAATGGGGAAAAAAAGTAGGTAAAACATGAGTAAGGAGCAGTTTGCGACTATTTGTAACATTTTCCATTTTTTTTTCCTGATTTGCGCCTCTTCCGTTTATTTTTATCTAGCGTGCATTTTTCCAGTTGCGTTAATAAATTGCTATTATATTTGCGCAGGCTAAACAAGTCATAAAAATAATAAAAATGCATGGCATCTCTTGGCTTCCATACCATGATAACAGTAATCACACAAATAAACCTGAGTTTGGTGAAAAAGTCTAAAAGCCATTTTTGGGACCCTATTTAAACATAAAGGAAAAAAAAATGTTTTAATCAGAAAATAGGTGGTTTCATTTTGGGGTTTTCAGGTAACTTTCCCGTTCTTCAACTTTTTCGATTTTCTTAATTGCATATTAATTAGATGCCCGAATAAAAGAATTACTAAAAATAATACACATACTAAACTCAACTCTTGCATTGTATTCAAAAACATATACATTGTTTTAATCTAGCAAGAGTTCGACAAACAAACTTTTACGCAAGAGCTATTACATTAAACTATTTATTAAAAATCTAGATATAGGATTTATTAGATGTATGTTATGTCTATTAAGTGAAAACTAAGTGGTGAATAGGGGATTTTGATCAAGTGTTGCTCTGTAGGAAAGCATTTATATTTTATTACACAGTATACTTTTTTTAATTTTGTTTTTATTCCATTGCATGCAAGTCATTTTTGTTAGTATATTTTATCTATAACAATTTAATAATGACAATATACTAACTGTCCAGTTTTCTTACTGAGGCCATTAAGTCTAACACAAGAGGACATCTAATATTGCTAACACTTTTCCTTTAGCTTCAATTAAAATCACCATTAAAATTTCAAGTCCTAACACTTGGGATGCTATATTATCTGTCTGTCTACATATAACATCTTTTATTACTTGCACTTTCACTTTATTATGATCGTTGATATATTTATATTTTAATTATTAATTATATTTTTATAATCCCTTCAAAACGAACACTTTACTGGGAAAATAACATTTGCCGTTTGTGTTTTTTTATTTACTTTTTCTCAGTTCATTCTTAGTAACGTATTTTCTCCTATGTGTATATTTTCTACTTTACACCAGGGATTCTGGACAAAAGTAGCTTTTGTCAAACAACAATCATTAATTAGATGTGAGCGATTACTTATCATGGGTTTTTTAACTTAAAAACGTTCTAATACTGTCTATGGTATTCAATGTGTCAAAAAGAATTATGGAACCACCCGCGCCAACTTCAAGTAAAAGCACATACCTTAGCTGTTTTGGGGAGCATCAGCAACCGAAAACCTTACATCTCCTCCAAGCAGTAGATAAAACAGGTTCGGGAGAACTCAGTCAAAAATATATTTGATTATTAATCATTAGGATCAGTAGTGTATCTTCCACAAGGCAAACAAGGCACTCGTTAGGGCGGCACTTTGCCTGAGGGTGTTAAAGCACACTTCTGGAGCTTCTAACATTTTCGCTCCCTCCCCCACAGTTCAGCAAGCTTTAGCTCCTTCCAATTAATCAGGGTGATGGGGGCATGTAATGGACGTGGTGGGGGTTTGAAATGAGGGTGATGGTGGCATTTACTGTGTATGCAATGTAGGTGATGGAGTCATGTAATAGGGTGACTGGGCATTTAATGTGAGTGCAATGTGGGTGATGGAACATGTCATGGGTGTGCAGCGTGGGCAATGGTGCATGTCGTAGGTGTGCAACATGGGTGGGGAGGTGCCCGAATTTTGTCAGCCTAGGGCAGCACAAAACCAAGATACATCACTGATTATGATAATTAAATACCTCTCATCGCTAAATGTGCATGGTATTCAATGACCAGACATAAATGAATGTTCTAATAAAGTTTATTTGTTTTATCTTCTATATGGATTGTTGTCAATGATTTCTACTTAGATACAAACATGACCTATACGACCCCTGGTTTGCTCTGTCTTTTTCTCCAGTAAGGAAATTGGTGACATTCATTCACATGAGCATGACTCTGAAGCATTGTGTGCTTGTATTATTAATGCTATCCTGGCCTGGATTTTCCCAGTGGGATTAACTCTATATAAAATAAAGCCATATACAATGTGGGTGTGAAAACACCTGCTGACCCCAAATGGCTTTTTATTATATTTGGGAGTTTTCCAGAACATTTCTTTGGGATAACACTTACATAAAATTAATCTATCTCTGCAAAAAGAGCACAATGGTTATATTTAAAAAAAAAATGGAGGCAAAACCATGTGCATTCATTAAAATGGGAGTCGAGTCATCTGTTTGCACTTTGTATTGTTCAGGACAAGCCTGGAAGAAGACCAGAGCTGGAACCGCGTAACGCAGCTCTTAGAGATGTAACTATAGCAGGGACATCCAACGTGCGGCCTGCCGACCTTGAGTTGAGTCCGTGAGATGAAATGGTCAGTGGGATTTGTTACATGGGAAGAGAATTCCAAAAAAAGTTAAATTTATTTGCTTTTCCTAATTGAAGAAGCCATGAAAAAAACAAACAAAAATTTGCAGAATTAGAACATATTTTTCTGTCAGTATTATGCGCAGGATCGTAAACGACCGGAGGGAAGAGATAATATTATAACAGTGGGTTTGTTTAATTAGGTTTCTTAGTACATGTGATGATTCATTGCTTCAACAATGGGATTTAAGAACATGGTACCCACCAAACACACACACATGTAATTATATCAAAGAACTGTTTATCAGCAGTAGATAGTTATAAACTAAACCACTTGGTAATATTATATCTGCAGATGGTAAGATTCCACACAAATCTTTTCATACTTTATGTATCAGTCGTGTCTTTTTTAAACCGTTGTTTCCTTGGAGGTTGATCCCATGTCAAACCGAGAGTCCTTCTCTCATGGGTGTGTGTAAATTCCAACAGGCACTGAAAAGGAGGGGCGATAGAGAAACAGTAAGGTTGTTAGGGTATTTTGACCACACACAGAGAGCAGGATAAACACCTGGCAGGACCAGTGGTGCAACAAAAACTATTGTATTTACCGTATTTGCTTGAATATAAGACAAGGTTTTTTTCAGAATCGAGGTCAGGTTATAAGACTGGAGGGGACCTGAATCCTTTCTCTCTAACAGCCGGGGGATGTCTGCGCGATGAGGGCAGACTCCCCCTGCTGCCGTGTGCTTCCGGCTTCATCATAAAAGTCCCGGCGGAAGTGCCGGGCAGCAGCGGAGGATGTCTGTGCGTATCGTGCAGACATCCTCCGCTGTCTCCACTACCCACCAGGAGAATCGGGCAGCTGGCTGTCCGTCATAATAGACGAAGTGTCGGGCAGCATGGAGGATGTCTGCACGTATTGTGCAGACATCCGCCGGATGCCCCCACTAGCCACCAGGGAGCAAAAAACAGGGGAGGGGGGGGAGAAAGACAAGGGGAAGGGGGAGAGAAAGACGAGGGGGGGCGGCAGAGAAAGACTAGGGGGGGCAGAGAAAGACAATGGGAGGGGGCAGAGAAAGACAAGGGGAGGGGGGCAGAGAAAGACAAAAAGAGGGCGGCAGAGAAAGACAAAGGGAGGGGGCAGAGAAAGACAAAGGGAGGGGGCAGAGAAAGACAAGGGGAAAGAGGGGGAGAAAAGTTTGGGGGGAGGGAGACAATGCAGGGTGTGTGGAGAGAGAGGCAGCATTGGCACAATAAATACAAGAAATGCATTTGTTTAATAACATTTTTATTGAATATTAAAAAGTAATTTAAATGTTAATATATACAAGTTAAACTTTTTTCCTATAGGGTAGTCTTATATTCAGGCTTTTAGTTTTTTTCCTAATGGAATATCTAAAGTTTGGGGGGTCGTCTTATAATCAGGGTTGTTTTATATTCGAGCAAATATGGTTATTCTGTACACCCCCTGCTGACAGAGTGATTTGGTTTGCTCTTTTTCTGTCCCTCTAGCTTTTCTCCACTCCTTCATTCTGATAGCTTTTGCAGCAGGGTTGATGTTCATGGAGGGATAAGCCAAATGGCAAATAATTTAGCTAAACTAAAAGAATGGACAGCTGTGGCAACTGACATTTAATGTGCACAAGTGCAAGATTATGCACCTTGGGTGTAAAAACCCAAAAGCTCAATATAGAATATTTGGTACAGTCCTAACCTCAACATCTGAGGAAAGGGATTTAGGAGTAATAATTTCAGAGGACTTAAAGGTAGGTAGGCAATGCAATAGAGCAGCAGGAAATGCTATCCGAATGCTTGGTTGCATAGGGAGAGGTATTAGCAGAATGCTTGGTTGTAAAGGGAGGGGTATTAGCAGTAGGAAGAGGGAAGTGCTCATGCCATTGTACAGAGCACTGGTGAGACCTCACTTGGAGTATTGTACGCAGTACTGGAGACCGTATCTCCAGAAGGATATTGATACTTTGGAGAGAGTTCAGAGAAGGGCTACTAAACTGGTTCATGGGTTGAAGGATACAACTTACCAGGAAAGGTTAAAGCATCGTAAAATGTATTGCTTGGAGGAAAGACGTAACAGGGGGGATATGATAGAAACATTTACATACATAAAGAGAATCAACACAGTAAAGGAAGAGAGTATATTTAAAAGAAGAAAAACTACCACAACTAGAGGAAATAGTCTTAAATTAGAGGGGCAATGATTTAAAAGTAATATCAGGAAGAGTTACGTTACTGAGAGGGTAGTGGATGTATGGAATAGTCTTCCAGCGGAAGTGGTAGAGGTAAGCACAGTGAAGGAGTGTAAGCGTGCATGGGATAGGCATAAGGCTATCCTAGATATAAGACAGGGAACTGGGGACTAATAAAAGTATTTTGAAAATTGGCCAGACTAGATGGACCGAATGGTTCTTATTTGCCAACACATTGTATGTTTCTATGTTTCTAAGACAAACTTTAGTGAGTTTATTCATTTAACACTAAAGGGACTAACCTGTCACCTAACTATTGTCTATACCGTGAAATTTTAGAGAAAAATAAATTATTAAAATTATGATCTACGATTGTGGTAGAAGAAGTGCAAGCAAAGGATGTCTCCTCTTCATATGCAAATGAAGCAATTGGAAATGTATAATTTGGATCTCAAGCCAGAATGTGATGTCACAAACAGGAGACACACGCAAACATTGAAAACATGTTTTTTTTCTATTCATTTCTGCATATGCCAATATAGATTAAGAGAAAATAATTTGTATTCTCTACATTCACATTATAAGCAATAATTCCCTAAAGCTTCCCTAAAAAGTCAGTTGCAGCTGAGATGAGCATTTCATCGGTCCAATTTAGCTATACATTGTGCAGAGACAAATCTGGTGAAAACATACCAAAGAGTCTACCCCAAATGCCCAAACTCAGGCTAGCTTTGGGCACAAAGACAAATTGCAGAGAAATCAGCAGTTTGGCAACACAATATGGCCCATTTCGGCACACACTGAGTTCTATGGGAGGACTTTGGTAATTTCCATAATAGCTGAGGTCCTCCTGTAATGTGCCACAAGGGGGAGTGCGGACCACACCGGGTGACACCCCTAGCGGGGGTGACACCAGTGCTGTCTGCATTCTCTCAGCAGCGCTTTGCGCTGCTAAACTTTTTTTTTTTCTTTTTTCGCCAAGCCGCATCCGCTGAATGAAAAAAAAAATCATTGCATCTGGATATGACAATTACGTCATATCAGGTGACTGTATTTCCCTCCTCCGTGCACGGAGGTGACGGGAGGCGATAGAGGGGATACAGAGCAGCCAGGAGGTGAGTACTGGGAAACGGGGGAGGAGAGTGGCATATTAATGGACAAATTGGTTGTGGCAATTAATGGCAAAACAATACTGGTATATTATTGGGAAAATTGGTTGTGGCTTATTAATGACAAAATAATACTGACATATTGGGCGAGTTGGCTGTGGCATATTAATTGCAAAATATCACTTTCCATATTAATGTGAAAACTGGTTGTGGCTTATTAATGGCAAACTAATACTAACATTTTAATGGGCAAATTGACTGTGGCATATTAATGGCAAAATAATACTGGCATATTAATGGCAATATAAAACTGGCATATTAATGGGCAAAATAATACTGGCATATTAATGGCAAAATAATATTGGCATATTAATGGCAAAATAATACTGGCATATTAATGGGCAAATTGGCTGTGGCATATTAATTGGCAAGCTGGCTATGGCATATTTAATGGACAAACAGTGGCTTATTTTAAACGGCAAACTGGTTGTTGCATATGTTAATGACAAATTGAGTTTTGATTGGTACTGTGGTAAGCGATGCTGTGGGATGTTCTCTGGGGCAAAATAACATGTTCTGTGGGACAAAGCGACAATGTGGAATGCCAAATTATGTGGGTGCAATATGAGTGCAAGCCAAATGCTGTGGGTGCAATATAGCTTCATGGAAAGTGCTGTGGGTACTGTATGGTGATGTGTTAAGTCCTGTAGGTGCAATGTGGGTGGAGCGGAAGGGAATAAAAACAAGAAATGCAATTTTTCAATAACTTTTTTATTACATATGAAAATAATTGAGTATTATATTAAAAGGTTCATAAAAGGATAAATGCAGCTAGCGAGAGAGAGAGATGTGTATAAATATTGTTTTAGAATTGTACAATTGTCATCTCCCGGGGCTCTTGTGTGTGGCATAATTATGGGGCTCTTGTATGTGGCATAATTATGGGGCTCTTGAGTGTGTCATAATTAAGGGGTTCCTGTGTGTGACCTAATTAAGGGGTTCCTGTGTGTGGCATAATTAAGGGGTTCCTATGTGAGGCATAATTAATGGGGCTCCTATGTGAGACATATTTATGGGGCTCCTATGTGAGGCATAATTAATGGGGCTCTTGTGTGAGGCATATTTATGGGGCTCATGTGTGACATTATTAATGGGGCTCCTATGTCTGGCATAGTTATGAGCTCCTGTAAGTGGCATAATTTGTGGGGCTCCTATATGTGTCATATTTTTCAGGGCTCCTGTATGTGGCATAATTTATGGTGCTCCTGCATGGCATATTTAATGGGCCATCTCACTGGCATTACTAAGGAATCTGTTTGGCATGGTATTAAAGAAAATGCAGGGGGGTGACACCTTGAGTTACTCACTGGGTGACACCAACCCTAGTGAGTGCACAAAAGCCAAAGTCATCCCAATAGAAGTCTGTTGGGGAGGAACAAAGCTGCCCTTTCAGTAACAAACTTTTTTGCTTCTGAAATGTTGCATTGGCCGATTTTCATGCTGATTTGAGATCTCCTTGGTGGTCTCAGAGTAGACAGTATTTGAGAGCTACTCAAATCACCAATGGTCAGAAACTGGGAGCTCCAATTTGATCAAGTCGACCCTTTAGTTTGTCCTTGCACAATAGCTAAATTGGTGATGTGAAATGTTCATCTCTCCTCAACTCCCCTGCAACTCACCATTTAGTGAATAGCCCCCAATGTATAGCCTGGTTCCAGGACACAGTGGTGGGATTTCCTTGTTCCAGGCCACAGTGGTGGCATTTCCCAGCTCCAGGCCACAAAGTTTTGGATGACCTGAGTGCCTTAAATGTCCTGTGTCCCTTTAAATGTGATCCTTTGTCAGTGTTCCACCCTGTTCTGTCTCAGAGTTCCAGCCCTGTTCTCTGTCTTAGTTATACCCTGCTCTAGTACCCACTATAGTGTATATAGAGCTGCTAGTGGTAATCACTCACCAGCTCTAAAAAGGAGAAAAGACAGAATGCTGTGATACAGTGGTGGCTGCCTTCCCAAAAGTGGCGTCCACCCACCTAAAAAGCAAGCACACAATGACTTGCATGCAGGAAGGTGCTCAAACACTACATAAACCCTATATGGACTGTATATAATAATAAGAACACAAGCAAAAGTGTTTAGAAGTAATACAAGCTAGATTTATTTATTTGTATTTATTTATTTAGAAAGTGTTTTACCAGGAAGACACTAATACATTCAGATTTCTTTCGTTTTCAAGTATGTCCTGGGGACCCAGTCCAGAATGGAGTTACACATTTAACAGTAGATTAAAAATAAATACATAGATACATATATTAAACAAGTTGGAAGGAGAACATACAGGGTGAATCATTACTGATCCAAAAAAGGAACAACATGTACAGTATAACAGGAACAATCTGTTTTAAAGATTTGGGAGACACTCATTTTCATGGATTTTTGGCAGAAACGGGAAGGCTGATTCCACATATGAGGAGCTCTGAAAGAGAACGCACCTCAACCTGCTTCCTTTTTGAAGTGGGGAATCGCTAGTGAAGGGTTGGTGCAGGATCTGAGATTGTAGGATGTGCAGGGAGTGAGCATGCCGCTCAGGTGGGGGGGGGGGGGGGGAGATTTCCAGAGTAGTGGTTATGCACTAAGCAAGCTAGGTGGAGAGTGCGCCTGGAGGCAAGCGTCAGCGAGTTTAACTCTTTTAACATTTTACGGTGATGAGTGTTATAATCGCACTGTAGTGCAAAAAGACGCAGTGTATTGTACAGAGTGTCAAGTTTACCGAGATAGGTCTGCGGGGCAGAATCATACACAACATCTCCATAGTCTAAGATCGACATCAACATTTGTTGCACAATATGTTTCCTTACTGTGGAATCTAGGTTTGATTTGTTTCTATATAGAAAGACAATCCTAGGATATATCTTTGACATGAGCTTATCAATATGGAGACCAAAGGATAAGTTTGGGTCTAGTCACATACCAAGATACCTATATGAATATACCTGGGTCAGGTTATAACTGGATTTGGTCTTGATGTTTATTTGAGGATTGTTTAATTTAAGTAGTTTGGCATTTGTCCCAAACAACATGGACACAGTTTTTTCAGTGTTGAGGAATAATTAGTTGCTAGCTATCCAATTTTCAACTTTAGAAAACTGATCCTGTAGCACGGATTCCACTTGTGATAGTTTAGTACCACACATGTAAATGACTGTATCATCAGCATACATATGCACATGAGCCAGGCCACACACTGAAGGTAATTCATTTATAAATAGTGAGGGAGGCAGTATCAGCAATGGACACATATTGAGTTCTATCAGACGAGTATGAACGAAACCAGCAGAGCGACCTCTCATTCATACCGGAACAATTTAGCTTGTTTAGCAGAAGATCATGATCAACTGTATCAAAGCCCTTTGCAAAGTCTAGGAAAACTGCACCTGTAAGTTTACCACTCTCCATACCACTGTGGATGTCATTTCTCACCTTTAAGAGGCCAGTTATCATTGAGTGATTTGACTGAAACCCAGACTGCAGCGAGGTTAGATAGTTGGACCGTTGATAATACTCGCACACTTGATCATGGGCATATTTTTCCAGGATTTTTCCAGGCAATGGGTCGGCAGTAACAGGTGCACTCAGCCTCAGTAGCATTGACGGAAGTAGGTCCGGCCCACATTGCTATTTCACTATCAGATATAGTAGCAAATTCAGCAGAATATTTGTCCAGGAGTGATATTGGTGGTGACTTGTCTGCCACAGAAAAAGTGCCACGATCTTCATTGTGTTTTTTTGCTATAAGAGCTGTGGTGCATCCTGCAAAGTAGTTATTGAATTAATTTGCTATTGCCACTGGAGATTTTAGAACTTCATTATGTGTTTTAATTGTGGTTGGTTCTGAACGGAACAGAACCAACCACGATCTGGGGGGGTTGGCTAGATTTCTATTCAGCCAATCAGAGAAATAAGTTGTCTTGGCAAGTTTGGTTTGAGTCTTGAGATGTGACAGGAAGTGAATAGCTAAGCATTGCCTATCATCCAATATGTGAAAAACGACTAGAGTGAGTCTGTTAGTGCTAACAGAATTGCAAAAAATAAGTATAAACTTGTGAAGTGAAATAATGTAATAAAAAACAGTCAAGGGGAAAAATATACGAAAAAACAGTGATAAAGCGCAGGGATTAAGCTCTTATAGTAGAGTAACCTACTTTCAATGATCCCTTCTGCCTCGTTTCTCTGCTTCTCTATATAAGTGTGCTCTACCCTTTTCTTTAGTCTAGCTGTCTACAGGTATTCTCTGTATGTGTGCTCACTGTTAATGTTTAAAGTATTCTTTGCTAATATTAGTTAGGGACTTGTCTAATTGTGGGGTACATGTGGGGCAATGACAATATTGCAACGGCTATCCCATTGATGTATAGCGTAAAAGGGGCTAATATAGTTAAGTCTCTAGCTTATCGCCATTTAATAAATCTACTCCAGCAGTCTTTCCCTGTCTAAAGTTATGTTGCACTAACCTTTATGCACATTGGGGTTCATGTGTAAACACTGCGCACCCGCAGAGTTCACCAAATACTGGCACAATCAGCGTATGCGGCAACTGTATAGAGCGGGCTCCCGACAAATTTTCAGGAATGCGTACATTTAGGGATGAGCTGGCGCTCGCTGTGCTGGCGCAGCTAACATATATAAAAAATCAGGCACTGAAAAGTACGGGAGTTATAAAAATGCCCAATCGCCGTTATGCATAACAAACAGCGATTGCACCTTTTTATAAATACAGAACCTCCAATGTCTTAGCAGAATTGCAAACAACTGGAAATTACATTTATTTAATATTTTACCTATAGCAAATCCCATTGCTGCCTGGCTGTCTGTGAAGGAAACTCATGTATTTTATTAGTAATGATTGGGCATTAGTCACTTTTACTTCCTCTTACCAGTGTACCTTTTACTCAGTCGGAATCTAGCAGTCTTAAACATCCCCTTGTGCTATTTATCGCTGTGGGCAATGCCTGGTAAAAGCACGGTCAAGTACCTAACAATACAATGGGATGGAGTTTTATGTGTTCTTCTATCTGGAATCATTGTATTTATGTGTTGTTCCTAGCGTTCACATTTATTCAATGTTTCTTTTATGAATATTGCTACGACCAGGCTTATTCTAAAAAAGGAAAGGAAAGCTTTCCCTTAGAGCTAAACAGAGGGTGTGATTTAACTAAAATGGGATTTCTTTAAAGATACTGTTTGGAAATTAGTTTTAGTAATATGACTACATTAATCTGATAGAGATCAGTGACCTTTCTATTTAAGAATCCAAAAAAGAAAAAAGCCAACACACGTCGCTCAAATACATGTGATTTTTAATATGAAATTAATCCGAGAACAGCACGGCAACTAAAAAAATGGATAGGCAACACTTTTTTTACGCTTTTCTGGTGCTCGAACTCTTAGACTGTCCGAGGACTCAAAATGTGTAAAGTGGTTTTTTTTTCAACGGTCTCTACTACTGTTGAGCGAACCCGAACCGCACTGATCGGGTTTGTACTGAACTTTACGGTTTTTGGACCGCGGACCCGAACACGGACATTTCACTGTATGTCTGTGTTGGAGTTCGGGGTTCGGCGATTACATTGTATGTAATGCTATTGGCTTTCTATAAACGAAATAGAGTCCCCATTCATAAGAAATTCTTATGAATGGGGACTCTAGTTCGGTTTATAGAAAGCCAATAGTATTACATGTATTCCATAAGCCGAAAGTATATAAACCGAACGACATTCGGTTTATAGACTTTCGGTTTATAGAATGACCGGTTTATAGACTTTCGGTTTATAGAATACATGTAATGCTATTGCTATTCTATAAACCGAAAGTCTATAAACCGAATGTCGTTCGGGTTATAGACTTTCGGCTTGTGGAATACATGTAATACTATTGGCTTTCTATAAACCGAACTAGAGTCCCCATTCATAAGAAATTTTTATGAATGGGGACTCTAGTTCGGTTTATAGAAAGCCAATAGCATTACATGTATTCCATAAGCCGAAAGTCTATAAACCGAAAGACATTCTGTTTATAGACTTTCTTTTTATTGAATAGCAATAGCATTACATGTATTCTATAAAACAAAAGTCTATAAACCGAATATCTTTCGGTTTATAGATGTGGGGGTTCCAGACCCCGTTTCCCACCAAGTCGGGGTCCCTTACCTGCACCCACTCCCGTTGCTGCCCGACAGAGGGGAAGGCCGTCGCGTGGTAGGGCGCATCCCCGGACTCTAGTAACTCGCGTCCCGTGAGTTGCTTGTGCTTCTATTATCCGGGAGCGTGGGGGAGTGGCCTAACCAGCGATGGTGCCATTCCATTGGTGGAGACAGCGGGGGTGTGGAAAGAGGCTGACACTCACTTTAGTGAGTGTCATACTACTCTATGTGAGTAGGAGGACTTCCCTAATTGGAGGAGGTGGGGAGGTTCACCTGGCGGCCCTTAATTACCAAGCACTGACTTCAATCAGTGCTTGTGTATTGAGCTGCTAAGTCGTGTATACCCTTGGTTCCTTTTCAGAGTCCTTTCTCCCTGTGATTCCTCCTATACCTATTGATCTCCCGGATTTTTGACCTTGGCTTCCCTCCTGGACATTCTGATTTCTCCTGCCCATTGATCCTGGCCTGAACTGTTTATTCCCTGGTTATTCTACCTTATATTTCTCTGTCCACTGCTCCCCTGTGGCCCCTAGCTACCTTCCTGCCTTAGGCTCCCAGCCACAAACCTGATAGAATACACAAGCCAATATGGAGCCTGCAGGTGTGGCAGAAACCATTCAAGCACTCACCCAACAAATTGCAGCATTGGCTCACATGGTGCAAGACATACAAAACAATCAACAAGAGTTGCAGAATCAAGTTCAAGCTTTGCAAGCAACACCCCTCCCACCACCCGAACCAGTAGTAGTCGCTGTAGCCCCTGTAGAGGATGCATTAGCTGCTCCCGAACCTCAAGTCAAGCTACCCGATCGCTTTGATGGAGACAGATCTACCTATAAAACCTTCATAACATCTTGTGAATTATTATTCGTCCTAAAACCTAGTACTTATGCCACTGACTTTGTCCGTGTGCGCACGGCTATCTCCCTTCTCACGGGGTCCCATGTCTTGGGCACATAATTTATTACAACATAGCCATCCCTTTCTGGCTACTTGGGTGGCCTTCCTGCAAGCCTTAGATGCCTTATATGAAGACCCACGTGGCCGAATCATCTATCAGATCTCTAAGACAGGGCCGTCACCCTGTAGAAGATTATACCTCCGAATTCCGCCGCTTGGCCATTGAGATCACATGGAACGAGCCAGCCCTTATTCACCAATTTCGGCTAGGACTCTCAGAGATGTTAAAGGATGAAATAGCCTGAGTGGGTCTCCCTGGTACTCTCGAAGAAGTCATTCAGTTGGTCACTCAAATCGTCCGGAGACTTCGAGAACGTCGCATGGAACGGATGGCCCATCAGGCTCCTCTTCCTAAACCACCTAGCACCCCGCGGACCACCTCGGTTCCCTCCTCCAACTCTTTGGAAGAACCCATGCAGATAGGAATGGCCCAAGGACCCCTCTCAGATTCCGAACGGAATAGAAAAATCAAGGCCAACCTCTGCATGTATTTTGGAAGCGCTGATCATCTAGTACTCCAATGTCCCAAACGTCGCTCAAAAGGTAAGCCCGACACCTCGGACACTGCCATGTTATTGGGATGTGCGGCCTCTCATTTATCCATTTCTGTCTCTTTACAGTGGGATGAAAAGAACGCACCACAAATGGCCATCCTGGATTCCGGAGCCAGCGATTCCGTCCATCTCGTAGATGGAAGCATAATACAATCGGGTCCTGTGACACACGAGACGCTTCCCCTCACTCTACTCATTGGTCCTCGACACAAAGAAACCCTCACGTTTAATATTATCAAATCCCCGTTATTTCCTGTAATTTTGGGACTCCCTTGGCTTCGCAAGCATGACCCTAGCATCCGGTGGTCCCTTGGAAGGGTGGTCTTCTCCTCATTATTTTGTAAAGACCATTGCCTTGCCTCTGCAGTCCTTGCTCCAACGCTACATTCTTCAACCACACCCAACACCAGTCTTCAGCTCCCGGTGCAGTATCTTCCCTTTAGTAAAGTCTTCAACAAGAAAGAGGCTGAACTTCTTCCCCCACACCGCTCCTATGACTGTCCCATAGACCTACTACCTGGAGCTGCCATTCCATTCGGGCGTATATTCCCCTTATCAGAACCAGAGTTGGCGGTACTCAAGGACTATCTAGAAGACAGTCTACGGAAGGGGTTCATTCAACCATCAACCTCCCCTGCAGGGGCCGGAATTTTCTTCATAGGGAAGAAGGATGGAGGTCTTCGACCATGTGTCGATTATCAAGAATTGAATAATATCACAATAAAGAACAAGTACCCACTACCTCTCATCCCAGAACTTATGGATCGTCTTAGAAAAGCCCAAGTCTTCTCTAAGCTTGATTTATTAGGAGCCTACAATTTGGTTCGAATCCGCAAGGGAAATGAGTGGAAAAAGGCATTCCTAACTCGCTATGGGCACTTCGAATATAATGTCATGCCGTTCGGTGTCTTCAACTCTCCAGCCACCTTCCAACATTTCCTCAATGATGTGTTTCGGGACCTGTTAGACTTGTGTGTGGTGGTGTATCTGGATGATATTCTTGTTTATTCATCTTCATTACAAGAACATCGAGAACACATGAGGTTGGTCCTCACTCACCTTCAAGAGAACCACTTGTATGCCAAGATTGAGAAGTGCATTTTTGAAGTCACCACGTATCCTTTCTGGGGTATATCATCTCTCCTGGATTTAGATGGACCCTTCTAAAGTCTCGGCCATGCTAGAATGGCCTGTACCCACTACCGTGAAGGCTGTTCAACGATTCGTGGGATTCTCAAATTTCTATAGACGTTTCATAAAGAACTTCTCCCAAATTGTCCAACCCATCACAAGTCTAACTAAGAAACAGACTCCTTTCAAGTGGACCTCTCCACTCCAAAGCACAACAGGCATTCCAAAACCTAAAGAAAAGTTTCACCAATGCCCCCGTTTTGGCCATCCCAGAACCCAAACCAGGGGCGGATCCAGAGTCTGATCTCGGGAGGGGCACATGTCCGTCTGTCTTTTCCTCTCTCCTTTGTCCGTCTGTCTTATCCTCTCTCCCATGTCCGTCTGTCTTATCCTCTCTCCCATGTCCGTCTGTCTTATCCTCTCTCCCATGTCCGTCTGTCTTATCCTCTCTCCCATGTCCGTCTGTCACGCTCCTCTCCCTTCCCATGTCTGTCGCACTCCTCTCACTCCCCGTGTCCCTCTGTCTCTCTTCCTTCCATGCCCGTTTTTCTCCTCTTCCTTCCCATGTCCGTCTATGTATCCTCTTCTTTCCCATGTCCATATGTCTCTTCTCTCATTTCCCATCTCTCTGTCTCTCCTCTCCCATCCCATGTCTGTCTGTCTCTCCTCTACCATCCCATTTATGTCTCTCTCTTCTCCCTTCCTATTTATGTCTCTCTCCTTTCCCTTCCCATGTCTTTTTGTCTCCTCTCCCCTTCCCATATCTGTCTGTCTCTCCTCTGCCATCCCATATTTGTCTGTCTCTCATCTGTGAACCCATGTCTGTCTGTCTCTCCTCTACCATCCCATTTATGTCTCTCTCTTCTCCCTTCCCATGTATGGCTCTCTCAGCCAATTTGCCCAATAATATGCCAGTGTTAGTTGCCATTTAATATGCCCCAGCCAATTTGCCCAATAATATGCCAGTGTTAGTTGCCATTTAATATGCCCCTGCCAATTTGCTCAATAATATGCCTGTGTTAGTTGCCATTTAATATGCCCCAACCAATTTGTCCAATAATATTCCAGTGTTATTTGCCATTTAATATGCCCCTGACAATTTTCCCAATATGCCAATGTTATTTGCCATTTAATATGCCCCTGCCAATTTTCCCAGTAATATGCCAGTGTTATTTGCCATTTAATATGCCCCTGCCAATTTGCCCAGTAATATGCCAGTGTTATTTGCCATTTTATATGCCCCAGCCAATTTGCCCAGTAATATGCCAGTTATTTGCCATTTAATATCCCCTGCCAATTTGCCCAGTAATATGCCAGTTATTTGCCATTTAATATCCTCTGCCAATTTGCCCAGTAATATGCCAGTTATTTGCCATTTAATATCCCCTGCCAATTTGCCCAGTAATATGCCAGTTATTTGCCATTTAATATCCCCTGCCAATTTGCCCAGTAATATGCCAGTTATTTGCCATTTAATATCCCCTGCCAATTTGCCCAGTAATATGCCAGTTATTTGCCATTTAATATCCCCTGCCAATTTGCCCAGTAATATGCCAGTTATTTGCCATTTAATATGCCCCTGCCAATTTGCCCAGTAATATGCCAGTTATTTGCCATTTAATATCCTCTGCCAATTTGCCCAGTAATATGCCAGTTATTTGCCACTTTATATGCCCCTGCCAATTTGCCCAGTAATATGCCAGTTATTTGCCATTTAATATCCCCTGCCAATTTGCCCAGTTATATGCCATTTTATATGCCCCTGCCTCTTTCCCCAGTACATCCCCCCATCTCCCCACTCCCCAGCACTTACCTTATCCCCTGGTGGCTAGTGGCAGGCAGCATGGTCTTCTCCATGCTGCCTGTTCGTCTCACAGATGATTGTGCCGACAGGTCATGTGACCCGGCGCGCGTATGACGTCAGCGCGCCGGTCACGTGACCTGTCGGCACTTCCGTGTCGGCACACTGCACGGGGAGCCGAACAGGCAGCACGGAGGTTTCTCTGTGCTGCCTGTTCAGCTCCCTGTGCAGCCTGCCGGCAGGCAGAGATGATGAGGGGGATCTTCCGATCCCTTCTCACCTCAGTCTCTGCCTGCAAGCGCGTTTTTTTTTTTTTGTTTTTTTTTTAAAGTGTCTTTTTTTTTTCTCTCTTCTCGGGGGGGGCAATTGCCCCGTTGCCCCCCCCCCCTGGATCCGCCACTGACCCAAACAAGCATACTTTCTCGAAGTGGATGCCTCCGAGTATGCAGTTGGAGCCATACTATCCCAAAGATCCTCTGAAAGCGGAATTCTCCACCCAATATCATACTTCTCCAGGAGACTCACAACCCCAGAAGGTAACTACAGTGTAGGAGATCGGGAATTGCTGGCCATCTTGTTAGCCCTTCAAGAATGGAGACATTTATTGGAGGGAGCTCTACATCCTATCACGGTTTTCACCGATCACCGTAACCTTGAATATTTAAGAACAGCCAAAAGGTTATGCCCCCGACAGGCCAGATGGGCTCTCTTTTTTACCCGCTTCAAGCTCCACATAACTTACCGTCCCGGAAGCAGGAACGGGAAAGTCAAAACTCCTTCGAAAGATAGTATCCTCCAATCTCACCATTTCATGGCCACACAGACCACTCTGTTAGAGAAGATTAAAAGACAAAGTAAAAAACACCTACTTTCATCCCGCTTACCTCCTCTCAGAACAGAACAAGGCCTTTTTTATAAGGAAGATCTCCTGTTTGTTCCTTCGGGTGCCCGAGATGAGGTCCTTCAAGTCGTTCATGATCACCCTTTGGCCGGCCATGGGGGATTAAAGAAAACTCTCACTCTAGCCCTAAGACATTTTTGGTGGCCTACTATCAGAAGTGACGTTTAACGGTATGTTCAAGCTTGTTCGATCTGTGCCCTCAGTAAGGGAAGTCATCAACAACCTACTGGACTTCTACAGCCCCTGCCTATCCCTAATCAACCCTGGGAGGCAATTACAGTGGACTTCATCATTGATATACCTATTTCCCACCAACACAATACCATCATGGTGGTGGTAGATCGACTCACCACAATGGCGCACTTCATCCCTGTATCCCGGCTTCCTACTGCGGCTGTCACAGCAGAATTGTTCATCAGCAACGTCTTTCATCTGCATGGGATCCCTCGCTCTATCCTGTCAGATAGAGGAGTCCAGTTTACTTCAAAATTTTGGAAAGCCTTCTGCCAAGGACTAAAGATTGAACGCCTATTAACCTCAGCCTACCACCCTCAATCTAATGGGCAAACCGAGAGGATAAATCAAATCCTTGAGCAATATCTCAGGTGTTATCTCTCCCATACCCAAGACAACTGGTATCTTATGTTACCATTGGCCGAATTCTGTTACAACAACCATCTGCAACGTTCCGTTGGAATGTCCCCTTTCAAGGCAAATTACGGATTCCATCCCACATTCATCCCTCACTACACCCAGGTCAAAACGGTCCCCACTGTTACTGATCTCCAACTCATCACACAAGGAATAGACCAATTGAAACAACACCTCTCCCAAGCTCAAGAGAACTACAAAAAGCAAGCTGATCGACACCGTAGAGACTCTCCTGTCTACCAAGTTGGGGACAAAGTCTGGCTATCATCCATTAACCTTAGACTTCTAGGCCCCGCTAAAAAGCTTCAACCCAAATATGTTGGTCCCTGTCCAATCACTGCCTTTATTGGTAAATCAGCTGTCCGTCTTCAGCTTCCTGACACTTGGCGTATCCATCCCACCTTCCATGCCTGTTTGCTCAAGAAATGGGTACCCAATCCTCGCACGAGAGGATCACCACCTTCTCCTATTCTTATGAACGACTCCGAGGAGTATGAAGTCGACCAGATCCTTGATTCCCGTATCCATCGTGGAAGGTTCGAATACTTGGTGCAGTGGAAAGGATATGGGACTGAGGAAAACTCCTGGGAACCTTTATCTCATGTTCATGCTCCCGCAAAGACTAACGCCTTCAATAGACTCCACCCCAGTCGTCCTACTCCTTTACCCGACCAGAGGTCGTGCCTCAGGGGGGGGCTCTGTGGGGGTTCCAGACCCCGTTTCCCACCAAGTCGGGGTCCCTTACATGCACCCCCTCCCGTTGCTGCCCGACGGAGGGGAAGGCCGTCACGTGGTAGGCCGCATCCCCGGACTCAAGTAACTCGCGTCCCGCGAGTTGCTTGTGCTTCTATTATCCGGGAGCGTGAGGGCGTAGCCTAACACGCGATGGTGCCATTCCGTTGGTGGAGACAGCGGGGGTGTAGAAAGAGGCTGACACTCACTTTAGTGAGTAGGTGGACTTCCCTAATTGGAGGAGGCGGGGAGGTTCACCTGGCAGCCCTTAAATACCAAGCACTGACTTCAATCAGTGCTTGTGTATTGAGCTGCTAAGTGGTGTATACCCTTGGTTCCTTTTCAGAGTCCTTTCTCCCTGTGATTCATCCTATAGCTATTGATCTCCCGGATTTTTGACCTTGGCTTCCCTCCTGGACATTCCGATTTCTCCTGCCCATTGATCCTGGCCTGAACTGTTTATTCCCTGGTTATTCTACCTTGTATTTCTCTGTCCGCTGCTCCCCTGTGGCCCCTAGCTACCTTCCTTCCTTAGGCTCCCAGCCACAAACCTGATAATAGACTTTCGGTTTATGGAATACATGTAATGCTATTGCTATTCTATAAACCAAAACAGAGTCCCCATTCATAAGAATAGGTCAATTGACCTGTTCTTATGAATGGGGACTCTATTTCGGTTTATAGAAAGCCAATAGAATTACATGGCTATTGGCTTTCTATAAACCAAAATAGAGTCCACATTCATCCCTTTCCAGGACTTTTTTAGAGGCATTTTAGTGGCCAAAAGTTCGGGTCCCCATTGACTTCAATGTGCCGAACCCGAACATCCAGGTGTCCGCTCAACTCTAGTCTCTACCTGTGCTTTGACTTTGTAGCTATGATACTTCAATGTCACCAGTATGGTGCTGCCTGCTATTCAGCAAAAGCGACAGAAGTGACCAAAAATCATTTTTATATCGCTTTGTTGCTTGACTGCCCCTAGAGGCAATCAACAACATTACATTGAATTAAAAAAAGGAAAAATACTAACCCTAGATCTATTTTTTTATTTAATCTTTATTTACTTTTATCGAAAAACACGAACAGATACATCTCTAATGCTGTATAATTGTCTCTCTTAATATATTGCAGATATCGGAAACATAGGAGGGAAGGCTAGTCCTAAGACCAAAAAGTGCATGAGTGCAAGGGGGGGAGGCGAAAGAAAGGGGGGGGGGAAATAGATTTATAAATATATACAAAATAGAGATATGATATATAGTGAATAAGGACAGTGTTTGTGCGGCCCTATATATAAGTGATTATTAAGTGGAAATGTTGCTAATAAAAGCAAAAACTATACAAGTCTTTCCGAGTGATCACTCTATTAAACCTAGATATAGGGTTAGAGTTAAGGCTAGAGTTGCACTTAGGTTTATAGATGAGTTAAGGTTAGTGCAAAGGTCAGATTTAGGGTTAGGGGTAGATATAGGGTTACACTACTTTAGGTTATTACCCTATAACAATAACAGAAAAACATGTAAACATGCATATTTCTAAACTATATATTTATAGAAAGCAGACAGACAGGGTCTTTTTTACCATTTGTAATTGTATAAAAGATTTTTTAGATCAAAGTTAGAAAAGGTTTTTTTTAAAATCTTTTCATCATATTTTATAATTTTTTACAGTAATTTATAGCATTTGATGATAAAACAATGATATCAAAAGAAAAACCTTTTTATGGCAATAGAAACAGTATATAACATGTGTGGTTGTATTAAATGAGAAAGAGGAAAATTACAGCTAAACACAAACACAGCAGAAATGTTAAAACAGCCAGCCCTTAAGGAGGTGTTCTTAGTTCCTTGCAATACTGATGGCACAATGTAATTATTGTGTTTTATGCATTAGCAATGATATAGCGTCACAGTGCCTTAATTTATTAGTGTGAAGATATTTCATTCTCTTCTCTGCCCCCCTGCTCCTCCGCCCTGCTCCATTCTTATGGCCCAAGACCTTGCCTCTCACTTCAAAAGTAAAATTGACCCAATAAGGTGTAACTTCCCCTCCCATAACTTGCCCCAACTACCTTCTGCCTCGTTCCCATCCCCCCAGACCCCAAACCCACTCCGATATATATATTCCAAATAGAATCACAGGCAAATTAACCTCTTAAGTGGAAAATATATAATATACATAACCCACCACAAGAGTTTGTCATACACAAAAGACACTACAGATACATTTAAAATATATGTTTTCTCTTCAGTTATACATTTTCTGGCAATTCGGCTGACAGTGTAAAAAATGATCATCCTTTATTCTGTACATTCCAACAGCAAACAGTGCGAAGGCAATGGAGACTATATACACCTCACTTATTCTAAACCAAATTTATATATTTTATTATATTTCTAAACTTTTAGATGGCTCTCTTTATGCACATATATGTGTATATGTGTGTGTGTGTGTATAGTGTGTGTGTAAGTACATATGTATGGATTTATGTACTTGGAAATACAATTTTCAACCGGAGCATATGGTTTTGTTTCTCGTTTTATTTATTTTTTAAATATAGTTGGCAGAAAATTGGGATTTTTTTGTTTGTTTCTGAAATGGTGAAATAGAGAGGCACTGCTGTGGACATAAAACACATATTCATTCAGAAAGCCAGATATTTTTTACTATTTCACTGCCAGAGAGAAAAATGCTATAGATGAGCAAAAAAATGAACAATAAATAAAGAAAGGATCCCCCCCCCCCCCCCCCCAAACTTTTCAATTAAAAACACTCCTGTCCAATGGTTAGTTAAATGTAGGGTTTTTTTGCAACGTATTTTTGTCTTGGTTAATTAAGCTTCCTCCATTTTACTGAGACCTTTATTGTCTTTAAAAGAAAAGGTCAGTATGGATTTCTCAAACTAAAAAAGAGTCTGCTTAGTGACCATATAGAAAGTTTTGTAGGCATTCCAAATGAATTTTCAAACAGGATATACCACTTCAAATTTTATGTTAGGGGGGGATACCTAGCTTGGTGATGTGAAATACATTCCAGAAAAAAAAACCCGCTTTAGTTCTCTTTGTAGTAAAGACTGCAAGCGAAATGGGAGTCCACCGTAAGAACATATGTTTACAATTATGATTACTGGGGGGAATTTTTAGTGATGGATTGAGTAGAGGCCTAAACAGGGGAAACGAAAAAAAAAAAAATGCATAAAATAAAAAAAATAAAAAAGTTGGAATGGGAAAATCATTTATGGAATGGAAAAAAAAAATTTGGTTGTAAAAATAAGTGATTATATTCTATCCCGCTGTACGAATTCTATCATTTCCATTCAAGCAAATAGTATTGTACAAGAAATCTGTCACTGAACTCTAACTCTGGACTGTGTTGGCCATCAGCTTTGAAAATGGAAATTAGTTTAATGTGTAATATTTGACTAGAGGGTAAAAAAAAAAATTTGTATGAGAAATTGTACATAAACCTTGATCTTTCTTCGTTAGAAATTCCAATTGGCATAGTAACAAAATTCCAGTGCTTTCAGAAAGCCGGGTTCATTTTTATAAGTAATTAACACATTTTAGCATTTACTGTTAGTCATCTGTGGCAAAAGGTATCTGATTAAGATTTAAGGTTATGTGCGAAAATGAAATAATGGAATTTATAATAACAGCTGAAATGGATGTGCTTAATTAAGGAGCTCCTAATGTACTACTTGATGTTTTTTAAAAAGAAATATATATATATATATATATATATATATATACACAATATTCCTTTCTAAACAAGGAATTGGTATGAGTTTATCATTTTTATCTGAAAAGAAAAATAATGAAACTCTTGCAAAAATATATAGAGTAGACTCTCCCAAAACTCATGTGGCCATAGAAATATGGATGCTGTAAATAAAATACTTTTTTTTTAACTTCAGGTAGTACAGCTAGATGCATTTGAATGGACTAGATTAGATCAGAGCACAAAACAAATAAAACACTCCAGGGACTTAAATACAGAAAGAGGATCAGTGAACAGGGCTCTTCCATGTCCCAAAAGTACAATAAAGACAATGAATCCCAACACTACTAGAGGAAAATTACATAATTTTTTTCCAGTAGTGCTGGGATACATTGTGTTTATTATACAGTAGATCATAGAATACAATGTTATGTTATAGGACCACATGTATGTGGTATACAATGTCCTTGAAAACAAATGCGGAGAGAACTGAGAATGGTTTCCTCTTACATATTCAGGGAAAGTTTAAGCATCCCGTTGAAGAGGAATGAGGGGGGAGGGGGGGGGGGGGATGGGGCAAATAACCATGAATATTTAAACCTCATTGAAGGAGGTCTATCTACAGTTTGGTGGGAGGGTGATTTGCAGAAGGTAGTCTAGAAAGTGTACACTCTTTGAAAGACCTGAAAAATAATTTTGGTAGCCACATGATAGACCTGATGAAGAATTATGGTAGGCCCAAATACAATGTTCTTGGAGGTAAAAAAATAATATAAAAGGAAAAATATTGATATACAATAGGAAAAGGAGGTGAGAAATCCCAAATGGGAAGCTGAAGAAGGAAGATATGTGGTTGAGAGACAGTGGAAAGTGTCAGAAAGTAGATTGTGTCAGAGGTTTTTGGAACAGAAAAGCACAGACAAGGAAGGTCGATGTAAAATGCAAAAAGTGGCAAAGGACATATAGAAAATTACATTTTGTAGTAGGGAACAGAAAAGGCAAGAGAGAGGAAAAAAAGGGCAAGAGGGAGGAAACAAAAATCACACATAACAACTTTATCATTTTGTGGGTGTTGGAAAGAAACCAATGCAGATGGATAATATGAAGATGTTTGAATAGGAATGAGAGTGGAATAAAGAGGCCAAGTAACAATAGAACTGAGTTCACAATTGTTTTTTATGGGTGGGAAAAGAAGTGGGAAAGAGGAAAAGACCAGGCTATGATGAAAGTGGGTGTAAGAGGACACAGATTTCCTTCTCTAATACATCAGTCTTGTCTACAAAGTAAGTTGCAAGGCTTTCAGTTGCGAGCGTAGAAGAAGGTAGAATTCTGAAGTGGTGAAGTAATCAGATGACGGTACTGATGAGGTGTTTGGAGTTGGGAGGGATGCACACAAAGGAAGTGATGTGAGTTTCCCAGGTAGGGGAGAGGGTAGCATGAACTTGTCGTGCAGGTCTTCCGACAATATGTCCAGAATGCAGTTCTTTCCAAACAGTGAACCATGCATGAGCATTATCACTCACATCACAGATTTGACAGCTGGGAGGAAATGTTGTCTGAGATGCCAACAACTACACTTCCCATGATTCCTCCAAAGGTATGAAAAATGAGCAATTAGACCAGGTTACAGTGAGATTAAGGATTAGGGTCAGCGCTTATCTCTTTTTCATTCCAGGTACATACATTACTTCAGTGAGGTTGGGGGTAAGGGTTATCTGTAATCTACAGTTAACCATGAATCTTAACTTCACTCTAACACTAACCCCCCTAGAGTTAACCTTCACTCTAACCCTAACCTCCCAGCTGGCAAATTGGTGATATGAATGATCGTGCTCATGCGTGTTTAACTCAAGGGTAAGAACTGGATTTGCCGACATATTGTCAGAACATAGGAAGTCAGAAACAGACCAAGACTTCCTCCAGCTATGCTGGTCAGTTCAGGTGGGTCATGGTGGGAGAAAGATGAGGTTGGAGGTCAGTGGATAATTCTTGCAATTCAAGAGGGCCTACCTTCCCACTATGTCAGAGTAGTTAAGAAATGTGGATGGTACAGTCAGAGCGCAAGTTACCATGTAGGTGAGAGACAAACTTGAAAAGTTAGAGAGTGAACAAAGGTATTTTGAAATAGGTTGACATTTACAAATAATTTAGTACAAGCTGAGTCTCTGTCTCTCTTTCTATAAGGTTAGTGGAATTTGTGTTTACATTTGTAACATTTGTAATATAACTTTGTTATTGATTAAAATACTAATTTACATTGAATGTTATTTAAAGCAATATGATATCCCAGGCATATGTTATAGCAGATGTGCACAATGAATCCATCAAGAAATCTAACTGGCTGATAACATGATAAATAGGGGTAATTTAAGACCATAATCAGCATCTCTAAATAATTATGCCGTATCCCAATCTAGATTATGATAGATCTGTATCTATACGTGCAAGGAGCCACACTAGCCTTCTAAGTACACAGTAATACTGTATTTAAAACTTTAGGACAATGACACTCAACTCATAAATGCACACCAGTCTCCATTACCTATCAAAATACGGACACACTCACATAAACTAGTGTATATTATAAATGGCTAGTGTTGAAATCAACAAAAAATAATATTCAGCACACACTCATAGATCTTCTAACAGCTGCATTAATCTATTCTGTACTATGAAATCCAATATTACCAAGAGCTAAATACAATTTCTAACTAAAATTGGAGCTTAATGTCGTAAACTCTCGGCCAGGTGTGGACTATGCATTAAATGGCTTCAGAACATGACAAGAGTTGAGCGGACACCTGGATGTCCGGGTTCGGTGGGTTCGGCCGAACTTCGGGAAAAAGTCTGGGTTCGGGCTCGAACTTGACCCCAAACTTGACCCCGAACCCGAACCCCATTGAAGTCAATGGGGACCCGAACTTTTGGGCACTAAAATGCCTCTAAAAAAGTCATGGAAAGGACTAGAGGGCTGCATAAGGAAGTAAAATGTGGGTAAGAGTAGGAAAAGTGCCCTGCAAGCAAACGTGGATAGGGAAATAACTTAAAATAACATAAAATACATAGAAATTAAAAATACAGCTGAGCCATAAAATAGCACTAGATGGAATCTTTGATTTTAGCTTTGGAAGAACATAAATCTAATCTAAAGCATGGCTGCCAGGAGGATCAACAGAATTATCCATTTGAGAGAGGGATGGAGTGCAGGGTATTCTCTTTCAGTTTATACTAAGTGACCCATAGGTTGAGGAGGCGGTGACCGTGGCGGTGTAGGTGGAAGCGGAAGCATTCTTATGAATGTGGACTCTATTTCGGTTTATAGAAAGCCAATAGCATTACATACAATGTAATCGCCGAACTCCAACACGAACATACAGTGGAATGTCCGTGTTCGGGTCCGGGGTCCAAAAACCGTAATGTTCGGTACGAACCCGAACAGTGCGGTTCGGGTTCGCTCAACACTAAACATGACTAAATCTCCAATGGTTTTTTTAAATTATTTTTTTGATATGGGATAGATGTTTCTAAGGTATGTTAAGAGGCTCCCAGACCATTTTTTTTTCTGTTTTATTAGTTATTGAATAATTTGGTATGCAAGTGTGCCTTATGTGTTGTACATAAATATATCTAACCTTCAATGGCATATCTAACTGTAGAAATATTCATGGTCCAAATTCGCTACACTTAGCAAATGCCGCTTTAATATTGAAAAATTAAAGTTGCATTATCTGCTATTTCAGCACAAGTGTACAGATATCATCAAGTATTGACCTGTACAAGCGGTTACGTCATTTTTAAGTCTGTTTTCATTGTTATTACTATTTTTAAACCTAACCACCTAACATACAATTACCTCTGAAGATGCCTCTCAGTATGAAACGCATCTGGTTTTAGCTATAAATTGTGTAGGGACAAACATGGTGAATTTCCCCCATTAAGCAATTTTACCATGTTTGTCCTTGCACAATGTATAGGTAAATTGGTGAGATGAAATGTTCATCTCACCTCAGCTCACTTTAACCCCATTGCAACAAAGGACTTGTCAGGCACGTCTAGCCAGCAACTCCTTTGCCAACAAAGGACGTGCCAGGCACGTCCTGCGGTGGAACAAGCGGTATTCAAGATCAACGATAGCAAAAAAAACGCTTTGGCTGTGCTGCTCTATTGCCTCAATCTGGGGCAGCAACAATCACACCACTGAGCAATCGTGGGCACCATATTGGAGAGAAACATACTCCTCCAATATGGCTGCTTCCCTCCTGTGGGTAGAGCAAAGGAAGTGAAAACAAATTCACTTCTATTGCTCTGATGCTGTTGCTAGACTGCCACTAGAGGCAGTCAGCAACATTGCAATAAAAAAGAGCCTTAATTAGAATAATGGTTAGGGTTACAATTATATAAGGTTTAGCATAAGGGATATGGTTACAACTGAATTAAAATTTGAAGAAATTAAGGGTTAGAGTTAGGGTTACATTTTGAGTTCGGGTTGGGGTGAACTGTAGAAAAAAAATCTGTATTTCTGTTTTTTGCCCTATAACTCGCAAAATCGGCAGAAAAAATGCATGGAAAAAAGCAAGTATCGGAACTCAAAATTTATAAACAATTTAGACGGGGTCTCATTTAATGATTGTATTTGTGTAAATAATTTTTTAGGTCACAGTTAGAAAAAGTGTGTTTTTTTTTTTTTCATCATATTTTATGATTTTTTTTTTGTAGTTAATTATAAGATATGATGACCATAATGGTATCTCATGAAAGCCTTTCTTATGGCGATAAAAACAACATATAATCTGTGTGGGTAAAGTATGTGAGAGGGAAGAAAATTACAGCTAAACACAAACACCACAGAAATGTCAAAACAGCCCTTGTCACCAAAGGAAAGACAAGGTCAAAAGGTCATGTCACTAAGGGGTTAATCTCATCTCAACTTTCCTTTTGGCAAAAAGCCCCCTGGCATCTGTGCGCCCTGTTATAGTTCTCTTTCATGTAGGGAATAGACAAGCTTATAAATACTGCATATTAAAGTCAGAATATGAGCCAATTCTCAGTTAATGTTTTTTTTTCATGTGGTATTTAATACACGTTGTGCAAAACAAAAAATAAAACCGATGACATTAGACTAAATCCACTCACTGATATTCTTTTGATCATGGTGCATGCCCTTTCTCCTTATGGGCACTGCTCTTACTAAGACTGAAATTCCCCAATTACCGTCCCCTCTTTTTTGTATTCAGTGTAGCTGCAGACCAGTGCTGAATTGTAATGTACTATAATTACGGCAGTGCTCTTCTGTTAAACAGGCTGATCTGATAATCAGGATGATAGCCATGCAGAAGCAGTACACTAATTATGTAGGGATTTTGTGGCATTCCTTTCAATAGCAACCACATGCAAATAGGAAACAGGGATTTGTGTGTGTGGTTTATATAATGTATTAGTAGCTAGAAACCTACAAGAGATATGTCTGGAATTGTCACCAGTGAATTGCTCAAATCAGGTATCAGGCGCTGCATTTGAAAAATTCTCCAACTATCTTTCCGGTTCGGCTATTTGTGCTTTCATTTTGTAGGTCGCATGTCTGTTCACTTCTCTTTTCTAAAATAATCATTTATTAAGGCTATGATGCCACTGGGAGTCTCACTGCCACCAGCAAAAAAAAAAATTGACAGGTCTAGGTTACTAAAGCAAGATCTTACTTTATGAGTTTCATTTTGCTGAGGTTTTAAAACAGATGTCAATAAGTCAGACAGCTGGGATGATCAATGTATTCACTAAATATACCATCAAAAATGAAAATATTTGCATCAATTGTATTGTATGTTTTATTTGCACAACTCTTCTCTCTATCATAGTGTTGAAGTAACAAGCATACTGTATATGTTGTGGACGTTCTATCTGTGACACAATAAAAAAACTATAATTTAAAAACATATATATATATATATATATATATATATATATATATATATATATATACCATCAAAGAGATATTGCTGATATGATTTTTGTTTACAGCAAATAGTCAGTTTGAGACACCACCTTGGGCCAATCAGCTGTGACATCCAGAGTCCAGGATGTTGGTGAAGGATTTGCTCTCCCTAAGTAAGTAAGTATTTTTCAACCTATAGATGGTTAGCATACATGCTATTTATTTTACAAAGGCTTTTACAATTACAGTAACAAGCGACAATAGGGACCAGATTAGCCTACATGCTTCAGATGGCATTTTCAAAAGTATATTCTGTTTTTCTTTTCCATGCTAGTGTAAATCAAATGGAAAAATAAGAGGCAAAAACAATTGTGAGTTTATTGCTATTTTAAGTTTGAACTTTCCGTCTTTATGTGTTCATATTTCATTTCTGATGCTATAGAGCCTCACCTGGACTGGTTGACTATAGACAGTCCATAATAATTATAATAATAGAAAAAAACACTTAATTGGCACCATATAAGCCACACTCCTCTCTAATCCTGGAGCTGCCACCTCCTAGAAGCCTTCATATCTCCTCCAATTCAGTAGGACAAATGATGGGGAGAGAGGATCTCTAGGTTAAAAATGTAGATAGATGTGATTCCAGTATAAGTAGAAAAATATATAAAAATATAGAATTTGTATGGCAAGTAAAAAAAATATTATAATTATACCCTACACTGAAGCCTACAATAAAACCAGTAAAATGTGCTGTATACTATGGGGCAGGTGAGTTGCATGTGAGTAGAGGTGAGATTAGGTGAGTTGAGATGAATATTATCTCACCAGTTTAGCTATAAATTGTGTAGGGACAGATATGGCGAATTCCCCCTTTAAGCAAACTCCCCATGTACAAGAGTGAAAATATGTTTTAAGAGTTGTTAGACATTCAATAACCTATAACCTCAGTGTATCAATGTTCCAGTTTGTAGTGTTTATTTCAACTGATAAATTATCCATAAATAAACCATTATGAGCAGTCGATAAAGTGAATTAAATATTTAATATAAAATAACGCAAAGTCCTTACATGGTTGAGGTTATCACTAAACACTTAGAGAAAATATCCAACTATCAGATTATTGCAAAGTACAAATGTAACAATCAGCACAAAAAAGGAATATTTCTAACACATCCCAGCAAAACAATAAAGCCGTTACAGGGTGTGGTTGTTGTTCAGATTCCTTCTTTAAATCGTAAAGTGGGGGGGGATGCTTAAAAAAATGTGCGGTACAAATGTATCACATTATTTGAATTTTGCCTCTTTATAAACACACTGGTTGGAAACAATCTCCAGCTTGCCCATCCTTCAGCTCGTTTTTGATTTTTGGTATTCAGCTGTTTCCCACAGTTTGCTGCTTGATAAATAAACCTCATTGTGTATATATTAATATGTGTCACATATGCTAATTCAGAGCTTACATCTATACAGTGGTTGTTTAAAATTCTTCTTTGTAAGCAAAAAACAAGATCTCACTAACGACTAACCCCTAAAGGTATCCAACTAAAAACTAATGGAGAATGGGGCAGTAATCACTATCATATGTGGCCAAGAATATAAGGTCACATGTCTGATTACCATTTTAACATTGCTGAATATATGATCATAACCCTAATTGACTACGCCCAACATGTCATGTGAATCAGATGTCACTTACTTTTACCGCATTATCAACTGTGTCTGGAATCCATTAAAAAAAGTCCCTCCTGGGGTCTGACTAATATTTTAACTTTTTTTTTAAATGCACAGTATAACATTTTTGTGTTTAGTTTTGTTTATTTCTATTTCGTTTGTTATATTTTGATGTTAGAATTATTTTTTCGTAAAAGTTCAGTTGCACCTACAGTGGGCGAAAAAAAATATTTTTAGATAAGTACTGGATAATTTAAAGTATAGAAAATAATTAAAGATCTTTCTTCCTTAATGCTTCCCATCTCCATGAAACTGTGAATAAAGTGTAATGGGTTTATTATTGTTGCTATAGCAACAGTCTATGTCAGTCTCTCCAAGCTCTCCTATTGGCTGTCACTCAATTTAGAAACCACTGTGAAATTAATAGCTAAACAGACAATATCAGTAGACAAACATGATAATGTCCACACTTGTATCAAGTGTGGACATTTTAAATAATAATTCTTTAATGAAAAAATATGAACAATGTCCAAAATCTTGGGTCAGATCTTCTTTATCTGACCCAAGGTACTTAAGAACATGTTCTCCTCCTTATCGAGCTGTACACTAAGCTGCATTGTTCATATTCTTTCATTAAAGAATTATTATTTTAAATGTTTACCCTTAATGCATACTTTTGAACATAAAGGGAAGGTTTGATCACCAAAATAAGCTATAAATATTAATGCATATTAAAGTACTAGTGAAGTACTTTAATATGCATGTCTTAAATTTTGCCTATGTTAAAGCTGAGCTACTTACAAAGGATTGAAAATTAAAATTTTGCAGGACTTGCAAAATTTGAAATTGAAAGAATGTCTCCTTTGTTTGTTTTCAACAAAATAAAATTAAATCTTTGGTCAGTAGCCTTCTGTGTAAATATACAATGGGGGCTAATCACTAGAAGGTGAGTTGCAGGTTAGATGAACATTTCATCTCCTCAATTTAGCTACACATCGTGCAGGGATTGTGCTTAACGGGGGAAATTAACCTTGTGTGTCCCTGTATAATGTTTCGCTAAATTGGTGAGATAAAATGTTCATCTCACATACCTCACCTTTCAGTGAATAGCCCCCAAAGCTCTAAAACATCTGTGTGCCCTGTTTTGGGTCTCTTTAATGTAGGGAATAATAGCTAGTAGCTTATCAATATTGTGTTTCAAAGTTTGGATACAACTCCATTATAATTTAATTGTATCTTTTTGTGTGTGGTTGTATAGAAAAAAACTACACTGATATTCTTTTGATCATGGTGCTCTTTGTTCTTGTGAAGACTGCTTTTACTAAGACTGGAATGTCCCAATTGCCTTTCCATCTTTTCGTATTCATCTCACCAATTTAGCTATACATTGGGCAGGGAAAAATCAGCACAGTGCATTGTACAGAGTGTCAAGTTTACCAAGATGGATCTGTGGTGCAGAATTATATGCTACACCACCATAGACTAAGATCTGCATTAACATTTGCTGCAAAATACGCTTCCTTACTGTGGAATCTAGGTTTGTATTTGTTGCTGCATAGAGAGCCAGTGATAGCATACAGCTTTGACGAGAGCTTATAGGAATTTACCTGGGTCAGGTTATAACACGATTTGATGTCTTGATGTATATTTGTGGATTGTTTATTTTAAGTAGCTTAGCTTTTTTCCCCAAACAATATGGACACAGTTTTATCAGTGTTAAGGAAAAGTTTGCTGCTAACTTTCCAACTTTCAGCCTTAGACAACTGACCCTGTACCACAGTTTCCACTTGTAACAGTTTTGTCCCACTCTATAAATGACAGTATCATCAGCATATATATGCACATTTGCCAGGTTGCACACCAAGGGTAGATAAATATAAACATATAAATAGGGAAATAGCAGGGGCCCGAGGATGGATCCTAGAGGCACTCAGTGTTAAGATTATTGACTAAACGTTTTCGTCAACTGCATGTTTTCAGTGACTAAAGCTAAACAATATCTAAATAAAAAACTAAGTTACTAGCACTAAAATCCATTGCAATTTTCATCAACGAAAATGTGACTAAAATGTTATTTGCAGTGGTGGATCTTGGTTTTGTGCTGCCCTAGGCAGACAAAATCTGGGCCCCCCCACGTTGCACACCCAGGACATGCCAATATTTGGAGCAATCTGCATGTGCGCCATGTTTGTACATGCCCCCAAAAGTATCACAGTAGTAAGGAGCTGAGATAATTTGTTGCAATATCACAATGTTTAGAACACACCGTAATGTAAAAATATAACATTGTAAGTCAACAAATCTACTGGAACTGATAATGGCTATTGATATGTGAGCTGCTTAATCAGAATAGAACAGTGCTTGCCTCCTTAGTCTATAATATAACTAATATACTACAGTCATGGCTGCCATGAATAGAATACAGTTATAAAGTAATAATATTCATTCTTATTTGTTCCAAATTCTATTATATCATGTCACTAATTTATATTGCCTCTCTGTTAAAACAGCATAGATACCACAGCTGCATTACAGTATCTGTTCTCAGCGGCTGGAATGTACATTAGATGTAACATGAAGTGCTAATAACTGGTACAGTGCAGGTACATCTATAAGCCGTAATGGAAGGGTCAGTGACTGACTCATCACAGGGGTGACTTCGTCATCATCAGTTGTGTTTTCGCCTGTGCTAATGCACAAACTTTTGTTTCCTAGCACTGCACTCCCAGCTGGTCTGGGAAGGATCAAAAGGACCCACCGGACCCCGTTGTAGGGTAAACTTTCATCTCAACTCACCTGCACCTTTTAGTGAATATCTCCAAAGAAGGAGAAGGGACAAAACATCTCAGTGTGACTCTCTGCTGCTCTACTATCAAATTAGTAACAATGCAGGGTTTATTTAACAAACATTACATCTGTGGCGAATTTGCTTTTTACCGGCTGTTTTTGACTATGTGTTGCAATTTAATTGTCAATTCGCCATGATTCACTGTTTAGTGAATTAAAACCTAACATGTTAATTACGTAAAAAATGAATGGCTGCTATTGCACATTTAAAGGATGGGGAATATTAGGAAGCTATATATATTTGCCTCTAAATAACAAAAGAGAATAAGTCTGTGTAAGACATGGACATATTTCAAGAAATAGTGTGTATGGCCTGCTAGAAATAGCAAGAATAAAAAACAAACAAGTGTATGAGTCAGCTGTGCACTCTAAAAGATTCACAGCATGTGGTTATTGCTACATTTAAATTGAAAATATAATTATTTTACTAAAATACTAGGATGAAGCTTAAAGAAAAAAATATTGGTGACATAAAAAAAATAATTTTATATAATGCGAAAACGATTTTGTTCTTATAGGTATATTCACTAATCACCATATTTGTTTAGTAAAGAAACAATTATGACAATCTCATATTATTTATATTAATGTCCAAAGGACCATCGGAGTGAAATGGGATGTTACCAGTTAGACAATATGGGGTATTTCTAAAGCTCGCACTACAGCAGTTATATGTATATGGCTGTAATCAATTATCATAGAAACATAGAAACATAGAATGTGTCGGCAGATAAGAACCATTCGGTCCATCTAGTCTGACAATTTTTTTTTTTTTGAGTACTTTTATTAGTCCCCCGTTCCCGGTCTTATAGCTAGGATAGCCTTGTGTCTATCCCACGCATGCTTAAAATCCTTGACTGTGTTTACCTCTACCACTTCTGCTGGCAGGCTATTCCATACATCCACTACCCTCTCAGTAAAGTAATACTTCCTGATATTACTTTTAAATCGTTGCCCCTCTAATTTAAGACTATGTCCTCTAGTTGGGGTAGTTTTTCTTCTTTTAAATATACTCTCTTCCTTTACTGTGTTGATTCCCTTTATGTATTTAAATGTTTCTCTCATATCCCCCTGTTACGTCTTTCCTCCAAGCTATACATGTTAAGATGCTTTAACCTTTCCTGGTAAGTTTTATCCTTCAACCCATCATAATCAGTAAATCAACAATATAAAAACATCAAATACAAAAAGGATACAAATAATACACACCAATATCCAACAAAATCAAAAAAGAGATAGAATAGCAAAAGGGTAATTAATCCCTTACAGTTTGGCAATATAATCCTTCACAAGGCTTAATATGTGAAAGTACACAAAATAAATATTTATTGATATTGTACTTGTAATTAAGTAGGCTGTTTCTTTTATGCAGTTGTATAACATTAGTGGTCCAAGGTAAACAGAGTAGTCAGGCTAGCATCCCGTAAATTTATCTGTGTCCCTTCATACCCATCTCACCATTGCTACTATCTCCAATAGCAACACGATAGGAAAGTAGGAATTTCTTTGAGTGCTTTGATCCCTCTATGCAGTCACTGGGCCAGCATTATCATTATCATTAAGTGTCGGTCTGACTTTGTGTATTAATAACTCTTTTGTTGTTGCCTTACACTCAAAACTGTTGTTTTGTTTTCCACTGAGAGAATGAAAATAAGAGAGAGAGATGAGTAGGTTTCTGAAGAAAAAAAAATGTAACAAATATTTAAAAAAAAAACTGTGCAGGTAAGAGATTTTTTTTTTAATCTACACATTAAGATTCAGTGTGAGTATAATTATTATAAACACGCATGCTGCTTTGATGGAATAAGAACATAATGGGGGCAAATCATTAAAAGGTCAGTTGCAGGGCAATTGAGGTGAGTTGAGTTGAGACATTCCATCTTGCCCAGTTTAGCTATCTATTGTGCAAGGACAAATCTGGTAAGTTCACCCCACTAAGCAAACTCACCAGGTTTGTCCCTACACAATGTATAGCTATGCAATTAAATGTTCACCTCTACTTTTATATGTTCAGTCATTGCTGAATTAAAGTCCATGAATTATATGGAGATATCATCCCTTTTGTGGAAATGTCAGTCACCATTTTTTTTTCTGTTCATAATACTACATAGCTGACTAGAGTTTTCATCACCTGTGTGCAGAGGTTTCATTCCCACATACTAAAGTGTATAAAACACTGTGACCCCCATTGTATTAATAGGAAACTTCTTCAGATCGGAAGAATGGTCAGTCAGCGAGGAGTTATATTAGCAGTTAATTTGATAGGTGAAAAGAAGAATCCTTTTTCAATAAAATAATATACTTGAGCAACTGACAAAGAAACATAAACAGAAAGGTAGAGAAATTGAGCAAAAAGAATCCACTTCTAGGAGCACGGGAGAAACTTAGCAGAGCATCCAGTAAAAAGCCACCTTTACGCTCATCGAATGGGTCATGGGTGGGCTTGCCCCAGATTATCAAACTATATCGGTACACAGTTTTATCCTTTGTTTGTCTGAGAAATAACAAAAATGTTGGTTAATGTGCAGTTAGCACTAATTAGAATGGGACACTTATCTTCAACTAAGTATTGTTGATACACTTTGAACTGAATTCCTCGCCTGCTTTATTCAGAACCAATGGGGATATTCAACAAATGTCATCTGATAACTGGACTACAAAAATCGGACAGCAAAGGCAACATTTTAAATGAATGGTCACTGTATGATGAGTAAAATTATTTTAGAATATTTTTTTATGAATTACTATTACCGATTTATTAAGGTTTTGCTGATGTATTTTCTGCTTCATGGAGTGTTTCATTTGACAGACTTGACAGCTGTGCTTTGTGGAGAGAGTCTGCGAATCAACAGTGTTGCTGTCCCAGTTGTCTCTCAATGATTCAGGATGATGAGCTTTTTACATCATACACTGTATAATCTTGTGAGATGCAAATATGAGCTGAAGGTGTAAATACTGAAACACTGGAAGGTCACTGTAATACAAGCAGAATATCTAAACAAGCTAATTTTGAAATGTAGCCAGACTTTAGAAACAAATGCTTAAATAAAAAGTTAACATCTTGTAATGGGTTAATGGCAGGAAAAAAAATCACCAAAACATTTTATTTATCTTAATGTGTCCTTAGGAAAGAACCACTTAAAGAAGAAAACATTCTCCAACTTGCCTAACTTTCCAACTCCTCTACTAATGCCTGGTTTTTGCAATACACTTGTCAGTTTAAGTTTTGTGAATTTCCCCCTGAGTCTTTCATTTGTCCCTATCTAAATTGTAAGCTAGCATGTAAGCTAGCATGTAAGCTATCATGGCCCACCTTCTCTACCTGAGATATCAATGTGTCTGTCTGTAAAAATTTTCATAAATATAAATATTAGAATTAAAAATCACAATCATACAGAGACAAAGACATAGATACATTTTTTTAAATGTTACTGTATTAATTTCACAGAACAACAATATAATGGATCCTAACTATACTTTTATCACTATATCCTAAAAGTACTTATACCATACTCTTGTATCCTCCAATAAAAATAGTTTTCCCCTTAAATGAACCAATATGTTACCAAGGGAAAATGAACCTTTCAAGGAGAGATAGAACTATGTGTATTGGAATTGTATTATATGTTATTATGTGCACTGGTATGCATACATACTGTATTTTGTTTATTATTATACCCAATAAATTAATGTTTTGTTGAGTATTGCAGTGGTGATTTTGGTTACTCAAAAAACAGGTTTGCATAACAATGTTACAGTCTTTCACTTGGATTCCAGACTGAGTGTGATTATTATCTGTTTTACCCTTCATTGGTTTTGTGCATGGAATGAAGTGAAGAATTAGGTTTGTTTATGGTTCCTGTACTGGAAGTTGACAGAGCAGTTTCTTCAGTGGTTTTGCTGAGCTACTTTATATGCATTTTATCTCTCTGTTTCTAGTTCTTTCTCTTCGTAGCTTTAGAAAATAAAGAAGTGATTAAACAAGGAGTTGTCGAGGTCTAGTCCAAAACCACTAGAAGGTTGCTAGCTGCACATCTCTCGACGAGTCAGTCAGGTGTCATATCTAAAGAAGTCTATGAACTATCTGAGCATTTATCTTAGATGGACTCTGTCAACCTAAACATTACTTATACTGTGAATGTAGAGAATAAGACATAAATATATTTTTTATGTTGTATTTCTATGCTGGGTTGGCTGTTTTGTTTTATGTAGTTGTATGAAATTAGTGGTCAAGGAGAAAGAGACCAGCTGGGCCTAGCATCCTGTTACTCTGTGTCAATACATACCCATCTTCCAATTGCTGCTATCTCCAATAGCAACAAGATAAGAGAGTAGGAATTTCTTTGAGTGCATTGAGTACCTTTGTGTTTTGCAGGCAGAAAATAAGAGAAAATATATATATTTTAAACGTGCCCGTAGCGTCTGCTGGTTATGACATCCCCTGTGGCCTGATACGCAAATGAACTACTTGTCAGTAGGAAGTGTATAATTTCCATTTTAAGTCATTTGTATGCAATTTTGCCAACACCATATATAAATAGTTTTTCCTATTTTTTTTTTTTTATTCTCTACATACACAGGATAAGAAATTTTTAAGTTGATAGAGTTCCATTAAAGCAGTTCACTAACTAAAAAAACAGCATAAAAAAAAAAAATTATGTTCTTGTAAAAATTTCAGTTTCAAAATTCCAGTGCACCTTAAAATTCAATTTTCATTAAAGTCCATTAAATCAACTGTTCAATACTATTGCAAATAACCACATACCTGGCTTTTATTATTCTGCAATGACAGGAGTTCTAAAAGCATTGCAGCACTTTGACATACAATAAAATAATACCCTAACATAGATTTACTTTTTTTCCCATTGTCGGCTCCAGTACTGAAAATCACTAACCGGGAAACAGATATTTATTTTTCTAATTATCAGTTTTACAATTAATTGGGGGAGAAAAATGTTTCACTTTTTAAAAAAAAAAAATTTATGAAACGTTCTAACCAGTTTTCTCTATTTCAGGCTGTGCTGCATTGACTTTGTTGCACAGAGCGAGCACACAGCAATCTCTCCTGGGAATTGGTTCATGCAAAGCGTTATCCTGCTGAGAGAGTGGAAATTTACCCATTAGGCATTCTTCCTGCAGACACCAGAGAAACCTGATCGGAATTTTTAAAATTTCCTCCCTTCTTTTATATCCCCATCGTTTTCTTCCTTGTAGAATAAAATATGTAATTCTATTTTTTTTTTTTATGTATTTAGTTCTTTCTTTCGCAGAGCTACATGATTATATCATTTTCAGTGCTGTAGCGATTTTATTATATTTCTAGCCTTCTGTTCTGCTGTTTAAGGGGTTAACCATTATTACATTAGCAGGTTCAAAATGGAGAGACGGAATTTAAAGTTATTAAAAATCAGATCTTATTTAAATGCCTGCTACTGACACAGAAAGATTTAATAGACGTTTGAACTATGCAAATTAAAAATATGTTAAAGGGTCATATTGCTCAAATGAAAAAAAAAAATAAAAACATTTGCAGGTTTTTTTTTCTATATGTACAGATCCAAGTTGTATAATGTATTTCTTTGGAAAAGGAACCACAAAATCAGCTATAAAAGTTATGTTGTAGAATATTTATCCAGTCTTATAGAGCTGATGTGACATCCTAGATATAACAAATAATAAATAAAAAAAACTTCCTGGAAAGGAAAGGATGGAGCGCTACAGATAAATATTTCACAAAAACTCCAAGTGTGGGTAACTAAAAAAAACTTATATTCAGATCATTTTGAAATTGCTTAGATGGCGGTCTTCGGTCCTTATAATCTTCTACATCAGATATTTCTGAATAAGGGGACAGAGAATAGTGCTCTCTGTGTATATAGACAAAACCAGATATTGCTGTATATATATATATATATATATATATATATATATATATATACACACACACACACACTCACAAGCAGAAGTGTACTGCTCAGTAAAACAGCGTTCACTGTAAATCTTGCTTGAATAGCAGGTGTGGATTCCCAGATGCCGATTCACTCTCTCATTAGCATAGAATTTGGGAAGAGGAAAGCTTCATAGTATAAAAACTTTTTAATATACATAAAAGAAACAAGTCAAAACTCTTACATTTCTTCCAGGTGACCGCTCTAACAGAGTGTCACAAAAACGCTTGGAATTAGGAGCAAAGATGAAGTCTAGAATACAAACAATCGCTGGTGGTTGAATCTCGCGCATATGTGTAGATCAGCTGACATCAGATAAGTTTCGTCCCACCCAAGGCTTCTTCAGTGACTTCCCTGAAGCTTTCCTCAATGCTAATGAGAGAGTGAATCGGCATCTGGGAATCCACACCTGCAATTCAAGCAGAGTTTACAGTGAACGCTGTTTTATTGAGCGGTACACTTCTGCTCCACCTCACGTGAGTGTGTATATATATATATATATATATATATATATATATATATATATATATAAATACATACAGCAATATCTGGTTTTGTCTATATACACAGAGAGCACTATTCCCTGTCCCCCTATTCATTTTTTCCTGAGGAAATATATGATGTAGAAGATTATAAGAAGTGATGACTGCCATCTCAGCAATTTGAAAATGATCTGAATATAAGTATTTTTTTAGTTTCCCACACGTGGTGTTTTTGTGAAAAATGTATCTGTAGCGCTCCTTTTCTTTCCATTCTGTTTTCTATCTAAGAGGTGTTCTAGGGGATCAACACCTTGGATGTGTATAGCAGCTTGGAGAAATTACATGTTTGTATTTCATTGTTAGCGCCTGAAAACACCCTTTCTTGTCTGTAATAAAAAACCTTCCTGTTTCTATGGGAGCCCAGAGAAGCCATGCATTTTTTTTATATTTTTCTGACTTGTTTTCCTGAGATAACAAGTTGTTTTATTGAGATAACAAATTATTTTCTTCAGATAACAAGTTGTTATTTTGAGAAATCAACTTATTATGATGAAAAATCAGCTTGTCATCTTGAGAAAACAAGTCAGAATACTATTTAAAATACATGGCTTCTACATGCACAACAGTTTTCCATATTAATGAAGATAGGAACTTAGTCTACAGTTAGTCCCCTACATTGTTAGCCATAGAAAAACGTTTGTTTATTAAACAGTAATGCAAAAGCTATGCTAAAATTGTTTATATCAACTTTATTCAACATAATGGAAAATTTATAGTGCTAATGAGAATGTGCATAACTAAATCAGGTTGGCTGCACCTTGTTGTCAAAGTTAGCCCAATGGCCGAGAGATTGGACAACCCTCTTTTAAGGTTTTCATTTTGTATTCTACAATTTTAAAGTAAGAAAATATACCAATGTAACAGTAAACCAGTTTGGTTTCGGGGCACACAACAACAGCAATCAATGAAGAGAATGAAACTGTGTGACAGGACAGATTGAAAACTATACATTTTAGATCTGTCCTTACTTTTTAATAATTTTTTTTGTGGTAGTGGGTTTGTGTGATTCAGGATTTGTTGAGGGGATGAGTACAGCCAATAACACCACTGCTTAATTATGGTTGATTGAGGAACATCGCAGTGGTCAGGGGAGAGAAGTATGTTACAATTTTGCTGAATAGTAATCAGAAAACATGTATTTGTTCCTCTGATATTGCTCATTTACTTACCAATGATTGTTATAACATAGTAGGACATTACGAGGGCTGATGAGTGACAAGCCCCACTTGTACATACAGTCATGTGAAAAACAAGTACATCCTCATATGAACAATAACATATGATATATTACACCGTGTCATGATTTATTTAACAAAAATAAAGCCAAAATGGAGAAGCCATGTGAGAAAAACTAAGTACACCTTATGATTCAATAGCTTGTAGAACAAGCTCTGATATGCTGTGTTTGGTTTTGGCCAAACATCTCCACTTGGTCTTGCCTGTCCAAAGGCTTTTGTTCCAGAATTCATGTGCTTTTTTCAGATGCAACTTTGCAAACCTAAGCTGTGCTGCCATGTTCTTTTTAGAGAGAAGAGACTTTCTCCTGCCGACCCTTCCAAAAAAAAACACACTTCTTCAATATTTTTCTAATTGTGCTGACATGAATTTCAACATTCAACATGCTAACTGAGTCTGAGATGCAAGTCATTTTTTTGTTGTTGCTATTTCTCAGCACTGCATGGTCTGACCTTGAACTCCTGAGAAGATTGGCAACTGTCTTGAATGTTTTTCACTTTTGAATAATCTTTCTCACTATAGAATTATTGACTTTAAATTGTTTGCAAATGGCCTTATAACCCTTCCCAGTTTGATGGGCAGCAACAATTGCTTCTCTAAGATCATTGCTGATGCCATTCCTCCTCGGCATTGTGTTTACACATACCTGAAAGTTCCAGACCAGCAAACTGCTAAAACCTTTGGTTTTTATAGAGGTGTGTCACACTTGCTGATGATCAATTAATCAAAGGCATGTGATTAGCAGCACTTGTCTGCTACTTAGCCTCTTAATTCCTTTCGGGAGCAGTAAGCAGCATGGCTTCTCCATTTTGGCTTTATATTTGTTAAATAAATCATGACCCAGTGTAATATGTCATGTGTAGTTGTTCATCATTTTGCATCATTCATTGGACAGAACTCCAGGAATTGTTAGGAAGAACGGATGTGTGATTACCAAACACATTGCATTCCTTAACTAGTGTTCAGTGTGCTTCACATAATACAAGAAACATGTTATTTAGCAGTGTAAAATCCCATTCAGTCATGCCTGTTAAGCTTGCCTGGTATTTCCCAGTGTGCATGTGCACTGTTTCACTCGCCGCAGGGAGCCGATCATATCTCTCTATAGGAAAATAAGAACAAATCTTGCAGGTTTTTCTAGTTTTAACTCGGTGGCAGAAATCCCAGTGAGTTCCAGATTTGCATTTCGTGTTCTGTGAAAATAGAAAGTCGAATGAAACATAAACCCAAGAAAAGCCAGTCATCAAAGTGCAATATTATTTAACAGTTTAGGGAACTGCATAGAAACAACAGGAAGGCAATTCGATATGGAACAATGCCAAAAGAGTATTTTATATCAGCATATATTAACACCAGTGGGTGTGCTTGAGAACAGGACACGATAGGGCCCCAAACTTGGCAGGATATCAGGATAATCTAGAAACGACCATGTTAAATACTACAAGTTGCAGCTAAACAAAAATGCTACAGCTATGGATTTTCTAGGTAATCTGTGCCTTATGCGCCTCCGATGTCACGCATTGTCCATGTCATATCAGCTAATCCATCACCCCCATTCTAGGCCTAGTCTTCTTCTTACATTATGGTTCAGTCTACCTCTAATTTTACCTTTCTGGCTGCAGAAGCTGGAGCTCATCTTTGCAAGTTTTTCTTAATTGTGGGGGAAGAAAGTTACTTTTATATATATATATATATATATATATATATATATGTAAATATATTTCTATTCGTAATATTTAATTGGGTCGGGAATTTTGTAATCTTTTTTTTTGTAACCCTTTTTAGGCTGAAGGAGTGAGCAGGATTTCACACGCTCCCTGGTTCTGAAAGGGTTAATGTGTATGAGCGTTGCTGTAATTGTAATGTAAGTTCGTCTTATTGATTACTTGGGAAAACCAACATTCTTCCGTGCTGCAGATTCTTTAAAGCTACATCAGACATTACCTGCAGACAAAATAATGCAATAATAAAATATGCACTAATAAGTTCTTAATTCTCCTTCCTAGTCCCTCCCTTTTTATCCCCGGTTAGCCCTTTCTTGATTCCTTCTGTCTACCAAAAATACTTCACTCCATTTAATCCCTCCTTCCTTACAGTTCAGTTCCTTCTCTATGTCTCCATTACATCTTTGTTTTCCCTCCCCTAACATCACCCAGCACCCCTAAATTGACACATGGGACTCTATTCAGTAACCTTAAAAAATTGTCTCTGTTCAGCCACTGCAATAGAACATTTTGAGGTATTAAATACTAAAAAAAATGTCATTAAATAGAGACCATAGCCAAATATTAATTAGTGTATTATGACTTCACACCAGTGTGCACCCACTGACTAAATAGGCAGAAATCATTGGTAAGAAAATAGTTTAAACTCGAAATGTGCTACTCACTTGGCACACACTAGAAAGCACAGATGAAATTGAATTCCCTAGCTGAAGCAGACACTAGTCATTGACGGATTTGTGGATGCCAGGTACATTTAAATGACATCTTCCCTGCCAATATTATATATACTGATAAATGAATAGCTTGCAAACTGCTTCCTACTCAATTGTTAGCAAGCCTCAGGAACTGATTAGTTCATAGGCAGTCCCAAATTTGGATTATTATTCCTTTGGTGTCATATTTTTAGTGATTGTGTTTGTAAAAGAAATGACTAATTATGTATTATGTTTTTTCAATTATTCAGTTTATTTTAATAGTCAATTCGTGTTATTAGTTTTAATAAGTAATTTATCCTGAAATGGAAATGCTGACACACTTATACTGTACCTTATTAGTCACTGATGTGTATAACTATTTGCAGATCAAATCCATTTGCAGAATGATCCTTTCTTAAAAAGACTTGTCGAATAGCAACACTAAATATTACATGTCCCATTCGGTTACCTGTACTAAAGAGGTGCTCACAGTTTTCAGTTGCTACAAATGTTTGTGCCATATTTCTGTTCTAAAAGTTCAAAGCAAGACATGGAAATTTACAGAGTTTTCTATGTTTTACTTTTCTATGCCAAATATCTCCTTGTCTATTGCTTTGCTAAGAATAAGTGCCAAGTTAACTGCATGGGACTGCAAAACCAAGCCTTGATAGCTGGGCTAGAAAGATCGGCAAGTTGGACACATAGAAACATAGAATGTGTCGGCAAATAAGAAACATTCGGTTCATCTAGTCTGCCCAATTTTCTAAATACTTTTATTAGACCCCAGTTCCCTATCTTATATCTAGGATAGCCTTGTGCCTATCCCGCGCATGCTTAAAATCCTTGACTGTGTTTACCTTTACCACTTCCGCTGGAAGGCTATTCCATACATCCACTACCCTTTCAGTAAAGTAATACTTCCTGATATTACATTTAAATCGTTGCCCCTCTAATTTTAGACATTTTCCTTAATGCTTGGTTTTTTTGCAGCTCACTTGTCAGTTGACAGTTCACATTTTAGCAAACAAATAGACAGTACATTTTACTGTCATATGTAAGAAACAGAAAGAACAAAAATATTCACAGGATCGCTGTGGTAAATGAATTCTTATAAATCCCTATCTGATGTGGAAGTGAACACTTTTTTAGTTAGACACACACACAGAAAAAAAAAAAGGTATAGTACTAGTAAAGAGTACACTGGCTACAAAGTAAGTATTTAGTTACCATATATGCCATCACACACAAATAAGATGCTTAACTGAGCTTCAGATTCAAAATGCTTTTATACTTTGGGTGACCATTTCATTTTCATTTCAAATTTACATTTGTGAACCTAATTTACTTATGATTCTCAGCTTGCTCACATTTTTAATCAAATATTAAGTGTGTACAAAGATAATCATGTAATTGTTCGTGTATACAAATAAAGAATGACTGTGTAATAACAATCTTATCCCTAGGACCTTTTTCAGTGTGGGATTTTCCACTTATTTTGTAATATACTATGAGCTATTGCTGCTTAATAAGCAGAATATTTCATGTCAGAAACCAGACTGTTATATAAAAAAAGAATACATTGTCATTCAGGTATTTCCTTTATTGTATATTTTGTGAGGCAAACACAGATCCTTTCATGGGAATATATAGTCCCATGCCCTGCCACACTGCAGATCAAAGCTGAGACCCTCGCTCCCTTACCAACTAGACACCATGAATTATCACACACCCGACCACATATTTAGAAATGCAAAAGAAAGAAGAGATGGTTAGCAAAAAAACAAATAAAATGAAGACAGCTATGGTTAACATTGATATTATGTCCATAGCATGCTTATATTACGTTCTTCAATATCCTAAGGGGGAACAGGAACAGACCTTCATGGTGAAGAATAAATTAATACCAGAGGCGTCACTAGGGTTGGTGTCACCTGGTGTGGTAACTCATGGTGTCACCCCCCTGGATTTCCTCCAATACCATGCCAAACAGATTCCTTAGTAATGCCAGTCAGATGGCCACATACAGGAGCCCCACAAATTATGTCACACACAGGAGCCCATTAACTATGACACACACAGGAGCCCCATAACTATGCCACACACAGGTGCCCCATAACTATGCCACACACAGGTGCCCCATAACTATGCCACACACAGGCGCCCCATAACTATGACACACACAAGAGCCCCATAAATTATGCCACACCAGTGCACCATAAATTATGCCACACCAGAGCCCCATTATTTATGCCTCACCTTGGAGCCCAATTAATTATGCCATACACACACAGGGGCCCATTAATTATGCCACACACAGGCACCCCATAATTATGCCACACATGGGGCCAAATAAATATGCCACACAGGGGACCGCCATTAATTATGCGACACACAGGAGCCCAACGAGGTGACAATTGTACAAATCGAAAACAATACAAATCTATACATACAGACATCTCTCTATAACTAGTTGCATCTATACTTATTTGATTTTTTTAATATTATATTCAACTATTTTCATATGAAATAAAAATGTTATTGAAAAATTGCATTGCTATTTTTTATTCCTGTCATTTGCACCCGCATTGCACCTAAAGGACTTAACACAGCACCATACAGTACCCACAGAACTTGCCATGCACTCATATTGCACCTACACAAATTTCAGTGTCACTTTGCCCCACAGAACTAGCATTTTCACTTTCCTTATAGTACATGTTATTTTGCCCCACAGACCATGCCACAGCATCACTTTGCCAATTAAAATAAACCAGTTTTCCCATTTATATGCCAGTGTTTTCCCATAAGTATGGCACAGCCAATTTGCCCAATAATATGGTAGTATTATTTTGTCATTCATAAACCACAATTTGCCCAATGATATGCCATTCAATATGCCAGTATTTTGCCATTCATTATGCCAGAATTTTGCTATTCAATATCCCAGCATTTAACCCCTCAATATGCCAGAATTTTGCCATTCAATATCCCAGCATTTAACCCCTCAATATGCCACAATTTTGCCATTCAATATTCCAGCATTTAACCCCTCAATATGCCACAATTTTGCCATTCAATATTCCAGCATTTAACCACTCAATATTCCAGAATTTTGCCATTCAATATGTCAGTATTATTTTGCCACTCAATATGCCAGCAAATAACCCCTCAATATGCCAGAATTTTGCCACTCAATATGCCAGCATTTAACCCCTCAATATGCCAGTATTATTTTGTCATTCAATATGCCAGTATTTAACCCCTAAATATGCCAGAATTTAGCCATTCAATATGCCAGTATTATTTTGCCACTCAATATGCCAGCAATTAACCCCTCAATATGCCAGAATTTTACAATTCAATATGCCAGTATTATTTTGCCCCTCAATATGCAAGTATTTAACCCCTAAATATGCCAGCATTTAACCCCTCAATATGCCAGTATTAAATTGGCATTCAATATGCCAGTATTTAACCCCTAAATATGCCAGAATTTTGCCATTTAATATTCCAGCATTTAACTCCTCAATATGGCAGTATTTAACCCCTAAATATGCCAGAATTTAACCCCTCAATATGCCAGTATTATTTTGCCATTCAATATTCCAGAATTTAACCCCTCAATATGCCAGTATTATTTTGCCATTCAATATTCCAGCATTTAACCCCTCAATATGCCAGAATTTTGCCATTCAATATTCCAGAATTTAACCCCTCAATATGCTAGTATTATTTTGCCACTCGATATGCCAGCAGCATTTAACCCCTCAATATGCCAGCATTTAACCCCTTAATATGCCAGTATTAAATTGGCATTCAATATGCCAGTATTTAACCCCTAAATATGGCAGAATTTTGCCATTCAATATTCCAGCATTTAACCCCTCAATATGCCAGTATTTAACCCCTAAATATGACAGCATTTAACCCCTCAATATGCCAGTATTATTTTGCCATTCAATATTCCAGCATTTAACCCCTCAATATACCAGTATTATTTTGCCATTCAATATTCCAGCATTTAACCCCTCAATATGCCAGTATTATTTTGCACTCGATATGCCAGCAGCATTTAACCCCTCAATATGCCAGCATTTAACCCCTTAATATGCCAGTATTATTTTGCCATTCAATATGCCAGTATTTAACCCCTTAATATGCCAGTATTATTTTGCCACTCCATATGCCAGTATTTAACCCCTCAATATGCCAGTATTTAACCCCTCAATATGCCAGAATGTTCCCATTCAATATGCCAGTAGTATTTTGTCACACCATATGTCTGTATTTAACCCCTGCACGGAGGAGGGAAACAAATCCGGTCGCCTTAAATTATTTATTTATTTCATTTTTTTTTTTTTTATTTTTTTTTTTATCCAGCAGCCGAATCCAGCGGATGGTTAAAAAAGTTCAGCAGCACGATGCGCTGCGGAGGGTGTCACCCGGTATGGTCCGCACCCCCTTCACCCCCCTCGGGACGCCACTGATTAATACTGTGGTTAATGAGGGACACAAGATGTGTAAAATGTTCTGTTTTCCATAGTCCAATGAACATTGTATTCAAAAAGAATCCAGGCACGGACGTCACAATAATATCTCAACACCCTTTGTTGGTCTTCCCCAAGACAGAGCATTGGGGTGTGTGATAAGCATGGTGCATTCAAATGCTTTTTTTTGCCCATGCTTGTATAAAGTATTGTGTGTAAAAGCATTGTGAGCAAATGTATCAAGACAAGCCTCTGATAAATGGCAGATCTACTTTACTAATCTATAATGGGGTGACTGAATATATAAAAATCTAATTCTGCAACACATTTTATTCAACAATTTGCAATTCAACTTTTAGTACCATTCATTACTTAAGATCAATTACCTAAATTAAACAATCTTTTCCTTTTAAACAGATTATGATAATAAAAAGAGGCATGCACCCTATTAATGCCCTATTAATTTGAACACTGTGCACTATTAGTACAATATTTTAAGGAAGAATTAATAGCCTATTAGCTGTTATTTTCTTTTCATTCTCCCAGCTGAGAATATTCAGTAAAGTGCTGTTTTCTATTAGCATACTATAATAATAAGTTTACATGTTGTCCAGTTCTACTTATCAGATTAATTCTGTGTGATGAGCTTTAATACTACAAACTTTTATCTATTTATTTATGCTACACACATAAGCAAACCAAATATCTGGCCAATGAACTTAACCCAGCCTACTACTGCTAATTAATTTCAAAGCTTTGATTAGAATTTCAAAAGGAATGTTTACTGCATGTCAGACATGGATACCCTTTACAACCTGATGGGGGGTATGCACTAAAACAGAACTTAGAGGTAAACTGGACTGACAACTGAATATACAGATAACAGATCAAAGGATTCTCCAACTTGACTATCTTAGCATTGGATCACCCCTGGAACCAGTAGGTCATGGAAGGATTTTTATTTTCTGAATACATTCTTTTCCACTAGTCAGTAGTAAAGAGAAGAGAAAAAATGGATCCCACCTGATAGATTTGTAAAAACGTCTCCCATTCCTCCGTGACTTGACCGTTCGGTGCTTCCACCGAACAAAACTTGAATTTTGAAATGAAAAAAAAAAATCGATGAAGATCCAGAGGAAAAAATCACGTAGACAACAGAGGTATAACTGGAATAAGTGCTTTAATCCATAGATAGAAGGACAGCCTCACCGCCACTATCCTCCTACCCAGTGTTACCCAGACACCTAGGCGTTTTTTCCTCTGGATCTTCATCGATTCTTTCTTCATTTCAAAACACTAGTCAGTAGTACCAAACATGAGGTCAAAAGTTTCCTCTCCAATTTTCCTCTTTTCTTTTACCCTATATTACCTTTTCCATCATTACTTTTGGAACTTTGCATATCTGTTACCTACGAATCCATTGTCTCTAAATGTTCATCATTTTACATCCTTTTTAATTTAGATGGCACTAACGATTTGTGCCATGCCTAATGTAACACTTAGAGGGCACTACAAACTCAATTTGGCACAGAAATTCAACCTAGTAAGTAGAGAGGGCCTCGATTACAAGCTTGCAATTAAGAAAGAGTAGAAGAGAGTCCTCATCGCACAACAAGATAGGAGAGCTGTGTCAGCTAGATGGGTGGAGTCAGTGGAGAAATGATTTTTGAAAACTTGAGTTTTGAGGGACTTGTTAAAGAATGAGAATGAGAAAGCTTTTCAAATTAGGTGTACATAAGTTCCAGTCATATGGGACAGCTTATGTGACTGAAGGAATTTTAAGGGAAGTGGAGGTCTGTACGATAGCTTGAATGAAGTCTTGTAAGCTTCTCACTGAAGACCTGGTAATTGAATATAAGACTTCCGTAGGGAATGCTAAAGACCCTGTAGGGCCTATATGTAATGCACGGGGTCTAGGTGGTAAGTCCGGAATCAGGAGCTACGTTGCAGGGTGGAGACACAGGACCTGGTGCTGGGTAACTGTAATACCCTGGAGGTTTGGGACCCCAAGTTTTTGCAGCCACAACCAGGCCCTGTGAAGCAGCTGCTGTATCCAGGTCCCAGGGCTTAAGAGGAAATTAACTAATGACAACTAAGCAGAGCTAAAACAGAAAAGAAACGGAGGGAGCGCAGAACTGAAATACAGAGTGCAGGGCTACAGGACAGAGGAAAGACAGAAGATAAGGCAGAAACCAAACTAAGGATAAATCATACAAGACACTGGGGTTAAGGAACACAAGAGACACATACAAAGGAACAAACATAAATATAGGAACTAGCCTAACACTAAAGATGGGGGTTTGGTTCACCAATTGGCCAATTAGTTGTTAGGTTGCCAACCACATCAAGGTACCCCACATTAGGCAAGTCCCTAACTAAGACATAATATTAGCAAATACAAATAAAAACATCTAAAAGACATACATGGAATAGACACTTAGACACAGAGGAAATACCTGTAGACTGCTGCAAAGGACTGAACAGAAACGGGTGTGGTTTAAATAGAAGCAAACCAACAAGGCAGACAGAATGAGAGAAAACCTGGAATGAAACATAAGGACAGGCAGAAGGGAAAACATAAGAGGACTGCAGGGCAAGGACAGGACTACGGGGCAAGGACAGGACTGCAAGGCAAGGACAAGACTACAGGGCAAGGAATAAGCATAAATAATAAACAAGAAATCAAAGCAAGAAGGATATAGAAATGCCTGGATACAGCCTGGATAAGTCTGCACAAAGGTGCATGGTTACACTATATATCTAACTATGATCCTCTATCTTCAACTACAACAAACATAGAACTCTTCTTAGCAATTGTTGGGGGTTATAAGATCGGTAGTTCAGCAGCAGCTGGAGGTCTACAGTTCGATGTCTAGGTTGCATGGGAATATTAATGAATTGTACGGGTATGTTGAAATGAGAATATTTAATGTAACAATTAAAAAATTGGCAGTCATTGGACAACTTCATAAAGCTGAGAAGAAAAGGAGAAGAATGAAATGATGAAAACCTAAATGATTCAATGGGTCATCTGTAATTCTTCAAAACAACCAAAAGAGTAAGGTCCACAAACTCTTTGTGATGGATAATTTAATGATGTTCTTGTTAGTTACGCATCAAAAGAGACACTGGTAGATTGTGAAGAAGCATATTAGGCTTTACTTGTGTGGATAAACAGCAAAAATATAGAACATATTAGTTACTTAAAACAGCAGCCAGCTTGGTGAAAGGTAAAAAAGGAAGAGAGACATAGAGCAAGTGAAAATACAAAGAATTTCCGTCCTGTGAGTACCAACAACTTCAAAACATATGTAAGTACTGTGAACTGCACAGCGCCATCTACAGCTCAAGTGCTAATTATATACATGTTATGCAGTATATGCTGTTGTATTTCCCAACAGTTCTCTGGAACTGCCTTGTAAGTTGTTAGGTCCATGGTGGTGGTGGTGGGGGGATGTTCCTGTTGTGGCGTTGTTGTCATGTTGCCTGAAGGAATGTTCATTCTGGGTGTCTTAACCAGAACATTTTGCTATGTACTTTTATATACTACGCCATGGACAGACATGTTGCCTAGCCATGTTATTACACCCCCTTTTCAAATTTGTTGCACATTTATCTGTATCAATACAGAGTATATTGTGCTCTGCAGTGAGACACTGGGAATTAGTCACATTCCCTCTATCAAGCTGACTCACTGGAGTCAGTTGGAGAGGCGATAAATGATTCCTCTATGGTGGCCAATCAGACAGGACAATTCCACAGTAGCTATGGCATTGCACAATTCATGCCAACTTTTGTAGGGTGCTCATGAGGCTTGCCCAGCGCCCCATTCATTTTAAAGATGGTCTCTCCATAAATGCTGACTATTACTTTACATCCAACACCCAAAAAAATGATAAAACTTAATTTTAAAAAAAAAGGAAGCAGTGAGATCCAGGTAAATTTCTCTACTTCCCAGTAGGCCAGTCTGCCCCGCATTTACTGTGCTAGGCCAAGAATACAATGGGCAGTATGGTATTAGAAACAGTAACTAGTTACTATTGTGTAATTAACTAGCCAGGTGCAAATAAGCAATTCCTTTAAATGTTGTTTTTTTTTTTTTTTTTAACCCAGCACAGAAGCCAGAAAAATAGATTTATTTTCAATGGCGTAATGTTTGAGTCCATTACTAGACCATATCACCACAGGCTGAGGTCTTAAGAAATCAGCTTCTGCGAGCATATTGGCCTCATTATCTTAAGTGGAAACTCATTCCCAATGACTTGAGCTGTCAACCTCATGAGACTTGAGTTCTGTTCTGTGGCAAGGAGAGGTGTCTGACACGTCATTTAAACTACTGTGAATAAAAATATAACCCAGATGCATCAGCAACTGCTATAGACTTTATTAATAAAAGGCACATATGTGCCCATATATACACATTCGCATCACCCTGGATTAATTATATATGTTTACTTTTGATGAATCCCAGATGATTGCCCTTACATTTTTTCCTATATCTGACTATGTTGCCCATGATCCCTGACTGCATTGCTACTCGTCATCTTCGGTACTACCACACCATAGGCACCTCCTTCTTCTTGCATGTCCTCTGTGCAGGCCTCGGTCCTCGTCTGTGCCACGTAACAGCTGGCATCTTTTTGGCCCCGGCGGCAAAACCAATTTAATGGTTTAATTTCATCAGTCCGCCATTATTGTCAGAGATAAGAACAGATAGACAGATATAAAATTACATTACCATTTATTTACATAGTGCCAATAATTTATGCAGTCCTTTACAAACACGTTGACAAATAGATAATTGTATAGAAAGGTAGAATTTTCTACTCTCCAGGACATTTAATATTGAAAATTGGTGCATCCCTAGAACATTTAGCTAAGTTAGAGGGCAGGCAAGGGGACAGTTGCCCCTCTTGCCAGCCCTCTGCTATGACTATTTTTGGTATAGATCTGTACTGAAATTTCTATTTAATATCTTGATTGAATATCCAACCTCTGACCCCCAACTTTCCATGTGGTTAATGTGGTTTTGACGGCCAGACGGTAAAAAAAAATCTGTTGGGCGGCAACTCTATACGTATTACGAGGACTCAACACTCCATGGATGGAATTTATTCCCATATCAAGCAGCTACGTTTCAACTCACAGCACGTGTTTTACAAGGGCTGAGTCCTTGTCTCATTATGTATATGTTAAAGGACTGGGTGTAGTCCTCCTCGTGCAACACATCTGACAATTCAATTAAAATTATGGTGATCCTAAAAAAGAAATGGCTGAACATACATAAGTATGCATGGAAGGAGTAGTAGGCTGAGTTAAGGTATTCAGGATAATAGCAGGAAAATGGTGGCACTTTAGATACCATGTTTGAGATGAATGACTAGTTAGAATACAAGTAACAATAATAATTAGACTCACTTGATAATTTATACCCAAATGAATGTGTTTTATGTATGATAATATATGGGATTGTCTTTTTGTATATTTTTAATGAAATAAAACAAAATAAAAAAAGAATACAAGTAACAAAAGAGTAGACATACGTTGGAGTGTGCCTAAAATAAATGCATATAAAAGTGTTGGAAGCCGTGTTACAGATCCATTTGTACGCAAATCTTAAATTCTCTCCTTGGCTTAACAATGCCACAATAACTCCAATATTGACTTCGCAGCCCAACTGAAAGTACATCTGCCCATTTATTAGGAATAAATAAAAGACTCTTCCCGCTTATTTACTTAGATTATATTGACTGAACGTATTGAAGCAGAAGACATCCGTAAAGCACGCGTTAGTTACTTATAATACAGGAGATGTAGCATTTCTTATCTCCGGCTACTGCTGGCTTGTTTTGTTCTTAGCCGACGCTTACATTTAACCTACCTGGATTCAGGCTGCAAAACATTTATCACGTTAAAGATGGATTTGAATATCTGCAGGTTATTGAAGCAAATAAATAGGCAGAGTTGTTGGTGAGGAACATTGCTCAGTGTGGAATTTATCAGATCAGCCGGTCTTTTCACATGGTACACAGGCTACAGGTCTGCTGCTCCATCAAACTACATAAATAGTGAGGAAATGCCTGGGTTAGCAGCCGTCTACAACATGAAAGATAAGCTTTATTCCAACATACGCAATACAGAGCATAAAAAGGCATTCTACTCCGCACTACCCATGACTAGAAAAGGCTGCTTTTTTAAAACATACTAAAGAACGCTGATCTAGCTATTGCTTATTTTTTTTAGACATTGTGAATGTTATTTACATTATTAGACTAACTGGCTGGTGTGTGTTATTTTCTATATTTTTCTATATTTTGACAACATTATTAATAGAAGGAAATATTGGGGGGAAAAAAGGTAGTAACAAATGCACACTTCATGGAAGAGAGGGGAACAGAGCAATGATCTAACCATAGGGTTCAGAGAGGGGTGTAGTCAGTGGCGTACTGGGGGGGGGGGGGGGGGCGGCCCACCCCGGGTGCCACTGACTAGGGGGGTGCCATGACTTCCAGTGTCATGTGTCACCCCCCCATCATTACGCTGCCCACAGCCGCAGAACCTTTGCGGCCCGGCTGGACTTACTTCATGGAGGATGAGAAGGGGGAGGAGTGTTGCAGGCCGCGGCGTCGAGCAAAGTGATGACAACGTGCGCAGCTCCGTCAGTCCGCCTTCACGGATCTTCAGCGGAAGGATCCAATATCCGGGCGGTGAGGCACCCAGTGGTCGGTCTCTGAGGCAAGGCATCCTCAAAATGTGAGTAGTCATTTTATGTGATGGGGCTAAATTAATTAAAGGGGGGGTGGATAATGGATTAATTAAAGGAGAGGGAGGTTTAATTAAAGGGGGTGGATTAATTAAGGGGTGGATTAATTAAAGGGGGCTGTGGATTAATTAAGGGGGGTGTGGATTAAAGAATTAAAGGGGGGAGGTTTAATTAAAGGGGGGGTGGATTAATTAAAGGGGGTGAGCATGAATATGCAAAGAAGATTGGCTTTGATGAAGTAATCGATAAATTTGCAGAAATGAAGGCTCGAAGGCAGCGGATGTGAATCATTGCACGTTACCTCTGCCAAATAGACTGAGTGGTCACTTTGGATCTGTGTGTTTTTTTGTTTATTAACTGTTAAGTAAATGTTAATTATTTACATTTTATTTATTTCTAAGTTAATTTATTTTTCATTGTTCAATTTTTTTCAAGTTGATTTACAGTTTACAAATTTGTGCAATAAATATTATTGAAAACATTGAAAAAATTGTGGGTGTTTTCTTACATTTTTATTATGGGGGGGGGGGGTGCCACACTCAGGGTCCGCCCCGGGTGCCAAATGCTCTAGGTACACCCCTGGGTGTAGTTATAAATATTTTTAGCAACATGGATGGGAAAGGAGATGTCCATGACCCCAATGGTACAGATCTCGATCGTCACTAATCACTAAACATGAACTCCCAAAAAATCAGGAATTAATGACAGAGATGAAAAACCTGGTTTTTTTTTTTTAGGTCGTCTGCATTGCATTTGTTAGGTCACTTTAAGTCAATATAACCGTCTGTATTTTCTCCACTATTGGTAACCAACAGTGATGGAGGGCACTGAGAAATGCATACCAGACTATGTTATTTGTGATAATATTGATTTCATAATTCTGAATAAATCAGCATTTCTAATTAAAGGGAAACTGTCTGTCCTGCCATAAAAACAAATAAAATTAAGTAAATTAAAAACAAAGATATAATTGTTAATGAAAAATTGCCTCATTCCTTCAGATAGAGATAGGTTTGATGAGACCAGAGAGAGAATGAGCCTGACTGTCACTTACCATTAAGCAATTAACTTAACTTAAAGGGACTGGCTAGTGCCCAAAATACATCAGCAAATATTAATGCATAATAATGTGCTTTCAAAGTACTTTACATTTTGCGTTGCTTAAAATATAAAATACTTACAGCTAGATGAAATTACAGCAGTTTGCAAGAAACCAGGACTGCCCACACTAGCTGAGTAAAAGTAATTTCCTTTTTTTTTTTTGCTGCAGGAACCGATGAGAATAATTTCATTAGAATGAAAGGAATTTCCTGTCTCTCTAGTGATGTCATCAAATAATGTGTAGCACTGTTAAGTGATCCTACTGGGTACAAGAGCAAGTCTATTATAGTTCACACAATGTATTTTATTCTAGCTGCACAGGAAATTATTAAATTAAACAAAACTTTTTATGCTCAGTGTCTATATAATCAGTGCTGCCGTACCTGCAGTAAACATACAGTATAATCACTGGGGGAGGGCTTGATTCAAATATTGAAAAAATGTAATTTATGCAGAATACATGCTTTAAATCACACTTGAAAAAAGCCTGTGCACTATACAAGCAGTGATCTTCATCTTTCACCAAGCGAGTTTTAGGACTAAACTGTCCCTTTAATGTGGCTTGAAAGTTCCTAACTATAAGTGCATGTATTCTTTAACATATGAATCTCTGTATTCAAAATATGTCTAACTTACTCACCAATAGGGTTGCCACCTGGCCGGAATTGTAAAAAAATTGGCATCATTCCAATGTTAAGTCTATGGAGACAATACCAAGGCCGGTATTTTTTTTGAAGAAACGGTGGCAACCCTACTTAACAATATCAAGTTTGTATCTTCTACCGACTCTTCCACTCAGCTCTCAGCATTTGGCTGGAGCCTGGGAGAAAAACCACAATATTTAAAGTGTTTCAAAAACGCAGAAAGCAAAGTACCCGAAAGGAAAATAATACATGTTATGTTCCCACAAAACAATTGCACAGGAGCCTGTACGTCCAAAGGCTTTCCCACCATGTGGCTACCAGGGTAGTCAGATCTGCTAGTTTATTTTTAGGAAAACATCGAAATTGTACATGCTTAACTGCAGAATGGATAATGCATGTGTTCACATCGAGCCAATTAACCAAGGGCGTTATCCCATAGCAACTACCATGATTATCAGGCATACCCCCACATTAACATACACAAAGGGGCCAGATCATGTAACCAAATGGATGGCTGAGAATGATGAGATGTGCATTCCACAGCAGCTGCAGTACCAATCCAAAATTATTTATTCACTGTACTCCATTTGTTGAGTACTCACTTTCCCATGATGCTTAACATGCCAGATTGTCTGAGAGTCATCGGAAATGTAGTCTCAACAGCTGGAGTATTAACTAACCCTAGCCGCAATCCATGTTATTTATTTCTGCAGGCTGTATTTCTGACCAGGTGGGAGAGAGCAGACCAAACCACTCTGACAGCAAGGGGAGTATAAAATGAAATAAAAGCTTTTTTTTTGCTGCATTCACCTGCATTCCAGATGTTTTTTCAGCTCTCTATGTCTAGTTAGCCCAACTCTAAACAGCCTTCTGCTTCTCCCTCCCTTGCTGCTGCTCCAGTGGGCCTGTTTTGATCTCTGGTAGCCCATGGTTGTAGTATCTGGTTACACATTCTATGTTTCTATGCAATGGATCTTGTTAGCTGTGCAATGGATCTTGTTAGCTGTGCAATGGATCTTGTTAGCTGTGCAATGGATCTTGTTAGCTGTGCAATGGATCATAACTTGTTAGTTTCACAATTAATCATGAATTCACAGCTGGTTGTTAGTGGTTTTGCAAATTTTGCACCAGAGGGCCTTGATGTATGGGGAGGAAAATACAGGAGAAAGCACTCCTGCAGATATTTGTACCCAGGCCTTGAAGGTCTTTAAAGCTAAGAACCAACACCTTGTACTGTGTCTGGAAACCTATTGGCAGCCAGTATAAATACTTTAGGTTAGTTGGTGAACTTGCAAACTCTGTCTCCATAATTCTGTTGGGCATCAAGTAAAAATCATCTCCCACACAAATATGGCCAAACTACATACGTATGCATGGAATCAACAGTAGGATTAATTAAGGTGTGACCTATTCAAGTTCATAACATGCAAGGCCGCCATCAGAAATTTCAGGGCTCCTTACTGGAAAAAATTCTGCACCCCCCCTCCCGATAGTTTATCCATTAATAGCCACTGATAATTTGCTCATTAATAGCCACTGATAATTTGCTCATTAAAATGCCCAAGTACCTGGATGCTGCTCGTTGGCCGTTTCTACTGCAGTGTTTCCTGCACGCATGCTGTGTGCAGGAAATACAGCCACCGGATATGACTTGCTGTCATTTCCGGCAGCTGTGACCAAAAGGCGGGTCTGCATCCGCCTGATACGGACTGCCAGCTGCTACACGATCGTGACTGTCTCCATGTGAGACAGTCACATGGGCAGTGGGGGCCCCCAGGAATTTACAGATTTTTTTCTAAAGGGCTGGGGCCCAAGCAGAGCCCCCAGGCCCGGGACAGGTGTATAGCACCCCCCCCCCCCCTCCCCGATGGTGGCCCTGATAACAAGAAAATGGTTGCAAATCAGGTACTGTGGTACAGAGGGATTGCTGCATAGGGTACAAGTAACAAAACAGAAAAGAAGCAAGGTGATCCGGGCTGCCCAGGTGAGCAAAATCGTTTAGGTGTTGAAAATCCCCGCTAATTCAACTTGTGCTGGTGTGAGTCCCACACCAGTGATAACATATGAGAGAAAAAAAGAGAGGTAGCAAAAAATGGCACTCTCGAGATGGTAAGTGTAAAAACTAGTACTTTTAATTGGAATGAAAAAATATCCAGTCTACTGTTATACCTCTCTTTTTTTCTCTTACAAGTAACAAAACACTGTAAAAAAAATAAATAAGTGTTTTCTCCTGATGTGTGCCCTTTAACTTATTTGACACTTACTATACTTGCCAACTTTCTGTACTTATTGAGGCTAAAATGCAATGTTCTGGCTAGAGCTCAATTCTCTTTCTTAGACCATAGGGTCTACTCAATATGCGCCGATTTTCTGGACCATAATAGCACCTCCGAAGTCTGGAATGATTTTGGGCACTTCAGGAACATATCGGGAACCGAAGTATGAGCTACCCCATATTTCCCTGAATAGCGGCACATTTCGGACATCATAGTCTATTACAAGCCGAGACACAAAACACACCACACTGAAGTGGTAGCCTCTAATCGCTATTATATCCTGTGGGGGATTTTTAATAGCCCAGAAATACTAAAGAGAATCTGAATATAAAATGAACGAGAAAAGGAAATGTACATTTTTAAAAAAAATTATACTTTTTGAATGTTGAAAACCACACGCAGCCAATTACTGACAAGAACACAGTACAAGTTGGGGGATATACACATTAAACTTGAATATATAATTGTTGCACAACCCCAGCTGCACAATGTGTGTGGATATCAAAATGTGTTCAATTAGAAAATAAAATGGGAAGAAATTGTACTTTTGATGAAAATACAACATCAGTTAATTGGGTCCACAGCCAGAAAATGAGAAATACCCTCTGAAATAGGACCACAGGTGTCAACACAGTCAGAATACAGTACAGATCAATAGCTGTTGGCAAGAATAGGTAGGTAACATGATACATTCCCATCCACACATAACAAACACACCTTTAGTTCACATCATATATCTATTATCCCAAATAAAAGTAAACACAACTTTTCTGACAAAGCCACATGTCTGCATCATGAAATACATAACTCAGATACTGAACCATCAGTAGACAGGTGTTGAAGATGATGACAAATGCAGACCGAAAGATGAGGCACAGCTACACCCAACCAACCTCAATGAATATGAGCTCTGCAACCTCATGGCTCCAGCAACGACCTCTGGTTCTGAAGAAGCCAATGATACAACAGCAGGTCTGTACAGTAAATACAAAGATATGTTGAAATGTTCACCACAAAAGCTACAATTGCAAAGTAGATGTTCAGATATTTCAAAATGGTTTATATATGCACATATATATCCATTATACCATCTGTGGGAGGAATGGAGAGGGGAATTAATCAGTTATGTCAACCATAGGAGTCAAGCATCACACATGGGTGCATCATGTGATAGACAAGCAAACTGCTCCAGTCATCAGTACACATACAATTGGACATCATACCTTTAAGATGTTCATGATATGTCATATTAGAGAATTGTCCTATCATTACACGCACTCCCTGTCACAAATATCACTCTTCTAAACTATATTCACTCCCATCAAGCACTAATCTGAATATATTAGGACAGGCGGTTTTCCAACTTGAGGCCCGCCGGGAAGCGAGGTGCGGCCTGCGTGAGCTTAGCAGCAGTAGCCGCACCTCCAATTGCTGGCCGCACAGGAAGGAGCATCAGGGAACAAAGTTCCCTGCACATAGTTCTACAGTCCTGTGCGCACAACCTCTCCTCTACCCTGCGGGCGAGCTCAACGCAAGGGTCAGGGGGAGAGGAGAAGCGGGCCAACAGCGTGTAAAGCACGCATTGAAAAGCGGAGGAGGAGTCTGAAGAAAAAACTTGGACCCTGTATTGGGAGGTAATTACACATTTGCAATAGCTATTGAGTAAACTCTGATAACATGCACATCAATCACCACTGCTGTCAAGACAAGGACTATCCCTCGTGACTGTCCCCAGTAACATACCCATCTAATCAAAGGTGCAGATGTTAGCGGTGCACAGGAGAGGACATCTACAGGTGACAAACAACTAACAAGCTATTGGTAAATAAAGCTACCTACATCATATGCAGGAATGGAATGTGTACTCAAAGGGGCACCAGAGGCAAACATAATTTTCAAGGTAGGTTCTGTGGATGAAAGGTACATTGTGAATACACTATTGCTAGCTGTAGCATAGGTGTACACAACATGTTGGACCTGGCATGTCAACCACATCAAAGAACGTTATCTCTTCAGCCACCACATCACTATCCCCTGGTGTAGGTATGCAATGCCACAGAGCGATGTTGTGTAATATACAAGAGACAATGATGTTCCATGCCTTCGTCGCAGGGTACAACAGATACCCGCCGGATTTAATAAGACACTGGAAGCGAGATTTTCATACACTAAATGTGCGTTCAGACCTTGTTGCACAGTGAGCACAGTTGTACCTGTGTTCTGGTGTGTTCTGTGGGTTCCTCAGTGGGGTCATGAGACTCGGTGAATATCTCTCCCTTGTCACCTGTAAGACATGGCAAAAGACATTAACTATGGTAATGTAATGTTAGAATAGTCTTCTTTTACAGGAGGAGCCATCCATCAGGCATTTAAACGTTGGTGCCAATGTATGACTCCCGCAATATGATTGCATCATGACACGAACCAGGATACCCTGACTTGACACTCATAATGCTCTGGTGAGCATCACAGATGACCTGCATATTCAGTGAGTGTTAATGCTTCCAGTTTTTATATCATTCCTGCCTGTCTGATGGGGTTCTCAGCTTAACATGAATGCAGTCTATGGGCCCAAGAACTTTTGGCATCTCTTCCACCTGGCAAAAGACTAAATGGACCTCGTGCCACTTTGCATCCTCAATGGAAAGGTGGATATTCTCCTTAACTGTGGAGACCAGGGCCTGTTGCACTAAATCAAGGCACCGTGAAAAGGATGACTGATCCTAACCTCCCTCCCAGAGCCTATCTGGACTGTATACGATACTAGATGATGCAGTACTGATAACAATCTCACCAGCCCAGGTATTAAACAGTTCCTTGTAGTCAGAGGCTCAAGATCCTGTCTTATGTGCTTGTATAAATCCAGGTTGGCCACAAGGGAAAGCCTAAACATCTGGAGAAGATGGTTGTAATTGTACCTTTCCATGCTGTTCCTGGCAAGCATGTGCCTAGGCACTCTGACCCTAGTAGAATTGGCCAGCAATGCTCCATGGTTGTCATCCATTCGGACCTCCCTCTGGGCCTTCTCCTCGTCTTCCGTCTCCCATAGACAAGGTAGAGGGCAGCCATTTGTCTCTAAATCAAACCCGAATTTGATGGGACAGGACTAAAAAAAGAGGACTGTTCCGGCAAATTTGGAACTTTTGTTAACTATGACTGATTGACAGTAGAGCATTGCACAACAATATCCTTCAATGTGTTCAAATGTTCATTGTGCATGAGCTAGTGGTGGCTGGTAGTCTCACACTGCTTATAGTTAAATAGGCAAAGTTTTAGATTTTTTAAATTTCTCTTTAAGAACATTGTACTGTCTGATAGGAATGATACCACTTACTGCCCATGTATTCCTACATAGGGATCTACCAGAAAAATAAGATGTCTGGTCTTCATTGCCCTATCCTTGCCATTTTTTATTATGTAGATCATTGTTACACAAATCAGGCAATGTGGTCTTTTATTAGAGGTAATCAAGCTCTACCTTTTTCTAGCCTTTATTTATATCTAATTTCCTTTTAGGTTTTTTTTTTAATATTCCGATTAAAATATATATTTTTTAATCCAAGCACAATTGAAACACAATTTTTCTTTCAGTTTTTGATATGTACAGTAAGCTTTATGAGCGTATGAGTTACAGCAAATGCCGCTCCCTATCTTCCACGCTGGGGGAAGTCTGTCACCTGCTACACGCTATCGGCAGCTACTGTCACTGACTGAAACTCTCCATAGCTTCAGAGCATTGTAGCGTGGAGAGGCTACAAAAAAGGATGCACACAGAATAATAAAAGGATGTCAATTTAATAACAGCCATGGAAAATAGAAAAAGAAAAAGTAGGATTTGAAATAAGCCGTAGTAAAGGATTGACACAGTAAAGGAAGAGAGTATATTTAAAAGAAGAAAAACTACCATATCTAGAGGACATAGTCTTAAATTAGAGGGGCGAAGATTTCAATGTAATATCAGGAGTATTACTTTACAGAGTAGTTGATGCGTGAAATAGCCTTCCAGTAGAAGTGGTAGAGGTAAACACAGTGAAGGAGTTTAAGCATGCGTGGGATAGGCACAAGGCTATCCTAGATATAAGATAAGGCCAAGGACTAATAAAAGTATTTATAAAATTGGGCTTACCAAATGGGCTGGATGGTTCTTATCTGCCGACACATTGTAAGTTTTTAGTATTGTGCATTGTTTAGAACTAAAATACAACTGAATGGGTGTTTTACTGTGTGAGTGGGATGCTGCTTGTTCCATCTTTCTCAAATATTAATACTATAAAGACACCTGGTCACATCCTTGTTACTCCTATGCCCTATAAACCATACCTCCCAACTTTGCCCCGCAGAGTGTTATCATTTTATGATACATGTCTTTTAAACAATCAAACTTTAAACTTGAATCAATCTGTGTTCATTTTAATTAATACTTTTTTGTTTACTACAGTTAGGCAATCTCTATCAACATTTAAGCAATATCTATTTTTATTTTAACATACAAGGGCATTTGTTTTTTGTTTTAACTCATTTAAAGGAAACACACATTAAATATACTGGATGTGATTGTTGTACTAGCAAGTACATCAACAAACAATTAAATAAAGCTTGCTGATTTTGGCAATGTGTGGAATGTAATAACTAGGTCAGCTTTATTCACCTATTTTTGCAGAATTAAAAGAAGGAGCAGATTGGGAACTCTGGGGGCAGTTTGGAAAGAAGTGGGCTGACTGGGAACTCTGGGGGCAGATTGGAAAGAAGGGGGCTGACTGGAAACTCTGGGGGCAGATTGGAAAGAAGGGGGCAGACTGGGAATTCTGGGGGCAGATTGGGAAGCCAGGCCATCATATTGGGAAGAAGGGTTCAAATTGGCACATCTGGGGGTCAGATTGGCACAGCTGGGGGTTAGCTTGAAATGTCTGGGGACAGGTTGGGAGGGGGCGAGATTGGCATGTCTAGGGGTCAGACTGGCGAATCTGGGGGTCAGATTGGGACTTCTAGGGGTCAGATTGGCTAATCTGGGGTTCAGATTGGCAAGTCTGGGGGGATAGTTTGGGAAGAAGGGGTCAGATTGGCACATCTGGAGGTCAGAATGGTGAGAGAGAGATATCTTGCTTGGAGTAGTGAGAGTATCGTTTTTTCTAGATAAGAGGGGCTTACTTCCGATTCAATTAATAACTTATTTACTGGTGAAAAATTGAAGAAAAAAACACTTTCTGACCTTTACTTGAAAAATATTTTACTCATCTACAAAAGCTAATGAAAAAAAACTGCTAAATGGAATATTTGTCCTGAGTTTAGAAATTTTCAGTGTTTACATGATTTTCTGTTATTTTTTTTTGCGACTTATAGAGCTCTCTGCTTCATGTATCAGTCTGGCCTTGTTCGTCTAACTTAGCATGAAGTCACCCTCTATCCATTGTACCTAGAGCTACATAAATTGTTGACGCTATATAAATAAAATTAATGTAATGTAAGTGAAAGTAGCGTTTTGCTACAGTTTCTCCTACAGTGACTCCTAAATCTAACCCTAACTTTAACCCCAATGTTAACCCTAAACCCTAGATCTATAGCTAACTAATGTTTTTTTTAAAGCCCAATGTAGCTGACTGCCTCTAGAGGCACTCTAGCAACAGCAACAGAATGACAAGAGTGAACATTGGTAATTTTGAAGGTCTTGTCCACAAAAGTACAGCGCCATAATAGAATGGCATACCAGCATTCCAATACGGCTGGCATTCAAATACGACACCCACTTTTGCTCCGTGGAGAGATCGCCGGTCACTTGAACACCAGATTTTGGTGTAGCTTAATGCCTTGACATTGAGGCATTACAGCAACACTACTTGAGCACTGGATGCGATCCACCACCAAAGGGCATAAACGTCTGCATGGCACGTCAGTCTGTCGTTCAGGGGTTAATTTTACAGAATTGACAATGCTACACACATTAAAACTAGACTCCCAGACAGGTATTACTGGCTCTTACAGAAAAACACAATTTGGAGTTATGCTCATGCTTTTCCTAATAAATAGTCTGGGTTTTATTTAAATTCAAAGGGATACAGAGGCATGGCTAGCTGTAGTGCGAACAAGCTTCAGTGTATGGACTTTGAACAATATCAGGGAATATGTTAAATCATGATTTGACACTTGAATAAGCACAGTAGCCACTATCAAATGGACAGATTTGTATGAAATTTTTAGAAGCGAGCAGGACTTAAAGGTCCACAATGCCATTAATTGTGATGGAAATAACTTTTCTGCAGCCTATTCTCTGTTTTTAACTCTCTACTGCCATCTTTAGGAAAATACACGTAAATCGTTTCAAAAGCCATGAAATTAAGATTAAAAGGATCTGTTCAGTCTGAGGGGGGGGGGGTTGGGGGTACAGAGAAAAAAACTTGTATATTAAAGCTGACACTTCAAAAATAACTATGCAGAATTCCTTAAATACATATACAAAAATGCTACCCGAAACTCATTCACATGTAGTTCCAACAAGGATAAATAGATTTCTAAAATCTGCTTCCCTTGTATACCGGAGGTACACTAGAGATGTGGGTACGTTGAATCATATATGGTGGGGCTGCCCTAAACTCGCCTTGCTAAAAATAAAGATCAGTGAAATATTGAGTCGCTATAAAAACAACAGAGGTGATGTCAGTCCAATTATTTGTGTTTCCCCCTAGACCAGCTTAAATTGAATAGATCATCAAAATGTCTAATAGTGCCTATTTATTTGGCATTGGCCAGATACTGGAGAGATATATTTGTCTTAGTTGGAATAAAATCGAAATGCAAAGAAATTATCAGTGTTCTATGGAAAATGGCAGTATTTAAGATCTCAATTTTAATGAGTGATTATCAGACTGCAGCAGTTTAAATGGAGTCCAGGAGAAGGAGAAATGGGATTATTTAGAAGTTATAATACTGAAAGCAACAGAAAATTGCATTATGCTTGTTGGTAAGAGCAAAAAACCACTGTGATACTCTGCAGAGGTGGCCAAAATAGTAAAAGAAAACAAAAGCTAGCATTTAGTAATTATAAGAAAATAGACAGATCTATAAGATTAAGCAGAAAGAGGTATAAGCAAGCTTAAAGCACTTCCAAATAGCCCAGTCAGTAAAAATTGGGAATAAAACATTTTTTTTAGATACATGAATGACAAAAGGAAAGTAAAACAATAGTTAGATTATAAACAAAAGAAGGACGCTATGTAGAAGTGGATAAAGGTCTAGCAGACTGCCTCAATAAATATTTTTGTTCAGTGTTTACAGGTGAAAATGAACAAAAGGGACCTCATTTAGAAAAAAAAGACTAATGAGTCATTTGATACATGTGAGTTTACAGAGGAAGAGGTTTACGTCAGTTGTCTAAAATAAAGACAAATAATTTGATGGGCACTGATGGGATACACCCAAAGATATTAAAAGGGTTGTAGTCAATGGAGTATATTCGAAGCAAGGTCTTGTTACTAGTGGGGTACCTCAGGAATCTGTACTTGGACCCACTCTCTTTAAAAATGTTAGTAGTGATGTTGCAGAAGGTCTTGCCGCTAAGGTATGTCTTTTTCCTGAGGATTCAAAGATTTTCAACAGGGTTGATGTTGCTGGAGGGATAAGTCAAATGCGAAATGAGTTAGCTAAACTAAAAAAGATAATGCATCTTGGGCATAAAAACCCAAGGACATGCATGGGATAGGCACAAGACGATCCTAGATATGAGATAAGACCAGGGTGTAATAAAAGAGTTTCGAAAATGGACCGAATGGTTCTTATCGGCCAACACATTCTATGTTTCTATGTTATGACCACCTTTTGCCACCAAAACAGCACTGGCCTGTCGAGGAATGAACTGCACTAGACTTCTGAAGGTGTGCTGTGGTATCTGGCACCAAGATATTATCAGCAGATACTTTAAGTCCTGTAATTTGCAAGGTGAGGCCTCCATGGATTGGACATCCCACAGATGCTTGATTGGATTGAGATCTGGGGAATTTGGAGGCCAAATTAACACCTTGAAAAAGTTGTTGTGTTCCTCAAACCGTTCCTGAACCATTTTTGCTTTGTGGCAGGGCACATTATCCTGCTGAAAGAGGCCAAAGCCATCAGGGAATACTGTTTCCAGGAAAGGATGTACATGGTCTGCATTAACGCTTAGGTAGGTGGTACATGTCAATGTAGCATCCACTTGAAAGGCAGGACCCAAGGTTTCCTACTAGAACAATGCACAAAGTATCACACTGCTTGCATTCTTCTCAAAGTGCATTCTGGTGTTATGTATTCGCCAGGTAAGTGAACGCGCACGGCCATCGACATGATGTAAAAGAAAATGTAATTCATCAGACCAGGCCATTGCTCTGTGGTCCAGTTCTAATGCTCACACGTCCATTGTAGGTGCATTTTTCTGGTTCCCAGCACTGTTTCTTATTAAAGGGCCCAAAGCTAAAAGCACTGGCCCCCCTAATTTTAACTGGGCCAATGATATTGTTTTGTGGTTATGGCACCAGTGATTTGGCATCCGCTAGCCCCAAGGTGGGCTATTTAAAAAAAAAAAATCAATACATTTTAGCCATTTTTATTTCAATTCTCCAGAGAGATCTGAAGACCTGAAAAACCTGGAATTCAGCTATCTTAGCCAAATTTGCAGAGTCTTCAGTAGTGATCGGTCATATTGGGTAGCCAAAAATCAATGATTTTAATAGCAAATATGTCCAAATCCAAGGGCCTCCGATGCTTCAGTTTCGTAATAGCCCACACTGCCGATTCAGACCCAAATTGAGGGCTATTGAGGATCCGCATTTTGGCTTTTTAAGAAATTGGGCTATTAATCCCAAATAAAATCCAATTGATGAAGGATGAAGATGTAGTGGTGTGCCTCAATACGGAAGGTCGAGCATGCAGCATTTTGGTAAAATGCATCTTTAAGCTTCTGCTACATTTTCTGTGTCAGATTGAAGCCACTCAAAGTGGGCTCTAGTGACAGAGGGGATCCCACTGCAGGACCCCGCAGCACAGCCCATCACAGGAGAACCCCCCAGCGACATTACTGTTATCACCGTCATCAACCATGGGGGTAAGTGGAGATGGGGCAACAAAAGCATAGGGCCAATAAGATATTGGCATGTATAAAACGAGGTATAGATTCACGGGAGGATATCATCTTGCCTCTTTACAAATCAATGGTAAGACCTCACCTTGAATATGCAGTACAATTCTGGACGCCAGTCTTTAAAAAGGATATTAACGTACTAGAAAAAGTGCAAAGGAGAGATACAAAATTAATACGGGGATTGGAGGATCTTAGTTATGAAGAGAGACTTAAAAAATTGCATTTATTTACTTTAGAAAAAAGGCGTCTTAGAGGGGTTATGATAACATTATATAAATATGTACAGGGCCAATATAAAGAGCACTCTAGTGACCTGTTTATTAACATAAATGTACAAAGAACAAGAGGTCACCCCCTGAGACCAGAAGAGCAAAGATTTCATAGACAGCAAAGGAAGGGATTCTTTACGGTAAGGACAATAAAGTTATGGAACTCACTGCCAAGAGCGGTAGTGCTATCAACCACAATAGATGCATTTAAACATGGTCTGGATGGGTTTTTTTTTTTTTTTAGAAAAGCAGAACATACAGGACTATTAATAATAGAATTAGCATTAATAATAGAGCTTACTGATCCAAGGAGAAATCTGATTGCTCTTTTGGAGTCAAAATTCAAAATAGCTTCCTTAGGGATTTTTGCCTTCTTTTGGATCAAAATGCTGGAATGATAGGTAGAAGGGTTGAACTTGATGGTCTTTTTTCAACCTAAATTACAATGTTACTATGTTACTATGGAACAATAACAGAGAGACTGGGAAACTGAAATGAGCAGAGTGTGCAATTGAAATGGGAGAGGAAAGCATAATCTCAGGAAACATACTAGCACTTATAGTAGAGATTGTTAACTGGGTATCCTTCAGGACAATGGGCACTCAGGCTTAAAAACACTTGCTGTTGCTGCCCTATAACTTGGGGGAAAACCCCAGAAAACATGTTTAAAATGGGCTAAACTCAAGGCAAATCTAATAATGTATTTAGCAGGTTTTTTTTTATTAGCATTTGTAGAAGTATAAAATAGTTCTTTTATGCAAAAGTATAAAAAAATATATATAATCATATTTTATAATTTCTTTATCGTAATTTATATGATATGGTCCAAATAATGGTATCTGAATAAAGCCCTTCTTATGCCGAGAAAAACAATACATCATTTGTGTGGGTAGAGTAAAAGAGCAAAATTACAACTAAACACAAACACTGCAGAAGTGTAAAATTAGCCATTGTCCAGAATGACCAAACATTTTCTGGAAGTCCAGTCCCTAAGGGGTTAAGTCAACCTGCAAGGGGAACTTTGTTTACTTGGCACATGATGTTGCAAATAGGAGAATGAAATCAACAACACATACTTCATGTGGTGCAGTATGACCCGTTTGTAGGAGGTTCTATGCTGTCCTAAATTACAAGTGGCTAGACGCCGGTAGGACGGCAGAGAATATCCTGAATTTAACAGGTCCTCGCGGCCCCCGTGATGAGCTGTGCTGCTGATCTGTCAGTTGAGGCCCTTTTGAGTGATATGGAAAAGGTCAAAGCGAGGGCCAGTTACATTTTACTAAATCAAAACGTGCCTTAACTTCCAGGTTCGGGCAAGTCTCTATGACGTCACACATGATGTTGTGAAGTCTTGCATTGATCCCCTGCCTGTGTGTCCCTGGCTCCTGATGGGGCAAGGAGCACAAACACGTCGTTTTGGTACTTAAGGGGACAGTCAAGTCCTCAAAGTCACTTTGGTGCAAGATGAAGATTACTGCTTGGATAGTGCACAGGATTGTTTCCAGTGTGATTTGATGCAGGCATTAATCACATTTTTAATATTTGACTCAAGCCCTCCCCAGTTATTACTCAGCATGTTTACTGCAGGTGCGGCAGCACTGATTATATAGACACTGATGATATAAAGTTTTGTTTCATTTAGTCACTTACTGTGCTCTTCAAATTGAATACATTGTGTGGCCATTAAGTGACCTTGCTCTTTCATAGTAGGATTTCTTAACAGTGCAACACACTGTCTGATGACATCACTAGAGAGACATGAAATTCCATTCATTAGAATGAAATTATCATTGGTTCCTGCAGCAAAAAAAAAAAATGGAAATGACTTTTACTCAGCTAGTATGGGCAGTCCTGGAAAACTTGTAAATTCACAATCTAGCTGTAAGTATTTTATATTTTAAGCAATGCAAAATGTAAAACATGCATGGTAAAGTACTTTGAAAGCACGTTAATATGCATTAATACTTGGAAAATGCATTTTGGGCACTAGAGAGTCCCTTTAAAGAGCATAGTGCATACTATATCTGTATGTAGTTTTCATAAATAGCAGTGTAGATCAATTAAACAGTATATACGGTGTTAAGCAGACTCTGAGGGACATTAACCCCTTAAGGACAGAGCCTTTGAAACATTTTTGTCCTTTCTGGACAATGGCTATTTTAACATTTCTGTGCTGTTTGTGTTTAGCAGTAATTTTCTTCTTCGTCATTTGCTGTACCCACACATATTATATATTTTTTTTATCGGGACAAAAAGGGCTTTCTATGGATGCCATATTTTTGATCATATCTTATCATATTATTAAAAAAAAAAAAAAATATGGTAAAAAAAAAAAAAATACACAAATTTCTTTGTTTTTATTTGATACAACTTCTCCTCATCGACAATAGCGAACGAAAAAACATACTAAATAGATTCTACTATTTCTCCTGAGTACAGGGATACCACCCATGCATAGGTTTGTTGGGTTTTTTGGGGGCTAAAATGCCAAATTTGTGAGGTGCAGTTTTTTGTTTTCCAACTTGAAATTTTTACATGCAGACAGCCTGCACCCATGTCCCATTTGGGACATATTTGAAACCAGCCAGTGTATTTTACCCCATCAACCCATATATTTTTTAAAAGTAGACACCCTAGGCTATCTCAAATGGTGGTATTTTAACACTTTCCATGCACTAATTCTACCACCAGCCTTTGTCAAAGTTTGTGGTAGTAATTTTTTTGTGTTTTTTTTTTTCACAAACCTTGTATTTCAGACATGAATTTACAGATTTTGGTATGTGTCACTGCCAAATAACACCCCAATAAGTGTTCAGCAACATCTCTTGAGTACAGGGATACCCCCCATGCATAGGTTTGTTGGATTGTTTGGGGGGTAAAAGGCCAAATTTGGGAGGTGACGTTTTTGGTTTTCCAATTTGAAATTTTGACATGCAGACAGCCTGCACCCATGTCCCATTTGGGACATATTTGAAACCAGCCAGTGTATTTTACCACATCAACCCATATATTTTTTAAAAGTAGACACTCTAGGCTATCTCAAATGGTGGTATTTTTACACTTTCCAAGCACTAATTCTACCACCAGCCTTTGTCAAAGTTTGTGGTAGTAATTTTGTTTGTGTTTTGTTTTCACAAACCTTGTACTTCAGACATGAATTTACAGATTTTGGTATGTGTCACTGCCAAATAACACCCCAATAAGTGTTCAGCAACATCTCTTGAGTACAGGGATACCACCCATGCATAGGTTTTTTTGGGTTGTTTGGGAGGTAAAAGGCCAAATTTGGTAGGTGCAGTTTTTGGTTTTCCAAATTGAAATTTTGACATGCAGACCGCCTGCACCCATGTCCCATTTGGGACATATTTGAAACCAGCCAGTGTATTTTACCCCATCAACCCATATATTTTTTTAAAGTAGACACCCTACGCTATTTCAAATGGTGGTATTTTAACACTTTCCATGCACTAATTCTACCACCAGCCTTTGTCAAAGTTTGTGGTAGTAATTTTTGTGTGTTTTTTTTTCACAAATATTGTATTTTAGACATAAATTCACAGATTTTGGTATGTGTCACTGCCAAACAATAACCCAATATGTGTTCAACAACATCTCCTGAGTACAGGGATACCACCCATGCATAGGTTTGTTGGGTTGTTTGGGGGCTAAAAGGGCCACATTGTGAAGGTGCTCATTTTCAACTTGGAATATTGACGTGTAGCCAGCCTGAGCCCATCTTTCATTTGGGACTTTTTTTTTAAAGTAGGACAGTGTATTTTACCCCAAAAAGTATATATTTTGTAAAAGTAGACACCCTAGGCTATTTTAAATGGTGTTATTTTAACACTTTCCATGCACCAATTCTACCACCAGCCTTTGTCAAAGTTTGTGGTAGTCATTTTATTGTGTATTTTTTCCCACATACATTGTACTTTAGACACAAATTCACATATTTTGGTATGTGTCACTGACAAACAATACCACAATATATGTTCAGCAACATCTCCCGAGCACAGGGATACCACCCATGCATAGCTTTGTCAGCTTTGTTGGGTGTTGAAAGGCTACATTTGAGAGGTGCGCTTTTTGATTTTCAAACTTGGAATTTGAACATGTAGAGCAAGGAAGGGGTTAATAGCTCTTATAAGAGCCTTTGTAGTACTGTACAAAAAAATTAACCCCTAAAAATGCACAGACAAGAAAAAATGTTCTGCTGTGCAGTGATCAGTGGCAGAGAAGGGGTTAATACACTACACTATACAAAGGGTATGGCTTTTATAAAAGCCCTTGGGACTCACAAGTTTTTAACATTTTATTTAATTTATTACAATTAAAAAATTATGTTATACAGATCTGTCTCTTTCCCTCACTAAAACTCAAGTGAGGAGAGGGAGGCAGATCCATATGGGTCAGAACAATATTTACGAACCAGACGAATGGTGATGCTCATCTGAGAAATCACCAAGCCACCTTTGCCACTGATCGGCTGTTACTGATCGCTATACACGCGTTCAGACAGCTTCAAAAGGAATACACGTAATCCCCTAGTGGGTATAACTAACCCCTAGCGAGTCAGACAAAAAAAATGCTGATAGCAAAAAAAAATCCTTCTGCGACTAGATTGCTCCATATGCGCTGCTTAGGCAGTGACCATATGCACTGCTTAGGCAGTGACCATATGTGCTGCTTAGGAAGTGATATACGGCAAGGAAGGGGTTAATAGCTCTTAAAAGAGCCTTTGATATACTGTAATAAATCAAAGTAAAAAAAAATAACCCCTAAAAAAATGCACAGACAGCAAAAAATGTGCTGCTGTGTAAGATCACTGCGTACACAGCGATCAATTGCAGGGAAGGGGTTAAATACTGGAAACGGCTTTTATAAAAGCCTTTGGGTCTCAATTCTATTAAATATATTATAATTAAAAACTTACATTATACAGCTCTGTCTCCCTCCCTCACTAAAACTCAAGTGAGAGGGAGGCAGATCTACACGGGTCAGATCAAATATTTACAAATATTGATCTAACCAGACAAATGGTGATGCTCATCTAAGCAAACGCCAACCCGCCTTTGTCACTTATCAGCTGTTACTGATCGCTATACATGCGGTCAGACAGCTAAAAAAAAAATTTTTACGTTAAACGTAGTCCCCTAGCGGGTATAATTAACACGTGACGGGTGTAATAAAAAACTTTAAAAAAAATTAAAAATGCTTCTGCAGCAAGATTGCTGCATTTGCGTCAGATCGCTGCTTAGGCAGTGATCTACAGCAAGAAAGGGGTTAATCTCTCTTAAAAGAGCTTTTTTTTATACTGTAATGAATTACAGTAAAAAAAAAATGAACCCCTAAAAAATGCACAGACAGCAAAAAATGTGCTTCTGTGTATGATCACTGCGTACACAGCGATCAATGGAAGGGAAGGGGTTAAATGGCTTTTATAAAAGCCCTTGGTGTTTAAAATTTTATTAAATATTTTTTTTATTATTTTATTTTATTTTTTTACTTGATCTGATCTGTCTCTCTCCCTTACTATAACTAGTAAGGTGAGGGAGGCAGATCAATACTTGTCAAAGGCAATATTTGCTAATATTGCCTTTGACTGTATGGTAAGTGCTCATCAGAGCACTTACCATACATGCCTGCACACAGATCACATAGATCTGTTGTGCCGGCATCGATTGGCTCCCCCTAGAGCATCGGAAGTGAAATACTTTCACTTCCGATGCTCTTGCCATTAGAAGGGAAGCGCTGCCTGTACAGGCAGCTTTCCCTTCTACTGAGCCGATGGGGTCGCTCAGGAGAGCGACCACCATCGGTTCTGGGGAGCATCAAGGTGTTGTTAAGTGCCTCGCTGGCGAGGCACTTTAACAACACCGGAGATGCTTAGAAAGCGAACGATCGTTCGCTTTCTAAGCACATGTGTGCAGTGTGCGCAGCCATTTTTAAATGGCTGCTACGATCACTCCGTGGAGTGATCGTAGCGCGCCCATGCACATTTGGGGGGTGTTGCACAATGCCTCTACCTAGAGGCATTGTAGCAACACCGATAGAGTAAAGAAAGCGACCGCTGGTCGCTTTCTTTACTCAGTTTAGTGCATGACGTGCCAGGCACGTCACCTGTCGGCAAGTCCTCGATTTGCCGTGACGTGCCTGGCACGTCATCTGTCATTAAGGGGGCTTTGTCAACCTAAACATTGTTTATACTGGGAATGTAGAGAATAAAAAAAAATATTGTGTCAACAAAATTGCATGTAAATATATAACAGAAGCAAAATTTATAATATATATATATGTAAGAGTCTCTGGTGTTTCCTGCTTATGACATCACCAGTGTCTTGACATGCAAATGAACACATTTTCAATTGGAAGCCACAAGATGATGTCATACACGAGGGAGACACCACAGACACATTTAAAACATATGTTTCTCTTATTTTATGCATCTGCATGCAGTTCTGCTAACACAATGGGGGTCATGTATAAACTCGTGCACATGCAAACAATGTTTGGCCGGAGGGCCTTCTCACACAATGAAAAAGGTGGGGGTTTACAAAAAGGCGCAATCAACGTAATGCATAACAAAACAGTGTGCCTTTTTTCCCTTCCCAACACTTTACGGTGTGGGCCTTTTTATACATTACCCCCAATGTATAGATCATTTTTAGTATTTTTTTTTTATTCTCTACAGTCACATACGAGGGGCCGCTGACACAACCTCCCAACCTCTCTCAGTTTTCTGTGGGCAAGCATTGGGAGGTAAGTTTTTTTTAATCGCAGGTGGGCTGATGAAGTGGAACCAAGTGATGACATCAGAGAAGCTATTGATGACCTCACGCTTAAGGCGGAAAATAGAATATTCACATAGAATAAATGTAGTACATATATAGCAAAGGAATATAGATTACTGGAAAAGAAAACTAAAAATTCTACGGTGAAATAAACTATTTATTAAAGATTAATACAGCATGTTACTGTATCAGTTTTGGTGCATTGTTTTGTCAGTAAATCTTCATTGTAAACTTTGACATGCCCTAAAAGGAATTACTTAAGAGAAGCCATTATTTTAAAACTTGAACTCATTCTTGCTGCGGGTTCATTTATTTGTGTTGTGCCAGACAAAAAAATATCTCTCAAGGGCAACTAAGTGTAAAATGTAAAAGCAACCATTCAGCTCTAATGGTTTAAAAAGTGCTATTAACAAGAATGGTTTGTGGAAATTCCCAGGCTTTGAAGCATTATTTCTTACCTTTCTTACATGTTTATTTATTTATTATGATTTTTTTTTTTTTTACTATTGTTTCATTGTTAGTGTTATTTCAGATGTAAAGTGTATTGCTAAATTCCAACCACCTAATAGTCATATAGCTTTAGATGATAATGTTTGAAAATGCATCATTTACATAATTTCAAACCCCCTGGATAAAATACTTTCCTTCAGAAAATGATAGAGAAATAGGTGAACCGGTACACAAAGTGATTACAAAACCACAACATTGTTGTTACTTGTCAATCTTAGTTATTTATATATGTACAGGGTGAGTATCACCTTCCTGGCACCCCGGCTGTGAAGCTCCTTTGCTGCCCCCTTTCAGATGCTGTGACGGGAGGGAGGGACTACCGCGCGCCATCTGGGGTTGCCACCTTTTCCACAAAAAAATACCGGCCTTGCTATTGCCTCCATAGACTTAACATGGGCAGCTAGATCATCTCGGCAGCACCGCGAGGCAGGTAATTTCACCAGCTTGCTCACATTGAATTTAGGTAATGCGGAACATTTATAGGGGGGGTGCTGCCAAAATGGTCCATTAACCAAAAATATCCGTTATCCAAAATGCTGCCAGACCCAAACATTTCAGAGAAGGGAAACTCAGCCTGTATCATCCCACTTATGATACTTATACCCGTTGTGTTAAAGGCTCTTTGCCGTGGTTTTTGTAGGGGCCTACTTGGTTCAGTTCAACACTGTCGGGCCTGCGGGACTGGGGAGTGTAGAGGCACCTGGATAAACTGGGTTTATCCTTCATCCCAGTTTAGTAGTCCTTCTCTGAACTCTGAACAGAATTAGTTCTATTTACAATGTCTGAAAAGTATTTTTTAGGTAAGTACTACACCAAGTAAATAAAAAAGAAAGCAATTTGTCTAATCAGTGTTTTCCTAAACTATTCCTGTCTTCTAAAAACTGCAATATGGTTTAATCGATGCATTGCTTTTGCCATAGCAACAGTCTTGCCTATGTCTCATTCATTGAATATCATTAAATGTAGGGCCATTGTGAAATTGCCTGAGCATTAGCCCTGTCCCAGACCCCGGAGACTTATATCAGGACTGCAATATTGCAGTCCAGAATCCCACTGTCCCACTGAACTCAGCAGGAAGCAGCCTAATAATCGTGAATGTCCTGGTCAAAGTTGGGAGGCATGCTCTGCTACCCAATTATGAGGGGCATGTACTAAAAAAAAGCAAATATATGTTATGAGCAAAACTATTTTTGCGCTTTGCACCTGTTGCAATGTACTAAACATTTAGCACTCAAATAGTACAAACGAGGAAATTGCGAATAAAAACGACCATCATTGCAAATAAAAACAGGCAGGCTTGCTACCTCTTTTGATAGCACTTGCTAAAAGCTGGTGTCATTTTCACACGCAAATAAGAATTATTTTTCACAAAATATTCGTAAAACTCTTTAGCCTGTGCAAATCTAATTGCAATTTATTAGCGCAACCGGAAAAATATACGCTAAATAAAAATAAATGGAAGAGTCGCAAATAAGGGAAAACAAGCGCAAAATGTTACAAATAGTCGCAAATTGCTCCTTACTCATGTTTTACCTACATTTTTTTCCACTGCACTTGTTTAGTACATGACCCCCCATGTATTGTGTATTTGCACAGTGGGAATCCCAAAGCATCAATGGTGAATATCGATTCCTGGGGGGGTCTCCTGCTTATGGCATGACCTGGGGCTTAATATGCAAATGAACTGGTTTCAATGGGAAATATTTAATTTGCGCATCAAGCCATAGGTGACAGACACATTTAAAATAAAATGTTCTCCTAGTTTATGCATTTACTTGCAATTTTGCTAACGCAATGTATAGATTATGTTCACTCATATTTTATTCTCTACATTTACAATATTTCGTTGATACAGTCCCTTTAAGGGAAAAGTTATTTCATTTGTGAATGCTAAATTAGAGAACTATTTCAAAATAACTTAATTTATTATACTATATATTTATATATATATATATATATATATATATATATATTTGGAGCAAACATACATATATATTGGATACATGATTGCATTTTAATTGTTGCTAGCCTTGTAAAAATAAATTACATTTTTCTTTAACTGTTTTCCTTTTACAAATAGTATTGGGGGAGTCACGGTACCTATCCCCAAGATCCTACAAAATCTTAATCTGGCACTGACCAGCCTTAATATTTCTCAGTTTTGACTCTGGTGCCGAAATAAAGCTAAATGTTCTATTTAAACATGCCTTTTAATGCAGCCGAGATATGGCTGAATAATATGAACAAAAGTATATAAAAGATTCTCGGTCTGATTCCTCTCAAACAGGTCTCACTTGCTTGTGCTACTAGTAGCATATGGTACAGCAGTTCATTCTGCTTCTGATAACATCACTTCTCTCTCATTTATCATGTTTAGTACTCTCTGAAGGGAGAGTCTTGCTCGGTGTCAGACAGCAGCCACTCCTTACAAGCAGGCTATGTATTAAAGCAACCAAGGATGCAGGGGGCTAGCTTCTATCTCTGCTGCACTATAAATTCTAGTCATGTTTACTATGTCCATCAAATTCTCAAAGCGCTAGCAAAAAGACACCTCAGTCATATATAAGGGTGACCTCATTTTATAGCTTCCATTCAGGGACCCATTTTAGATTATAAGGAAGCATTGGGAATCATGTAGATTGCAGATCAAATAATATATTTATAAAATACATACAGTCAGAGGCGTCACTAGGGTTAGTGTCAGCCGGTGCGGTAACTCATGGTGTCACCCCCCTGGATTTCTTCCAATACCATGCCAAACATATTCCTTAGTCAGATTGCCCATTAAATATGGCACATACAGGAGCCCCACAAATTATGTCACACACAGGAGCCCATTAACTATGCCACACACAAGAGCCCCATAACTATGACACACACAAGAGCACTATAAATTGTGCCACACCAGAGCCCCATAAATTATGCCACACCAGAGCCCCATTATTTATGCCTCACCTTGGAGTCCAATTAATTATGCCACACACACACACAAGCACCCCATAGTTATGCCACACACAAGCACCCTATAATTATGCCACACACAAGCGCCCCATAATTCTGTCACACGTGGGGCCCAATAAATATGCCACACATGGGACCACCATTAATTATGCGACACACAGGAGCCCCACGAGGTGACAATTGTAAAATTCTAAAACAATACATATCTATACACACAGACATCTCTCCATCTATCCCTCTCTCTCTATAACTAGTTGCATTTATACATATTTGAATTTTTTTATATTATATTCAACTATTTTCATATTATTTTTATTACCTTCCTCTAAGCA